>JAWNKX010000207.1:0-1207787 GCA_035041755.1 Cacoxenus indagator
ACTGGACGGTCTAGTAAATTGCAAATACAGGCTTACAGGTTTACATTGGCCAAGGGATTTCTTGCCAAATGTTCTCCTTCTATTACCCAGGGTAACATGAAATGTGCATAACCAGTATTTGTAATCCACTGTGTAACGCAAAGCACACACCATCCTCATCATGTGTCTCATCCTTAGTGGATCCTTATGTTCTCTTTTAGCGTTCCAATAAGCTGTAATCGTGACTGTATTGGTATGTCGTTTAGCCGACCACCATGTTTATGACTGCTTTCGTGTAACTTGAGGGTTCATCACTGTCTGCGTTATCGTCGTCGTCGTCGCCATTGTTCTCATCGCCCTCGGCCGCATTTTCTACGACAATATCATGTATACTACCTTGCACGGTAGCAACCAACTAAACGAATGGTTGAATTTTGGTTAAATTATTTATTTTATTTATAATTAGAAAGATAAATAATAATTTTAATCCTACTTAACTAGAGCACAAGCTGCTTATAAAACTTATATGAGGTGGTTAATCTTAGCATGTAATAGGAATTTGTATAACTGATTTATAGTAGAGGTGTTTATGTTTTTAGGTAGTTCGATGGGGTTGAGTTGCATAATTGATCGCGTAGATTGTAGCGCTGGGCAGTCAGTAAGGAGGTGTTGGACCGATGTTTGATTGGCGTTGCAGAGGAGGCAGGTATCATCATTGTTGCTGCGCAGTAGGTGTTCGTGTGTTAATCGGGTGTGCCCCAGCCGAAGGCGGACGAATGATTGAATAGCATTCCTATGGCACTGTGTTGGATAAATGGCGGGTAATCCATCTGTGTTGAATTGCCTGTAATGGTAGTGAAGGGCATCCCATGCGATGGGCACCCATGAGATATCTCATTCTTAGCGTTTCAGCTTTCTAAATATATAAAAACAAACAAGCACCGCGTCGATCTTGCCGGCGTGCGCAAACTTAATGGCCTTCACGGCAATGCCGGTGGCAACCTTCCCATAGCCTTTCTGGTGCAGTTGCATACTACGCGTAATGCGGAAACTACTAAAAAAACAATCACCATAAAGCTGGCACTTGCGGCCAGATTATCACATAGATTAATCCCTTAATTTTGATTTTTAGAAGCTTTTATGCTATTTTAATAAATTTTTAATAAATCTTAATGGAAAAGGGAACTTAATGACATTTACAAGTTGAGTATGCAATTTGACCAATTCTCATGTGCAATAAACACGACCAAACTGTCAATGCTGCCAAGCAATGCAAATTCCAAAGTAAAAGCCGCTGATACTGCAGAAACATCACACTCGTGCTTAATACAATAAATTGTAGGTCTCCAGTAATTATTTAATATTTACACCATTAATTAAAGAATTGGTTGTATATGCATATACAGTACTTTAAAGTCGACTACCACCATTCAAGGATCGCTTATAACCCAAAGTTACTAAAACTAGAGCTTAATCCGGGGCAAAGCCATTTCGTTCATTTTGCCGTGCCGCCGCCGCGGCGACAGTTTAATACGCTTTTTTGTTTTATGATTTTAGTTTATTTGACTTAACTGTGTAATTGCGATTGAAATACCTGTAATAGATAGAGTGAAAACCGACATTCGTATTTATTGTAAGCATAGGAACAACGGCGTACGCATAATGGCCGCCAGTGGAGGGGGCGGAGGGTTCCCAGCCTTTACGGAACATCAATTCAAGATCCTGAAGGATATCAAGAATGGCCTAATCAACTTTCAACGAGAATTGTGTACCTACAGTTTGCAGTTAGTACCCGACTACTTCCAAAATCAGCCCGATGCGGTAAGTTGCCTTGTGTGGTAAAGACGCCGCCGGCAAAATACAAAAAAAAAATTATGTTGATATAGTAAATTTGGTGGAATTCATATGTTCATACGTTCATACCTTGCATTTGCTTTGTTCAACACAAATCGGGTCAACGGCTCGTTGGCGAAGAAGCGAACAAAGCGAGTCGCACCGACCGCTCATTTCATTTCATTTATTTTTATTTTTTTTTTGCATTCAGCACTTTTCGTTATGTTGCATGAAATCAAGCTGACTGCGTTATCTGTGGCACATTATAGGCATTTCACTTGTATACGCAGCACAACACAATTTCCACGAGCCACTCATGTTTTCCCGCAAACACTTTGTTGTCGTTTGTGTTGTTGGCCTATGTGTGTATACACTAGGCACTAATAAAGGGGGGAAGAGAAACGAGAAAATGAAGGTTAGAATTTGGAAGATCAGTTAAATTAGTAGTCGGGTGGGTGAGCCAAAGAATACGTGAGATATCATCTTTATTGGACGAGCCCACAGCATGTCAGGGACACAGGCTGGTATATGGTGAAGGCAAGGCCAGGATGGCTCAGTAATATTTTGAACTGGAGCCGCTTAGTGGAATGAAATGGTGTGTATCGGAGTGGGGGGAAATATGTGAATGATGGGTTTTCTGACGACAGTGCCGTATCCGAAGATTAGTATTACTTAGTACTGTGGGCGATTGAGGAATGAAGACTCTATGGAGACTAGGAACTAAAACATTTAATTCCACCAGTCGATTTTAGTTATCGTATTATTTCCAGGATCCTGTGCAGAAACAAACAATTCTTAAGGAAATTGATAAAGAAATCGAGGAGATCAATGCAGAGCAAAAAAAATGTTTGCTGCAACTCAATAAAATTCTCGGCGAGTTCTACAATTTGCGTCGTCAAAATAATGTGGAAGTGTTTCCAGCTCAACCCAATGATATCATCGCCCAAAACATTGTGCCTTTTGATACCGACGTAAAGGAACCGACCTACCCGGTCAACGTGAAAGAGCGTATGACAGCCAATGATCTTATACGTAAACATTTATCAATTGCTCCGGACGAACCCAGTTGGCCTATACAAATGTCGCCAAAGTCTCGGTCTTCGACCATTCCGTCATTTGAATATATTGACGTCAGTAGCACCGAAGAAGATATCCTACCGCAGGATATAGAGGTTGCTACCGGTACAGAAGGTGCAGAGCCTCAAAAAGAAATACAGGCATTGGAACACGAGAGCGAAGAGAATAAAAAAGAGAACAAAACAGCTGAGAGTGGCATGATTCTGCGTCAGGCTTTAAAGCGTCCACGCAAAACTAAGCCGAAGCCACGTGTTTTCGACGAGGAAGAATCTCTTTTATTAACAGCAATGCCGATACAAAAGAAACCAAATCATTTCCCACCGAAGTCCTCTACTTATCAACGGAAAGCACAATGTGGCTTCAAAAAAACTTCAATTACTGCTAAGGTAGCTGCTTCGACTCCAATTACTGCTCCGATCACAGCTAAGGCTGTGGCTTCTGCTCCGCCCGCTGCTGAGGGCAAAAATAATGTCAATGTAAGCAAACCAGGTGTAGAAGGTATGAAAGCGGCCGTTATCAAGAAGAAGCCGCCAGAACCAACCAAAAGGTACATGACGCATAAATTTTATGCTCAACGAACACGCCCTGATGACCTAGACAAGGAAGGCTTCCTAGCTTTCTTTAATCTTAACACTCCAGCTGCTATTGCTCAGATGCAACGACGTCGCTCAAACCGTTTGCGTCGCCCAATCCAATCTACTGAACGTTCTGGCTTCCACGATTCGCATATTGAAGCGGTTTGTACCCAATTAGTGCACTTAAACAACAAGGAATCAATTACACTTGAAATTTGTATTTTTAGCCGCGAGTAAGCAATGATGCCTCTGAGAAGAAGAAAAAAGCTAAGACCACCTACTTGCAGTCACCGAAAGTCAAGCGCGGCAGTAAACGTGCCAGTCTCAAGAAGCCGAAGGAAGTGAAAATTCCTGTTGCCACCACAAACGACAAAAAGTACAAGGAGTACGGCAAGACAACTAAGAGCTCTACATGCTTGCTGAATGCCAGTAAGTTGAGTGCTAACATCTTTTTCAGGATGAGCCTTTCAATGAATTTCTCCTCTTTGCAGCTCACACTGGCCACAACTCAAACGAATTAAAGAAGGCTAAAGGCGGTTCTAATGCCAAAGGCACTGCTGGCGGGAAGAAGTGAAGGTCATTCCAAACGTATTGCCACCAATACATACCATTTTTTGATATCTGCGCATATCTCAGCAATGGACGTGAGAGCAGAACTGCGGTTGTAGTACAATGCTCTATTTAAATCTTTATTCTTTTTAAAATTTTTAATAATAATAATAATACATATTTTGTATTAATCCTATTTATGTATTTTGACTAATGGCGAATGGTGAATTAACCATTTTCCATATGGGCAAACCCGCAAACTAAAGTTCCTGAAGCGCTGCTTTTTTTAGAACTTCAAACATCCATAACTCTGTGAGCGATCCTCAGAAGACATTGACGACAAAGTTGCTTAGCCTTATGAATACGTACAGATCAGATCGATCAGGTTTGATGCTCTTCGTTGAGATGTGCAGGTCTCTATATTGGCTTCTATTTTATTCAGCCACCTGTTTGGAGGTTATGCGATGATGTACGATGATGGACAGCACGGCACGCCTAACTCAATTGATCCTGCCTACATGCGTCGGTGGCTACACGGAGTTCGACGCCTTTATATCGATCTTCTCGATGATCATCGGAGATGACCGAGATCTCACTCAATTCGAAAAGTTCCAGCAGCTACGTTCATGCTTAAAGGGATCGGCGCTGGTGGCATTTCAATCGTTTGAGATCTGCTGTGCCAACTATACCATTTGCTTGAAACTTCTTGATAAGCGATTTAATGAAAAGCGTCTAGTTTTCCAGGCCCACGTGAGAGAAATTCTGGAGCTGAAGAGTGTAAGTTGGAACGCCGGGCTAGAAGCCTTTCTGGCGTCATCTTTGATAAAGACAAGCTACGCTCGGCTACCTCCTCATTCCAGCCCTTTAAGGCAGCGGGCGGTGAGTGCATTTTTCCAGCTTTGCTGCAAAACTGCCTCGACATAAATATCCCACCACTAATTGGTCTCTTTAGGGCAAGTTTCACTCTAGGATTCGTACCACAATCATGGAGGAAGCTGAAAGTCGTTTTTATTCCCAAGCAAGGCAATCGGCCTTAATAAGACCAATAAGTCTAACTTGCATCATCTTAAAGACTATGGAGCGATAATCGAGCTCCATATCAGGCAAAGGCTTGAAAGAACGATTCCTCTTCACAGAAATCAATATGCCTACATGAAGGGCAAATCAATCGATTGAAACCTCACTCCAGTCGAAAGAAGTTGCATTGTGTGCATTCCTAGACGTGGAAGGAGCTTTCGATAACACCGGCTATGATTCTATAACTAAAGCACTGGGCTTTAGGAATATAGATAATCATACAACGGCCTATGTAGATGCTATTCTAGAACAGTGTGAAATATCGTCCTCGTTGAGCAATACCACCGTTTGCATAAGATCAATTAAGGTTTGTCCACAAGGCGGAATTCTCTCCCCGCTACTCTGATCCCTCGTCATTGATGATCTTTTGGCTAAGATGAGCTCACTTGGCTGTGAGATCGTAGGATACACATGACCTAGCCATTATTGTGTCGGGGAGATTCAAACGAACTATCTCGGACGTAATGTGCTCCGCCCTCCAAATCGTCAACAACTGGTGCAACAGAAAGGGTCTCTGCATTAACCCACAGAAGGTTGTATTGGTATCCTTTTCAAAGAGATACAAACTGGACATTGGTCCAGTTCGGTTGAACGGTACTGCAATTGAACTATCCAATGAGGTCAAATATCTGGGGGTAACTCTGGATAAACGTCTGAACTGGAATGCTCATCTTAAAGGAGTACTCAACAAAGCCACCAGAGCCATGTGGGCTTTTAGACGGTTATATGGTAGAACATGGGGTCTATCTTCAAAACTGATCTACTGGTTATACTCCATGGTAGTCAAGCCGTCGTCACCTATGCGGCTCTCGTGTGGTGGCCTAAGATGCTTCAGACAACAGCCATCCGGCAATGCGACAAGATGGAGAGGCTTGCGTGCCTCGCTATGGCCGTGGTCATGCGAACCTGCCCGACGGAGACGATTATTGGACTCACTCCCTAACATTTTTTTATTAGAAGGTCAGCTGCAACTAGTGCTCTAAACACTCAAATAAAATCTGGCTTGCCTTTTAAAGGCACTGGTCACTCGGAAATACTTAGCGTAATCCCTGGGATCTCAATCTGCACCAGAACAGACCATAACACCACGGAATTGCGCTTCGGCAGGCGCTTCACGGCTCTCACCCTAGACCTTTGGACACGCAGAGGGCCTTCGTTAAGCCAAACTCCTGATCTCCTCCGGAGTCACCCCTCCAAACTTAGCCCTTGGTAAATCGGACCTAAGACTGCTTGTGGGCTACTTAACCGGTCCCCACCGCCTTAATTACAATCTGCATAAACTAGGTTTGTCATCCTTCCCAGAATGTAGGCTCTGTTTTGAAGGCGCAGAAACTAGTCTTCACCTCCTTTGTGAGTGTCCGGCATTGGCCAAACTTCGTCTAGACTTCCTGGAACAAGATTCTGTGTCACCTGTTCTGATCAGGAACTCTTCGACAAAGAACCTTCTAGCCTTTATCAAAAAGGCAGAGGTTCTATTGTCTTAACCAGGGTATAGGGTACAAAAGATTTACTCTGGTCGCAGTGCCAGCTTCCTTCGATAGGAATACCACCGAACTGATTGTGGATCCTCGGACCCCGCAACAATTAACAGGCCTGGTGTCGCGTGCTCCACTGCATGGCGGAGATCAGGTCTCTACCACCACGTCACGCTAACAATTTTTTTTTACACTGAGATGCTTCCAAAGCTCGGTCGCAGTAGTAATGTAATAGCACATGCGGAACATTGTGAATTGAAATTTAATTTATTTATTTTTTTAACTTTAATTTTTTGTATGCACATTTGATGCAATTTATTTGTAGACCTCTTAAACGCAAATTAAAAACTAATTTTTTGTCTCTCTCTCGTTTGTTTTGTTGTCTTTGTTTTCGTCACATGACTTTATAATTATACAATAATTAAGTTTAAAGCGGTTTATGTGCCTGTGTGTGTGTGTGTGTATTGAATTTATACATATATAAACAATCACGCTAATATTTTGAGTTCATTAAATGTTTTATTTTTATAATTTATTTTTTATTTTCTTTTTTAGTTGTATTTTTATTTTTCTTAATTTCCATATTTTTCTTAACTTTTTTTTGTTGTGTACTTTTGTGTGATTAAAAAAAAAACAAAGTAAAAAAAAGTTGTGTATATGTAAGTATATCTTAATTACAAATCGTATATATAAAGTTGCTTATAGACTAAATTCTAATAAAACTTAGCGCATATTCCAAAAACAACAACAAAACAGGATTTCTTATAACGCTTTCGACGCTCTCAACATTGTTTTTTTTTTTCTTATACTTCTTTCTACTCTAGTTTTATATTACCACTTTCTCTTCTTTAGACTTACACTTTAGTAGACTTTCTCCTTAAAGTTTTTTGATCCAGGATATTTTGAATATTTCAGACGTCGTAAATTTTGTTTGCTCGTATGTTCTTCTTTATTTGTAAGGTTCTCTTTTAAATATATTTAAATAATTTTTTTTTATAATTTGTAAATAAAAATTATTTATATTTGCATTTTTTAATTTAATTTATTGATTTTTATTGCATTATTACACGATAGACACATACATTTTGAATTACACAATTTGATTGTACCATTTGGTTTTTAAATTGAGCGCGCACACAAAAAATTTAATTGGACTTCGTGTGTGTGGCTTTTATTTAGGTGTATGTGTATATGTGTGCGTGCATTAAACACTTCATTTCTAATTAATTACTCAGTTGACTAATTAATTAACTAAAATGAATGTTTTGTTTATGTGAATTCTGTTTTTTTTTATCGTTGTTGCTAAATGGATTTTTTTTTTCGTTTGTTACCTACGACTGTGTTGATGGTTTGGCTACGCTGCTTTCTGTTTGATTTTCTTTAGCTTTCATAAATGCATGCCAAAGTTAAAGTTGGACAGAGAAACTGATCAACAAGATCAAATGCGTTTGTGTCTATATGTGTGTATGTATGAACATGTTCAGGAAAGAAAACTGTGGCAGTCGATCAGCGAATTGAGGCAACGATGGGATATAAGTTTCGGTCTCATCATTATCGCTTGACCAACATTTCCGTTCTTTCCTTAGCATATGATTCTATTAATAAATTTATTAATTAACAGATATTTAAAATTAATGTGGTTATTGCTATTGTTTTAATATTTCTAGCAGTTTCTTTTTGCTTTCTCCTTCTTCGGCGATCGATGTCAGTCAATTTTGTTCGCAAAATATTCAAAATCTAGTGCACAAGAGCTTAGGAGCAAAATCGAATCGTTTAAATCGAATAGAATGTGATTTAAATCAAAACGATTCAAAGTTGAAAGCAAAAAGAGACAACAACAAACTATAGTAATAAAAAAGGTTAGATAAGTTTTAATTAGTTTTTTTTTCCTTTTAAAATAGACGAACCAAACATTGATAAAATTTAGCAGATTCAAATGAGCAGCAAGGATGTACATATATTAATGCTAGTGTGTGAGTGTGTATATATGCATTTGAACATATGAAGTGGCATTGATGGTATGCTAGAGGATTCATGAATTCATATATGCATATATATGTTATACAAATATTGCTTGCTTGACCACGCAATATGAAGCCATTGGACTTTTCATTCCCAAAAGCTGTTACTGCCAGTGTTGTTGTTCTAATGGGTCGTTTGGTCTCTCAATAAATTTATGTATTTATGTAGATTAGCAGATTTTAGAAATTAGTATTTAGTTACAGTCATTACGATTGGTAATGCCTTCATGTCTTGCATCAACTTTTGTTTATTTATTTATTATTATTTTGAATTGGTTCGTTCAGTTTTACTAAAAGATGGCAATATTCGTAATTAAATTTGTATTATCAATATGGCAATATCGCCCCGCAATATATATATATTTTTTGGTTTATTTTTTTCTTTTTTTTCGTTTTGCTTCTTTTTTTTTTCTTTTATATAAGAATTTTTTTTTTGAATATAAGAAAAAATATGATAAGATAATTATAAGATTTGTATTAAAATTTGTATTTGAAGCGAGCGTGGTTTCATTCGGCTAACGGTTTCAGAATTCAAATGATAGCGCAACCTTCCGAAAATGTAAAACAATTTAAAGCAAGATTCTTGCATTGTTTGAATAAATTAAATGAAATATGTATGTGTATATCGTGCTTGAGGAAAAAAAAATCCAGGCTTGGAAAAAAAAAACAGTTAAGTGTAACAATAAAAAAAATCCAGTTAAGTGCAACGAAAAAAAAATATTGTAACGACAAAAAAAATAAATAAATACTCCAGTCAGGTGTAAAGAAAAAGCGTATTTCGAGTACAAGGATGCTGCTTGCGGTCTTGAATTGATTTGTTTAGACAGCGAGAGAGAGGTGTGAATCGCAGTGGCAATGACGGCAACAACGATGGCGATGAATCACCCCAAACCAAATACCTTGATCAAAACGAAACCAACCCGATCGATCGCGAAGGACTTGCAACAACAACAACTTTACAGAATACATGGCAAAAGTTTTACAAGGATTCGCGTGACATTTATGGTCATGCGTATGCGCGTTTTTGTACGCGAAAAATGGGCATTCGAATGTGCATGAAATAGGTGTATGATGAAAATGGCATGGCATATGCTTATGATGCAATATCTACTGCTTAAATTCCGTTTTATTTAATACGGCTTAGTACTCTAATGGAAGGAAGATTAAGCATATACATCAGACGGACAAGGAACAGTACGCTTGGCTTGTGAATTACTATTATTATTATTGTTGTTGTTGTTGTTGTTGTTGTTGATGATGATGTTGTTGTTGTTGAAGCTAAAGTTAGTGTAGTAAAGTAGAGTTTCGGTATTGGTCGTGTTGGTGTTGTTGATGTTGTTGGACATGGTAAGCACTGAGAATTGGCTTACTTTTGTAATTCGTCCGCTTGTGGCGGCACCCTTTTCAATTGACTTAATGTTGATTCGATTTTACACCAACATTACCGCTGCTGTTATTTCTATTGTTGCCACTGGCACTGCCGCTGCCTGAGCTCAGACTATTTTGCGATGTCTTCGCTGCAGCAGCACCCTTTTTGACGCAAGCTGGAGTTGACAAGGTAGTTGAAGAGTTCACAGAGCTAGGACCATTAATAAAATGCATCTTAACATGAGTCTGAAGATTCTGCTGTGAATCGAAATAAACTTCACATAGATCACAAGGAAAACTAGATTTAACATGTTCTGCAGCAGCATCTTTATTTGCCGATGCACCTTTACGATGCTCACCCGTGGAAGTTGTTGTTGATGATGAACTCGATGAACTGGAGCTAGAATCACTGCTGTTGCTGGAATCGTCATCATCATAGCTCTTATCGCTTGAAGTATCTCTGTTGTTCGTCTTGGTGTCAGTGTTGGCATTGCCATCGATATTGTCGCCGTTGTTGTTGTTATTGTTGCCACTATTGCTGTTGCTGTTGTTGTTGCCATTGATTGCAACCGCATCAATATGTTCTTTATTGTCGCCACTTGATATGGTTGCATTGAAAGCAGCTGTGTTTGTTATTGTTAGCGACATTGATGCCGCGACTCTTTGTACTACTAAGTCTGGTATTAACAGCTTCGATTTATTCTCGTCGTTCACGCCGACAGTGTTTCCTTCCTTATTTTGCATTTCAGGTGAGTTTGCTTTCGAAAATTTCGCATTTTCGTTATCACCTTCGTATTCGACATCTTCGTCACCCATTTCATAATCCTCATCCTCTGCATCGGCGTCTTCGCCATCAGCACCGAGCTCTTCATCATCGTCAGAGTCTTCCTCATCATCATTGACATCTACATCCACATGAAGGTCATCATCATCTTCGTCGTCTTCGTCGACATCATTTTCGAGAATGTCACCGTCACCGTTCTCATGCTCAACGACTTCATGCTTCATTCTTAGTTCATCATCTTCTTCCTCGTCTTCATTAGCGCCATCATACAAAGGCTCACCATCGTCTTCACCTTCTTCGTACTCACCGGTCTCATCCTCCTCAATGAAATAATCGGCATCCTCTTCGTACTCTTCCACATCGGCGGGCGCCATTTCAACAGCATCGCTTTGTTGACTATTCGAGGTACCTTCCTCCTTCACAAGGTCAGATGACTTCTGCTTATTCTTCTCGGAACTATGCGCCGCTTTCTTTCGTTGTTCGACGGGTACAATTGTGCCTTCTTTTTGGTGATTATTTATATGATTGATCAGTTTCTCCTTGCGCGATACATATTCACCGCACAAGTCACAGCCCCACTGGAATGGCCCAAACGGACGCATTGTACGCGCATCATTAACCTTGTGCTCGATCCACTCTTCAATTGATTGGAATTTCAAATCACAACGACGACACGAACGCGTCTCATCGATTTCAATCTTCGGCGGTTCCGGTAAGTTGCTCACCTCGTTCTTGTGCAGCTCGAACAGATGACGCCGCAGGTTATTGTTGCTGATGAACGTCGATGGGCAATATTCGCATTTCAGCTCCCGCTTGCGTTTCAGGGACTTTGAATGCTGTTTCTGTAGTTGATGGTTCGGCATTAGGCCCACCGCATGCAGCTCCTGCAGATGTGGTTGGATGTTCTTCGGAGAGTTTTGTTGGAAGCTGATGTGGTTGTGTTGGCTGCTCGCAGCACTGGCTGCTGGATCGCCGTCGACCTGGTTCTAAATTGTTGAAAAGAAAAAAATTAAAGAAATAAAACAAAACAAAATGATGATTAGTACATTTGTCCTAGTGTCAAAAGAGAATGCATCGAATTCCAATCTCAATATTTTTTGTGACTGGTGCGGAGGCAACACAGAATACCATGAAAATGAACGAACCAACATGCTTAAACAACAAGCCAGCTAACCATCAACAATCATCTGGCTTCTTCTTCCTCTTCTTCCACTTCTTCTATATCTGTCTCTTTTGTTTTTGTTTTTGTTTTTCTTTCTTTAATGCACCTCGCTGCACAAGCCCAAAAAGCTCACCTGTTTGCTATCACCTCTGAAATGCCATTTACGATGCACTTTGAGTGCGGTCATCTGGGAGAACGTCTTTGAGCACAGATCACAAGCGTACTCGCCGTTATCGTTGACACGATCCAAATAGAACTGATTCGGGTCGCTGGGTCCGTCATCGAACATGGCTGCTAGGGGATTGTCGGTGTAGAGTTCACGCTCATGACGTTCGATGTGTTCGGTGAATCTTTCCTGATCAGAAAAACGTGCACCACAAATGGTGCACGCAACCTCGGGTATCTTAAATTTCATCGATGATGTTCCAGACATGGAGACCTCAACCTCACCGCCGCCAAGTGTGCCAACAACTGTTCCTGTTGCACCGCTGTTGCTGTCACTGCCGAAACCCTCTTCATCGTCTTCTTCATCATCACCTGTTTTGTGCAAATACACACGACTATAGCTCATAGGTGGCGCAGCAGTTTCTGCCAATGCACCAGTCGATGTTATCGGTTTGCGATTGCAGGTTGGCGTATGATTCTCCAACATTTGACGATCAAAGAAAACCTTGCGGCAAAGCATGCATTCCGAAGGCTCGGCAATCTGTGGATGCTTCTTGTAGCGATGAACCTGTGTGACAACAAAAGCATTGATTTAGCTTAAGCCCTCACACAAAGGACATTTGAAAATTCGGTCGTACACGCGCTACCACTTACCCAAAGACTCTTGCGTCCGCTGTACACGTTGCCACAATCCTTGCACGAATAGTCCTTCGAGTCGAACTCCTCGTGCGAATTGACGTGTATTGCCAACTTTTTGTTAGTGTTGAAGTTGGAAGGGCAATACTTGCACTGATACCAGTACAGTGGCGTGGAGGTACTATCGCCTATATGAGATGAGTGCATTATAGTATTGTTGGCGCTCAAGCTGCTGAGCGGTGTAGAAATGGCTCCAGCGTCCAGTGCGCCCGCCGACTCGTCCGCATCCATATCGTCGGCCTGAGCATCCTCAGCGCCGTGTATGCTCTTCTTGTGCTGCAACAACTCAACCTCCGACGTGTACACGATCGAACAAATGTCGCACTCGAACTGTTTGATAATCATTTCGTCCTTAATCAGTGTATTATGCACTTTGAATAAGTGCACCTTAAGGCCCTTCTCATGGGCAAAGTCTGCGTTACATAATTTGCACTTAATGAATTGTACATTACGAATCTGATGATCCTGGAACATGTGATAGCGATAGGACTTCTTCGACGAGAAGCGACGCTGACACATCTGACAACGCATACGACGGAACCTTCTGTCCGCTGCCTGCTCGATGCAGCGACGATAGTGCGCCTCCACAGCTTGCGAAAAAGGTTGCGGTGACGAGCTGTCACCATCATTATTGGTAGAGTTCGACGTCGAGGTAGAGGGTGCCGTTGGTGTTGCCGTGATCATCAGCGATTTGGGTGTCATGCGATTAGCTTGAGCGAGCACCGCAGCATTGGCAGCATTTGCAGCATTGGCGGCGGTCGAATGTGAACGCATATGATTCGAGAGGCCAATATTATTATTGAATACGGCATTGCAGACGGGACACTCCTTTTGACTGCTTTGCATGTTGGCATTGTTACCGTTTGTATTATTATTGTTGTTGTTATTGGCGTTGCTACTGTGAGTAATTGCTGCCGATGGCAAAGTAGATTCCAAGCGCATACGCTTTGAATGGCTACTCTCTGCCTCATCGTCGTCATCATCTAAAATTGTAATATTGGTCAGAAAAAAAAATTGAAAAAAAAAGAAGGAATATAAAATAGGAAAGAAGAAGAAAACACAATAAAATTGTTAGTAATGATGCTTAGTTAATAAAATGGGCACCTCGCTAAACAAAACAACACAGCAGCAGTCGTAAGCCACATGCTATAAAAATTTCGTTGGTCAATAGTTGGTTAGACATATGAATGGGTATAAATATATATATATATATATATATATATATATATGCGTGTGTGTGTATGTGCGTGTGTGCATGTGTTTGTGTGTGTGAATATGTTTTTGCATGTCCAAGTAGAAGCGGTGTGTGTGTAGGGCTGAATGTAGTGTGTTATTGTAATGGATAAACTGAATAATGAATGAGCGAATGACTATCGCAAGCGAATTACCGAGTGTCCCACCATTAATCGACATCAAATCTTTCATGACGTAGTCGTATCGACCCGAATACACGTTAGCCGACGTGCCTCCGCCGCCAGCGCCGGCGCCGCCTTCGATCAGTTTTAAAGCGTCTGCATTGACAATATACTCGAACCCACCGGAAATGCGATTGCGATCGGTGCCATGCGAGTTAATCATGTGCTCGCGTAAATTCGAAAGTCGTGGAAAACCAGCTCCGCAGCGCACGCATTTGTACGTCTCCGGTAGGTTATTCGGATGTTTGGACTCCATGTGACGCAGCACATTGTTGTAATTATTATATTGCTGCCCACAAATTGAACATGCCTGAGGCATGCGCGAGAAATACTGTGATTTAGCTGGTGCTTGATTACCAGCCGAGCCAGTGCCAACGGCGCTCGGTGTGGATATGAGCGCAACACCGCTGCTGTGTGAATCATCATTGAATGAAGCGCCTAACGAGAATGCATACAACAACAACAAGTCAGCAAACCAAACACATGGATGAAGAGAGTGATGTAAACTATACTACAACGAAACCACTTACCGCCACCATGACCAACACCTCCTCCACCGCCACCATCCAATACGCTTAAATTACGCTTCGAGGATACATTTTCGCTGGTACGGCGTCCGATTGCGCCACTCACTGTTGACGAAGTATCGCTCATACCGCCCAAGTGCTCCTGATAGACATGGTCCAGAAAGCGTTGATGGTTGTCGAATTTACCCATGCAGGTGACGCAACGTAATGAAACAATGCAGTCCATGTTATTGTAGTGTCGCTTGCGTTCGACCGGATCGACAATCTCGAGGTTGCAGAAACTACACTGTATCGACGCGTTGTCCTTGCGTTGCACGTCCGCATGACGCTCGTACACATGCGTACGAAACTCGTGCTTAGTGCGAAACTGTTGTGGGCACAATTTGCATTCGTACATCTTGTTGATGAGCAATTCTTTGGCGCGCATGCGTTCGGGCACGACCGATCCCTTACCAGCCATCGACATTAAAATGGGATTCTTTTGGGTGAGGTTGGTCAGCACTCGATACAAATTGATGCAGTTGCGTTTCTTCAAATGCGAAATGAATAAGGCCTTCGAATCGGTCTGCTTCAGGCAGTGGAAGCATAAATTGCGCGGCAACGATGGATACTTCTTGCGAATGTGCGCCATAAAATTCTTGTAGGTCGTAAACGTTTTGTTGCAGCAGCGACAGGTCATGTTCTGGTACTGCTCGAGGAACTCCATGTTTTGCTTGATGAAGCTAACCTTTTCCTCATTCAATAGATGCTGATACTTTTCGGGATTATCGTAATCGTAGCCGCCGCCTTCGCATTTGTTGAATGCGTTCATCACTTCTTGACGGTACTTTTGTTGCGAAATGTTGCCAATGGCCGCAGCCTTGGACGCCCCATCAGTTGAAGCAGCAACTGCGGCTCGCTGCAATTCGAGCGCGGCCGCCAAAGCTGGCGTGGGTTTTGTAATCGGCGTATTATTTGGTGACTCTTTGGAGAGCTCAAAAAGATTCGGATGCAAGTTTCGCTCATGTCGACGAGCATTAGCGCGTGTCGAGAACTCCAAGTTACAAGCACGGCATTTGGCGACCTTATTATTGCCAGCAGCAGCCACATTGGCAACCGTCGCCGGCGGCAATGATGCGACCGCAGCAGCGGCAACAGCATTGCGTTGAACACTATAATCATAGCTGACATCCTAGATTGGTAATCAATATTTTGATTATTCATGTTACGAAAAGTGTTCAATCAATTATTTCATTAACCACGTACCATTAAAGGCATATCACCCTCGTGATCGACCCGCTCCAGAAATAATGTGGGATCGACCATTTCTTCCGATTCCTCATTCTGCTTTTGGCTGTACTCATCATCTGAGTCCATCGGTTCATCCTTGATTGGCGGCACAACTGGCAGCGGCTGCAAGCAATATAGGAAAAAAAAAGGACAATATTAAAACATTGACGTAACGAAAGAGGACATCAGATTATGAAAAAAAAATTATTTATAAAGTGATAACAAAATAAAGAACGAGAAAAATTAAATTGTGCCAAAGGTTTCGGTTTTGCTGGTTCGGGTGGTCTTGAAACATTTTTGGAGTCGATTTCCGTTGCAATTTTGACCAAACACAAAATAAAAAACAAGCAGTTCTTGTTGTGGTGGATGGTTGGCGCGGGCGCTTTGACTGCACGATACAATTACATGATAGGCGTAACGTCTAAAGAAGCGCAACTGCTGCGCAGGACTCTGAAAATGCGGCACGGCATGAGCTCTCTCATTATAAACGGCTGATGGTGCCGATGCCGGTGCCGACATCGAAGTCGTCGAGAACGACATTGAAGCAGCAGCAACTTGAGTTGTGGCAACTGGCGACAATGTTGACGACATCGGCGTCGCCGTGAGTGTTGTCGTTAACGTTGACGTCGTAACTGCTGCTAATATCGTAGTCGCAACAGTAGCCGTGGCCGCCGACGCCGACACAACAGCAACAGCACCAGCATCATCACCAACAGCAACATCCCTTGCAGGTCCGTCAGCAACATCGACAGCGCTTCTAGATAGGTCATCAATTACAATCGTCTCAATGGATGCGTGCTGATGTTGATCATACTTTTGGTGTTGCTTTTGAATTATCGACAACTGATATTGTTTCTGGGTTCGTTGTCGACGTTGTTGCTGACGTTGAGGCTGTTTTTGTTGCTGCACCTGATGTTGCTGTTGCTGCTGCTGCTGTTTTTGTTGTTGCTTAAAGCGTTTTTGACGGCGCTGCTTTGTGTATTGTTGCTGTTGCATATTTTCCTGCACAAAATCATATTGATGTTTTTGTTGCTGTTGTTGCGTCTGCTGATATTTTAATATTTTAACAGGTTGTTGGTGTTGTTGCTTCAGCACTGGCAACATCTGCATCTGCTGCTGCTGTTGTTGTTGATACTTTTGTGACTGCAACTGCAGCGGTCTCTGCTGTTGCTCTTGCTGCTGTGGTTGTTGCTGTTTGTTTGGTTGATTTTTAGGACTCACATAAACTGTTAATGATTTGCGTTTCTTCAGCGATGTTATGCCTTCAAATATATTTGTTGTATTATCCAACGATTCGTCTTCCCGTTCGCCATTTTCACCACCTCCGAGGCCAGGTGTGCTGGTAGTGTTGTTGTTGTTGTTGCAACTGCTGTTATGCACCTCCGATATACTAACATTATTGTCCAAAAGCTGTTGTTGTTTATTGGCGTCAAGCCAATTACGCTGCTTGCTCTGTGATGAAATGCTGCGATTTTTGAAGCTTTGCCATGAGTTCAAGTAGCTAATGCAGGCATGACAAATATGCAACGATAGACGATCATTGGGCGTAATCTGAAAATATATTAAAGTACAACAAATTAATCACTAGGTTTTAAAATAAATACACTCAAGATAAGATAAACCCGGAGAGAAGGGTGGAAGCCGGTTGCATATGCTTCCGTCACAAACACAATTCTAAATATATAGCCACCCAAATTTAACAATAGGATTTTTAGGATAATTTTAGGCACAAGTGTACAACAAAATAGTAGCAGTGACAACACTAAAAAAAAAAAAACAACACAAACATGTTAAAGTAAAAAAAAACAACAACAAGCCAATCAGTCGCCAGGGGAAACTCATTAAACTGACGGCCAGTCAGGTCAGGACAGGATAGGACAGCATGAGCACACCTTGATACTCTTCGACGATGATGCCCGCTAACCAAGCTCAGTATAGAATGTCAATGACCTGCTTATAATAATACACAACAAAAACAACAGCAATAGCAGGAACAATAAGACTAACTGACGCCACAAGAGCATAGCAAACTAAGGAAAAGGACATCCTTCCTTAACGAAAACATACAAATGCACACACACACTCGGGAATTCAGTACGCATGCCAATACATCGCCATCATGCACGTTGTATTTAGATAAACACACACACATCCCAATACACATGAACACAAATACACTGCTCACACTCAGGCAGCTTCCAAGTGAATAAGTAGTTTCGAGTTTGTGTCTTTGCGTTTGTGCGTACGGACATAGGTGCGTGTGTGATAATGTACATGCATGTGTATTTATGTAATTATATATATGTGTATATAGTATTCACATTATATAATACACATACAATAAATAAAATGTATATAACCCTTTATAATACAAAGGTGGCTTGTATCCTTTGTGCAAACATGCATCGCCATCCGCAAAAACATATCCCCCACAGCATTTTAAATATCAATGCAAATAAGCCATGTGGTCTTATGCTGCGATATATGCAGCACGCTTCCAACACATGAAACGAAAAATATTTATAAATACGTTGCAATTAAATAAAGTCATTTTAGGTGAGCTACAGAGACAAGATCAAAAGGAGAGCTCAATGCTTCTTCGCAGTTTGATGAAAAAGGCGAAACGGCGTTTTGAAGATAAACTATTTCTTTGAATAGCTTAATATTGTAACACAGTTACCGGTAATCACACACACGAATGATACAATTTACGCTTATCAGTAAGAAAATGCGTTAATGAGTTTGCCCCCAAAATACCAAAACAACAAAGGCCTAGGAATGAATGAACTAATGAAGGAACGGACAAGCACGTTTAGGGTAAACTGATACAATTTTGCACAGCTTCGCACATCCTAGCTTTTGATCTAGAATTGTTGCTGTCACTAAATGTACATATACATATATTAATAAATAAGATGTATGGCAGTGTGTGTGTGTGGGTGGTTATATGTGTAGGTCTGCATAATTATATGGAGGGTAGTCATGTTAGCTTTGAGGGTTTTTGCAATACAGCAAACAACCGTGGTAATATTCATTCAACCCCATGATGATGATGATAAGGATGATTATGGCGTTGATGATGCTCATACCTGGCAACGATAGGAGTCGCATCTCAAAAGTGAGTATATTAGCATTGGCACCTATGCCACCCATTGACCAATACATTACATATATACATACGCAAACCCACACGCCTAAACAGTCTTTTAACCAATTCATAAAGCAGCCGATAGCATTTTGGGCGCGCAAATATGAGAATGAGTGCATTTGTGTGTAGAGTAATTAAAAGCGTGTGCAATTGTGCATGGAATTATGTATTTGTGTAAGTGAAAGCATGTATATATGGTGTGATGTATTCTGTGGTAGGGTATACGCATATATGTATACACTTTCAGCCAAAATTGCATGTTTGCAGTGATTGCGGCAACAAACAAAACCTACCCCACCCACACCAGTAAAAAAACAAAATTTTAACATAAAAAAATAAATAAATAAGTTAAAAAATAACCACTTTAAAGGCAACTTTATTCCTTAATCAGTTTAAATCTCGCAACTTAGCTCCAATATAGCAACAATTCCGATTGCATAAACCGAGAAATCGTCTGCCCAAAATTACAAGAATCCAGTGCAGTGAAAGCGGAAGCCAAACATAAAAAAAACGTTTTTTCTTTTCTTTTAACCCCGGGTAGGAGCACAAAAAAATATATTTTCCTTCGCCCACGAATTGCACACTTGCTGGAATTTTTCTTTGGTTTACTTATTCTGCCCTTATTCGACGAAAGCGAAGTGGAACAAAGTTAGCCAGCCACAATACACTGACGAAAAACGAAGGTGTATAATAAAGAGGAATTAAGCCTAAGAAGAGTGGCAACGCTGGCTTCCACCACAGAGTGGTAGTGATGACGAATGTTTGTGTTGATGAGCAGCCGACAGGCAGACAAGCAGGTAGCCGAACCAATCCATGCTGGGTCCAGCACATATTGGATTTCAACCAAAAGACTTCCATGTTAAAAGCCAGCGATCGCAAACTTCAACAAAACTTTGGAAAGAAGTAACAAAAGCGAGGACAACAGCAATGGAATGGGGATGGCAACTATCGTATAATGAGTAACCCATAATAGTTCAATGTGTCGTTCATTCAATCATTCGTTTGCCCGCTCTTTTCGGATTATATACATATGTATGTATACTGTGTCAGCCCAAAATTAAATCAGAAACGATGATGACGCCGACAAACAGATAAATGAATATAATAATCTGCTTTATCGCAATGTGAGCAATACCACCGATCATGGTTTGAGATTAATGATTGGTAAGCAACGAGGCGCATATGGCGGAGCGGAACAAAGGAACGCAAAAAGATGAAGACAACTTCCAGCAACCACCAACGTACATATTTACGTGTCAAGTTATAGCGAATCGAAGTGAACCAAACGTTTTGTGACTGGTAACCAGTTGGAGTAGTTTCAAAAACGAAAAACAGCTGTCGATGACTTTGAAGCTAGAGATGATCACGTTGCTGATATTATTGGTGATGTTCTGTTTTCGATGCTCGTTGTTCTCGATGTTAGTAATGTCGGCGTTGGCGTTGGAACTTAATCACTGGCCATCAACATATACCACAAAAGCCACATTGGATATATATATATATATTTTTTTTTTTGTAGTATATATATATATATATATATATATATGGTAAATAATGAAGAAAAAACACGTGCTAATGGTGTAAGGATGGTTCTGGTGATGGTAGGTGTAGATTGAGACGTCAAATATGCAGGCAAACGAGGCTGGTCTTTGAGGTGCTCGTCACATTTTGGCTTACATTATTGCATATCCAAGACGTATGACGCACTTTCTCGTACGCACAGCTGCTTACGTTGTTGAGCAGCTTTCCCTGATCTATTGGGCTTTACCGCTGACAGGACACATGCTACCGCTACTTTCGTTTACTGATTTGATGGTAATCTGGTTGCCTTCGCTTGGTTAGAATTACATTTTGTTGGCTAATCTTGTGGCTAATCCAAGGTGAAAATGAAAACCATCAAGAAAGACTCGCATTCAAGATAAAGACTAACACTAACTAAAGGTAAAGACAGTACCAAGACCTTTAAAAGGGAATACTACAAAAATACATAGTAAACCGTATAACAATAAAAACGAAAAGCAAACATTTTCACATCGTTTAAATACAAGTGGAAAAATTGCCATGAAATTAAGCCAAAGCGGAACGGAATCGGCTGGAACTGATGGCAGTGCTAGCGGCGATTACGACGACTACGAAGACACTACGACGACTACGTCGACAACGAAGTGGCGACATCGATGACGCGGATGGTGACGGTATACGCTATAAAGGAAAAGCACAAGGGGCATATCGTGTGCAAGCTACAGCTACAGCCATGAAGCACATACTCGTGGCACATGGCTGCGTTCGTTTTGCAACAAAATGGTTGCCAATCAGCCAAGCTACCACAGCCAGAGTAGCCATCATGACAAACCAAGGGCCAACCAACGCGCGTACACGAAGTAGGGCCTGCTGACGACAACGACGGTGATGATGACTACGACGAGTCATTGAATCGTTGGTCGGCCGGGCGAATCGATATCCGAGTACAACGAAGCAACGAAGCTAGCGAAACAACCAAACCAAGTCTACTCTCCTGAGCCATTCATCCACATCATCAATCCACCACGAATGCGCCTCAATTCATTTCATTCCATTCCATTTTTCCATTTCTCTTCCATTCTTTTTATTTGTTTTGCTGTTCGCTTGTTTGTCGGCTGGAGCGCGCACACCGGATATTCTGTCAGTAATCATCACTCAGCTAGAGCTAAAATGGAAGCAGCAGTAAAGCCAGCAGCTTGATGAAGGACGCAATGGCATTGCCAACAACACACACAACTACGATACCGTGCACGTCAAGGGAGAGCGAACGTAAAAGAGACCCAACGAGCGAGAGCACACGCTAGTCGTACAAAAGAGTCGCAATAATGAAGCACAGACGAACATGAGAAAGAAAAGTACTCACACTCATAGTCACATACACAAATGCTTACTAAACGTTGGCTGCGGAAGAAACAAGAGCGGAGTGACGTGTGCTAACAGGAAAACGAGCCAGAAAGCAAGCAAGTTGGCGGTTAGGTCTGTTGTCAGCCAGCGAGAATTGCCAGCACATCGCCAGTCGTGGTTGCAGCTGTCGCACTGGAAGATTCGATTCGACGAAGCCGTCGTCATCGTTGTAGTCGGTGATATTTGCGTTGCTTTGTTAACGCCCGCTGTGCCTCAACGATGTTGAGCTAACTCATTCACTTGCTTGTGACTGCCTGACTGCTAACCAGCCAACTAGCCAGCCAGCCAGGTATGCCCGCTCTGTCTTTGTCTGGTCTGGTCTGTTTACCTGCTAAGCGGTAGCCAGTTCAATTCCATGAGTACAGAACATGCATATGTATGAAATTTCTGGTGTATATGTATGCATGCCTGAAGTAAAATGATAGTTTCATTTAGTGAGATGCGGTAATGTGGTACAGTATAGGAAATAAGAACCGTGCCTGAAAAGCGTTCAAGAACGTTGATTAGGATAAAGGAAAGCGGCACAGCAAAACGAATACGCTACTATTCGCTACTAAAGCATCCCAAATTTTACGCTCATTACCCGCGCGCGCTCTTGTTCAGCAACTGCTCTCAAAACTTTTGCCATCACTACAGTGCACAACAACCACAAGAAAAATGTATGGAGCGATGTGATTAGCTCTGTTTGCTCCGCGTTTTGCGCTCACTTTCGTATAATTTATTTTCATTTACGCTTTGTGGGAATGTTCGCCTATGAGAAATGATGACAAAAGGGAAAATGAGCGAAAAATACACAAAATAACAAATTGTTTGTTGATTCCATCAAGTTGTTATTGTTGTTGATTTGGGAATAATCGAAGACTCTTAATACCATTGAAAATTCAGATTGCTTTATAATCAAGAATTTCTAACCACGATATCCGGGCGAGTTATTCAGTGTAAACAGCCACACGGACATAACCTCCGAAACAAAAACAAAACAAAAGCTAAAGAGAACGTAAGACGCAATCAGTTCCACACCGCATTGTGATAGAATATGAGAACACAAAGAAATCCATACCGAAAGGATTGCCAGAAGCCAGCCAGTCCGTCTATGTATCCGACAGTGCGTGCGTCTGCCCGTCCATACGTCCGCCCGTTAGCCAGTCAAGCAGAAGCAGTCAAGCAACCAAACAATGAACCAAATCGACAACCAAGCAAGGCAGCCAACCAACGCATTCGAGAACGCGAACGTGAGCAAGCGACAAACGAGCCACAGGCGATGTAGTCATGTTACACCAATACCAATGCCAACATCATCAGTAGCGGCAGTACTAGCCAGAGCAACGACGACGACGATGGCAACACCGAGCACACCGAAAGTCAGTTCTCGTAGTCGTCGCTGTCACCGTCATCAACATCGACATTGTTGTCGTCGTTGTCAGCTGCCGCCGTAGCAGAAGCAATAGCAGCGGTGGTGATGGCAGTTGCGGCGACAATGGCGATGGCATACATCGTGACTTAACACTCTCTTCAGCCGAGCAAGCAATCAAACGGGCATGGGGTGAACTAAATGTGTTGGTGTGTGTATGTGTGCACACGGTACGTACATATACCGGGGCAATAATCATGGCCGCCGCCGACGTCACCGTCATCAGTCACTGGTGCTTGCACAATCAGCGAACGCTGTGGCGTTCGGTTTGTTGGTTGGTTGTCTTACTCGTTATGGATTGGAATTAACCTCACTTTCTTCCGAAACGGAGTTATACGTTGACTACGCTGCGTTTCTCGCAAGCAAGCGAGTAAGCAATCAAGCGCAAACAATTGAGCAACCGAACCGAGCAATAATGATGGCGGTATGTGCCATCAATGGCATTGATATCCAGCCAGACTCAGTATGGGATGATGATACTGCATCTGCTACGGTTGTGCCAGCGGCTATGGCCGTCGGTCGGTTGCTCGGTAACTCTGACTGTCTTTAGGCCCCGGATGTGGCAACACTGTCGACTGTCGTCCATCGCCTATCTCACCACGACTTCCCTCTTCTTCATCAACTATCAGCCTTTCCAGCTTCGCGTGTTCACAGTCAAATAATTTACATTATTTTTCAACTCACCTTGATGTTGACACAGTTGTGAATTTTTGTGGCAAGTGGCTCCCGATCGGCGGCGTAGCTATTAATGATTGAAATGCATTCAGTTTGTGGCGCGAGGCACAGGCGACAGCAGTTTTGTCGCGCACGCAGAAGATTCTCCTCCGACATATTTTCCTCGTCTTCGCCCAAGGTGGACCTTCCTATATATCCGATATTTCCACGATGCTACGTCTGTTCCAACACTCGGATCGTTCCACCTTACCAATTACGACCCACTTCCCCGGAGCTTACGCGCTCCGATTTAAATAAAAAAAAAATTAAATTAAAAATATTTTTCTCTCTAGTTTGTAAAAATATTTTTTAGTCTTCAGAAAAAAATCTTTGGTTGCAATTTTTTTCGTTTCTTCGTCAATTTTGTTTGTTTCACATCACAATTTCTATCGCCCACTTTCCGTGATGGTGGTGTGGCGTCTTTTGCACGGCAATTATTTTATTTTTTCTTTCTTACGCTCTCTTTCGAGTTCTGAACGATAGATAAAGCACTACTAGTATAATTTCCGAACCCCAAGTTAAAACCGAGCGAACCACCGGACAAAAGTAAAATGTCAACTGTCTATGAAACGATGCCTTGTATCTCACACAAAAATGTGCTAAAAATGGCAACATTATGATTATAAAAAATACCAAGCTTTTAAATTCATTAGTAAAAGAAATAAATGCAACACTTCTGTACAGCTGCTGTATCAAACATTTCAATAGCACCATATGAAGCACTAAAGTAAAGTGCCAAATACACAACGCAAACATGTTTGCGTCAAACATGCTTGTTAAAAAATGCGTTGAACACACATTACGCAAACCGTTTGACAAACAGCATTTGTAATCAAAATTTGCGAGCAAAGGTTGTTTAAAATAGATACGGATAAAGCATTTGCGGTCATAATAAGAGCTATTGTCTGCAAAAGAAAGCGAAAGCAAACTGAAAAAAAGGTTTTTGGATGAAAACATGGTACAAAACAAAAAAACTAATTTGGGTGACACCTTAATGATAATGCTATTTTAAACAGGATCCCTGTAACGACCATCAGAAACTCAATTTTTTGAGTACTTCAATATTGTGGGAATTGTACCATGGCAGGATCGAATTTGCAACATAAATGTAAAAAGTGTTTAAGCGCCAGAATCAGTCAAAATTGTTATGTTACGAAAAGGTAAACTGTGGGAGGTGCATGTTGACAGTATATCTTGATTTGACATATACCGCCGTCTTTTCAACACGACTGTAATAATTATCACTCTTAACTTTCCACAAAACAGGCAATATCTGGTACATTTCCAAGAACTCGCACCAAAAATTATTATTCGCGTTCATTTGACATTACCGTTCGCCTCGAAACTTACTGTAAAGTGAAGAAATTTGCCCACACACAACACAAACATAATTGCACAAGGATAAAAATATCAAAATGAAATAGATTTTCTTCAAACATCGATTCAAACACGCCAACACGGCCACTCACAGGCCAGCCGCTTGACAAACACGGCAATTGTCAAAAATGTTTGCATAGTGGATGGGCTCTTTAAGCCACGCACCTTTCGAATGATATTACAACCACTTAAACATATAGCTTCATCCATTGTCTGGATTACTTAATTGTCTGGACCACAGAGTAAAATATTTTTTGGTTTTAAAATCCAAAATAATCGATTTTGAAACATTTTGAAAATAGTTGGAATGCGGTTATTTTGTTGAATTACTGCGTGAAAACGAGCACAAATATCAAATAAGAATCCAGGAGAGTTGCTAGCGAAAAGTTGTTACTTGTAAATTCTGTTAATACAACCTACATGCAACTTCACAACACGCTCCTGTGTCGACCTACTACGGATGTTTTATTCCACGATGGTGTGCGACTAGTTTCAAGGTGTATGGGCATTATAAAACCACTTCAGAAACTACGCTCTTGTTTACCTAATAACAACATATTCATAGTACCGTTCAATGTAAACTTTTTTCAATAAATATCGATACAGATCGATATGTTACAAAAACAAAATTGTACATGGGAGTGAATTTTTCTATTTTTTTTTTCTTAGTACCTTTAGAAATAATTTACAAATTAAATTCCATTTAGGGCGCTACTCTTTTCTTCTAACGGCATAGAACAAAAAGTGTAGAATTTGAATAAAGCTGATTTTTTCTGCACAATGTGTTGTATTTTATTTCATCAAATGGAAAAAAATAGGTTGTCCCGCACTTGCTTTACTAAATCGTCGATTAAATACAGCCTGAACTGTCGCTGAGATTGTAGCTTAAGACAATTTTGAAAGTAGTAATGCGAAAAGTACATATTTAAAAGCAAAATATAAATAAAACTAAGTTAAATCCGCCTGTCCAATCGATTTACCTAACACTTTGCAATATGAAAAATTATGTAGTTAATAGCTGACAGCAGGCGTTTACATATATTTTTCATCGTTGTAATAAACTCGCAATTGGTCAAGGGTTACTCATCCCGTCATACTCTTCACGAAAAATTTTAAGAAAATTTCTCTTGCCAAGGACGGTAATAACCACTCTAAAACAATACAATCATAAATAGTACATTGCTTAACCCCCAAATACATGGTTGAATAAAGTAGAATCCAATATAGACTTGCCATTCTCAACGAAGAGCATTAAACCTAATCGATCTGATCCCATTCAAAAGGCTAAATAAACTCTAATTGAATAGGAATTATTTAATAATAAACTTTATTAACGTATACAGAGTTATGGATGTATGTAGTTCAAACAAAAGCAGGGCTTCAGGAACTTTAGTTTGCGGGTTTGCCATATGGAAAATGGTTTAATTTACACTTCGACATTAGTCAAACTACATAAGTAGAACATATACAAAATATGTGGGAAAAAACCAATTAAATATTTTTGCTAAAGACTCGAATCTGCAAAATTCAAAATCCATAACATCTTAAAAACATTAAAAAGAACGACGAATATTTAGAGATGATTGTGCCGCAATTCTGCTCTCACGTCCATTGCTGGAATATGCGCAGATATCGTAAAATGGTATGTATTGGTGGCACTACATTTGGAATGACCTTCACTTCTTCCCGCCAGCAGTGCCTTTGGCATTAGAACCGCCTTTAGCCTTCTTTAATTCGTTTGAGTTGTGGCGAGTGTGAGCTGCAAAAAGGAGAAATTCATTGAAAGGCTCATCCTAAAGATGTTAGCACTCAACTTACTGGCATTCAGCAAGCATGTAGGGCTCTTAGTTGTCTTGCTGCACTACTTGTTCTTGTTGTCGTTTGTGGTGACAACAGGAATTTTCACTTCCTCCGGCTTCTCGAGACTGGCACGTTTACTGCCACGCTTGACTTTCGGTGACTGCAAGTAGGTGGTCTTAGCTTTTTTCTTCTTCTTAGAGGCATCATTGCTTACTTGCGGCTAAAAATAAAAATTTCAAGTGTAATTAATTCCTTGTTGTTTAAGTGTAATAATTGGGTACAAACCACTTCAATACGGGGATAGTGGAAGTCAGAACGTTCAGTAGATTGGATTGGGCGACGCAAACGCTTTGAGCGACGTTGTTGCATCTGAGCAATAGCAGCTGGAGTGTGAAGATTAAAGATAGCTAGGAAGCCTTCCTGTCCACAGTCATCAGGGCGTGTTGAATAGATCTTTGACCCCTCCGAGTGCAAACCAGCGACATGTCGTTGCTCCAAGTTAGAGTCGTTTGAAGACGAATTGCTTGTATCCAAGCCAGTGGACTCTGTAGCACCACTGGTATTAGCTGTACCAGATGAACCGCTGCTAGTGTTGGGTGATGCGGTTTCACCGACGCCGTTGTTTTTGCCATTTGTGGTATAAAATTTACGGGTCTTGTATTGTTTGGTTTGTTGCGCTGGCTTCTTCTCGATAACGGGCGCTTTCTTATCTTTTACACTTGGTTTGTCTACTTTAACATTCTTTTTGTCTGCAGCGGCGGACGGAACAGAAGCAACAGTGGGAGCTGCTATCGGAGTAGTAATTTTCGTCTGAGCAGTAATTTTCGTCGAAGCAGCTACCTTACCAGTAATTGCAGTTTTATTGAAACCACATGGGGCTTTCTTTTGACGTATGGATACCAATGGAGGAGGTTCTGATTGATAAATAGAGGTGACCGTTGGGAATTGATTTGGTTTCTTTTGTATCGGCATTTCTGTTAATAAAAGAGATTCTTCCTCGTCGAAAACACGTGGCTTCGGCTTAGTTTTGCGTGAACGCTTTAAAGCCTCACGCAGAATCATGCGACTCTCAGCTACTTTATTTTCTTTTCTCTCGATGACGATTTTTGGCTGTTCTTGAGACTTAGCCGCCAATTGAATAGATTCTGCTTTTGAAATCGGATCATGCTCTTTCATTGATTCTTGCTCAGTCTGTGTAAATGGTTGCATGGGCTGTGATGTTGGCTCGATTTTAAACTTAGCAAGTAGTTCATCAACAGCACCACCAACAGCGCCTTCCTCATGATCCAGCGACTGCATTTCTGACTTGGTCTCAGGTTTCTCTTCCTCCTCATCACTAACGGTAATCACTAAGTCTGAAAACAAATTCAAAGCGTCAACAGCCTTAAATTTGTCGACGTCGCCAGCTAAGCCGTCGTTCAGAGCATCCATCATTTCATCACTTGCATTATCCAAAAAATCCACAGTCTCGTATTCCAAAGTCTGATTTTCTTGGTGTGTATTTGCACCGGCAGCATACTCTATATCCAGTGGTAGGATATCCTCATCGGTGCTACTGTCGTCAATAATTTCAAATGCCGGACTGGACGAAGACCGAGACTTTGGGGACATTTGTATGGGCCAACTCGGTTCATCCGGAGCAATTAAGAAATGTTTACGTATAAGATCATTGGCTGTCATACGCACTTTCACGTTGACCGGATAGATCGGTACCGTTTCGTCGGTAATAAAAGGCACAATGTTTTGGGAGACGAAATCATTGGCTTGAGCTGGAAACACTTCCACATTATTTAGAAAAAGCAAATTGTAGAACTCGTTGAGACTATCATTGAGTTGCAACAACAAGTAGTTCTGCTCTGCATTAATCTCCTCGATTTCTTCCTCAATTTCATTAAGAATTCTTTGCTTCTCCACAGGATCCTGAAAGTAATACGATAACTTAAATCGGCTGGTGGAAATAAATGTTTTGGTCCCTAAAGCAATCAAGTGTTCATTCCTCAATCGCCCACAGTACTAAGTAATACTAATCTTCGGATACGGCACTGTCGTCAGAAAACCCATCATTCACATATTCATCCCACTCCGACACAAACCAATTTATCCCACTAAGCGGATCCAGTTCAAAATATTACTGAGCCATCCTGGCCTTGCCTTCACCATATACCAGCCTGTGTCCCTGACATGCTGTGGGCTCGTCCAATAAAGATGATATTTCCCGTATTCTTTGGCTCACCCACCCGGCTACTAATTTAGCTGATCTTTCAAATTCTAACCTTCATTTTTGCGTTTCTCTTCCTCCCTTCATTTGTGCCTTGTGTATACACACATAGGCCAACAACACAAACAACAACAACGTGTTTGCGGGAAAACGAGCGGTTCGTGGAAATTGTGTTGTGCTGCGTATACAAGTGAAATGCCTATAATATGCCACAGATAACGCAGTCAGCTGATTTCATGCAACATAACGAAAAGTGCTAAATGCAAAAAAATACAAAGAAATTAAAAGAAATGAGCGGAGGACGGTGCGACTCGCTTTGTTCGCTTCTTCGCCAACGAGCCGTTGACCCGATTTGTGTTGAACAAAGCAAATGAAAGGTTCTTTCGATAACATGACGGAGGACGTATGAGTTCCACCAAATTTACTATATCAACATAACGCACAAGGCAACTTACCGCATCGGCCTGCTTTTGGAAGATGTCGGTTACTAACTGCAAAGAAAATAAAAAGTCCATTAGTTTAGTAGCCACCATCTGAAAGACTAACAATAGCTGATTGCCATTAACTTTCCGCACGATTCCAGACTTTGGCCAATGGAGAAATCCAGTACACAGTGCAACACTGCAACATTTGGCACAAAGACCCGGAGGAGAGGAAAACTTACCTTGTGCACCTTAAGGTAGGTACAGAATGAGCGTTGGCAGTAGATTAAGTCATTTGTGAGATTCTCTGGAAACTTGTAATAGAGCTCCATATAGACTCGGAACTTTTGGGCTGCTCCACTGACGGCCATTATGCTGCACCTTTGTTAGTTACTGAATAACACCACTTAGTGAAGCTGAACTTGAATAGAATGTACAACGTATTGTCAAAAAATTAAAATCCTAAAACACAAATATTTGATAGAACTGGCACTGCGGCAACCGCACGAAGAAATGAACGAAATGACTTTGCACCGGTATGAGCTCGCTACAGTTGTACTAGCTATGGTTGCTGAGCTATCCTTGTATGGTGGTTGCCAATCGTTCAACCCATCTAACGACTTTAAAGTACTGTATATATAAAAAAACCTTCAAATAAATTATATAAATTGATAAAATTATGGAAAAATAGAATTTATTTTATTAAACACAAATGTAAATATCATACACTACAACGCAGCTTTGCTGTTAAAATTTTCATTGCCTGGCAGCATTGGCATATTTAATTTGCTTATTAATTAACAAAATTGTTTAAATCGCATATATAATTTGTAAATTTCATTAAATTTAATTTTTGATTAAAGTTTAATTGAAATTTATAGCGCAAAGGCTTTTAAAATTTAAAATTATACGATTATTTAATTTTTATGGTAAACTGGCCGCATTGTGCCTGTTTCATAGTGGTTTTCGCAGTTGACGTAGTATAGGAGCCCTTATTAATTTTTATTATTGTTATTTTTAAAATTAACTATAATGGATTACTAGAAACAATAATACTTTAACTAATTTTTTAAAAAGTGCACGTCTCAAACATAATTTTTATACTCTGGGATAAAATGGGAATAGAGTTTAAGTTTTGCTGAATGTTGTCATACCGATTTTGGTTATTTAAATTACTTTGATATTGTAAAATTTATTTCTAAGGGTTTTGGTGATTATGCAAGCGAATTAAAAAACGGTGAAGCAACTCTGACAACTCAGCTGACAAGAGGGAAATAATTATTAATTCGCATTTTTGGTAGAACCGCAACGATTCAGTTGTGATTTTACGATTTCGATAAAGTTTTGTTTCTAGAACAACAAAAAAAAAGGTAAAAGTCAAAGATATGTGTAAATAAATGTTTATATTCGCTGATAATCGCCGAGATTTGATCCAAAGTAATTTGGCTGTTGAAGTAGCCGCAATAGTCTAACCTACAAAGTTACATAATTTTTGCTTTGCAATTCTAGAGACTCATTAATTTTTGTGATTTTTGACTCTTTCGAAATATGAAATTACATAATAACGTATGCGTTAAATTTTTCTTTTAGTACAATTGGAAAAATGTCATTCGTAAAGAACGCACGTCTCTTAGCTACACGCGGCGCTCGTCTGACGCGCCAATCACGCAACTATTCCGATGAGATGAAACTCACATTTGCCGCTGCCAACAAGACCTTCTACGATTCAGCCGTTGTGCGTCAAATCGATGTGCCCTCGTTCAGCGGTAGTTTTGGTATACTTGCCAAACATGTACCCACTCTGGGTAAGTAGCATATGACAAGTAATGTAGAGGATTTCCGACGGCAATTGTGCCTTCGCGCCGAAACCGACACAGAGTAACATGTTTGGCCAGGCATGGCAATTTCTCTTACACGGTAGTGCCGTCGGAATATCAATCTGGCCAGATTTTCACCAGTAGACACATCAACAACTGACTCTCATGCCTTTATAGCTGTACTGAAGCCCGGTGTTGTACAGGTGTACGACAATGACGGCAAGGTAACAAAGTACTTTGTCTCCAGCGGCTCTGTCACTGTCAACGAAGATTCATCAGTGCAGGTGTTAGCTGAGGAAGCACATAGTATCGAAAGCGTTGATGCGAACGAAGCCAGACAACTACTTTCAAAATACCAATCACAATTGAGCTCCGCCGCCGATGATAAGGTTAGTGTGTGTATGGCTGCGTGTCGATTGCTTAAATTTAAATTAATTCTAATCACTTGATATTGCAGGCTCGAGCTGAAGCTGCCATTGCCGTCGAAGTTGCAGAGGCACTTGTTAAAGCTGCCGAATAAATCAATTCCTTACAATTTCGACTTTAATCCAATGAGAAGCAGATTCAAGAACATCATAACCTCAAGGAAAGAGCTACTGCTAAAGTTTAATATTATAAAACAATAAAAGCGAATAATATCGTTATAAACTAGAAACCAAGAAACAAGTCTGACTTTATTTTTTTTTTAAATATTTTTTTTTGTGAATTTTTTTTGTTAGTGAAGAAAAGAAAGAAATTAATTCACCCAGTGCAGAAAATTTGTTTGTTTTGTTGTGTAAGTCGCCGTCGGACGTATCGAAAGAGTCGAGCCGCAATAGTGTATCCCAAAGAGATCTAATTTTTTCGCCGAATTGACGAAGGTCAAGTTTACAGCACAGAGGAGCTCTGGACTTTTGCTTATTTGAATGAATCCAAATACTTTGTTTCTTAATTATAAACTACAACATTTAATGAACTATTTTGGCAACAAAAAAAAAAAAAATAATAAAAAATACACACATATATATAAGAAAAGTAGATGCAATTTACATAATAATTTATGACTGTGTGTGTGTCTCAAACAGGTGTGTCTGTTGGTAGGTGGGTGGGTGTGAATGTAAATTGCGTTAGAAGTGTTTGAGCTAGACGCTAATATGAAGACACTACCAATTCTGTGCTGGTGGACCGTAAGACTGAGCCGATGTATGGCCTACGGGTAAAGCTGGTTCCAGTGCTTGCAACTGCTCAATCGGTGCTTGGTTGAAGGCTGGTGCAGGTTCTACGTTTGGCACGCTTATAACAGCTGCTGGAGCTGCAACCGGAGCACTGTAAAGTGGCGCCGGAACAGGTGCTGAGTAAACTGGTGCAGGTACAGCTAATTTAGCACTGTAAATTGGCACTGGTGCAGGAGCAGGTGCTGCGTAAATTGGCGCTGGTGCGACAACAGGTGCTGAGTAAACTGGTGCAGATGAATGCTCATGGATAACACGCAAAACTTTCGTTGCCACAGAAGGCCAAGCAGTGTAGGGACTGGCAATAGCACCATGCTCATGCACAACCTTAATTATTTGAGGTACCTCTTCGTGGCTGTGGCTGCGACCTTCCTGGTGAATAAGTTTGATCACCTTAACTGGCGCTGGTGCTGGACCATAGTGACTATGACCGTGACTGCTTTCAGAAATCACTTTAACCTTGTAAATTTGAGAGGAAGCATCATGTCCATATCCATGACCATGACCACCGGCTGCAAAGTGTCCACCATTATGTTTTATGAGCTTGACCACTTTCACATTGCCATGGCTATAACCGTGGTTGTGAGCATAGGAGTTTCCATCATATTTGGCACCGCCGCCACTGCCACCACTGCCACCACTGCCGCCAATCAAGCTCAGGATGCTGGCGTTAGTCACAGCAAATAAAGCACACATACACACAAGCACCTGGGAAAAAGCGGAATTGTGTGAAAAAAACAAGATCTATGCTCCAAGATTTGACACTTGATGATTACCTTCATATTTACAACCTTTTGCTTAGGCCTACGATTAGTTGTCCAAGTGGAAATGTCTCAAACACGACTGATACCAGCTCAAGCGGTTCGATCCGCTTTTATACGTTCCACAAGCGACATCTTCCACATGGAGATGTCATCACCAACATTGCCGCAGAGCGCCGTCGCCGACAACGAAACTTGTAAAAATTATCGCCGCATTTAAATTAGCCGCCATTCAATTCGACAAATCTGAACTTCGACTTACACCAAATCAACAGAAGTGCATCAAAATCCGCCCCAACCAAAATCGCTTTCATTTGTCTACAATAACGACGTCGACTCTGACGACATCGTCGCCGCAGATGCCCTTTGGTTCTTCGTTGGCTTCTATCTTTACCTCTGCTAGCCGCACTTGCTGCTGCGACGTCGGCGAACTCGGCTGCGCTGGTTTCATTGTGGTTTTCAGGTTGTTTTCTTTACACCTCGACTATGTTACGTCTTAACAACTCTACAGCCGAATTTTACCGAAAACGCTTTTCCGAAATTCCAATCGTACGCAGCGTTTACCAACTGGTAATGTTAGCCAACACGACGACTTCGTCAGCAAGTGGGCGCGCGGGCAGCGCCCTTTAATATTGTAATATCTTTCTTCGGCAGACAGGCTTGAAACACGCGTCTCGTATTTCACTTTGGGCGCATTTGCATACGACAACAAAAGCCCAACCCGTAGATTACCGCTTCTTCGTTTCGTCGTCATCGTTCAGCCAGCCGCACCGGAGTCTGCTCACATGCATCTAAACGTCAAACAACAGCAACCGCAGTACCACTGGTAAAACAACATTTTCAAGGTGAATCCGCCATTGTTCGAGTAGTGTTGCCAACGCACCCTGATTCGATCTCAAGTGTCTTCATTGTGTTACATAATTGCAATATTTATGATTTTCATAGAGTATTTATTATATACATACATACATAAAAGCAACATAATCACAAAATACAACAACAACATGAACCACTAACACAAGTGAATTTGGAAGCTGTAAAACGCTTACAAGAAAGCGTCCAACTAACTACTTGACCAGTTTTTGGTTCCCAAGAGTGTAACATTTTTGGCGGATTAATATCGGTTATTGTTATAGCTTACTTTCGACAGATTGATTGACCCAAGACATTACGAGTGCCTATTGGCAATCTAATGACATAAAATTTTTTTTATTTATTCATAATGCCGCTTAATGCACTTTTTGGCTGCGTACCAGCAGCTCTGAATTTTACAAAAATAATTTTTACCACATATAAATGACGAAAAAAAGAAAACAGTTTAAGACAATACGTGGCTAAGTGAACCATGGAGTGCGGTCGCTGCTGGTTAGTCTACTGTTTGGGCGTCTCCTGATCCAATAGCGGAGCCTTCCGTAGCCCTGTCTCTTGAGTCGTGCGACGCATCTTGTAGGGGCCAGCTATGTTGCTATGTGACCGTAGCCGTTCGTTGTACCTGCATATAAATGAGGCAATGGACTTCTAGGTCTCTGTGCAATGTGGAATTCTTCACGTGCCAGGGCCAACCAGTGATGATGCGTAAAGTTTTATTTTGTAGGATTTGAACCTATCTATAATCTGAGTCCTGGAGGCAGCAGCCCAAATTTGGATTCCGCACCTCCAAGTCGGCGCAACAATTTGCTTGCGTAGGCTGAGTTTGCTCTTTTTGTTTAAGAGCCAGTATAGTTTGAATACCTTGGGTCAGCAGCGCTCTATAACCCTGGCTATGTGTGCTTGGAAGGACAGCCTTTAATGCAATACTAGTTCCAAGTATTTGGCCACCTTGTGTTGTGGAATGATCTTACCGTAGCGATGAACAGCGGGCGGCAAGCTTCTCTTGACAGTGAAGTATACGTTTTTGCACTTTGTGGAGTTAATGTTGACGTTCCGCTTTCTGGGTCACTCGTCAAAAACGTGGAACTACTCCTGTAGCCCGTCGGCAGTTTTGTACTCACAGGTGGGTGGTTTGTATGCTAATAGCATTTTATTGGAGTTAATGCGTATATGGAGAAGAGCAGGAGCCACAGTACGCTAACTTGTGGGACACCTACTAGCACCGGATGGACATCTGAGAGTGTCGACCATGTTTTCACATAGAAAGTGCGGTCCTTCAGTAAAAAATCCTAATCTATAGTTGCAAACATCTTAACATACATTTTGTAAAATAACTTCCGGGATTTCTCACTTGCAAATGCCACGGTGAATGTATTGAAACAAACATTTAAATAGGCCCGAAAAGAAGTTCATGATTTTCCGCGTGACGGCCGACTGTCATTGGTTTCGACTGACGAAAACATCGAAAAGCAGTTGCTGAAGACATAATTGCACGAGCTTCTAGTGACTTCATGTGAAACGATCAGAATGAGTCTACGAAAAATGTTTGTTCAAAAATGTGCCAAACCAAAAAACCTCATATATTTTTTATTTCAACCAATTTTGTCGGTAGTAGATAATTCCAGCACAGAGATATAATTTCCATATATAACACTTTCGAGGTGAAATAGAACATTTTTTGCATTTCATTTTTTATTAATATTCTTAGTAATTTAATGATTTTTTAAATTACCCAATACTTCCAAGACATACGTCAAACTTTGAATGTCCAAAGCATACATATTGGCCTATAAGACTCGGCAAGCGGCATCGACGTACCGGGCCTAACGACCAGTATATTACTGGGCGCTTTCAATTCGGAATATAGCATTTTATAGGATCTCCAGAACAGTGGATAAGCGGTTTAACAAGGAAGCAACGTGTTGAGCTCGTTAGTCACTGTCTAATTGATGTATTGCCATGCATGCGTGAGATCTGCGATGTGTTAGATCAGTCAATTGGAAAGCTTTAAGAATGCCTTTCTAATTCATCAGCAAAAATCTCAGCCAAACGTGCTACAAGGAAATACAGTCATGCAGCTAAAGCTTAAATACTTCGTTATTTCCTTCATTCGTGTATCTCTCCAATTCCAGTATTTCAGATTTTAAAACTTAGACTTAGCTGATCTAAGCGGACGCCATGTGGTGGCGTATTCAGCCGTTTCATACAGCATATCAGCTCGTCAGCGAGAAAGTGCTTCAAGCCAGCATGACTAGGCAGCAATCTGAAGCTGGATTCGAAACATTACATAACATTATGTGTATGAGTGTACAAAACTTTTCAGCGCATACGATTTTTAGGCAATTTAACAACTCATTTGAATTGGGTATTTTGTAAATTGCGTACTGTGCAGCAAACAAAACAGCACTCCAGCAGCGGAGGAGTGAGCGAGGAAAGCAAGCGTGACAAAATTTCAACGGAACATTTTCTTTATTGTGTAAATGCGCAGAAAATAACTTAAAGTGGCCAAAAAAAGTTTCGTACTTTGGCGAGAAAGTGCTGAATCATATAAATTAACAATATAATATGTAATAATTACCAAAAAAATAAAATAAATTTCTGTCTAACTACGAACTAAAAATCACAACCGCACGCACATTTGCGCTCACCAGCTGCCCGACACTGGCTCGGCGACCCAACCGCTCGACACTGGCTCGGCGACCCAACCGCTCGACACTGGCTCGGCGACCCAACCGCCTGTTGAGAGTGCGGCGCTCCAGCCGCCGCCGCCGCCGCCTTTGTTGTTGTTATGCACGCGTGTCACTTTAAGCTCGCCATGTTCAATGACATGGCCACCGTGAATGAAACCGCCGTGCTTACCTGCAGAGCGCATAACCAGCGCCTTACCGTGCAGACCATAGCCATCGATTAGTTGAGCATTTATGGCATCAACATGACCACCACCGCTGCCGCCTCCGCCAAGCCCATCATTTTGCAGCACCAATTGTATTATCTGCGGCAGAATGTCATTTAAATGACTTTTGGCATGGTCATGAGCGCCACCTGATGAATACGAGTGACTGGCAGCGTATGAATGACCAGCGGCGTGATCTGCGCCATGGAAGTGACCATGGGCTGGTGCTGACTGTTGTTCGATAACTTTGAAGATTTGAGTACTTGTCACTGGTGCACTGCTGTAGCCATGTGCACTGGCATAGCCAGCGCCATGTGCGTAATCATGGCCATATAAGTAACCACCGCCACCACCGCCGGCGTTGCTGTAGCCTTGGTCTTCTTGAAGTATGATTTTGATGATTTGTGGTCCAGCAATGCCATGTGCATGACCATGACCGTGATTGTAACTATGTCCATGACCACCACCACCACCGCCCCCACTGTATCCATGTCCGCCACCAGTGGGCGCAGCTACAACGTTGTATGTGACTTTGGAACCGCCGGCACCATCAGCACCGCCACCGCCACCGAGCAGCGAGAGCAGAGTCGCATTGCATGCGTACACAGTTGCGAGTAGGCAGATGAAGACCTGCCAAGAAAATATTTCGTTAGTCTTATTACGTTGCATTATTTCAGTGGCATTTCCACTTTAGACTTACATTCATTTTCGAGTCGAGTCCTGATCGTGGCTTACCAAACGTTTGACTCAAAGATGTTAGCTTAGCACCTGCGTACGTTGATGTGCACAGTGAGTGAATGATGATGCTTTCTCGCATTTCCACAACTTTTATACAGTTATTAAGGGCGCGCGGCACTCGTCATTCGTTCGTTTACTCGCTTGTTCGTTCGCTCGCTCGCTCAGTCACCTTAAACGGCAAAAAACGGCTGCAGAAACTTGCAACAGCTGCGAGAGCACCGGCTACGTGGTGCGAACGTGTCGAAGCATCAAAGAAGACACTACTTACTTCAATGGCTTTGAGGGCGTCGATGAAGGCGACGACGGATGGTACGCGGATTATTAAATTAGAAATGCACAATAGCCACGAAACCAATGCCAATACCGGCTTATATAATCTTCATCATCAACATTAACATATTAATTATAATACTCATCGATTAACCCATGTGCATTGCCAATGCAGCATTCGGTCTGTCCGTCTGTCCGTTCGTCCGTCTGTATGGGTCATTAACAACAGCATGTAGCTACAATAGCAGCGCCATAGCCATCACTTACTTCGTTTGTTACGGCAGCATCAGCGGCAGCGATCGAACCCATCTTCATCTTCGTTTTCGTTGCTTTGCATTATGATTGTATCACATTAAGACACAAATTATTTAATACCCTCGTCCAGCTTCGGTAACGACGACGCATTTCGCTTTTTCTATTTTAGGTCAAATGTAACACCAACAACAGCAACGACAACAACCATGATAACTTTAAATTCACTGGCATCTTCTCAACTCTTTCACTGTTTAAGGCGAATCATCACAAAGCTCTGACACAGTGGACACACTAGAGATTAATGAGTGAAATGAAGCTACAGTAGACTCGCGTTAATTTGAACACCCAATAACTTTAACTATTCAGTAACTTGAACGTCACTATTTTTGCCATTTTATACCCTATAACTTGAACACGAATTAGTTTTATGAGCCGTTAACTTTAACTTTTCTGTCAAATCCATAGATTGTCAAGTATTCAGTTTTACTAAAGCATTAACTATTTTTTATTTCATTTATGTATGTGATTTTTTTATAGAACAACACACATGCTGAAATTGTTGAATTATTGCTTAACCAAGCCTCAGACGTCGAGGTTGAGGCAATCCAAGGCAGTTCATCACAGCCTGATGATAATTAAAAAAATAAAGACATTTTTAAAATGAAAAACTGTGAGGCCGTAGAGATATTTCATGGACAAACAAAAATCAAAGATCATATTCGGATATATGTATGCTTCAAAACATGAGCGATACTAGCGACAGCTGTTCAAAAAATTAAAAGAAAAAATTGGCAAATTATTTCTTATACATTGCTCTATAAATATTCACGCCTATTAAAATACGTACTAAAATGTTACTCTTAAACCCTTCCATTAAATATTAATTTAAGCATATATCCAGTAACTTGAAAACCTCGATAACTTGAACAGCCTTGTTTTTTTTCGTGTTCAAGTTAGCGAAATACTACTGTATATATGATAACCACTCTAATCCAGAGTTTAAATAGCATTAAAAGGTAAATGTAAAGTTACATGCATAGGTTGATAAACAATAAATATAATATATATAGATTAAAAGATTTATGGGTACATAAGATACATATATAAATAGATATATAATTTAGATAAGTATATTTCACTATAAAAAGCGTAAGTGCATGACAAAAAGCAAAGATGGTGTAGCATCGGTAACGTATTTGGACCATTGTTGCAAAGAGATAATGCACAAAAATAAATTAGACTCACTATTACGAGTAAAAATAAATTTGTAGAACCTCGTGCAACGATTGACGGAGTTGACGTTAGAACAGAAAACCATGCGAAATATGTAGGGCACTACATGGATAACAAATGAATTGGGAAACACCACATACGTATTAAACTAGAACATATAAAACTGATAATATACAGTTATATTAACTGCTTAACCCAAGATCCAAACTATCGCTTTAAAACAAGCTTAAGCAAATTTGGACATATGGTGCTTAATTATGGAGGATAGCCAAAAAGAAAAAAAAAACGAATAGAGACATAATTCAAAGACAGCAGTAAAGAATCATTCACATAATCACCAAAGCCGATGGTACATCACAAACGCCGTGCTAAATATTCCTACAGTGTTAGAGGAAATTACAAAGACAAGTGGGATATACCAGCATATGCACGTCGAAGTCAGCTTATTTCTGCTGCAAGGACAAGGCCAGTTGATCTGGTAGCTTAAATATATGGCAAATGGTTAATTCTCTGACATTGCGTATTTCTTAATGAGAAAAGAAAATGTTTTCATGAACTATTCATAGAAGCTAATTACCACATAATTTCTCTTGTAATTAGTGTGCTATAAGGTGGCTATGCGGCTATAAGGTGGACATAAGTACTAAATAAAAGGTTAATAATAAAAAAATCATTTAGCAACATTCGTGTAAAGAAGTCATTGAGAACTGTGATTTCTTCTTAACATACGCGCTAGGCGGTCTCGGCAAGAATTTCTTTCAGAACAGGTAGTTAATCTCAATTAAATGAAAACAATTCTTGCTTAGTGCCGGAACAAAAAATCACGTTTCGATGAGGACTTGAGATTTTCGAGCTTTCATTAACTCCTCGATTTAAATTCGAATATCTAATTGGAACTAATATTTCAATCATACTCGTATGAGCATACAAAAGTTGCGGTCATTTAGAGTTACAGCAGTTCACGGATAGGTGTTTAGGTTGTTGCCTAACAGCATATTCAACAAGAAACAAATTCGCCTTAATGCATTGTTGCCGTTTGGCTCGTAAAATAAAAATAAGCAAATTAAATATATTACAATAATACGCATCTTCAAGTCAAAAACATAAGATATGTTATATCATAACGCCATTGAACACGTCCAATATAACAAGAGCAACAATAACAATAACCACGTGCACAGCAACAACGATCGTTTTAAAAGTTTTGAAATGAAGTTGAAGAAAAAGAAAGAAAAAATTCATTCATCAACGCACATCATTTGGGTGCAGATACAACTATCATCTATCGGTCAATCGTCAAGCTGAGACCCAAGCAGATACAAATGTTTAACGTTTAATTCTACGTTATAAAGTTATACTCTACACACAGTGCATAACTTTGTCATGAAGTTTATAACAAAGTGAAGGCGGTATTGGAGGCGCCTCGACGAGATGTACTGATTTAGCCATGTTCCTCTATATGTATGATACAAGTTCCTCAGATTTTAAGTTAGTTAGACACGTAGTCTTCTTTTTACCATACCAGCCGGATCAGACCACTAAAAGAGTTAAACAAGTATTTTTTATTGTTATCTTTATAAAATTTGTACCGAATGTATTTAATGAGCATATTTTGTGGATCAAATAATCAAATAAATATAAATGCGTGTCAATGTTCAATGCATGTGCATGTGCAGTAACCAATCCTTAAACATAGATCACGTTAATAATATAATATCGTGAGTGTAAGAAGAAATTTTTCCTGAGCGGAATACGGGCTACGTGTAGAGAGTTACAACTTCCGCATAACCGAAGTTATTGCCTTTTCTTGTTACTCTGTTAATTTTCGCGTTTTTCAATAATGCTCAATTTTCATTAATGTTTTTAAAGATATTCAAATTTCACGAATTTGTTGTAACTCCAATGGTTTTTTATTTTGTTATTCGACAGTGCCCCTTTTTTATAATTTTATTTATTTATTTTAAAATTTTTTTGTATAGTTTGAATAAACCGGAAAATAAAGCGGTATCGTTTTGCCGTCAAATCTTGACCAACAGCAACATGCTATGAATTGGGCCAAAACGTGAGAGTGGCCCACATACGAACTGATGGAGCAAAGGTGTTTGAGCATGAGAATGACTTATGTAGTGTCACTGTGTCACTAACAATGAAACCGCAACGTTAAAAGAGAGAGGAGATTGTCGAATGAAGAATGCTGTGTAGCCGCTTGTCAAAACGGTACAAATATCAGTAGATTGCAAAACACGGTGAAATAAAGCTACAACAATAATAGCGATGCATTGATACATATGTATGTATTGGTTAGCGTTGCATTTATTTGTTTATTAAATTTTTCGTTTCGTGCTGTTTTTTTTTTGCCTTTATTGTATACTCTTATGTTCGTTCAAACCGAATGGCACAAATGTTCACTTACTTTCGTGGCTCGTAATTTAACTAAATACCGCCATTGAGACGCGTCAAAAAGAATGCCGGATCGAATCGGTTGTCCTTTCGTGTTTTTGTGTTTACTGTTATATTACAGTCCTGTAGCAATGCCACAAGTGCAGCTTTAATTTGTGTTTTCGTAAAGCGCATGCCTAGACAGACACGTGGACAATCGCCGAACGGTAAGATTCCTCACGATATTCCTTGGCTGCATCCGGTTTCACCGTAAAACGTTCAGGCTTAAATTCTTGCGGATTGGGAAAGTAATCGTCGTCTATATAAAATGCATAAAGTGGCAAAATGATTGATTGGCCCTTTTCGATGGTATAACTAGGACCATTGCCATTTTTCACCTCCAATGGTGAAGTGCATATCTTGTTAGACACAAAAGCTGGCGGAAACAAGCGAACCGCTTCTGTAATGTAAATAGATTCTTATTGGCTCATTGATCAAATGGATGTAACACCATTTACCTAGCAAACAGGCTTCCAAATAGTGCAGTTCGTGCAATTTTTCTAAGTCCACAACGCCATCCGTATTCATGTGCTCAAGAATCTCACTTCGTAGTTTCTCCTGTGACTCCGTATTACGTGCTAACTAAACATAATAGAAGAATCAAACAAATAAAGTATAACGACATTCGATGAGTGTTTTACAGAAAACTGCACTAACCGAGAGTAGTACGTGCGACAATGCGGTCGCTGTTGTCTCAAAGCCATCTAATAGAAACGTCATAGAGTATGTCGTCAATTTTGCTTGTCCTGCAAATGCAGTACATATTTCAAGAAATCGGCGCGTTCCAATTGTTGTCCCTGCGCTTTCTCAGCTCGACGCACATCGATGACATTCTGCATAAGTTGAACGAAAAACTGTTCCACGGGCACGGGCACCAAACGTACTTTGATGAATGCACGGAACATGGGAAACATCGAGAGTAGAGCAAAACGCACAATCATTGACCAGGTCTGTTCGAAGAGCCGATTAATGTTCGCATAGATCGGCGTCGGTGTCTGTGAGAAACTATTCGCCTGGAGGCCAAGCACACAATCGGTGACTATGTCCGCAGTGAAACGCAAGCTAATCTATTATGCGATTAACAAGAAAAAATCAAAACAATTAGTGCTTTTAGTCGAGCAAGATGCGTCTACTTACAGCACGCGTTTCGAGTCCATCCTTGCTGCCGATGCGCGTCTGATGGCATATGTAATCGGAAAAAAGCCTGCACACTTTGTTAGTTACCGGATAGATGGCTTTGATGCGGCTTATGGTCAAGCCGGGTGTTATATTGGCGCGGCGCTCCTTCCACTTCTCACCTTTCAGCGTAAACGGAATATTCGGAATGATAAAGTCGGACTTCTCACTGACCTAAAAGAATGTGCGTTGTACGAGTTCATTGGTTTTTCCAGATGCTTCACTTGGGTACTTACCATTTCGCCCAGTTCATTGTCATGAAAGTGCTTGAAATCCGTTACAAAGACACGCCGTACCATCTCCGGACTAGTGCGGAATCCGTGCACTGTAGATGCCCACAAAATCGTTACCTTGCTTATAGCAACTGGAAATAGGTACAAAATTCATTTTTCATACTGCATCATCTAATATGTATATGCATACCCACCGATATATATCCAAGATATCATAGATCGTATGTCGTTTTTGTATGTACATACTCGGATAGTTGCCGGTGAAGAGAAGCGGTGGCGGTCCAGGCACCCCACATCTTCGCCAATAGTCAAAATTCTATGTCATAAAAACATAGCCCAGCCCGATAACTGCGAGCAACAGCGCCAGCGCCAGCCTCACTAGAAACATGATTCTTTCAGATGTGCAAGCCACTTTCACTTTCAACAATTCCGAATGAAGCGCAGAACAGTAAATTATCTCATAAATATTGTACGACCGACAACCCAACAGTTGTGAGCTTGAGAGCTTGAGAGCTTTTGCGATGAATGCGCAGTTCTCCGGCACTCTATAATCTCGAGAGAAGATATTTTTACGGTACCACCTATTTTATTGTTTAGTTGAGCACTTGACCAAAGCTCAAACACTTATTTCGACCATGCCGTAAGATATAATACTCTCCAGACTAGAAACGCCTGACTCGACTATTCATGCTCGAAATTCACCAATGCGTTTGTAGGCAAACTATACGATACACTAATCCTAGAACCTGCATGCTAAAAATAAAATTTGTTATATCCAGTAATAGGAGGACATTAATTCTTTCACAGATTATGTTTGTAATTCCTTACGGTTCGAATCGAATGATGGACAACAACACAAACGCAATGCCTCAAAAGGCCTCCGAACCCCAGATGAATGATCTAATGCTTTCCCGTTGAAGAACCGAATTCCAAATCATCTAAATTTTAATGTGATTGCATATAAAGAACACGTACAATAAATTATATTGCTTTAAAATGAGCTCCGGAGATGTTTTCGAAATGCCACATAAAACAAAGTCTCCCTTAGAAAAACTTCAAATTTATTGCGGCTCCCTCTAGTAATGAGACTTGGCGCCAATCAGATAGGGTGTCTTTTTCTAAACTAATTATATTTTATTATATAACAATTAACCACTGCTTAGGGAGGTAACAACTGTTATTTGTGGACACTTAAACGATCAACGTAGAGTTACGTAAAACGTATCTTATAAGCTATAACATTAAAGTACGCTGGGCACGCTTGAAAATGAGAACGTTCGCGATACTTCAAAGCAAGTCTTTTTTTTGTTTTCTTTTGAATGTCAATAAGGAAAGAGCGCATGTATGCTTGACATGCATCATAGTATGTCTATGATGCCTTTATTTAGCTTCTTTATACATATGTACTTAGAGAGATAGCTAGCAGTTCGTCGTAGCAGATACTGTCCAAAAGGAGTTGACAGAAGTTTCATGATGGGCGAATAATCAAAACGATTCTAAGACAACGCTAAACACTGATACTGCCTTTGACCGTGTCCAGGTCCGTTTAGTAAAATCAGTGACAGAACCACTAAGTAATAATAAGTAAACAATAACTAACGAAAATCTAACATATGAGAATGAATTTATCTCTAGAATATACGGTTGTTTAGCTGGTAGCGATGGAGATTTTTTTAGTCTTTTCCTAGCAGTTGGAAGGAAGCATTTGGATGACGTGAAAATCGGTCACGGTCTCGCACAAGGAAAAAATCTAAGTACCGGCGTAGAGCAGAGATTTGAACAATAGATGAATCAGAAAAACAGTAACATTGAATCTTAAAATCTGAGAATGTAGCTTAACATTCTCAGACAACTAAGAGTCTTAAGCCAATCGGAAGTAATATACTCGTATGCGTGTAGCTAGTATATAAGTAAATGGATTTGCTATATTTTGTAGTTTCTTGTTTATGTGTTCGGTGATGGTTACGATGGGTTCGATTTCAATGGCTAATTCGGATTGATCTGCAATTCCTTAAGCGTCCGTGTTGTTTTTGTCAATTTATGGCGTCTCGTTTTTGTCGTCTAGTTGGCACTAGAATGTTTAATTGGTTTTCTGTTGTTTCAGTTTAATGTTTAGAGTTGTTGCTAAATTACTTGATCATTGTTTCTGTTGTATTTTCAATGTTCTGTAGAGCTAAAATCAGTTTTCCAGCTTCACATCATGGATTAGGTTTACCTAATTTGTTATTATTCCCACTGTTCCAAGGTTAATAATTGTATCCTGTGAGGTTTCGTTCATTAGTATATCGCGAAAGTCGGGGAGAAGAAAATAAATTGGATTATTAGTATGAAATCAAAATTGCTTTATCAGTTTGCCGTTGAAAAGTATGTCAAATTCGAAATCGGAAGTCTGTCAAAGAAAACTAATAAAATAGTTTAACTCAAATTGAAAGTTTACATTTGAATTCTAGCATTAAGAGTTGAGACCAATGGTAGTCATTAAAACACGTAAAGATAAACGATATACAGACTGCGCCGTGTTAGCTTTTTTAGCTGTAATCTTCAAAGGACAGAAAAAAAAGAGAAGTCTTCTCGTTTTGGTTGACAAAATAATTCTGCAAGGTTGCAGATGCAGACGCTTTGTAGCTGTTTACTATAATTGCATAATTTGTTTACGTTGCATTTAATGCCTGAGCAATGCTAGCGAGTTGGTTTACAAATTTGCTTACGTTATATTCTGTGTGGTCGTTTTGCTCATGCAAGAGTCAGGCTTGTTTAATGGTGTGAGGCAACAATGTCGTCGTCGCCTTCGTTTTGATTAGTAGTAATTTGTAATCTGTTCAACTTTAAAGGCAGCATACTTTGGTGAGATCCAATCGACATATTTGTACACTGCAGTTTGAAAAAGCGGCCACTAATTCGACCCCTTTGCGCGAAATTATCGTATATGCCATTTTATCGAAATTAATTTTTGATGCAAATTTGTTCGAGAGCCACGAACTCGTCACCTGGTAAAATATTATAGCGATAATCTATACATCAACAAATTTTTTAATATCAAGCTGACGCTCTTATAGATAGATCATAATAATATGAAACATAGATCAATGGAAAGCTATACTGGTGTAGATGTGCACAAAATAGTTTAATTGTTGAAAGGTTATGTATGTCTAAGCGCATTAAAAAGACTTTTAAAAAACGGTGAAATTGCAACAACAAAATATCATACATGCACTGGCAATACAACAAGCAGGCAAATGCAAGAGACAGTGTGAGTGAGTGACAGTCTGGGTAAACATTTTTTTCTGTTTCTCCTCCTTACTTTTTGGCAATATGCTGATGACGATTCTAATGTGTTTTAGGAAAGAAATCTTCATAACTAAATAACCTCAGCAATAAGTTCGGCAATTAGCTCTGTATGACGTGGTTTTAAATGGACTTCCAAGGGTCCACTCTAATCAGGCTAAATGCTTTAATTGTGCTCTTATGCAAAGGAGTTATATGATTGTGGGAGAGAGATTCAAGGTAATGTGCACAATATTACAATATCCAAGGTCTGAAGGTCAACACATAACCAACTGCAATATTATACATATATTCATTTCGAATTTTTATTTTACTGACTGGTACTATATCGCCGTCATTGTTTTCTACTTACTATATTTACTGGGCATATGTACATACTCAAAAATAATTGAGTAAGATTATTCAATCGCATTTGTGGTGTGTGCCGTTGAAGAACTACGCGTGTGCTTAGATTGTTTGAGGCGCATCGCTATAAAAACGCCAGTCAAAAGTTCAAATTGTCACTGGAATACATTTTTCCTAACCATATAATAATAAGTTAATACGAACACGCAAGGTTCCGGTTGACTGATAGCGGCGGTGGATTGCTTACAGAGACTTTAGAGGCGTCACAATGCCTTACAGCAACGAAATAAAACAATAAAATACGTTAATTTAAACTATGATGAAGGTGTAATACTCTTCTTCAAAAACTGCCTCCATAATTATGAAAAAAAGAAAAAACTAAAAAAATATTACAAAAACTTTCAGGACCAGGAAGTATAGGGTATTGAAATTTAAATTTAGATCCCTTGTTTGTATGGAAGGCAGTTCTCCTAGTGATCGGAGGCAAATGATTCCAACAAATGCACTGTCTGCAAAAAAAAAAACCGACTTCTTTCTATCTTGCCCCTTTACTTCTGAACTCTTTAGCTTAAAAACTGTCGGACCAATTTGTATCTATTCAGGCGTACGGGTAGACTTGACTATATCAACAACTCGTCAATACCAATATATACATATATGTATGTAGTAAACATTCGAACTTCCAAACTTGAAACACCATTTTACCACATAAACAAAGTTCGAGTTAGGGAGACTTCGAGTTAATGAATTGTATAATAATTGTTCAATTAAATTTGGGAATTTGGCGAAAGAACAGTAGAATTGTTAAATTATATAAATCTTCATTTTCTACATCTTTTAATAGTTTAAATTTAAAGCGTGTTTCGGTGCCATAAAGAAAATGTCTTTTGTATGTGTCGTCCGCTTTGACTAACTAGTGGGACTTCATTCACACAAAGCAAAAATAATTAAGGAAGCATTCGTCTTACAATAAGGGTGTTCCCTGAACAATAGATAAACGCATAAGAAGAATCAGTTCTATGAATTTGAGCGAGAGAACAATACAAAAAGACGCTGACAGCGAGCCAAATTTGTGAATTGAAGTTCGACTATAATTTATAGCGTATTAGAGTCTCCTCCATTGTGATACAAATTCCATAAAAGAGTGATAGTACTATACACAGAATGTGAAGGGTATAAAAAGATGCTCAATTTCGTAAAAAGTGGCCGAGGTATTTTAGTTTGACAATTTAGAATTATTTTTGCGGTATGGGTAGACGAGGCGAATTGCAGTTTTGTTGTGATTTCAGTATTCAAATAATTGAAACCGCGTTGTGTTGACGTCGCATCAGTTAAATATTTTTCTGTCGTTTGCTCGCGCGTGATCGCTCCTGTGGATAATGTTTTATGTTATTCTTGCAGTGCCAATTGTGTTTGGAATTTTCATTTACGTATTTCTAATCTGGAATTTCAATCACTGGCGTGAACGAAATGTTCGGGGACCCAAACCACGGCCACTTTATGGCTCCTTTCCAAATCTGATTGGTGGCAAGCAACATTTTGCTGATGATATACACGATATTTACAGGTGATTTAACATCAATTAGATTATAACAATACACAAAGAATTTATACTGGTATGCATTTAAAGCTATATATGCATCTTGCTAAACGATTTGCCGGTATCGCTAGGGTGTAGCCAAGTAGTTCTCGTAAGTTCCTACTACTTTTGCTAGTACTAGGTGTAACGTAATAAAAAGCCGTAACTTAGTCTCAACACACGAAACCAGATCGATCATAGTAACGTCGAAGTATGCCAGTGGTCTCGGACTAGATGAAGGGTACACTTACGGCAGGAAGCGGAAATATATTTTGTGTCCTATTTCCTTCGTCTGAAAACAAAGCTTTTACTTTCTTAATGCCGGGGAGATTCATGTCGAAGAATTTCAAATCAATCAAATCACATTTGTGGCCTCGCCTTAATAAGATTAATTAATGGATTAATGGCAATGCCTTAACTTTGTTCCCAGTCAGCGAACAATTACAGTCGTGCGTATTGTCTTAATTAAATATAGTGTTTTATATAATGTTATGTATATAAAAACAATTATATATTTTTCAACTTTTAGACAGTTCAGCGCCACAGAAAACTTTGTGGGCGTCTTTCTCATGCGCACGCCACAATTGATGATACTTGAGCCGAGCTTGGTGCACGCTGTCTTTGTGGGGGCCTTTAAGCACTTTTTGGATAACGACATTGGTAAATTGGTTGATCCACATAAGGATCCGTTAATAGCCAACAATCCGTTTATATTGCGCGGTCAGAAATGGCGCGAACAACGTGCGCTTATCTCACCGGCGCTCTCCAGTGCGCGCATCAAAACTGCGTATGTCATCATGCAGCGCGTTTGTGCTGATTTGTGCACCTACCTCGAGCAGGAAATCGAACGGGCAGGTTCAAATGGAATCAATGCAAAGGATGTATGTAAATGTTGGGCAGAAACATAGTCATATGGCATTAATTGCGATGAGTATGTATCCCCCAGTTAGCGCTACGCTTCACCGCAGAGAATCTCTGCGATTGTGTGCTGGGTATAAAGGCTCAAAGCTTCACATCGACGCCGCTGCCCGTGTCTCAGAATATTAAATTGCTTTCTGAGGAGAATACAATATTTCTCATATATGCCGCAATGGCTGGTCTTTGTCCAGCATTGGTGAACTACTTTCGAGTTAAATTCTTTCCGCACGCCTGTGAGCGCTTCTTCAAGTCGCTTGTGTTGCGTGCGTTTCAAATACGCCGACAAGAACGCTTCGAACGCAATGACTTTATCAATCACCTGCTGGAGCTACAGAACAAGCATTCGTTGAGCGATCTGGCGATGGCCTCACACTCGATGACTTTCCTTATAGATGGATTGGACACGACGGCGACAACAATTGCACATTGTTTGTTGCTGGTAACGTTGTGTCATAAGATTTACATTACGATAATGTAATTATTATGTTTTTATTTTTCGATTGATTCATTTCAGTTGGCGCGCGAACCCGTGTGTCAGCAACGCTTACGTCGCGAGCTGAGCACGCAATCAGCGCTCAGTTATGAACAGATTAATGAGTTGCCTTACCTGGATGCGTGTTTTCATGGTGTGTGTGTACAAAGAACTAAATTTAATAAATGCAAGCGTTAATATGATCTTTTATTTACTTACACTTACACAGAGAGTATACGCATCTTTCCACCAGGCCTGTGGGCAACCAAGACTTGCACCGAGCCGTACACATTTCGCAATAAGAACGGCTCATCTTTGCGCATCGAAATCGGTGATGTACTGATGATACCCATCTATGCATTGCATCACGATCCCAAATACTACGCCGAACCCGAACATTTCAAGCCGGAACGTTTTATGGCCTCGAATGGCGGCGTTAAAAAATATCGCAAAATGGGGGTCTTTCTCGGCTTCGGTGACGGGCCGCGCACCTGTTTGGGCGCACGTTTAGCGTTGGTGCAAGCCAAGGTCGCAATCGCCGCCGTCATACGAAGTTTCCATGTGAATGTGCATCCAAAGACGAAGGCGCTGAACCGTTTGGATCCAAAAATCTTTGTCACCATGCAAGATGGTGGCGTGTGGTTGAATTTCGAGCGTTTGCATGTGCCGTGAATGGCGCCAACAACTTTCACATTTAATCAATAATTGTTGAGTTGATTGTATTATTTATTATTTTTACTGTGTGGCTGTGAATGAGCTTCACCGATTTTGACCTATTTTTTGTTGTTGTATGTTTAGTTGTCACTTGTCATCCATCCTCTCTATAGCCATTATAAGCGTAATTATAGTTAAAGGGCTAAAAAAAAAGCACTCATAAACTAATTAAATTATAAACAATCTCCAACTCCAAATAGGCTGTGATTCGTGGTGTAACGAATGGGATGCATGGCGAATTTGCAAAAAAGACCGTTCCTTGATATGCGTGAGAACGTGTGTTGGAAGAGGCGTTTCATCGCTAATCGAGAACGATATAAAATAAATATAACTTAAAATTATATATATTATACAATAAAATTATATCTTCGGCAAAAGTACAAACGGTACCATTTCTTTCCAGCTGGTATTATTATTACATTAATGAAAAATAATAATTTAATTTTTATTTCATATTGCAAATATGAGCGATGTCCCCTAGATCGCTTTTGTATACCGGTTTTGCACAACACTACTATTACGAATTGCAAAAAGCTCAGCTCTAGATAACAAAGTAACGCGTTAATTTTTTATTGCAAAGTAGTTTTAATTTTATTCAAATATAAGTGAATCAAATTGGCACAAATTGGGAAATAAATTTATGTATGTGAGTATGTATATACAACACAAAAAAAAAGAAATAAAACCACAAAAAGTAAGCAACACACGTAGTTTTGTGAAACCGTAATATAAACAAAAGAAAATGCCAAAAGCATAAATGAAAAAATAAGACTGAAAAACAATTGGTCTATTAGTGCAGGGGGGGAGGAGGTTAAAGTCACAGTTATGCATACACATGTATGTATGTTTATACTTAATTAACTAACATTTTCTATAATTAATCAGTGCTATTAACGACGGCTTCCGTGCGATTGTCGCACGAGGCGTGTTGAGGAGGACGACCGCGGTGATCGCAGCGGTGGCAAATAAGCGCCCGACGCTGTCAATCCCTGTGGTTGCTGATTTGGTGGTGGTTGTCGCAGAAGTTTTAGTCTTGTTGTCTCTGACTGTTGTGGTTGTGAAAACGCCAGTGGTTGAGCCAATACTTGCTGTGGCAGCGGCACGATATCTTTTTCCTCATCGTAGATCTTTACGACATGATTCACATTGGCGGTGACACCACCCTGAGCCTGTCGGGTGACTATATTGACAATGCGATGTGTACCCGTTGGCTGCTCATTGCTGTGGCCAAGCACCTTTATAGTCTTAACGCCTGCATGGTCTAATGTCTCTAGCACTTTGAGTGTTTTGACAACGTTGGGCTCCACGATCTGCACAGTGCGTATTTTGGCTTGTCCTGCTGTTGCTGGCAACGGGGTTTCTGCTGACAGTGGTGCTGGTGTGGATATCTGAATTTCTTTGGGCATGAACTTTTGCAGAGATTGTTGCGCTTCAAGGCTGAACTGATTAACGCGATGTGTTGGCGCAGTTGGCTGGCGGTAGTTAGTGGTGGTTGACAGCGGTTGCCCTTGCTGTACTGCATTTGTGACGTACGACATTGTTGGCGCGTAGGAGAGCGGCTGATTGACGTTTTCAAGGTGCATTGGAGCCACTTCGATTCCGTGCTGTGCAATGGGAGCAGGGCCTCCGTGCTGTTGGTATTGGTTGTGTTGCTGATGCTGTCGTTGTTGGTAGTGTCCATTATGTTGGTGCCCATAGCGCTCATATGGATCCACCGTGGTCATGTAACTGCGTAGTGGATACATATAGGTCGGAGCTGTAGTGGCAATTTGATTGGATACGGTCGGACTCGGTGGTAGGTAGCCAGGCGCTCCGTATTGCCCTTGCTGTTGTGGTTGCTGAATTGATGTGCCGTAGACATTATCTGCGGATTGTGATCGTCCAGGGAGCGACACTTGTGACTGTTGCTGTTGCTTCATCAATTCCGTTTTAAGTTGCAAGCTATGCAATTCGGCTATAGCTTCCACAGCGTTTTCGGGCTTTGAGAAGTCATATCCCTCGGGCAGTTCGGCAGATGGTGCGGGTATTGCTGACGCCGTGGGTATTGTTTGTTGTACGAATACTTGTTTTTGTTGTGTGTCTTCGAAGTTATAGCCGGGTGGCAGATAACCAGGCGCTTGATATTCCGACCCAAGAGCCGTAGTTTGAAACACCGGCTGTGACACTTGTGGTTGTAACTGGTGTTGTTGCTGTTGTACTTCAATAGATTGTTGTACCTGGACGGAAAGCTGTTGTTCTTGACGTTCCTCAGGATGCGCAAAATCGTAGCCCGGCGGTAAATATGTTGGTGCAGAATATTCTTGTGACACCTGCTGCTGCTGCTGTTGTGAGAGTACAGAATTTTGCTCAAATTGTTGTTGTTGCTGAGGTAGATCCACATCTTGCGACTGCAACACTTCTTGATGTTGTTGCTGCTGTTCCTGTTGCACCACTTGTTTCTTCTCTTCTGGATTGTCGAAATCATAGCTCGGCGGCAGATAAGTCGGCAGGCTGTACCCGTTGTCGTTACGTAAACCTTCAGCCAACTGTGTGGGTGCTTCGACATGCAGCTGACTCTGTGTGGGTGGCAAATATTCTGGCCCTTGGTAGATAGACGTAGGCAAAGGTTCCAAGGCTGGTGGAACGGTTGGTTGAGATTGTTGGAGTTGCGACTGAGTATGAGCTTGAGATGATATTTCCTGCTGTTGGTATACTACAGGCGGTGTCTGTGACGATAGGGCATGAGTCTGTTCCTGTTGCTGACTGTTGACGTATGGCGGCAAATATTCGGGGGCAGAATAGGCTTTAGCATTAGGCGGCAGCGGCGTTAGTTCTGTGGATTGCACATGTTGCTGTGGTTCTTGTTGCTGATGATGGATGTGTTGCTCTTGGTGGTGCTGCTGTTGCAATGGTTGCTGTTGGTGTTGTTGATGTTGTTGGTGTTGTTGTTGCGGTATTTCGTGTATTTTCTGCTCCTGTTTACGCTGGAATTCGTGCCGGTAGTTCGATGGAAATGGCACAGGCACAGTGGTTGCTATACTTGCCACGGGTGCAGTCGATGGCGCCACCTCTTTAGTGCCAAAACTCAAATACGATACAACTAAGTTATCATTGTCAATGGCTGGAGTGTTGGCCGGATGAATTTTTATCTCCCCATGTGATGACTGATAATCACGCGTCGTTGTTGCATGGCCACCGCTACCAATTGCTGAAGTAGGCAATTCATAGTGATTGTGCACCTCGTAGATCTGATAACGCGAATTGCCATAGTTGGCCTCCTCGAACAACCCACGCTGTCTATGATGATTATGCAGGCGAGGATGTGTCGGTGTTGATTCCTCCTGCACTTTGTAGTATTCTTCCTTTACAATAAGATTTTCAGCAGCGGCACGTGACGCTGGCGGCAAATAACCCGGACTACTTTGACCACGTAGTTTTAACGAAATATCCGCCGTGCCAATTTCCGTACACAATCCGAGTATGAATATTGCAATAAATATTGTAATTTTTGGTTGCTGCACAAGATAATAAATAAATAATAAAAAAAATAATACACAGGAAAAAAAAATCACACACATATTTGCGTAATGCTATTAAGCATTAAAAAAAAGTAAATATGTAAAAAAAAAAAAAACACTAACGGAAGGACATCCAACACTTACACTCATCGCTGCGTTGGCCGTGCTTAAGCCCTAAAATTCCAACTGTCAATGATGGCCCGAACTGACCTCTCCGAACGTTTTATACGTAGAAGTACCGAAACTGAATCACATGAAAACGAAATGAAGAGACTTTAAGCTGAACTTGGTTGGACGACATCGGTGCGCGCTAAAGTTGCGTTCATTGTTGTTGCAGTTGGTGGTGTTGCCGCAGTTTCATCGTTTGTACAATTCGCGTGCTAATTCGATTGTCCAACTCTTTGTTTTGTACGGCCGTACCTCCTCCCAACATTCGCTTGCACAACGACAGCACATTATGTAGATGCATATGCTGCGCCTCATTTACTCATTCATCGATCGTTCGTACGTTCGATTGCTCGTTTGTGTGTTCATCGTGTAGGTTCGGGTCGGATTAAGTTGATTAACTAATGCAAAATGAAATTGAAGACGATGACGATGACGACGACGACGACGACGACAAAGACTCTAAACGCTTCACACGCTCATGTGCGTAGTCACTCAGCAGCCTCAGTTGCCGCTCAGGGCTACACGGTGCAGCGCTAAGGTAGCAAAACGCCCAACGTGCTAATTATATGTCGATTATAGAGTTAGTACAAAGAAAAGATTGGGCCTTGCTTTGGTTTCGATTTTTTAAATTTGTCAGTTTAGCGTGTTTTACATCTAATTTTTATTTGCCGACTTTGTTGCTGCGTCTGTGTTTGTTGCTGCTTCTTTGACTTTAGAAAATAATTTTGTAGCCAAATAAAAAATAAAATAATAATAATAATAATTAATTAAATAAAAAAACTAATTAAATTAAATAACTAAATTAGCGGATGCTTATAATTAGTTTGTTAAGGCTTGGCCCGCCGGGCTGGTCTGAGCCTCATTTCCCTTAGTTTCGGCATCACGTTCATTGGAACAAGTTTATCATCGAAGTTGCTAAGCGTTGTTATAATGAGCAAAGCAAATACAATTTCCTGTCTTATTGATTACGACTAGAAAATTATGTCATATTAACGAGCTGGGAGATATGCAAATTAATTTTGGTGGAAAGGTCTGTCAATCGTCTTATTATAAAAAACCTGTAGTAGGCAATATGCATTCATAATCAAAACTCTCTTGGGCGGGCATTCACTTTCAGCCAAATTTCGATAGCCCAAAACAGCGGTTGTCTAAATATTCAACACTTAAATGAAGAATGAGTTCAAAAGAATCGACAGAAATATTTTTGAATTCATACACATAAATTCTGATATTTCCAAGATGGGTTTCAATCATCTCTAGCTCAGTACACATTAAAAGACCTGGATCACGGTCTAATGTTAGCATGAAATTTGTTTAAGGCTTACCGAGCTGAATTTCAGTGCAACCTTTTAAGGGACCATAGATATAAGAAATGTAATAAAATATGTGAAATCCTGTAGTTACTAGATCATGTACTGTCCATACAAAGTCTTGGTTAAATTCTTCGAGAGCAGTTGAAGTTAACATTATTATGATTGTCTAGACTCTAGAGAAACCCCACACAACGTTTATAGCCTTTCACTAGAAACACACATTAACAGTTACAATTGCATGCGATTTTAGAATGGGATCATGTTTCAATACATAAATATATCATAATTTATAGCTTTCTTTCACTTCATTTTGGATTTTAATTTCGTCACATAAAATTATATTCAGAAATTTTGTCGTTAAACGACATAAGCCTTATGGGCTGCTCATAAAGCATTATTTACATGATTTTGGTTAATTTACATATCTAAGCCACTGTTTGATTTATGACGTAAAAACTCAGAGAAAAAAAATATTAATGTTTAATAAAACAAACAAAAAGGTCGCCAAAAAGGGAATGCAAATGATCGGAGCGGTGTAGCAACAAAAAAACAAAAACCATTTGTTTTATAAACATTTTCGACAACAATCGGAAAAAGTGGCAAGACAACGAAAATAGAGCAAAATGCCACCCCACCTATTATCTTTTGTCTTTGTTTAGTATATAGTATATATAGTATAGCGTATAGTAAAAGAAGACTGATCGGTTGTTGCCTTTTTTTTACATTGACTTAGTAGGTAACGCAATGACCAAACAGTGATCTCACATAGGGCATGCCCAAGTGGCATCATAATTCACCCAGTCACATAGACTGGGCTCAGCTGGTCCTATTTGCTAATTTCTTTGGTGAACATGCAATATCTAAGCTAATGTCTACGTACTAAACATTTGGCTACAGATAAAAACATCATCAGCCTCTAACAAATAAGCATGCAAGATTAAACTAAAGCTGAGATTCAATTTAGAATTAAATACCTACAATGACATAGACGATTCAAACAAGGATAAAAATGTAGGTTACATGTTTAGAACCGGCCTGAAACCACATTGGTATTTCCCTATCATTAGGCCGGCAAATTCATATGCCCTACTATCATTTAACAAAGTATGCTGAGCAAAATAAATTCCCCGCACTAAACATCACAAAAGTTTAGAGAACTAGTTTGCTGGCAACAGTAACCGAGTAAGTAACATTTGAGAGGTACATTTTAAAACAATAAAAAACATAATTTTTTGTACACAATTTTGTCCATTTTTATAAAAATGAATTTTTCTTTTAGGTTGTCGTCTATATGTTATCGTATTAGCGCATATGTATTAAGGTAAATACAAATGAAATATTTCAAATGAAATTAATATGTATATCTAGTTAATTTTATTAATTTTTAGGTAAACCGGAAAATTCAGATCATTCTCGTATTGACGGCGATTGACGGCACCTAAAATTTTCCCATTATTCAATTTCAGTTTATCTTCTATCTTACGCCGTTTTATTTAATGGCTTGATAGTTTTTTTTTGGCCCATGGCCCCGGCGCCGGGTCTGCCCTTATAGTTCGACGCTTGGGGATCATTGGCTTTGAAGATTATAGAATTTCTGGAACTAGAACGCAAGCAGCGCAAAGTTTGCAGTAGCCGGCAATAATTGATATATTTTTGTTATATTTTTTGAGTTTTCTAATTTTAATGAGTAATATATGAAATATATAGTTCAGAGCATACTAGAAATATATGTACATGAAAACAGGCTGGTGTGGGCAAGGGCCGAAGAGCGTCGAACCAAATTTTCACCTATCTGAAAAAGCGCATAATTGTCGGAAAAATTAAGGAGAGCTCGAAGTTATCGGCCACAAAATTAGTCGTGGTAGTAAAGGAGTAACTAGGTAAAAAATGCTGTGCAGTGTTGCGGGAATATGGCTTCAATACTCGAGTAGCTCTCAAAAAGCCATTAATATCAAAAGAAATCGCGACGATTGCAGTACAATAGTGAGAAGAATATATAATTTTTAGAGCTAACGCATTTTATGCAGACCATAGGTACAATCTGAGTGAATTTCAAGTCGTTACATCAGAGGTTCAAACAAGTTAAGCCAATAATGAATATTGGGTTGTATAGAAGGAACCTCTCGCTCTCTATAGCGCATAATAAAAAAAGACTGATCGGTTGTTGACGTGCCCGACCTGAAACCACATTGGTATTTCCCTATCAGGACACGTGAAAATGCATCAAGACGATCGCAGAGAATGATGGAAAGCAAAATATAAGCGTAATTTATTAGGGAAATTCCTCAATAATTCGAGCAGCGCATTGGGCCACGTTTCTTATGAATGGGACTTGTGACACTTACACTCCATTCATTGGGCATGCTCTCCTCTGTCCATATTCGGCAGATGATCCTATCCACGAGCCCTATAAGATCAGGGCCTCCTGTTTAAGCAGCTCTGCAGCAACGCCGTCTGAACCTGCTACTTTGTTGTTTTTGAGCCGTCCAATTGCAGCTAAGGTGTCGTCATTATGTATGAAAAATAACAGCATCAAATGACAACCACGACACGACTTCTCCGTACGCACTGCATTCCACATAATTTTTTCACATAAATTTGGCGGTATTTGATCAATAACACGTTCAATGTTGATTTTTAATTGCTCAATTGTTGTTGGTTTATCAACATAAACTTGTGACTTAACATATCCCCAAAGAAAGAAAACACAAGGTGTTAAATCACACGACCTGGGAGGATAATTAACTGGGCCATTACTTGAGATAATTTCATCACCTAATTTTGTTTTCAATAAATCATCGTTAAGGTGGTTGTGTGGCAGGTGGCAGCCTCTTGTTGAAACCACATATCCTCCAGATTACATCTATATCAACAACAGCAGGAAAAAAAATTCATTTGACATTTTTCTGTGTCGTTCTGCATTCACTGTTACGCTTCGACCATTTTCTTCAAAGAACTATGGACCAATCACTCCACCAGAGTGAATTGCACACCACACAGTGACTTTATCTGGATCTAATGGTGTCAATTAACTGAATAGTGTCGTACATGAATTCTTCTTTTATAAAACAATTTAACAATTTCTAAACGTTGTTGAAGCTTGTATCTTACTATGATTAAATGGCATAACCGACTGAACACAAATGAAAGAATGAAATGTCCAAAAATAATACCCAGTTTTGCCAATATAAGCATTTTAAATTGTATCATCTCTATTGGAAAACCGTATACAACTGCCCACATTTAATGACGCCATCAGCACAGTCCCTAGACCTTAATGTTATTAAAAATGTATAGTCTATATTGAAGGACAAAATCCGAAAAATATAACGTTTCAAACAAAAGCAACCTTAAAGTACCGCTGAAAATGGGCGGAGGAATATTTCACCTGCTATAACTCAAAAACTGGTCGCATCAATGTCAAGTGGCCTGAAATCTGTTGTAGATGACAAAGGCTACTATAAAAAATACTTCAAATATTAGATAGGATTACTTATGGCACTTTTTCTTAAACTAAACTAAACTATAAAATATTTTTATTTATTATTATTTTATTTTTAAATATATATTTTTATTTAAAATCTGTCCAATGGACAGTCATAAAATTTGATGAAACTAAAAAGTGACTGCATTAAATAAGCTGTGACATGAAATATAAGTGTTTTTTGTTTTCTAATTATAAAGATTTCAAGATGTATATATGAATAATAAATAAAGTCGTTGTGTCAATCTAGACTCCTTACCCATTTAAATATCACCACATTCTTGTCGATATTCCACTTAGTTTCGTTGTTAGAAAGCTTCTAAGTTGAAGGTGTACACTGCATACTTAAGCTGTGAGCCACTGTAGGTATGCATTACTGTTTGAAAAAACTTAAGTTATGTCGACATAATCCACTTTGAATTGTAGCCACAAATTCTGTGCTTTACAACTTCTATATTCTCAAGAAAAGCAAAAAAGCAACAAACAAACCAAAAAAAAAAAACAAAAAAAAAACAGGATGTAATTTTTTTATTCCATTCTATAATTACTTTTAGAGAATTAAATTAAGCCATATTTTATAATAATTTAAATAAGCTGCTGTTGGTCTGTGGAGAAGATAACAGCCAAACTTCCCAAGAGTTCTGAACCATCCGTATAAAGGCTAGGCCCGGTTTTAGCACTGTGCTTACGACTTGCGATTAGTGTGCTATACCGATTGCTGAAGACGATTACTAAGCTACAGTAATCCGTAAGTTGTGAGATTATTTCAGTGTCCTTCAGTTTGGCGGTGTATATATTGGTATACATATAGCAAGACATCCAATTATCAGTATGTGTGACACGTCTATACCGGGATATCATACGTGAATTTTGTAGAAGAAGGCATGCTTCCTTTCTTTTAATTATGTATATTGCGCCAAGGGATGTCCGAACTTTGTCGTAAATGTGATTGATGTTGAGTATCTGCTAAAGAGAGGTTTAACTGCATTAAAAATTTGGAATTTCATAATTGTTTGTTTACCTCTCGTCTCATAGATTTCTACTGGCGTTCTCAAACCTTAAATTACATAATTATATCGGTAAGAGGAAAGAAAAGCTTTACAATTTACAACAATTTCTCAATCAGAGTTGCCTCTGTCCGCCATCCAAAGCGAAAAGGTCACTGATACTAATTAATACAAATTCAAACGAATTCAGCTCAGCTGACGGCGATGATATTTGACTTGCAGGAATTTGCATAAAAATCTGCGAGTCTTTTATTTTTTATTTCTTAATTTTAGTATGTCCAAGCTGTTTTGTAAGGTTTCGCTTTTCATCGATTAGAAATGGCGAGTTTTGTTGTTGTTCTCATGATTTCTCACATTTGATAACTTACTTTTTTGAAGGGCATTAGTGCACAATAAGCCCATAAAGCAGCGCCAAACTCAAAATGTCGAATATATAATACAAAACCAGGTTAATAAAATGTAGATATTGGTTGATCTGCCATGCATTTTCGTTAATTTAAAGTAATATTCATAATTAATAGCAACGAACGCTGTACCGAGACGAAACGCAAATCGCTGCGATGAATGGTTAATGCGGGCTCGCATCGCGTTGGCTTGGCGGCTGCATTTGGACACAGGTTATTATGTTTGGTCGATTGATTTTTGCCTAAACTATATTTCTCATTGATGGGCTTGTCAAAATAAATTAAACAAAAATGGTTAAAAGTTAATATTGTATATACTATCGTAAATTGAATTTGATGAAAAATGATTTGTTGACAGAAGGTATCCTCCATATACTTTTTTTTTTTTTTCATAATTAGATTATAACATTTATCGCAGTACACTGCATAATACATTTGTCGGATTAAAAAAAATAATGACAAAAAAAAATTTGACATACTAAATTAAAAATGATGCAAATTGCGCCGTAAAAGGCAATGATATAGAAGGCTGATTCCTTCTTAGGGGGAGATCATGCGGGTGTAGACTCTTCAAGCTACGCCTTGTTGAGATACGGGTGAGGGAGGATGCCAGCGGATTTGGGTGCGATAAAAGTCTGTAGTGATAGCGGCAGCTTTGAGAATTATTCACTTCCATAACAGTTGGCACGGCAAGATCCCTGTGCAGCGTGGTGTTGCTGATTTAGAGATTGGAAATGAACTCTGTAACATAATCAGTGAAGTAAATATCAGTGGCATCACAAGCATATGAGAATGCTTCAGTACACTATTCCCTCAGTTTTTCAGATAGAGAGCTAAAATTTTGCGTGAAGTATTCTTTTACTACACGTTATAGAGAGCGAGAGGTTCCTTCTATACAAACCAATATGAATTATTGGCTTAACTTGTTTGAACCTCTGATGTAACGACTTGAAATTCACTCAGATTGTACCTAAGGTCCGCATAAAATGCGTTAACTCTAAAAATTATATATTCATCTCACTATTGTACTGCAATCGTCGCGTGCTCCTTTCGGATTCCTTTTGATATTAATAGCTTTTTGAGAGCCACTGGAGCATTGGAGCCATATTCCCGCAACACTGCACAGCATTTTTTACTTCTTCGAGCTCTCCTTACTTTTTCCGACAATTATGCGCTTTTTCAGATATGTGAAAAATTCGTTCGGCGCTCTTCGGCCCATGTCCCCGCCACCCTGTTTTCATGTACATATATTTCTAGTATGCTCTGAACTATATATTTCATATATTACTCATTAAAATTAGAAAACTCAAAAAATATAACAAAAATATATCAATTATTGCCGGCTACTGCAAACTTTGCGCTGCTTGCGTTCTAGTTCCAGAAATTCTATAATCTTCAAAGCCAATGATCCCCAAGCGTCGAACTATAAGGGCAGACCCGGCGCCGGGGCCATGGGCCAAAAAAAAACTATCAAGCCATTAAATAAAACGGCGTAAGATAGAAGATAAACTGAAATTGAATAATGGGAAAATTTTGGGTGCCGTCAATCGCCGTCAATACGAGAATGATCTGAATTTTCCGGTTTACCTAAAAATTAATAAAATTAACTAGATATACATATTAATTTCATTTGAAATATTTCATTTGTATTTACCTTAATACATATGCGCTAATACGATAACATATAGACGACAACCTAAAAGAAAAATTCATTTTTATAAAAATGGACAAAATTGTGTACAAAAAATTATGTTTTTTATTGTTTTAAAATGTACCTCTCAAATGTTACTTACTCGGTTACTGTTGCCAGCAAACTAGTTCTCTAAACTTTTGTGATGTTTAGTGCGGGGAATTTATTTTGCTCAGCATACTTTGTTAAATGATAATAGCGCCTATGAATTTCTTACTTTCTGTTCCTCTTCAAAATTTTCGTTTCCTCTTCATTTTTATTGTGTTCTTGTACGCTTTCATAATTAGTCTCAACAACATCAGCGTCTATCCAGTTATTAAATTCTCCCTTGGCTATATTAACCAATTAGCTCAGGGTGAGTACGATTCTCTCGTAATTGGCGTAGCGGTAAATCATCTTCAGATTCCTACTCCTCACTGCATAGATGATTTTTCAATATTTTGATAATACGCTGGGTTTCACGGAAGTCCATAACCGAGCAGTACCCATTGGCGTCTTTAAGGGTAAACTTTTTTAAGCATTCTATGAGATAGATAGACTTTCCATGATAGATACAATATGGGAGTGAGGATGTTGACTTATATGGGATCTCTGATTGCCTTTAACCTGGCGAAGGCCAGACCGATCCCGATGTAAGACTACATCAAATCATCTAACCGCCTCCATGTGGCTCCCTCCGGAAACAGCATCTTGACATCCGTCAGATCTGGGTAAGTGTGAGTTTGGCGAATCGGACGCGTAGGGCTGGCGACCCGGCCGTCTCAGAACCAATTACCACGAACCGTAAGGAAGAGAAAGCAACTAAAAACGGACCCCTTTTAAATGGCAAACAACACCCGTAACGTTCAAAGGACCAGGATTTGCGTATCTGCATCTGGAACGTGCGAACACTCAACACAGCAGGTGCAGTCATAAAGCTTGAAAAGACACTTGTTGACTACGGCGCCGACATCAGCGCCCTCCAAGAAATGAGATGGAAGGCATCGGAAAGTGAGACCATGCACCGACCATGAATCCGCATCACATATTGGGATGCGGATTCATTGTGGGTAAGAGGCTTCGCCAGAGAATAATGGAGTTCTCGAAAGAGAGCGAGCGACTGGCGAGAATCCGTATTAAGGGCTACAGAAGACGCAGAAGAGTCCACCGAGGAAGAGTTCTATGAACTCCTGGATAAGGCCCCCGGAGCATGTCCGCAATACGATGTAAAAATTGTATTGGGTGACTTTAATGCGAAACTAGGTAGGGGTGACTGTGGGTTCGTCGGCTCGCATAGCCTACATGATGAGTCCACAAACAATGGAAACCGACTAATCGAATTCGCGGCATCAAATAACCTGCTAACGGCAGGACCAGAGATTTCTTTCGAAAAACCAAACAGCTGACAAACGGTTTTAAACCTGGGTCCAACTCCCTTAAACGCAGTAATAGGGAACTGATCACCGACACCGCGGACATACTCAACGAGTGGTGAGAGCATTTGATTTAATACTTCCGCACACCCCAGAAACGAGAACCCAGTCCCAGAACCTACCTACGCCGAGGTAGAAGCTGTAATGGGACGGCTCAGAATCAAAGCGGCAGGTTCAGACGGCGTTGCTGCAGAGCTGCTTAAAACAGGAGGCGCTGATCTTATACACATTGTCAATGGCAATCACTTCAGTGTCTCAATCGGCATGTGCGAGGGAGAAAAAAGGCGCACAAACAAGTGAGTGCGAAAGAAGCGGTCTCCGTCGCTGTTTTTGTTGTGTGTCATAATGAATGAGACGTGAGTCCCCCCTATCGCGTAAACATCTGCTGAACAGCGACTTCCAGGTACTTGCTTATTTCATATTTGTTTATATTTGTTTGGATGCTTTTTCGTGTGCTTTCGGTTCGTATTTCAAACCGACCATTTGTGTTGTGTGAGTAGGTATTGGTTATTTGGATATGACTACCTGATGCTTGCTTCGCTCATAACGAAACAAGCATGTTGTATGCCGTTCTAAATGCATTCGTTTTTAAAAATTTTTTTATATCTTTATTTCTGAATGTGCCATCAATCCCAGGGGAGGACCATCATTGAGTTGCTTAATTTTACCATGGTTTTTACGGAAAAATATACTCAAAGACAATACCTTTTTACATCATGGTTTTAAAAAACAAAATTATATTGGGAAAGAGAAAGGGGTGAGGATTATGGAAAATGGAAAGTGGGAGGGGTTACATGAAATTCGGTTTATTAGCCTGCGTCTCTTAATGGGAGGTATAGCGGGTGATAACGCTCTCGTCTTCTTTCAGTTGCACTGTTGTCGAGAAGGTTTACTGCAAGGTTGGTTGGATGATCAGTTAGTGTATTGATGTATCGTAATCTGACTAAATCGATTGATTTTCTCTGATACCCAAGGAAATTTGACTTCTTCATGAATTTCGTGATTACTATTTAACAGATGAGCTCCAGTTGCCATTCTTAAGACTTTGTTTTGGATCCTCTGAATGATTTTAATGTTTGAGTCACTAGCTGTGCCCCACAATTGAACACGGTAGGTCCAAATCGGTTTTAGTATGGCCTTGTAAGCAATTTATTCTTTATCTTTAGTTTAGAGTGACGTCCAATGAGCCAGTACATTTGAAGAAGTTTCACATTTAGTTGGTTCTTTTTTGCGATGATATGAGGTCGCCATGGGAGCCCTCTATCAAGGGTGAGTCCAAGACATTTAACTGTCTCTGCATATGGAATTCTGACAGCATTTAACTTGACTAGAGGGCAGTTTACTCTTCTTTTTGCAAATGTTGTGTGCGACGATTTCTCAGGGTTGACTACAATGTTCCATCTGTTCAGCCATACTCCAAAGGAGGCAAGCTGTTCTTGCAGCACTCTAGAAGGCCCGGTGAGAGTCCTTGAAACTGCTATAAATGCTGTGTCGTCTGCGTAGATGACTGCAGTGAGGGAGTGATCGCCAGTGATGGGCAGATCTGCGGTGAACAATGCGTACAAAACGGGGCCAAGCACACTACCTTGGGGAACACTTGCCCTAAAGTCTGTGACTGAAGATATATCGCCATATCGAATATAAAATTTCCTATCCTCCAAATAAGATTTTAAGAACAATTAGTATGGTGTTGGAAGATGCATCTTTAGCTTATAGAGAAAGTCAGCATGCCACACTCTGTCAAATTACATCTAGGACCACTGCCGAGTAGTACTGTTTCTCTTCTTGTGCCCACAGAATACGCTCCACTACCCGATGGCACTGCTCAGGAGTGCCATGTCGACGTCTGAAACCAAATTGGTGTTCAGCTATTAAACCATTATCATCCAGTATTGGCAGTAATCTGCGCAAAAATTATCTTTGAAGTATTTTGGAGAACACTGCCAATAGGCTAATCGGACGATAGGAAGCAAGACCTTTTCAGGTTTGCCTGTCTTAGTAATCATAATGACTTCTGCACATTTTCATTGGTAGGGGAAGTATCTCAGCTGGAGACAGCTGTTTATAATTCCCACGAACAGCTCCAAACAGTTTTCAGGGAGTGCCTTTGATAGGTGCTCCTAATCCATCGTACCCTGGTGGTCCTAAATCTCCTGATTTAGTATTGCGACCTCCTCCAGTATTTCCTGAGTGACTACAGCTGAAATCGGGAGATCCATTTGGCAGGCGGAGTCCAGGAAATTTAAATTCTGCTCTAGTTCGCTAGGGCAACAGATGTCAAAGGGTGCAAAAGCACTATTCAAGTGCTCAGCAAATGCCACAGCTTTCTTTTTATCTGAGCGTCATCATACCGCAGACGCATTTAAAACAAGTTCCAACCTTTTCGTAGGTTTTTTTAGGTATTTGGTGGCATTCCATAAGTTATGGTAAAGGTCGCCCGGTTCTAAATCCTCCAGATATTCTTCAAGAGATTGCTTACGTAGCTTAAATAATGTTGCTCAAAGGTCTTCTTTGGCTTTGTTCAACACAGTTTTGTCCCTGGGATTTCTAGTTAAGTGCCACACCCTCCTTAAGCGTCTTTTCTCAGCAAGTTTTTGAGCCACATCATACGACCAAAGGTGGAGGTCCCTCTTCAGAGTAGTGTTGTGGTGTTTTTGCGAAATGCATTCGTGCAAGACTCTAATATGGACTGGGGAGAACATGCCCAAAGACTGGAGTGTAAGTGTCATAAGTGGCATTCATTAGAAAGTGGACCCAATGCGCTGCTCGAATTATCGAGGAACATCTATGCATATAATAAAATCGTAGACTTTGCCACTTTGTGCGGAATTGGCGTAAAAGGCGGCCATTACATTCGAAATCTAATTACTGAATAATAAGAAGCTTTATTAGGAGTATAACATAGGCATTACGAAAACATTCAAAAGCAGATGTGGCAGGTAAAAATATATTTTTCAAAAATAGCGCTATCTGTTGGATTGATTACGTGATTTGATTACGGCATGCGTTGTTATCTATATTACTTTGAAAACATGAAAACATTATGTGCCTTCAATGATCACTCTTATTAAATCACGCGCTTGGCTGATGGTGTTGATCTTCAGTTTGGAAATTTTTTTCATGTCTCGCTGTATTCAAACAGTTCATGTTTGTATTTTTTTACTGTTCACTATTTGACTATTTCAATACAAACATTTTGTATGATACTTGAAAACTTTGCCATTGTTTTTCTTTTTCCTTCTCGTATTTCGTCATCTGTTGTGGAATGGTTGTAAGAGAGAGTGAGAAATTTCAATTGCCGCTGAGTGTAAACACAAGCCAAACCAAAGAAGAATCCTCGATATGAGCATCTACCGCGCTTCCCTTGCCAAAAACCAAATTTCAAACAAAAACTAAAAGGTGAAGAAGCATTAAGAACCAAAACAACGATTGAGCGCGCAAAGTTAAAGGAAATTTCAAAATGTTTTTTAAAGTTTTTTTATTTATATTTTGCGGATTGCAGTACTTTTTTTTCTAAAATCTTTTATGTACAGACAAGGAAAGTATACGAATTTATTACATACATAGTTTAATAGTTTATAGTAGTTTACTAAATTAATCATTTAAAATGCCTCTCAGAAAAAGGTCGAATCTCTCAAAAAATAGCAATATTTCTATACGTATGAGACTCAGTAGATCTCAACACAGTGAAGAAAATCTAGAAGCAAAACTCGCTGCTAGAGAAAGGCTGGCCACATCTCGCGCTTTGTGCGAGACCTGGCCTTGTACTCAAGGTAGGCCTCGGTTAAAAATGCAACGTGTTCCCATTGCAACTTCTAAGTATTACGAGACTAACCAGGAACGCGAAGAACGTGTATTGCTTATACAATAGAGCATTTCAAATGACTTCTTTCGGAGCGAAAGAAATTAAAGAGGTGCCATTTATGCCAACCTTTCAAATACAAGGCCAAGTTTATCATCTTATAGGATAGTTACTACCACAAGATGAGCCAACATTTCTTCAGATTTATTTTGTATCGGACTACATTCAACAAACTAATTTCAGAAATAGAAATTTTCCACAACTGAACAACTAATTTATATCTGAACTCCAAAATATGCTGCACTAAGTCAATCCTTACGTACATAGTTTTAAAGCTGCATTGGACTCAATACCGCAAGGGCAAGGGAAATCATTACAAATTGGTCATCAACGCCGATAAACGTCCTGTCATAGAACACCGCGGAAGATACAACGCCCCTGTGACAGATGAGGTTGCAGTCGTTTTGGCAGACCAGGAAAATGACAGCTGCAGCGCATTATGGAAACAAACAGAGCTTACGCGCCCTACAATACCGATTAGTTTATGGTCGCGGAGAAGATGGATATAATTTCGGACTCTACCAAATTAACCCCATTACTACGGCTCCCAACTATAACCGAAAAATATCAGCACTGCAGTTTTATTCGTATTTGCTGCAAATAGGCGTGGTCAATTTATTTATCTGCAAAGATTTCGAGGATTATTTAGTCAATATGTATACGAAAGTAGAGGCTGAGCGCTTAGTAAACATACGCACTAACCAGAAACGGTTTCGCGTTGAAGATTAAGTGCAACTCAAGGACGCTATGCAACAAGACAGCAACACTTAAAACTTAGGTCAGTTGGTTATCCTTCCGTCCAGTTTTACGGGTGGGCCACGATATATGCACGAGCGTACGCAAGATGCATTTCGTTGACTGACTAATCCAAAATGGAATGAAATTTCCAATGACTTCTTTCAGGACAGGCTCCACAAGATGTGTCTACAATGTTATAGCTAGAGTTTTTGAATTAAAATTAAATCTCATGATAAACTTGCTCACAAAACAAAAACTTTTTGACCCAGCTTTGTGCCACATGTATACCACTGAATGACAGAAACGTGGATTATTCCACGCGCACATTTTGCATTGCAACAGAAAATTCGATCCGATGACACAGTCATAAGTGCTGAATTTCCTGACAGAAGCCAGGACCCAATATTGCACGACATAATTAAAACTCACATGGTTCATGGGCCGTGTGACACCCTAAACAGGAACTCTCCGTGCATGCAGGAAAATCGTTGTTCTAAAAGGTACCCTAGAGTTCCCTCCAAGTTTTTCAGCTACAAGTAGGCTACATGGTCAGGAATTCATTTTGGTTGATGGGTTGTACCTCATTCTCTGGTATTATCAAGAACATTTCAAACTCGTATTAAAGTCGAAATGTGCAACATCTATTCATCTATCAAATATATATGTTACTATGTTAATAAGGGAAGCGATCAAGCCACTGTTGCCTTAGGGAATGAACGTGACGAAGTTACGAGGTTTCAATCTTGCCGATACATAAGTTCTTCTGAAGCGGTTTGGTTGCTCTTAAGTTTTTCTATCCACGAGAGACATCCGACAGTCGTACATTTAGATGTACATCTCAAGAATTCACTTCAATCCTGAAAATGTTGCAGAACGATTAGAAAACCGGAGACAAACAACTTTGATGGCATTTTTCCGACTTTGTGAAACAGATCATTTCACAGGAACGCTATTATACCATGAAGTATCATCATATTACATGCGTAACATGCAACAAGACGTAGAAGACGTGGGACAGTTGTGGATGGTGAGCTTGGAATTTTCAAAGAACATATCGTCGGAAGAGTGTATGCAATGCAGCCAAAAAACTTTGAATGCTACTACTTACGCTTACTTCTGCATACAGTTCGAGCACCTACTTCTTTTGCTGAACTGCGAAAAGTTCATGGTTTCCTGTATCCCACTTACTAAGCTGCCTGCAATGCGTGCCATATGCTTGATGGAGATCAACACTGGGATTGCGCAATGGCCGACGCATGCATCAGCGAAAATCCGCAACCCTTGCGGCATTTGTTTGCAATAATGTTAGTATTTTGTGGACTTTCGGATGATGCACAGTTATGGCAGAAATATCAAGGAAAATTGTCGGAAGACTTGCTCGATATTCAAGATATAGTTACATGTATTGGGGTAAATCCTCTGCCGCAGTATGGCATGCCAATTCCAAGTTTAAATTGCGAACACATTAACAGAGAGTACGGTGGAATAACGTATATCACAATATTCGAGCAATTATGTTAGAGCATAGCCGATGATTTGGGGGAAAATCCTGTTTTTAGATGCACCCAGAGGCATAGGAAAAATCTTTCTCACTAAAGTCATATTGGCATAATACATAATTGCCCTCGCCGTAAAGTAGTTGACGCGTTTGGCAGAACTTTGCGAGATATAAGACGAGACGATCTACCCATGGGTGGCCACAGCCCACAGCAATTAATGATATAATATTAACGAATATCCCGGGGGAAAGCACTGAATATCGCTCTATTAACAGAGTAGTGGAACAAGAAGACCGTACCCACTGTCCTATAGAAATTTTTGAGTCTCTGAGTGCCCCCGGTCTGCCAGCACACACTAAAAGTTGGAGTATCGGTTCTCTTTTTAAAAAATTTAAGTCAGCCTAAACTATGTAACGGCACCAGATTGAAAGTAAAGGCCGTATATTCCCGCAACGCTGCACAGCATTTTTTACCTAGTTACTCCTTTACTACCACGACTAATTTTGTGGCCGATAACTTCGAGCTCTCCTTAATTTTTCCGACAATTATGCGCTTTTTCAGATAGGTGAAAATTTGGTTCGACGCTCTTCGGCCCTTGCCCACACCAGCCTGTTTTCATGTACATATATTTCTAGTATGCTCTGAACTATATATTTCATAAATTACTCATTAAAATTAGAAAACTTAAAAAATATACCAAAAATTTGTAAATTATTTCCGGCTACTGCAAACTTTGCGCTGCTTGCGTTCTAGTTCCAGAAATTCCAATATCAAAGCCAATTATCCCCAAGCGTCAAACTATAAGGCAAAGCCGGGCGGGGTCATGGGCCACTAAAAAACTATCAAACCATTAAATAAAACGGGGTAAGTTAGAAGATAAACTGAAATTGAATAATCGGAAAATTTTGGGTGCCGTCAATCGCCGTCAATACGATAATGATCCGAATTTTCCGGTTTACCTAAAAATTAATAAAATTAACTAGATCATCGCAGTACACACCAAGCTGCTGTTGTATAAGACGATAATTTTGCAGGTTCTGCTGTACGGCGCAGAGACGTGGATACGGACAAGAGGAAGCGAGTATGCACTTGGTGCTTTCAAACGAATGGTTCTGCGGCAAATTTTCGGCCCGGTATACCATGGAGAATGGCGACGACGCTACAATCACGAGCTATATTGTCGTACAGCGAACATGAACATCGTCCGAATGGTGAGGTTGCGTCAACTTCACTGGCTTGGCCATGTCAAGCGCATAGACGACGACGCTCCGGCGAAGAAACTCTACAACTCTGTAATTCATCATAGCACTCGAAGGCGGGGTAGACCACCCATTAGTGGAAGGACGATGTCGAGGCAGGTACCGAGAAGCTTTCCCAAAAATGGAGGGCTGCAACGAGGGACCGGGCAAGATGGCTAGCTCTTCTTAAGGAGACCTTACTGCCCTGAGGCAGTGTTGCGTCATCAAGAGAGAGAGATTTTATCTTTTGTCGATGGTTAAAAAGTTTTTATTTTTGCGTATTCCTGACATTTCCTCACTTCAAATGCAACATCAAAATGAAGAACAAAACACAAGTCCATTGAATACCATGTATGTGGTTTATCATGAAAGCAAACATCGAATCAATTGACTCCGGATTGTCCGGAAACAAAGTAACCACAAAAATAAGGCGCAAAACGATAGTTGAGAACTCTTTTGACCTATTGCCGTAAGCTGATGACATATGTACCCGTTGCGGCGGAAGATTGAAAAATTATTATAACCCAGTTCGCAAACTAACCAAACTGACCACTTAGGCCGCTTAGTACTAGGGCGAGCCGGACGAGCAGGAGACTCCAAAGGACTAACAGGTGGAAAAACAAATGGAGCAGATGGAGGAACTCGGAACCCCAAAATGCCTAGTTATATTTCATAATTGTTTAGATTGTTTTGTGAAGGAATGGATTTAGTTGTGTAAGCTTAGGCATTCGATTGTAAGCATTGTATGTTCGCTTAGTTAATTAAACGAATATTGTGAAATCGGGAGTTTGAGAGTTTTCTTCAATCCATTCATGCATTGTTTATGATGATAAAACGACATGACACAAATTGAATTTAAAAAAAAAAAAACCAAAAATGAATAAACAGCTTTATATCGTAAAACACAAATTGAAACAGTTTGGAAAATGTTGCACAATGCAATATAATGCCGTATTGTCAGTTGGAATTGACAATCTATTATTAAATAGTTTAAAGTTTTCACTTCTATCGGCAGTGTCGGGAAAAGCCGAAGTGGCGTCTTTTGAGCCGCAGGATAGATGTAACCAAGAGTCTGGAAAAGCCATAACCCATCAAACGACTCGGAAGTTAGTTGTAGATTCGATGCCAAAAAGGCTGCAGGTGGTTATTGACCTGAAATGCGGTCATACTAAAATCAAATAAATTATGCCAATGCATTGATGAAAGTCGCAATTTCGTTAGGTGGTTAAAATAAGCTGTGACATTGTATTGACCACTATTTTTAGTTTTTGGACTGGAAGTTGTTAAAAACATATCTTTGAAAACGAATTAAACAATTTTGTTAAAGTTTAAATATTAATCTACAAATCTGCATTTACATTTTTTGATATCTCCTTTTGTTTACTCAGTTGAACTTTTAAAAAGGTGCTGGTTAAAAGAAGCTGTAAGCCCCTGTATGTACATATGTACATACATACAAACATACATAAATATGTATGTTATAACTTAAATTTGAATCTAGGGAATCCATCTATAGGCGAGCACATGTTTAAAATAAAACTTTTTTGCAGTATTAAAAGTCTCTAGTTAAAAAACTAAATGAATATAAACAATTATTAGGGGCAAGGACCTCGAAATTCGTCTAAAAGTGCTCAATGCTTGCCTACAACTACAACAGCTGATGCTTCTGAAAGTTCTAGAGTGAGAGTGAGAGAGAGAGCACTGCACGTAATCACCTTGGATGCTTTGCTTTAAGAAAGAAAATCGCGCTATCAAGTGTGGGCGGGCAATCAGCGAAGGCTGCATCCCCAGCTAACAGCATGGTTGTGTCGCAATTGCAAATGTCGACTATCCATTATCGACCGGTTGCTCACAATATCTTGTTAAAACAAGTAGCGCGTGTCAGAACTATGATGGCTAATGATGAAGCAACAAATTTGCCACATCGCCGGCGTTGGGCAAAACCTATATATGCGTGGGCTTGTTTTTGATTCTTTTAAACTTTTTATTGGCGATTTATTTATTTTATTTTTAGATGTCTTTCTTTAATGTTTTTTTCTTATTCTTTTCATCGTTGTTTAAAAATTACCATACGAAATAAAAACAGAACTGAGCGTTAAGTGTTCCAGCTCTTAACACAGGCAAACGAAGATGAGGTACAATAAAAAAAAAATTTTAATTAAATTTTAAACAGTTTTGAAAAAAAACTAATATCGAAGCAGTTTCCGTACTGTCACTAATGGTCTGAGTCGGGAAAAGCGCTCGCCTTTTTTCGAATAGGCGAGACAAGCGCACTCATTACAGTCGTCTAAACTGACTCGGTTTTCGATCAGTAAAGAAGTTGCGCAGCACAAGAATCTGACCAATTCCTATAAGCAGTATGGCGGCAGTCTCCACACTTGACCAAAGCATGACGCGCTCGTTAAGCTCTTCGGCACGTTTGCGGCCCTGCGATTCCCGCAGTCTGTGATGGGTTTGCGTATCAAGTATGTCGTTTAAACTTTTATGTATCGCCTGCGATGACGCTTCCATCTGTGTCAAAACGGTTGCATGTTCGTCGACACCGGGTAGCGATGGCTCTTCGCCGACTTGAAAGTCGACGTAGACGATTTTGTGCGAGAATGCTGAGAACTGATTGCTAAAGCATGCAGTGTAGACGCCGGTCTGGTCAGCCACGAACTGATAGCTATCGAATGTTGCACGATCCTGTTTGTAAATAATTTGACCCTGTGGATTCTTTAGCAACACGTCCACGTCGAGTTGGCCACCAGCGGATACTTGGAACTCAAGATAGGCTGATGTATTCTTTTTGATCTCTTCGTGAAAACAATCCTCGGTATTGTCAGCCAATTCGAAGGTGAATTCGACGGCGTTGCTCCGCGGCAAGAACAGGCTGAGGCACAAAAAAGCCGCCACTAACTGACGCGTTATCTGTGCCACAGCAGGGGAACTACTGCTACTGTCTTTGCAGGATGTTTGTTGGTTCATCTTATTTAATGTATACATCTTTTTTTGTATTGCACTGTTTTTGGTTGAATATTATCACTTGTTGTAAGTGTTTCTTGTGTGTGTGTTGTTTGTTGACCAGCTTTGGTGCCACGCAGCGGTAAATATCGTATTCTTCACGCAACTTTTAGGGGTGAGCGTTGTAAACCTCGATGTACTCGTCTACCTGCAAATATTATTAGCATATTACTACAAATATACAATAGCCAAGGAATGCAGCACACTTACAGTTAAGTTACGCGAAATCACGCCCCAACAATACTTCGACCAAAATTACACTAACTCCTTGGCACAAAAAATCTGTTTGCTTTTATGGTCGTATCTGGGCCAAATAAAAAATTACAGTGTTCTGACAATCGGCAGCGGTGATACCTGACGTGTCAAACGCAAACGCAGGGTTACTTTGCTCAAACACATGACTTGACAGCTGTTTGACTCGCCGCCGACAGATGGCTTAATTGCGCGCCAATTGTTAATTTTAAATTCAATCATTGAAGATTTTTTTTCATTACAGTTTTATACCATTTAAAATGTGTTACAATAAATACTAAAATAATATAATGCTCATTCCTACAAGATACGATGTATGTGCAAACCAAAAGCATCAACAAACTTCAACATCAATTTGAACAGAATATTACTATTTACCAAGTTATAGTGCAATTACAAATTACTCTTAACCAGAATGGAAGTAGTGGCAACCAAGGCCTTAAGCCTATTTTTACTATTATGTTAATAGTAAACGTAATATACTACGTATGGGAGACGCCACATGTGAAGTGAGCACTCTACCAAAGCGCTCTGACCCCGTAAAGGACTGAATAACAATATAAATAATTATAATACAAAGATTTGAAATTTTAAGTTATTATTCATCTTATAAGACAACCAAATTACTCCTTAATTATATGGACGCGGAATAATTTAATGAACGTTTCCGTCGCCAGTGACTACCTCTGTCACTGCAGCCTTTACAGTTGGATATTTAAATTCGAAACCAGTTTTAAGTGTGTTGCGCGGCTCGATTTTAGCGCCATTAAGTAGTAGAGCGGCACGCTCCTTGCCAAAAATCAAATCCACAACGAATTCGGGTACTTTAAACAAGCAGGGACGATGCAAGGCCTGCGCAAAATACTAAAAGGATACATTTTTGATAATCAGTTTGTCAGTAGAGACGCACACATCCCCAAGTTTTCTAACCTGTGAGAAAGTCTGATTGGTCACAATCTCTGGTGCGACAGCATTAAAATGACCACTCTGTTTGTTTTCTATTATAAAATGTATCAGACGGCAGAGATCCTCGAGATGTATCCAAGGCAATGTCTGCTTGCCGTTACCCATTGGACCGCCTAGGCCCAATTTGAAGGGCAACCAAATCGATTTGATCATACCGCCACTGCGGTCAACAACCACGCCTGTGCGCACAATCGCCTATGGATGCAAATGATACAAAGATATATCTGCTGAATAAGCATCAACAACAATTATCACAACATACACGTTTGCATTCATTTGCCTCGTTCAGATTTGCTGCCTCCTCCCAAGCTAGACACAGGCGTGACATGTAATCATAGCTGTGCACCTCATCCGATTCGGTGTACACTTTTTTCTCGTCTGGTGGATAGTGACTGACGCCCGAAATGTTCACAAAGGATGTCACATTTGGTGCTGCTTTAATTGCCTTGCTCAAAGCCTTGGTCGAATTGACACGGGAATTCCATACGTTTTGCTTGAAGCCAGGTGTCCATCGTTTTGTCGGATCGAGCACATTCTGGCCAGTAACGTTCACCACAGATGTTACTCTGTCTGGTATGCCATTCTTCTCCAGGTCATGCCATGTCATGTGGCGCAAGCCCGGCATACGTGAGATTATTGTTAGATCGTATCCTTGGGCATTGAGACATTTCGCCAGACCTTTGCCAATAAAGCCTGTGCCGCCACCTGCATTGATTATACGATTATATTAATCGATTCCAACCTATTGTATTTATATATAACCGTTGGAACCGTAACTTACCTATTAAGGCATGCTTAGCCATTGCTTCGGCTGCTTATCCAACTCAGTGCAGAACGCTTTGCCGTTGCGTCACTTCAACAGCTGTTAACAGGAACTACGATACCGATTCTTTTTAAGTTGAAAAGCGTCAACACAGATGTGTTTTGACAGTATTCTGTGCGAACAGGATGGAGCTATCGAGTGCACATGGCGCGAATTGTGATTGAAAAAAAAAAACCCCAAATCGCGGTTTGAATGAAAAAGTGCATTAGCTTGTTTTTTGTTAAAAACTTTATTTAATTAATATATATTCCTTCTCTCTGCTCATTTTGTTGTTATATTTCTTTTAAGTAATACTTTCTGTTGGTATGAAAAAAATCTCTATATGTGTCGGTATGTATATTAATAATGTTAGCTTTAGGTTTCCTTAGGTACTTCAACTACTCTTTTAGACGCTACTTTCGTTATTTGTTCTGTTTGTTGTTGTTTTTGCTGCTGGGGGTCGACATTTTCTAGAGGTATTGGGGGAGGACTTTTCACTAAGTAATCTAGTGGCTGTTGTTGCCATCGGCCGTATGCTACTACCCGCCGGATAGACGCAGCAGCCTTTGCGCTTACGTCCTATCGGCGAGCCGCCATAAGCGTTGCCGGTCATATCGCCGATTTGTACTAATATAGGAAGATCTTCGCTGCGCGTGAAGATAAATTCCTCTGAAGACAAGCGTTTGCGCACACGTCCGCCCACAAAGTCTGGCTTCCGTTCGATGCGATTGCTGCAAACATTTGCATTCTGCGAGGGCGGCGGCGACACTGGTTGAACAGCGCCTTCGTTGGACGGTTCTGCGAGGGCATTGAAAACAGGAAAGTGTGACTCCAGCAAACCAGGGCGCACGGTAACTTCCTCCTCGACAAGGAAGTTACCGTTCACGGAACAGCTGGCGGTTGCGATTCGCGCTGGCGTTGCGAACTGCTCCAGGGACGAGTTGGCGCTGTAGAAAGTCGTGTCCGCCGAGCCAGCGTTTGTGTTCACGCTGTACGGACTCGTGCAATCGATGTGTTCGCTGCGCATGCAACACTCACGCATGCCGACCACATTCTGACGACACGGACAATTCGGACAGAGCCGAGCACAGTCCTCGACGAGTATGTTGCTGTCACTGAAGGTCAGCTTTTTGGCTGGCGTGTCGCGGTGCTCATTGTCATCGTCCAATTGGTCCGCGGATTTGGAACTCTGCTTCTCCAAGTTCACCTCTATCTTCGATTGCAATTTGTGTAAGCTCTGTGCCGACTCGAAACTGTCATCGCTAGAGTCCAAGCTATTCACCTGGTCGCTTGGGAATATACGCGGAAATGTGACAAAGACGCGTCCCATGCGTTTGTACTGATCAATGTTGCGCGTGTCCTCGGCGCAAGTGGACAGGTTTTCTATAAACTTTGGCGCGCGACGCATCACTTTCGGTGTGTGCAGCTGTGACTCGAATATATCCTCGAGCGGCACTTTGCCCGCCCCAACCGTTGCGCTATGTTCTCCAATGGACATGTACTGAAGGTAACGTTCAATGCTGTTGGCCAGACTGATGGGCACACTTGTGCGTGATGAGATACTCGATATTTCCGAGAGTGTTTCGGGGCTGGCCAATGGTGCCAGCCCGTACCAGTCGTCGTGCAACAGATCCAAAGGATTCGGCACATCCGAGGCACGGCGCAGAGCATTGAAGTGCAGCGGCAGCGATTTGGGCTTCTTCTCCGAATGTTGGCGATACAAAATTGTACGCGCCGTCAACTGTGGCGACATTGAGCTGACTACCGTCGGTGTTGAAGATGCTGCTTGACTCTTCGACGGCGACATTGTCCGTTGCTCTTCAGTTGACGTATACCTAAACGACATATCGAACGCGACTGCCTTTAAGCGTTGCTGCTGTACCGGCGGCGTCACTACTCGCTGCTCGTTCAGTTCGTTTACAATCACCGTTGCCGTCTCACTGGCCAGCGATGGGCTCTTTCGTGTCACCGTCGTAATGCTGTCGTCTTGGACGCTTGATATGTCATACGGCGTAGTCGAACTCAGTTGACTGCGCCCAAAGATACTACCCGCTAAGGAGGAGGTTTTACTCCCACCACCACCGCCAATACTTGCATAGCCGTGGACAGCATTTGAGCGTCGCTCCAACTCCAGTGGATTCTGCAAATTGGTGAACGATGTCTCCAGGCACACCTTATGAACAGTAGTCGGCGTAAGTATGGCGGAATTACTTAGATTCGAATAGGAGCTGTGCGATGGACGTTTGCCTGACATTGAAGGAGCGCCAGTCGCCGACACTATCGACATATACTCCAAACTAGGCAACGCTAGATCAACATCGACGTCGCTATGGTTTAGATTGATTGAGTTGGTGGAGAAGGCATTAGATGTCTGGCGTTGCGGTTTGCGTGGACCACTTGTTGTTACAACCTATAAGAGTTTCAATGTAACATTAGTCAAGCTTGGCGCGTACGGGAAACCTATGAAAGCAATTGAAAATGCAACGAGTATCGAGAAAGAGCGTCAGCGAGAGAGTGAGACGGAGAATTGAAAGTGCTCAAAACTTATGAATTTGTTGCAGTAAAGGATTAAGCATAGAGTAGCTGAAGTTTTAGCGAGAAGTAGAAGGGAGAGAGAAGTACGTGTACATGCAAAATGTTGAAACGATATCGGAGCTGGTTTATATATATATATGGTACATATGTATACACATATGCATAATAACTTGGCCAATGGCTTTTATTCAGAGCAAAGGAGAAAAAGAGAATTCAGTTTTAACTTTATCAAAGGTGGGGAATTACATACATACATAGATCTCAGGATCAGGATCAGGTACAGCTATGCTTCAAAAGCACAGCTGAGCTCTACTTGTCATGAACAAATTTACAGAGTTTAAACTTTACTAAGGTTAAAAAAGTTAAAAATCTTTGAAGAAGTTTTAGCTTTTTACTAACTAAATCTCCAAACTCAAATCGAGGCAGAGTTGGATTACTATACATAGCCAGAGGCAGAGACAGGAAGAGAGCGAGATAAAATTGTGAAGAATTTTGGATTTTAAATACGAGTAGTAGATGGTGCGAGACAGAGAGAGAGAGAGAAAGAGAGAGATAGCAAGAGAGAGGGAGAGTAGTTTTATAATAGTACCTGGTATCTCTATGAAGTATTGTTGCATAGTTTTGTGAAGAGGTGGTGGTGGTAGTTGCTATTGTCGAGTGTTCACTAAAACGAGTAGGAGTACATGCCTGAATGGTACGATCTCTACAAGACACAACCTGCATTCATTCACACAGAGACAAACAAATGAAATAAAACTATATTTTCTTACACATAGATGATATATGTATGTATGCATATTGATTGCGTCAATAGTTTTGCTTTAAATCGTATACGACAGTGAGCATTACTAACTGCGTCTATGGCAAATTTACTAAGATCGTTAGCATCTAATTTTGGAGCGTAAGGCACAAAAGGTCGGACGTCGTACCAGTAAGGCTTTCTGTTGGCGGTATTAGGTGAGATTTTGGTGTGGTGGGTGTGGAGCCACTCAAAACACGAAAACAACGCAAAGCATGCAAAACAACGAGAACAAATAAATCAGTTATACTATGTAGGATATAACCATTTAAAAAAATGTTCGACATACACAAGTATAGTCAAAGTGAGGTTCGCTCAAGATGCCAATCGAACAGTTTATTTGAGGTTTGGTATATGCGAGTATATATTTTAGTTGAAGGACCTCGTAAACATTGTTTAGCAAAGTAATCGCTGAGAATCTCGCAACAACGGCAATACTTCGCACTTTCGATTCTCTTCCAAAGCACACCACAAATAGTCTTTCAATAAGAAAACCAAAAATTAAATTTAAATCTTTAACATCGGCTATACCGAAGTTGGTAATACTCTTCACGCTCCAAGGATTTGTCTATTCTTACAAAAAAATTAGTTCGATCCATGACTACAGGCACGGTTAAAGCCAGAACATATAGCCCAATTTCTGCCTACCACAAGATATTGTAAGTATTTAATATATGTACTAAAATTTAGCTACAACCCATAGACGGAGGCCTTGGCTGCTAGTACTCTAATAACACTAGCTAGATTATTGTATAATTTAGCTAATGAAAATAATAATAGCTACATATCTATGGACAGTAACTACAATAACAGTGAAGTATATAGCCTATCATTTCACTTCTTAGACCGAAGAGTGCCGCAATGGTTAGAAAACATTTGGTTCCCGCTCGACACTCTTATAACAGGTACACATGATTTTGTAAACCTAAGTAAGCTCTTTTAATTTGCAGTCTTGACTCTGAAGTAAGATCAGCTGAAGTTAAATGTGAACAATGGATTTATAGAGGGGTTAACTCTTCCAATAAGGGCAACTGATATACTCCGACAAAAGTAAATTTCAAATTCACAAACACAAGATGCTACAAGAAAAAAAATATTATTAATTAATTAATTAATAAAAATAAATCAGACAACGCAATTTATGAGAGTCCGCGAGTAATGCGCCTAACAATTTTTTTTCTTTGGGTGTACCACATTATAATGCTAACTTTAAGCGTGATCTGTTAACCATAATCGATAAGTTTACACCAGCTGCGTATATAAACTATGCTCACGTTAATTCCACGGATTTACAATAGTCCCGACTGCCGTGGGAACGCAATAAATCCGTTGAAATCTTATGGTTGATGGTGATTTGACGTTTTTGACCAAAATTAAGTACAATATGTATTATATATAATATTATTTGTATTACTCCGAAGCCGTAAATGCATGTACTGAGCTTAAGGCTGTACCAGACGATAAAGGTAATTTTGCTAAATAAATTTTTAGTGTCTCATAAATTATTTGGTAATTGACAATATATATATATATAGATATATATATATATTAAGTGTGAAAATGCGTTTGTTTCCCTCTGCTTATTAGCGTAATTTTCAATCAATTTAGTTGGCTCTTTTTTTAATGTAGATAATTACGGTACAAACTGAATAGGCAACGAAAAATGTTAAAACTTTCAAAAACATTTAAAAAAAGGGAAGGAGTACGCTTACGCTAATGTATGTGCAAATATTTAATTCTGTTTCTGGTTGAATGCCATTGATTGTCATTTCAAAAAATTATTGAACTTGTCCGTTGTCAAAATATAATTATTTATTTTGAGCATCATGCCTAGAATAAGTCTGCATGAACAGCCTTTTAATGCAATGAGGCGAGATGCTGGCGCATACAGCCAACACAAGCTGCTCGAGAACGCAATATGTCTTAGTTTTATTAAAATTGTTGGAAAAAAGTTTTTTTTTTTGACTGGTGAAGCGGGCGGGGTTCAGCTATATGTATATCTATAGTATGGGATATTGTATGAGACACCAAATTTGATATATTTTTTTAAAATGTTTTCTTCGCCAATTATATTATTTATGGCTACTCCGATAATGCCTGTGTGAAGAGTATAAAAACAATAAAAACCAAATGAAATCATAATTTTTCATAAATCTATATTCGTCAGTAGAAAAAAATGTAAAAAAATAATGTACAGAACTTAAATTAACAGTTAGCATTATAGCAAATAATTTGTAAGAAACTAGCGAGTTGAACAAAGTACATGAGTGACTTAAGTATTAAAAATTTAAATACAAAAATTATTTGGTGAACTTGACACTTGTCATGGAAACCGTTACGCTTATATTCGTATATAGTAATAATAAATTACACACGCAACATAGCAATAATAATGACCGCGAAAAATTAACATAACAAACCAAATATATATATATATATATATATAAATATATATATATATAAATATATATACAGATAAATATAATACAAACTTAAATAAACGTATGCCATCAATTGCTTAGTACAAATTCAAACAAATTCGTTGCGCAGGAACTGCCGGATCGGAATCCGAAACGAATAACAAAGCCAGTGAACGAACGAACGAACGAACGAACGAACGAACGAACGAACGAACGAACGAACGAACGAATATTAAACAAATCGATGCGTGAATGGGTGGGTAGGTGCGTCGTTTTAGTTCAGGTGTCAACATGGCAATGATGTAACTACTTATAGTACATGGTGTGATCTTGAATTTATCTGGTAGCTGGAAATGGACAGAGCTTCCAGCTCATCGTGCAGTTTGTGCACATTTTCTTCTAGAATTACGTTATCATCAAATATCATCGTATCGTATCATCGTCCTCAGCATTGTGGTCATAACCATCATTGAGGCTATAATTTAAATCGAATCGATGCATCATAGTTGGCGTTAGGTCATTCATTTGCGACCACAATTTTTAGGAGTAACTATTTACTGATGAACGTTCGTCTTCAATTTCGGAAATTACCTTCTTGAGTGCAGCCAAAACCTTATCCGGCATATGATCCTGCAACATCACCGGTGAAATCAGCACTTCATCGAAATCCGTTGAATCAGCCCATATGGCCTGATAAACAGGTTCGCGACTTTTTAGCACATTTCTAGAATAGTCCAAAGATAGAGAACATATAGAAGAGAATGAAGTATTAATGATAATTAAGATGAATTGTTAAAACGTGCAGAGTGCAGAGAGCGAAGCAGTCAAGACAAAACTAAGCACACAGAAATTATATATTTGAACTTTTTATTTTTTTATTCTACTCGAAAAAGCGATGTATTATATAATAATGTGTATACGGTGAAAACGTTTCCTTTTGGCTAGACGCTTTGTTAGGCGAACACCTTTATTGAGCCCTTTTTATTGGAGTCCTCTGTTAGGCGAACACCCCCATAAGTCGGACAGCCTTTGGGTCTTATTCTAACACATCTTATTATGCTGACAACGTTCTATAGACATATGTATGTAATATAACCAGATTTGAGTGGTAAGCTTCTTCAACCATTTCATGATGACTAACTTGGTCATTGCCCAGACAATGCCGATGAAGGCTTCAGGACAACCGTAATAAATATATTTACTGAACCTTATATGATATGTTCTAAACATACAAGTAGGCTTGTTCACATTTCAGTTCATTTGAGCGTAGAGTATTAAAAACGAATTATTAAATTCTCTATTGTCTTCAGATACGTTTTCTTCACACCGTTTTAGGCCGTACAAGTTTTGGCTGACCTTGATTGAGTATCTGACTCAAAAGAGTTTCCACTGTAGCAATCGCGCCTGTTACTGTCAGCTAAACCGTATATCGGGTAAGCCACCGGTTGACTGGTGGCAACCGAATGGACCGATACTAGAGAATGACCAACAAACAAAACAATAAACGAAAAGTTAAAAGTTCGCATGCAACTATCATAGAAATGATTATCATTTCAAGAGAGCTAAACAGACTAGATATTTATATAGGTACATATTTGAAAAATGATAATGGATTAGAGTATAAACGCTCTACACAATGGAAATCAGTGAAGTAGGTTGGATGTCATTTTGGTTCAATCTAATTAGGGTCAGAAACATGATTTTTAGTCAACGAGTAACGCCAACATGCAATTAAAGAAGAAACGTAATATCCCATGCAGCGAGAACACAGTATCGGCACATTCATTATCATATGTAAGGGTAGATGTGAAAACGTTAAGAAATCAAGCGCGCGCTTCGGATCAAGGCGACGCTGGCCTACCTCCAACCACTGTCGTATTTTTGCCTGAAATTGTAAAAATTGTGTTGCTAATCATTTACGCCTTTTTTTGGAATTAAGTGAGAAAGTGTTTATGTATGTGTGTGTGTTTGTGAGTACAAAAAATACGACATTTCTGAAGTGACGTCGTTGCTACGCGAAATTCCGGGTACTCTGAGCACAACAACGTGCTTAGGCAAGCGCACACAAAGTACAAAGCTTAATACTGAATGATTTGAGGTCAAGATTTATTTACAAACGCGTATAATCCGGATCAAGCAACGGATCAAATAAGAAAAGAAAGCAAAAAATAAATACAAAAAAAAAAAATAATAAAACAAACAACAACACAAGTAAATTACAAGCCAATAATGCTTCGCACATTTGCGCACTTGCCAAGATGCACCCTTTCTGTTCTTGTTGAGCTACTCACTCGTCTGGCTTTGGATGATGCCGCACAATATGTATAATGCGACCGGGCGGATATAAAGGTTGGTGCAGAGTTAAAGCAATGGAGCTGTCTGTTGGATGCGCGCTTGTCGAGCGCGCGGTATCACGTTCCTGATTTGCGTATAATTGAGAAGTGGATATCATTTTTAATAACACATAATTAGTAAAGTAAGTAAGTAAAGCCACTCACTTCTTGGTATTGGTTGATGTGTGTATCCTTGCCGGACATATTGATTACCGAGGTGGGCTCGGGTCCACAGCCGCAACATATAACCGAACAGGATATAGTTTTCCACTGCAGGAATAAACAGTTACAATGTGTAATTGAAAAACAATTTTTTTGAAAGCCAAACCTTTGGGTCCACACTCCTTTGTATAGCATTAATTAGATCTGCACGTAGTGCCTCCATCTGGTTGAGACCGATACGTGGTACGACATCTTTGCCCAACACAACTGATGTTATAAATGATTTTGAGTATTCAGCAGCTGGCATACTGTCGTAATAGGAAAATCGTTATTATAGATAAATCGCTAAAAATGAAAGTATGGCACAGGCAATACCTTAGCAAACCACCGGGCGGTGAATAGCTGAAACACTGCAATGTCGGATATTCTGGCTTTAGTAATATCGCAAGTATGGCCGCCGTACCCGCGCCCAGGGAATGCCCAACGAGCACCAAGCCGAAAGTGTGCGTATTACGCTCCATATTTCGATTTAACGCCTTCTCAATAAGATTTTCATCCTGCAGTTTGTTGCGTATGTAAATCGCCGCTTGTACCATGCCCTTGTGACCGAGCCAATCATCACGTGGCGGTGTTAACGGCAGTACTTCACCCTCCGCATTCAAATCTGTTAGAATATCCTTCATACTGAGGGTGCCGCGTATGCTGATCACAATCTTCTTTTGCGTATAATCGATGGCAACAAAGAACGGCGTCTCACCGACATCGACATGATACGTCACATAGACAATGTCGATGTCGTCGACTTGGAGTGTCTTCTTGAGTGCAGCATAGTTGCAATAGCAGCAATTGTCTTGTATGATTTCGGTGTCGTCGCCGTGGCCGCAACAACAACCGAGGCACTTCAACTCCGGCAGCAGGTGCCACATCTTGGAGCGACTGATGATCACGTACATGGGCCAGCCGTAGGCGCCCTGTGCAAAGTACATATAGTGTATGACAGTCTGGAAGAAGTCATAGTTTTTGGCATCGTTGAGTGCTAGGAACTGTGTACGCTCGGTGATGGGCACGCCGCTTAGGAACTCATATGTGCCGTTCTTGCGTTGACGTACAATCGCTTCGCGCTCAAGCTTCTGGAATTTGCGCAACAATACCAGACCGGCGACCACATCCGACGGCACCACATCAAGCTCGCGAAAGAAATCGCTCAACAGACGTGCAATGTCCGTGAAGGAATTCCGATTACGCTCCGTTGAGCCCATGCAACAGAACAGCAAGCGGCAACGATGATCCCAGCTATCCTGATAGGCACGTATCACTTTACTGTCAAGTGAAAGGAATTTGAGTGAAAAATTAAGTCGAAGAATCAGTCGAATCAGTCGAATCAGTTTAAGGAAAGCCCCTCTCACGACACTCACCGCTGTCGCCAATTACGGTTCATACTGTTACTGCGCTTGTAGTTGAAACGCGACTCCGTTTCACGCATCGAACGCTGATACTTCTTCATTTTGACCCATGATCGACCAGCAGCATCGAATGTACACCAAATGGTGACCAGCGTCATGAATACCAGCGCCCAATTGCTGATTAAAATCGCTGTAAGCAGACACAGATGCATTATTGCATCACACAACACATGAATTAAGGTTAGCACAAAAACGACCTACCAATGAAGACCTTCTTCGCCTCATCAACAGGCGCGTCCAAATAGTAATTGGTCACCCATATTGTGCCCAGCACCAGCCATGTTATATCAAAAAGTATCACCACTGCAAGTAGTAGAAGTAGCATAAGATTCATTAGTAATTCGAAGGTTCGCCCAACACCAACAGCAACACCACTTACAGCTCTTCAGATAGATCCAAATGTTGATAGAATAACGCGCCTCGGCATCGAGTATGCTGCCTCGCATCGAGATCACACAAATACCAATTTCTACGCATATTGAAACTGAAAAATAGCGTTTTCTTATATTCGAGGCTCACGCAGCCAAGTGCCAAGTCATTAGACAGCATTCATACTCACAAAATAGTATCAACATATAACCTATGAGATGATAAAATAGTAACTTTATGCTTAAAATATCCGTATTATGGTCAAAAATGAGTAACGAGACGGCAACCACGACGAAACTGCAATGCAAAATATCTCAGTCAATCAATAATAAGAAATAAAATAAAAATTTAATTTAATATTTTTGTAGATTTGGATTTAATTTTTATTTATTATTATTATTATTATTATGTTTTTTAGTTCACACACTCACCATACAAAGTGTATGAGCAACAGCACGGCGCCCGGCACAACCAGATCATCAGAGCCCACGGACCAGCGACGTCTGAAGACAACAAGTCCAGGCATCTGTAAGCAATGCAATTTCGGTGAGTTGAGTTGAATGGTCGAGTGAGTGCTCTGTTGCAATGTAATGTCTAACTAGAAGTTTAAGTGGCTAATCAGTGGGTGAGTGGGTGAATGGTATGGTCACACTGAGAAAGGAAGCCATAAAAGTGTTTCTTTTTTATTTATTTTTTATTTTATTTTTTTAGTATTTATTTTTACACATTCACTCGTTCAGTTATTCGTTCGTTGGCCTTTTCGCCGGCTGACTTGCAATTGAATACGAGTATGTCTGACACCACTTGAGGCGAGTTGAGTTGACTCTCTGCAGCTCCAGTGAACGCCGAGAAATAACGCCGAAAAATCAACGCTTCAACGGCTTATTAGGCGACTCCCTGGCTGTGGCTGTCAATTGGCCATTTGAATTTTGATGAGATGCACATTAGCACACCGAATTTACTGATGCACTTTGGTGTGTAATTACAGTAAAAGCTGTGCTAATGGACCATCTTGACAGACACTCCTGCTCTATATATATATATATATATATATATAGATATGCAGTTTATATAGTACACTTTATAAAACCGAGTAGTTTATCGTCAACAATCAAAAATCCTTGAGAAAACAGTTGCTGCTTTGGGACTGCTGTAGCAACTGTTAGAATGCTAATAATATTGAATCTACATATTATATAAACGCTTCTGATTTAAATTGTGATTGAGCGTCTTACAGCCTGGATTATTAGACATAATAACCTTAATGAATATCAAGCCGTATTTAGGAAAAATATTCAACGATTGACAATATCAACAAAAAACTGGGTCACCCCAACTCCCATTTCCTCGGCTTAGTAGCAATCATTTTAATGTACCTGCTCGGCTTTCAAGAGTTTATTTTTCAATATCTGTTGGTTTCTGTAAAACTACTTATCTGCAGCCTAATCAATTTCGTGTCTTGTAGAGTAGTATTGAGTTATTTACTTGCCTTCTTTTTAATTTTCAGGGAACTTCTGGAAGAGCCTTTAGATGGTTACTGTGAAGTTGAAAATGTTGCAAAAAAATCGTCGAATTCGCTAAATATTAAGACCAACTCAATTTTCAGATGATTCTCAAACTGTGCAGATACATATAAAACAAAAGTACAAAGCAAACTCTGAGAATTGAGTTTGGCGGCAGTTTTTTTTCCCTTTATATTTAATTTTTCTGTTATTATTAGAACAACTTCAATTAAATTGTATATACAAAAATTAACGAAACAACTTAAATAATAAGTGGGGATATAGTATAGTGTATTAAAAGGATCTATTACGGAGGTCGGCAGGGAGCGATCTTCTCAGCCGTCTCGCCACCCTAACTCCTCCCATTCTGCGTCGTTTTAGAAGGCGCCTTGCTAGTTTATTTGGATGATTTTTTAACCTCTCTATATATTTTTTGGCCTGACGATTTATCACATCGCCAATTTTCGGTATTTTTAAGTCGTTTTCAAGGTCCGCCGTTCGCATGAACCAAGGGGCACCAGTAAGCATTCGCAATGTCTTGGCCTGCAGTACTCTCACCTTCGTGATGTTTGACCTCGCTGCTATGCCATACACCTGCAAACCGTATCACCAAGCAGGAGCAATTATGGTTTTGTAAATGTTCACCTTGTTTCCCAAGGACAATTTATTCCTGCTAGTTAAAAGCCAATGCAATTTACCAATCCTCTGTCTTAAGGATTTCGTGATACTTGAAATATGCGTCTTGAAAGTTAGCCGCCTATCCAAATACACACCCAGGTATTTGTAACCTGAATGGTGTTCCAGCAGCTGGTTTCCAATGAAAACTCCCGGACAGAAATCCTGCCGTAAGGCGTACGTCACATTGGATATTTGTTTTTGTTAATGCAAATGTTCCAACGTCGTGTCCAGTGAGTCCGTGGCTTCGTAAATGCACTTGTTTCTGACGAGGATGGCCGTATCGTCTGCAAACGTGGCAATGATCAAATCCAGAGGTTCCTTCAGTGGTATTTCTGACCCACTGGGCATGTCGTGCGTGAACAGGGTATAGAGTGTAGGCCCCAAAACGCTATCCTGGGGAACAGCTGCACAAATAGCCTTGATGCTAGACTCCACACCATCCAGTACCACTGAGAAGGTCCTGTTCTCAAGGTAGCTGCGCACGATTAACCATAGTTGAGGCGGCAAGAGATTCTTGAGCTTACTGAGCAGCTCGTCGTGCCAAACTCGGTCGAAAGCCTGCTTTATGTCAAGATACGCTTAGCGGCAGTGGAAAGTCGATATGTTCAAATATTCGAATGAAAAAATCAAAAAAGTGAAAAACACGAAAATAGGAGCAGTGATTTTCGGTTTTTTGGTTTTTTTCTTCTCTTCTTTTTGTTGTAATTGCAAGTAAATTTTTTATATGTAATTTCTGTCAATGTTTGAATACGCATCGGCTGTATTTTTCATATTTAATTTCTTTTTCTATAAAGCTTATTTTTTTATATACAAATTTAATTTGGGATGTAAATAGTGATAATGATTATACAGATGATGATAACGATCATAACCATGCTGACACACTCTTTTTCGGACACATTTTTATCTTTATGAGTGAATTTCCATTTTATTTATTTTTTTTTTTTAAACAACCATAAATTTCAGTAGTCCTTAACAATATCGTTGAAATTGCCTACGACGGCAATAACTAATTTTTTTGAAAACCATCAATTCCAGTAGTAAAGCAGTGGTTCAGTCGCGATTAAGCTTCTGAATTAGGCGGACGTACACGCATTGTGCCTCCGCTATCCAAGGCAATTGCCCCCTTTTCTACTAATTAGTGTAATATACCAGTTATAATTAGCATAGCCCCTCTGGGCCTACGGTGATCATTAATGGGCTTTGCATTTGCAACGGCACTATATATTTACCCTAACTGTATTCATATTATATTATATTTTTCCGCAAGTGTTTTTGTAGTTTGTCTTAATTTATCGCGTTCTTCTCTCTGTGCTTGTTGTTTGCGCAGCTATGCAAAGTGACAATAAAATAAATAACGGCAATGTACCGTGCGCTACTGACGCATCGGTTTGAGATTCTCTCTACAGAAGATGATGATATTGAACCAATTGAGGTGGATTCCGATGTAACACTCGAAGCACCCCCTGAACAGCGAAAAGCCGCACTAAATCATTACGCCAAACTGCGAGCAGGACCGCTTCCTCGTTCAAAAATCCTCAAGTCGAACAACCAAGGCTTCTTAAACCGCCACCAATCTCTCTCCCCAGAATAACGAATCTACCAATGATTCTAAGCCTGCTAGAGACAGTCACCGACCTAAACAACGTAGAAACTAGAACATTAGTGGGTGGTGTAAATAGGCTACGCTAAAGATACGTACACCTTTAGAGCTATGCAGGCTCTGCTCGAACTGAAACGCGTAGAATTTTACACCTACCAACTGAAGGAAGAAAATACGGTCACCCCCAACAAAGGAAGACACATACAACAATTGCCCGAACAGTCGATTAAAGAAACCTTGTCGTATGCCGACATTACAAGAGGATCCCCAAATGTAATTAATCAGTCTGACCAAAGCGAAAGTCAACAGAAAATTCAAAAACACACGAACAAGCGCCAGCAACAATCTCTAAATGAACAGTCTCGTCGATTGGAGACAAACCCATATGGGGATCAGATTCTGAACCCCCTATGTGCTGCCGTAAATACCTTAAATGAATCCATTAAATGTCTCAATGAAACACAGAAGCAAATACTGCAATTACAGATCCAAATTTTGGACTTACTCAACGCGCGTAAATGAACTCCTTAAAAATTCTGATGTGGAACGCAAATGGCGTCTCCAAAAAACTTTATTAATTAGAATGCTTCTCGCAAACCAACAACATTGACATTATTCTCCTTAGCGAAACTCGACTGCTGGGAAATTCTGCCCCCAAAATTCACGGATACATCTCCTACCCAGCAAATCACCCGACCGCTATACGTGGCAAGTGTGGCGCCGCCATCTTAATTAAAAACAACCTCCAACACTTCCCCACACAGCCTGTTCGCTCTAATGAAGTTCAAATTGCGTCACCCAATGTCCTAACTGCTATCGGCCACATCGAGTTCTGCTCCATTTACTGCCCTCCTCGCTTTAACTGGTGTAGCAACGATTTTGCAGCCCTTGTGGAGAACCGTAACAGAAAGTTCCTTGTTGGTGGTGACTGGAACGCCAAACATAGGATCTGGGGCGACCAGCGGTGCAACAAAAGAGGAAAGGAACTAGTGGACTTCATTTTATCCTCGAACGTGGATGTTCTGGCCACTGGCAGCCCAACCAGGTTCCCCAATCGGGTGAATAACAACTCAAGCTGCTTAGACTTTGCCATTTACCAAAATATTCCCCACTGGAAGCTTCACATTGAGAGTCAATTAGACTTAGACTCCGACCATCTCCCTCTGATCGTTACGCTGAATTATGCTGCAACATATTTCCCTTCAGTCGAGAGGCTTATTGACCGCCAGACTAATTTGAAAAAATTTAAGAGCCACCTAAGCGACTCCCTGTATCCTGATATGGAACTTAATTCTGGGCCAGATATCGATGATGCTCTGGAAATCTTCACTAGAAAGGTCCATGAAGCTGCCTCAGACGCCCGCCACAGCATCACAAGGCCACATAAGTCCAACAACGGCGATAAGATCCTTACTCCAAAACTGCGCGCCCTCCTGTCGAATAAACGGAAGCTACGAAAAGTCTACATCCGAACAAAACACCCTACCGACAAAACCAACTGGCATAGGGCAGACTCCCAGCTCAAAGAAGCTCTTAGCAAACACCGTGCCGCCTACTTTGACAACATGCTCGCTAAAATGGAGCCTAATAACAATGCGTCTTTCTCTCTATGGAAGGCAACACGGAATGCTAAGCGGCAGCCGATTCGGATAGCCCCACTGAAAGACACCAGTGGAAACTGGTGTCGCTCCGATGCTGAACAGGCAAACACCTTCGACGTACATCTTTCTGAGAGATTCAGACCACTACAAATGGTGTTCTCTTCGCCAGGATGTCAAGTACTCTGATTACTCTTTATAATAGCTGCTGCCCATTAACTTATACAGTAGGGCATAGTGTACGATTCAGCGTGACGTGTGACGTGTGTAGACTATAAGAGACAATAAGCTCGCCTTCCACACTCACTGACACTGAGACAGTCACAGCCACAGCTACAGTGCGCAGAGCTGAGCGCAGAACGCTGAGCTGAGTCTAAGTGTCGGCGCTGATGTTGGCAGTGGCGGGTAATCGGTAGATTTTAGACCGCTGCGGCACAACGTTGTTGTTTTTGTTGTTGTCGCTGCTCGAAATTGATAATGAGCTTATTGCCAGCTGAAGTGACCGAATGCACGTTCGTTTGCCGCTCGTTCGTTCGATCGCTTATTAATTGACTCAGAGCTTGTAATACGAAAAACCAAATTTCAAAATCAAATGCAAGTCGAATTTCGAATGTGCGCTGCGCGAATTTATCAGCGGCAGCAGCAACAACAGCAACAGCAGCAGCAGCAGTAGCGAGCAAACGAGCAATCGAATAAGCAACGATCTGAGCTAAGCCACAGTACCGACTGCGCAGCATTGTGCGAGCTTGCGTGAGTGCATGCGTACGTGTGTTGATAAACGACTCGCTTGCTTTACCTTTGATACATCATAATAAATGTACGGTATTCACTGAATTGCTATTTGCAATGAAACAATCCCCAATAATTCAACAGCTAAATACTTAGGGATACACCTAGACAAGTTCTTATATTTTAATGAACATATAAATGTACAATTGTATAAGGCATCTGACAATAGCTTAGACCACATTCCACTATTTATTAATGTTGCGTACGGAGACCGAGAAAGCAGAAGCATTTGCTAATGAGTTGGAGAGCCGCTTCACGCCTTTTAGCCTGGCTGACCTTTGAGACGTTGAGGAAACAGCTGAAGTCCTATCGAGGTGTATCTTAGACCACATACCAACTAAACATTTCACCCCTGAAGAGGTTGTGAATCAAATTCAGAGACTGAAATCTAAGAAGAGCCCCGGACATGACATATTGACAACAAGGTGGTGAAAGCCCTCCCTTATAAGGGAGTGTTATTCCTGACGTTGCTGTTCAACTGCATGCTACGGATCTGCCATTTTCCCACACAGTGGAAGTGTGCAATGATATCCATGATACCTAAACCTGGTACTCCGGAGAACCGTGTCACATCATATAGGCCCATAAGCCTGCTTCCAACTTTTTCCAAAATGTTTGAAAGAATATTTTTGATTAGATTGTTGGCAGTACGGGGTGTACAAGAAGCCATTACTGATCACCAATTTGGATTTAGATCACAGCATGGCACTGCCGAACAACTGCATCGAGTCGTTAATCACATACTTACTGCGTTTGAGATGAAACAGTATTCCTCTGCAGTCTTCCTAGATGTCAAACAAGCATTCGATAGGGTATGGATCGATAGACTTCTGCATAGATTAAAATTACTCCTGCCTAGCAAACAGTTTTTACTAATGGGAAGCTTTCTTCAAAGACGAACCTTCTCTGCGCTGCGGAGAAATTGTCCAGCTACCTGGATAGATTCCACTCATGGGCCAGGCGCTGGAATATAGCCATAAACTCTGAGAAATCAGCTCACTGCACCTTCACATTAAGGCAAGGCGTCTGTTCGGTTGTGACTTACAATACAAGCATCATTCCGCATATGGAGCAAATCCGGTATCTCGGTCTGATCCTGGATTAGCGTCTTACCTGGCGTTCACACATTAAGGTAGTTACAGCGCGCTGCTACCAAAAGCTCAAGAAACTGGAGTGGCTTCTCCGCCCATCGAATAAGTTATCTTTAACTAATAAAAGGCTCATCTATTTGCAAGTAGTGGCACCTGCTTGGCGCTACGCCATACAAATTTAGGGCACTAGTGCTGCCTACAACATCAGAAGAGTGCATCGTGTCAGAGCAAGGCTCTCAGAAGATTTACGGGTGCCCCTTGGTACGTCCGCAACACCACGCTGCATAGGGATCTTGCCATGCCAACTGTTATGGAGGTGATTAATTCTCACAGCTGCCGCTATCACTACAGACTTTTGTCGCACCCAAATCCGCTAGCTTTCTCCCTCACCCGTATCTCAACAAGGCGTAGACTGAAGAGGCTACACCCTTATGATCTCCCCCTAAGAAGGAATCAGCCTTCTATGTCATTGCCTTTTCGGCGCAATTAGCATAATTTTTAATTTAGTCTAAGTCTAATATTTTTTTTTTCACGTCATTATTTTTTTAATCCGACAAATGTGTTATGGAGTTTAATGTTATAATTTAATTATGAAAAAAAAAACAAAGCGGCATCGGAAAATTGAATTTGCCGACAGTGCTGTTCAAACTGTACAAAGTCGAAATGTTCAAATATTCGAATGAAAAAAAAACTAAAAAGTGAAGCGCAAAGCTGCGGAAAATCCGAAGAGCGAGACGGAGGTCAAAGCAGCAATGCGCCGGTTCCCTGCTACTATATAGATATTTATATATCATATAAATTATATATTATATATTTATATAATTACTATATTATATTATTATATTATATAATTATATATTATATATCATATAAATATCTATATACATATCCTATATATATGCAATAGTCCACTTAAAGTTCGCTCAAAAAAAGAAAGTCTATGCTTTTTTTTGTAGATTTTACAGCAGGGTCTGACAGAGTACCATGTAGCTTTGTAATTGTGATGTTCATTGACAGCATATACAGAGTCTGTATTACAGACAAACTAAAAGAGCATTTTGGACCGGAACCGAATTGTCAAGTGAATTCCAAAGGCAGAGTGGCATTAAAGAGTGGTGTTTGCAATATATTTAAACGATCTCCATGACAAACTAGAGAGGGGACTTCAAGACGATAACATGAATATAAGCGGTAACAAGATACAAATATCTAGGAGTAAGATTGCCCCCGAATATGTCGTTTGTGACCCATATTTTAAACGAGAGGGTAGAGTGAATCGTGGCAATAAACTCTAATTGGAAATCATTTCTTGGCAAAAAGATTATCACACTGACTGCAAAATGGAATCTCCTTAGTGTCGCATTTAGGTCCATCCAAACATATGCAGCCCAGGTATGGGCACATTCATACTGAATGAAGTAAATGTATTACAGATAAGCGTGCATTGCAGTTGCCAGAGTGCAGTCCTAACTATGTAATTGACATAGAAACAGGAAACGAAGACGCCTAGTTGTACATGATACACTCACACCTAAAATACATAAGAACTCTATATGACTACAACTGCAGTAGATTACCACAGATTCTAACAAAAGAATTAATAACAAAATCACCTGTCACCACCAGTAGACAACTACCGGATTATATGCAAAATTTTAGTATACATCTTAGGCAATAAAACATCAGCAGGTACAATATTTGTTAAGCCAGGCAATAAGCAGTGAAAGACGTATATATAAAGATCTAGACTTAAAGAAAGCAGTGACATATTGTAAGAACAGTCAAACGCAAGGTACAAAATCCTGGATAATAAAGGCGCGAGGTGATCTGCTGTGTTTAAATGGGAGTCCACATCAGCTGAGCAGAACGAGATTATGCACATTATGTATTATAAAAGAGGAAGAAAATATATACCACACTTTTTTGGCAAATGTCCCGTACTTAGAGAATTCAGATGTAGATACTTGGTTAAATGTCAACTAACAGAAAATGAAATTATAGAAACTTTAAACGGTATAGGAGATGATAATAGGGAAAATCTATTAAATTATGTAAAAGTAGCTATAAAATTACGTAGCGTAGCTAAAATCTTCTATGCAGTGAGGAGTAGGAATCTGAAGATGATTTTCCGCTACGCCAATTACGAGAGAATTGTGCTCACTCTGAGCTAATTTGGTCGATTCATTGGTTAATATAGCCAAGGGAGAATTTAATGACTGGATAGACGCTGATGTTGTTGAGACTAATTATGAAAGCTTACAAGAACACAATAAAAATGAAGAGGAAGCGAAAATTTTGAAGAGGAACAGAAAGTAAGAAATTCATAGGCGCTATTATCATTTAACAAAGTATGCTGAGCAAAATAATTTCCCCGCACTAAACATCACAAAAGTTTAGAGAACTAGTTTGCTGGCAACAGTAACCGAGTAAGTAACATTTGAGAGGTACATTTTAAAACAATAAAAAACATAATTTTTTGTACACAATTTTGTCCATTTTTATAAAAATGAATTTTTCTTTTAGGTTGTCCTCTATATGTTATCGTGTTAGCGTATATGTATTAAGGTAAATACAAATGAAATATTTCAAATGAAATTAAAACGTATATATAGTTAATTTTATTCATTTTTAGGTAAACCGGAAAATTCGGATCATTCTCGTATTGACGGCGATTGACGGCACCCAAAATTTTCCCATTATTCTATTTCAGTTTATCTTCTATCTTACGCCGTTTTATTTAATGGCTTGATAGTTTTTTTTTGGCCCATGGCCCCGGCGCCGGGTCTGCCCTTATAGTTCGACGCTTGGGGATCATTGGCTTTGAAGATTATAGAATTTCTGGAACTAGAACGCAAGCAGCGCAAAGTTTGCAGTAGCCGGCAATAATTGATATATTTTTGTTATATTTTTTGAGTTTTCTAATTTTAATGAGTAATATATGAAATATATAGTTAAGAGCATACTAGAAATATATGTACATGAAAACAGGCTGGTGTGGGCAAGGGCCGAAGAGCGTCGAACCAAATTTTCACGTATCTGAAAAAGCGCATAATTGTCGGAAAAATTAAGGAGAGCTCGAAGTTATCGGCCACAAAATTAGTCGTGGTAGTAAAGGAGTAACTAGGTAAAAAATGCTGTGCAGTGTTGCGGGAATATGGCTTCAATACTCGAGTAGCTCTCAAAAAGCCATTAATATCAAAAGAAATTGCGACGATTGCAGTACAATAGTGAGATGAATATATAATTTTTAGAGTTAACGCATTTTATGCGGACCTTAGGTACAATCTGAGTGAATTTCAATTCGTTACATCAGAGGTTCAAACAAGTTAAGCCAATAATGAATATTGGGTTCTATAGAAGGAGCCTCTCGCTCTCTACAGCGCATAATAAAAGAAGACTGATCGGTTGTTGACGTGCCCGACCTGAAACCACATTGGTATTTCCCTATCAAGACACGTGAAAATGCATTAAGACGATCGCAGAGAATGATGGAAAGCAACATATAAGCGTAATTTATTAGGGAAATTCCTCAATAATTCGAGCAGCGAATTGGGCCACGTTTCTTATGAATGGGACTTGTGACACTTACACTCCATTCATTGGGCATGCTCTCCTCTGTCCATATTCGGCAGATGATCCTATCCACGAGCCCTATAAGATCAGGGCCTCCTGTTTAAGCAGCTCTGCAGCAACGCCGTCTGAACCTGCTACTTTGTTGTTTTTGAGCCGTCCAATTGCAGCTAAGGTGTCGTCATTATGTATGAAAAATAACAGCATCAAATGACAACCACGACACGACTTCTCCGTACGCACTGCATTCCACATAATTTTTTCACATAAATTTGGCGGTATTTGTTCAATGTTGATTTTTAGTTGCTCAATTGTTGTTGTTTTATCAGCATAAACTTGTGACTTAACATATCCCCAAAGAAAGAAAACACAAGGTGTTAAATCACACGGCCTGGGAGGATAATTAACTGGGCCATTACTTGAGATAATTTCATCACCTAATTTTGTTTTCAATAAATCATCGTTAAGGTGGTTGTGTGGCAGGTGGCAGCCTCTTGTTGAAACCACATATCCTCCAGATTATCAACAACATCTATATCAACAACAGCAGGAAAAAAATTCATTTGACATTTTTCTGTGTCATTCTGCATTCACTGTTACGCTTCGACCATTTTCTTCAAAGAACTATGGACCAATCACTCCACCAGAGTAAATTGCACACCACACAGAGACTTTATCTGGATCTAATGGTGTCAATTAACTGAATAGTGTCGTACATGAATTCTTCTTAAATTTCTCTCAGTATTCACAAATGAGCACTGATTTTGATAAAGCAATTTAACAATTTCTAACCATTGTTGAAGCGTGTATCTTACTATGATTAAATGGCAGAACCGACTGAACACAAATGACATAAGAAATGTCCAAAAATTATACGCAGTGTTGCCATTAAACCTATTTTAAATTGTAATATCCCTATTGGAAAACTCTTTATGTGGGAGGGTTGACAAAGGAGAATTCAAATAGATATATATACTAGCAGGGGCCCGGCGCATTGCAGTCTTCGCGTGCGTCTCGCTCTTCGGATGGCTTCAGAGGCAAGTTTGTTTTTCTGTTTTTTTGTATCTGTACAGTTTGGGAAGCATCCGAAAATTGAGTTGGTGTTAATACTTAGCGAATTCGACGATTTTTTCGCATCAAAATTCACAGTAACCAACTTAAGTCTATTCTAGAGGTACCCTGAAAATTTCATCAAAATCGTTCCAGCGGTTTCGGCATCCATAACAGACAAACAAACAAACAGACAATTTTATATATATACATTTATATATATTTATTTATTTTTTATTTATAAAACAAATGTCTAGACAGGAGACAAGGAGCCATGCCAATTAACTAACCTTCTTTAACATAAACTGGACAAAATCGTCCCCATAAATAAACCGAACTCCGACAAAACTGAACTCAATAGCTACCGACCCATTTCGCTAAACTCTTGCTGCGCCAAAACTCTAGACAAAATAATTGCTAACCGTCTATGGTGGTTTGTGTCCCAAAATAAATTAATCAACAGTCGGCAAACCGGGTTCAAGAGGGGCAAATCGGCGTCTGATAATCTAGTGGCCTAGATTTTCTGATCACGCCAGCCCTCTCCTCCAAAAACCACCTCATCTCACTTGACTTCACCAAAGCGTTTGACAAGGTAGGAATCCACTCCGTCATAGATGACTTACATTCATGGAAAGTTGGCCCTAAAATCATCAACTATGTCACTAGCTTCATGTTTAATAGAAAAATGGTAGTATATGCAAACAACCAATTTTCTTCAGTTCTTCCTCAATTCAACGGCATTCCGCAAGGCTCTTCCCTCTTCGTTATCCTATTCCTTATCGCATACAACAAACTAAATAGATTAATCCTTAAACATAGACATTTCGACTTCTACGCCTACGCCGATGATTACCTCATTGTAAAAAAAATAAACAAGTGTACCTCAATAAACATTAATCCATTAATAACAGATATCCTCTCCTGGTGTGATTATTCGGGTGCAACTCTCTCGGTTTCAAAATGCAAACATTTGCACATATGTAGAAAGCATTCCTGTCAAGTCAAAATCTCTTCCTCTCTAGCTCCGATTGTAGAAGTCAAAATCCTCAAAATCTTAGGAATCACCTTCAATCACAAATACAACTGGAACAATCACATTCTAAACCTTTTAACCTCCCTTAACTCCATGCTAAATATAATCAAATGTCTCTCAAATTACAAATACAACTGCAACCAACTATCTGTGATAGATGTCATAAAACTTTTGATTATGTCAAAAATAGATTACGGCCTTTACCTTTATGGAAACTCCCCAACCTCCCTTTTAAACAAGATCAAAATAATTTACCACTCAGCCATTAGATTTGCCCTAGGAGCTTTTAGATCTACTCCTATAAACAATATGCTTTTCGAAACCCAAATAATGCCAATAGAAACCCGTAAGCAGCTTTCGATAGCAATGCTCATTAAACCAATACTTCTCTCAAATGACTCTCCTTTAGCAGTACCCCTCAAAAATATATCTAAATCTAAAAATGCAGCATCAAAAATTCCCTCTGCTCTCCACCGCTCCCTGCTATTCAACAAAAGTTTTGGCCTTCCAACCAAACCAATACCCTTAATCAAAGGCACATCCCATCCTTCACACTAAACCTCCACTCCTCTGTCATCAATACCTATCTTCACCAACTTCCGAAGTCTTCCACGCCACCTGTAATTTACCAAAAAGAATTCCTAAGCCTTAAAGAAATCCCAGTTTAGTAATGAATAGAGCACATGATAAATTCCTCCTTCCCCACTACAGCTCGTCTTTCTCAACGGAAATCATAGCCATTCACAACGCAGTGCAGAGGGCCAAAGAAGCACAAACCTTCTTTGCTATTTGTAACGACTCACTTTCTTCATTACAAGCTATAGCAAATACTTCCAATCAATCACATTACCCCCTAACAATCAGGCAGACTCTTGCGAAAAATTCACCAAAAATCAAAATTGTCTGGACCCCTGGCCACTGCAACATCACTGGCAACGAAGAAGCAGATAAAGCTGCTAAAGATGCATTCAAATTCCCTCTCATTCTCCAAGAAAACTACAATATAACTGATATCATAAAACACATTAAAACCTACTTTTAAATAGAACTGAACTCACTCATTGCTTCCACTAATAACCACTACAAATTATACAACACTCCAAAAAACACCGATTACGATTACGGTCGACTACTACTTGATCAGCCTATACATCGTCGTTTACTCTTAAAAATCATTCGGCTACGTCTCGACCACACCAATCTTACCCACTCCCACCTTTTCGACCGCTCCAACTCTTCATCCAATATCTGTAAATCCTGCAACTCGAATACACCTATCTCAGTAAAACATGTTCTCTCTGATTATCAATTCTTTCATAGAATTACAATCAAAACTCTTAGCCACCTTGACCCTCTTACAATCCTCTTCAATCCTTCCAAAGATAATTTACCGAAGCTCATTAATTTCCTAAAATCATGCAACTTATTAAGCCAATTATGAAATCAAATATAAATATTATTAATAAAAGTAGTTTATAAGTTCTAATACTACATTGCACGTACCCACATACATATAATATTACTATTAATTATATTGCTAAGTCTTTTAACTATTATTATTATCACTATTATTGTTAATATCTGAATTAGTAATTAAGCTTAAGGCCTCGATGCTATAGCTTTTTTTAAGTTTATCTGTAATTTGACATTGCATTTAAACTGTCCATAAATAAAATAAATAATAAATAAATAAAAAATTTTTAGCTAATAAGATAATTGTATATTGGTTGGACTCATTGGAGCACAATCAGTCCTACTAATGTGTAATGTATATATACAACAGTGTTAAAATAAAGAGCCACTACTACTACTACTACGCTTTTCGCACTGATTAATTGGATAGTACGCATCTTTCGTCATAAAAACCCCATGTTTCCTACAGAAGTTTGGTTTTTGTTGGGGTCGATTGAATTTCAATGTATATTTTGTTTCAAAGAGATTACATATTAACTTTTGAGGAAAAAACATAAGCATTTGTTCCATTTAGACTAACTGCTTCCCCCTCCTGAGAGGTCTTTAACGGCGCATCCGTTATCACAACCATAGTCCAGTTTAATTCTATATATACTCGTCATTATTATATTAATCATGCAAATATGTCATGCGTCAAATATATTTACTGCGATTAATGTTATTCGTTATACATGTTATTCATTATTTCCCAGATACAATATTTCAATAAAAACTGTCTTGACGACAAAAAGAGAGAGAGAATTTATCTGAATACATACTTTCAACCTTGGAATATGCAATATGTATATACATATATTTCATTTCTGCTATTGCAGCAACACTTTTCCAAAGAATCACTGATGATAGTCCATTTTACAATCGTTAAACTTTTGATGAGGTTGCGGTTCTCGCGAAATTTTGCCTCAAATCGCACACCAAACTTGTGATGCACTTTTAATTAGTTTATGGATGTTCAAGTCTGTCATTCATTTTAAGCCACACATGAGTAAGTTCAGGAAAAAAAACATAATTCCATTTTTTTGTCAGATACAGTGTGTCGGACACAGTGTGTAGTGTTTTTTGCGTAGCTTTCATTTAAATTCTCGGTTCGTGGTAGAAAATGCAAATTTTCCGTTAAATTGCGAGATAAAGAAATTCTGTGAAATCTGTTGGTAATTTTAGTTCAGAATCAAATAAAAACAGTTCATGTTAATTAAAGTTCTGATAATTAAATCGAATGTTGAATAAACTGCACTGCGTAAAAGCCAGGGGGATGCGCCTAAGTGGCGAAAACAAGTTTATGCCCGAATTACCCGACTGAAAATTATATTCAATGCCATGTCCAAAGGCTCTGCTCTGGGTGCAATCTCCACGGTACACAAATACCAAAGCTTCCTCTTCTAAATGTCAAATTTTGTTGTCGTTGTCAAACGTTTTCTCTGTTTTGGGAGAGGATGACACCTTAACATGAATGGAGTGACCAGATCGTCCGATGCGATTTTTAACCTCAGTTATGACAACTTATGTAAATCCCTCAAAACTTATTTGTACACCTAATACTTAAAGTCGGAGTCATCTGACATAACATAGAAGTTAAGTCGGTGTTTATTGTTTTTCAATTAAAAGGCTCTTTAAAACTTACAATAATGCAAGACTTTATAATATTCACTTATTTAGACTGATTCAAGCTAACCTTCATTTAGTGGCATACGAAGTTTTCTCAAAAGTAAACATTAAGCTGGCCATACACGATATGCTCCAGTGATTTCGCATGTTCGTCTTGTATGGCACTGTTGACAAGCCGATGTTCGTGGTAAATTTCAAATTTTGTTGATTTGACCGAGCGAATCACACGTGCATGTTCGTCGTGTATGGCCAGCTTTACCACAACAACATGCTCTGCAGTAGGTAGCCACATTTTCCGATTACTCCGGGGAATTCCAATGGATCTACAAATAAATTTTTGATGTACGTCCGTCATATAGACTTTAATAGAATTATGGTTCGCATTGTCCCAAGAGACTCGGTTCGCGTGAATTAATATGACCGCTTACAGCAGAGCAGATGACACTGCTGCAACGCAGTGGGTGTCACTAATATCGCAGTCCAGTAACAATCTGTCAGAGCAAGGATATAGGTCACAAGAGATTTGCTTTGCGCACAGTACCAACTTTCTGTTGTATGTGAAACCTTAAACTGGCCAGAGACCGCTGGGTCGTTTACATGTTATCTTTTTTCCCGTATGCCAATGGTTGATTGGGCCTAAAGCCTTTCCAACACATTCTTAGACTTTATAGGTACATACTTATCTACATACCCTTTCATAAGCGTTTGAAATATCCACGGCAATCCATACTTTGCATTTTGCTGCTCTACATTTGTAGATTTAATTGCAGCTTTAAACGTTCAATGTCAAAAAACACATTTTCACACTTCTTATTTTTACTTCTTGGACTTTGACGTTATGCACTTTTTCACGTAAACCCGAAATCTATTATCGATCGTTTATCGGCTGTAAATTAAGATTCATTGTTGATAAAACAGACGCAGCGAGCAAGCAAACCAGCGTTCCAACGCCAACTGATCGATCAGGAACGAGCTCATTTTTTGCTGAAGTCCGCTAGCTGGCGGTCACTTGCCTCTTTTTCTTACTGAATAAATTACGATAAACAGAATGTTTGTGAATAAGTGTGCGAGCGAAAAGGAGAGACAGAAAGCGACACTTCAATTGTCGCTGCTCTGATATTGAAATTGCTTCGATTGCTGACGTGTATCTGCACGGCTCACTGCGCGTTGCAAACAAAAAAGTTATGCAACATATACTTTGATTCCGACAAGCGATTTTTTGTAATTTTCTTATTTTTTCTTCTTTTTACTCATATAATTTTTTAAAGTACTCATACATTGTTTGTGCATTTCAGTTAATGTTGTTTTAACCAGGGTACATGCATCAAATTTGTGAATATTCATGAGTGCACGCTTTGATTTCTTTCTCTGCATTGCTCTTATTGGTTTTCATTATTCAAAAATTGCTACACTACAAGGTTTTCTTTTTATAATACTCCTTTATAGGTGTTTTTGTTGCGTTTTCCTTTTGTCCTTGTTTTCCTTTGCTATGCCAAAAAATTTAGTTAAACTGCCATGCTGGCGGGAACCATAATAAAATTAAGTAAAATTAAACTATTTCATTAGTCAAAATTATCACATCACATTATTCATTAATGTTGTTTATGTCCATGACTTGTCATATCGCATCGAATCAGTTCACTTCGATGTGCTGTGGAATCTAGTCACATGTCACGTATCCACTGCCAAATATAATCACTACCCATCAGTTCAATGATCGCGTTTTTTTAGCTGCCACACACACCGCTAACAATGCCGTTCTTTGTTTCTGTCGTCTGCTATCGATTGCTCGTGCGTTGTCGATTTGTGTTGCATTTTGGTCTTAGCGCTTCACATTGTTTTCCTGCGTGGGAATTTTTATATCTGCTACTGCAGTTTTATTCAGCCCTTGGCCCTTTTACGATGTGATTGCATTTAATTTTTGAGTCCATGAAACTTAGTATTTACGTATTTCCTCGTCACTCCTTCAACTTACAAAAGGTCAAAAAGTTGCAATTTGGACATGACGTCACAGATGATTATGCTAAATGCTGTCCCGCTCTGGTTGTCAACGTAGACCAAGAGTACCAGTAGTAATGTAGAGTGAGAGGAAACGCTGAGCTAGGCACAAGCGGTACTGTAAACAAAGCACCATGTACGCCACTTAATCCACAATAGATGGTACTAGTATGGAAGCAGTTAACAGCTGGAGCAATGGGACCGAAGCGATAGTTCCAATGAAGGATCTACACATGCCTAAATATGTCGGCGTATGGTCAACCACATTAACTTGCTCTAAGAGCACAACAGATGGATGGTGTAATATGACGATTATGACTTCTTTCACCAAATTCTAAGAAGTATCACGCTCAAAAACCTCAAAGTGATATATTCGATTTCGCTATACACCTCCAACATGTCGACAACTTGTGATGACCAAGCAATTAACACTACCTACGCTGATGATACGGCAATACATTTGTACCTGGAGAGATTCTACGCCTGGACCAAGAACTGAAACATTGGCATCAAAGTCACCAAATCTATCAACTGCACTTCACTCTAAGACAAGGCGTCTGTTTCAGTTTTTTTATATGAAATGTGTGCATGTTTTGATATTTAATTAAAGTACAAACTTGTATGTTCAATTATTACTTAGACATACCGCCCTAATCTGTGCACTTTATTAAATGAATAAATAGAGTTTAATAGATTTTAATAGACAGTAAGTGATAAAACATTTTACTGGGTTTTTTGAGAGAGTTGCTCATTTAGAAAAGCTTTTTACACTATTTTTTATTGCCGCTTTTTTAACGCATCATCATCAGTTGATGTCAAAATGAGAACAACGTGATTTGCTGCATTTTTGCAATCTTTTTGGAAAATTATGCAAATTGTTACTATTATGAAAAACAGCTTTCAATTTCTATCTATTCAACTACAATGAAAAATTTTAGATATAGTGCACAGAATAGGGCGGATAGATAGAAGCCATTGAAACTTGAACTTACTGTGCCAGTTAATAGTGGTTAGGGCTCGCTTGAGAAAAGCAATCGAAGAATATATATGTATATATATTATTGATCTACCCTTGTATCAGTGAACTTCTTTAATCAACCCATTAAAATTGCAGTAACCTTGATGCATATATATTTTTTAATTTTTTTGTTTTTCACATTTTAACGAGCTGCAACAGTTCGAGCTTTTCGCTCAAACTGCTGCCAAAAACTGACCCCTTAGACCTTGGCGAGTCTTTCAAAACATTTAACGTAAATAAAGGAATTGTTAATGTAAAGTATTTTCGTTCACCGTCCTTGTTGTTGTTATTGTTTCCAGCTCATTAATTATTGTTTTTACGCTGTTGTTTATTTGTTGTTATTAGTGTTTGCCTCTGCCCATTTGCAGGTGAAAAATACCTTTCGATAACAGATGAGAGAAGAAGAAAAACTTTTCCATGTCTGGTTTTGAGTGCTTTCGCTTTTCCGCTCTCCTCGTAAAATGTATTGGTTTATTGGAAGATAATTAAGCAATTTCTCTCTATGAGATGAGTTTACGCACACAAGGGTTTAATCAAATGCAAATGTTAACCAAAAGTTTTTGTTGTTGTTGTTGTTGCTGCTGTCATTATTATTATCATTGCGCGTCTGTATGACGTGCTCGAAAGCAATTTAAATGGCTGGCATTTAAGTGAAAACGGCAAAAGTTAACTAGCAGCTGCTGAGTTGTGACCTAAAGGTTAGCTCAAAGTTTTTCGCAACAGTTTCCATGCAAATTTCACGCTTTGTCATTGACCATTGAAAGTACATAAAAAAAGGTTAACTTGGACTATGTCGAATACTTAAAAGACTTAACGAAGGTGTTGTATGGAATAAACACGGTACTAAATACTTTCCAATTAGTGTTATGGCTTGCTGAAATTCGGGTATATATTTTGTATGTACGGAGAAAAGCCCTTTCAAAATTCAGTTCAATGGCTCAAAAACAAAATACGTTTGACCTCAAAACGTGAAAGTAACTTAAGACTATATCGGTTAATTGACAAAGTTGCTCGGTAATTGAAAAAAGTATTATTATATCATTTATTCGCATCAGCTCACATAGGCGCAATGGGTTCCAGTATTTCCAGGGCACTGCGTATGTACCTGAAATCAGGAGTGTTCAACTTGGATACGTTGAAAAAGAAAGTTATTCTAATAATAAATATTGGCTTGTATGGCCGGTACCCAGCTCTAAGGGTCAGTTCCGGATAGCTCGACACATGGACAGTCTATGACTAAAGAAGACATACACATACATAGATAGACGGGTATTGCTAAATCCACTCGTCTCGTCGAGCTGATCAGGAGTATAGTACACCAACTGTACCTCGCCCGATTCGCCAGGCAAAAAAAAGTACAATTAGAATAAAATTAAAACACACTCCGTTCTCGAGCATCTAGTGTTCGCTGTATGCACTATAATTCACTTTCTTCTCTTCTGCCATCAGCTTGCCTTCTTGTATTTTCTTGGTATTATTCTCAAAATAAATAATTATAAATGACAATCAATGACATTCAAAACAGGTACTGAAACAGAAGTAGAATTAATTATTTGCTCATGATAAGCGTGAGCTCACTCTTTCCATTTTTACATGCTATTCACCGGTATGTTTGTAAACAAATCTTTGAACGAGATTTTCACCCACAGTTTAAAGTGAAACTTTGCACACGTATCAAGGACCGATGACAACAATTTGTCCTTATGACCTAACCAGGATCATCAAGTTTAAACAAAAGTGACTAATTTTACTAGCGCCAATAATGGTAGCCACATTATGGCTCTCTCGCTTGCACAGCACTGCACATGCAACATGGCGCTGGCCAGTGCGACCCAGTTTAAGTTGGACGTCTTTTTCGTGATAACAAATTCAGTTTTTAGTTCGGTTTGCTACAAAAGAATTTTTTTTTTTTTGCAAACTATATCCAGTTTACGGTTAATCTTATCCAGTATGTACCGTATTTATCTACATTAAAAAAAAACCAACTAAGTTGTATGTACATGCATACTCGTACAAGTATACAATCTGGATTTTCCGATGCCGTCTTCACCGTGTTACAAACTTCATGACAAAGTTATAAAATTCAGTTCTCAGGAAAAAAAACCAGTTCAAATTCGGATTGCAACTCAGCGCACAGAAATGATTTCGTTGGCTATTGCTCTTTTGCTTATTGGGATACCCAGAAATTTTTGAGAACACTTGACTTTTTGCCCTTTTACCATTAAGCGAAGAGTCAAGTCAACAAAGAATGACATTTTCGGCAGTGGACTGTAAACAATGACAATAAAGTAACAATAACGACAACAATAACAATAACATGAATTACGATGTCAACGATGAGAAAAGAAAAACAAACAAAAATTGAGCTGTTGAAAATGTTGCTAGCTAAAACTACGCTCATCGGTGCGAGCGACAGAAATGAATGAAGAAGAAGAGGACGCTGATGTTGCTGTTGCTGAGGTTGGCTCTGACTGTATGTCTGTCATCAGGATTACTGCGCAGCAAGTAAAATTTGTGTGAAACTGATGATGACATTTTCGGTTGAGCTTAAATCAAAATAAATATAAATAAATATAGTATATATATCTTTCTATTGTATATGCATACATAAATAGATACAATACACATGCACTTAACACCAACAAAAAAATCAAATCTTACTCCTCAAGTAAACAAAACTGATGAATACGCACACAGATAAATCAAAATGACGCTTTGGCCAATACAGGGTGTTCTGTTTACCTTGATAGGTTGTGTGCTTCTCATTCCCAGACTACACCACGCCATTCTATTCGTATCCTTCGTATTAAGAATATTTTAATATTTTTAGGACATGCCAATGACTATATAGAATATGTGGAATACTACATACACATTCATTGATTGGTCGATAGGCCAAACTCTAGACTGTGGATGGAGGACACATGAAGCAATGGTATGTGGTAAAAATATTTTACCTTTTTATATTTAATTATTTAATTTAATTATAATTTATTGTAGTAAAATGTATTTATTTTTTTGTTGACCGTCTCCTGTAAATTTTCTATCAAAACAATTTTTTCATCAATGCCTCTTTTAAACCCCTCTCTTATAACACTGCCAATGTAGTAGTGAAGATATCACAACGAATGATATGCTCCGATGTCAGGACTAAGCGGTGCATGGCATCAAGTTCCTTAATTGTTTCCCAAGTTTTTGAGTTGAGTTTTTTAAGTTGAAATTTCTACCCTCAATAAAGGATTTAGAACTCTGCAAACCAGATTTATAATTTCCTTGAATCCAATTATATTTTATTGTACTCTGTCTAGTTTATGGACTCCTTCATCGGGTTATTGTGGTCAATGAGCTCGTCTAGTTCTTTAAAAAGGTTTTTCGAAGTGACTACCTGTCACTTTTAATTTCGGCTTGGATTAGGAAATTGTTTAGAATTTACCACCAAGACATCTCTAAGACTTGTCGAAAAAAAATTAGTCATTATGTGTTACCCTGTGTTCATATGTCAAGGCTCTCTATTCGAGGTCAACACTTCTGCCTTCGAAATGTCAACCCCACCGCTGTTGATGCTACTACTTTCGGCTCCGGTGAGCGTCTTCCAAATGCTAATGTTGCTCTGCGTTATTCTTCTGCTTCGTTAGTTACTGTCGTGGTTGTATCTTAATTTTTGTTGCTAATGACGCCCACGTCGACGGCATTGCTTGGCGCCATAAAGCAAAATGTTCATTTGACATTTTTGAAAAGCATTGGACGCAACGAGTGGTATTAATAACTTAAGAGCACCAACATCAACAAGAACCAGCCACCCATCCACCTACGGCGCACACAACAACGACATTTGTGAGATACACGCATAAGCTGGATTAATTTGATTTTACTGTTTTTTTTTTTACGATTTTCTGCTTGCGAGCGTAAATTACACATACGAATATGCAAAGGTATGGTTGCAAAGAGGTAGAGAAAGGCATCTTAGAAGTGGTTCCGTGGTTAGCAGCGCATATTGCACACACATTTAAATGTGTCGTTTAAACTTGTTAAACGTTGTCCTAAAGCATATTCCCAGCCAGCTCTCCAAGCACACAAGCCGCCCAGAGCAAGGCAAACAAATGCGCCAGTAAGTCAAGACCTGCCGAGCCGATCCAACGTTGCACCTTTGCTTGCATTGTAGCTTTTATAATGCGCTGCAGTAGCTGAGAGCAGGAAGCGCACGGTGCTGACGCACAGTGTAGACTCAAGACTAGAAGAATAGTCGGGATTTAAAAGGCAAATAAAACCGACGCAACTTAAACAATAAAGATTTGAGCGTGGTTTTAGTGTGTATGCGGATAAGGATGCCGGTTATGGGGGTCGGTTTGTGTCGTTGTGTACACGTGTGTACGATAATTCTCATATTTGAGTGTAACCAGGCGGACAAAAGAATAAAACCACTAAATAGGGGTAAAAGAATCATCTAACCTCCACACCAAAGGCAATTCAAAACGCAAAGCGTAAAATTTGTGTAGACGCCACAGAGTTCTGTCAATTGTTGGCTGGCGTGCTTGGCCAGAAGAATGATGCGTGGCAAAGTCATTGTTTGATAGACGGTACAGCGTTAGCTTATATCTATTGAGTGCGTGATGGAATTTGTAATTCCTGTATTGCCACCAAATGTATTCGAAACTTAATAAATGCTCATAATTCCTAAGCTTAAAACAAACGAGTGAAAAGGGCTAACCCAAAATTGTAATACTCTTTACGCGAAAAAACAGCTGCAATTTTAAACAGTTAATTTTCAAGGTCCTCAAAGGGACTCAACAAAATCTTGAATTTGATTCATATGTTTGTCGGAAGCTATTATATATCATGCAGTAATCCAAGACCTCGAATTTTTCATATGTTATGTTTATGATCCTGGAAGCTTGAGAAAAAATTGAAATTTTTTACTGAAGGTCTTAACCGATGTGTTTGTACAGGGATTTTGTGATGGAGTAATTCAAAAATCTCAGATCTCTGTTTCACGAAGGTCTAATGTTTGTTAAAAATTAAAGTTGATACGTCAAAAATTTTCATACAAATTAGCATTTCAATCATGGGTTGGTTATAGTAATTTAAGGATATTGAATCAATTAGTTTGTGTGTATGGTCTCAACATAAGGACTCGTAAAAGTTCCAATACGATACTCCAAACAATAATAAGAAGTTTTTATACAAAGGCTGAATTTAATTCGAGGTCGAGATCTGTAAGACACAGCAATACTGGGTACTCGCATTTTTCACACTTTTTGTCTTATATAATATATGGTCAGTTTAATACACCTGAACTTGATTTTGACTCATGGATTTGTATGGGATATACAAATGTATATATATATATACTCCTCTTAAAAGTAGATTCCAGTAGGTTTTTATAAATATGCAAACTTTCAGGTCGATATATATATGCATACGTATACAAACGGAATGCCTGGATTTATTATCCTTGTCGTGCTGATCAAATGAAATCTCCGATGTGTTTTTCAATGTGTCACAAGCTGTATGAAGTTATAATAAAAACTATGAAGACTATAATACTTGTGAAGACTATAATAAGGAAGACACACAAAGCAAAATAAAAAAAAATATACATACATATGCATGTATACATGTAAATACAATAAATAATATAATAGAATTATGCAATTTCCATGAAAATGTTTTGACAAAATTTCGAAGAGCCAACAAAAAAATGTAAGGAAAGCGATACAAGTAAACAAGAATAAGCAGCAAAAAGTGAAAGCGGCTAAAATCATATCCTAAACCCAAAATCCCTTTACACACACAACGAAATATGCTTTAAAATCCCAATCACGCGTACATATACAGAGAAAGAGAGACAAAAACCAACACATCACGTCGTTATTCCCGCATCAACAGTATAAGAATACTCGCTCTGATTGTAACTGTTATACAAGAGCCAATGCACAAACGCACAATCCGAAAAATAAACTGGCAGGGGGCAGGGCACTGTAAGGCAGCCAAACCAAATCCAAAAACAAAAACAATGCTAAGTGGTGGGATGCATGAATATGAAAATGCAAATGCGAATGTGGGTTTAGAAGAGTGGCGCTTTGAGAGCGCACACAAATAACAGTTGTTTATTCTCTTTGGAGTACCGTGGAGTAAAGTAAACTGTGGTCTAGAGTAGAGTGCGTAGTGGAGTGTGGCATAGAGCAAGTTTAAGTGCGTTTGTGTATAGTTAGTGTGATGGTGTGTGGCATATTGCGGTGGGGATGAATGAACGAACGCGAATCGAACGAAAGCTGACATGCTTGGATGCTGCTTATTAGGGTGGTGCGACGACAAGTGGCGCCGTCACTGTGTGCGTAACCAAGAAAATTCAACAACACAAAAAAGAAAAACAATGCAAAAGAAGAAAAAAGTAAAGAAAAGAAAAAATCGAACGAAAAGAAAAACTCAAAATAAAACAAGAAAAACAAAAAGTAAAGAAAATCAAAATCTTGCGTTTTCGACTTAAGTTTGTTCTCTATCTTTGCTTTCTCATGTACAAAAGTAGAAACCCACCGTGGAAATGTGGAAAAGAGAAATATAAAAAAAAGCAGACAAATCCGTTGTGGAAATAAAAACAAAAGGATCCGGGAATCCGATGCGTTATGACAGCGCACCGCATTAAAATCAAAGAAGTGGGTTTAAGTATACAGTTTATTACTGAATTTGAACAACATGAATGGAACAACTGGATGAAATTGATGGACTTATTTATACTCCAACGAAACGTCACATTTTATTCGGAAAATCACCAATGATATATCTTTAATCTCCTTCTGTGTCCACTGTTGAGGAATTAGCATACGATACTGGGAAATTTTTTCACAACTACAAAACAAAACAAAAAACCGAGAGGAAATTTGACGTTTTATAATAAAGGGAATCTAAAATATTGTATACATATATTGCGGCATCATTCATTGTGATAATAATCAATTGAGAAACTGGCCCAGGACTTTTCATTTCTGAAATATCCCCCCTAAGAGCGGTTATTTTAATTATTTCTTTCCAATACATTTATTTATTGTAGTATGTCACTGCGCCCGTCTCTGGTCGTAGGGAAAAATTTTATAATCTTAATTTATAAGAAATTCTGTCTTCAGAAAAACTTTATTGCCCTTCTTACGTTCGCAATGTAAGCCAATACAACGGACCAATGTATATACATATCTACAACTATCACAATTCACTATGGTAATATCAATAAACATTTCTTCCAACTCGAAAAAATTAAGACAGTCCTGGCCTAAGTTATAAAACACGTTTCATTCGATACCTATTATGGAAAGGTGCGGTGTCCCTATAATAGGTATTTTGAAAAAGAAGAAGGCAAAGAAGAAGACAAGCAAGAATCCACTGTGAACTTCCCATACAAAAGACGGTCAATGGCATTGATTTGAATTCATTGATAGATGCGTGGGGTTATAACAAATTTCAACTAACTTTATAGCCCGGTCGGGTTAGCTATAACACTTCCCATCTAATCCGAAAGGGTCTGGTAGCAAGCACCACTTTAGTGCAACTAGGACAAGTAAAGTAAGGTATGGCGTCCATTGAGGATTTTTTTGTGGGGGTGGCCGGGAGTAAGTTATTCTGAATAATAAAATTTCCAATCGGTTTGACTTGTTCGGATGCTAAGTACGATTGCAATAGGTTGTATCCAACTCCGCTCACCTATTCTTGAAACATTGTTTGTTACTACTAGACATCTGTCACTCTTATGGATAAGGCTGATGGCGCGGAAATGAGTTGAAAACATCGACAAAGTTGTTGTCAATGCCGTTGCGTACGTGTCGATGTTGTAAGGAAAACAACGATGGCGACGTTGAAGAAGCGCCTTTATCTTGTGATAGATTAGGAACAACGTGGGAAGCGTCGGCAGTGGTGGCAGTTGGTTGTAAGACAGGACAGCAGTATAATGAAAGACTTCAAAAATTGTTTGAAAATAATTTTCGTTTTCGTTGCTGTGCGAAAGAGCCGAAAGGACGCTACGCTCAAGGGTGGGATATACGCCGAGCTCAAATAGTGTGTTTACGTGTGGATGTTGCGGTGGGGATGACTAAGGAATAGGGGAGGGGGTAGAAGTTGCGTACTTCGTTTCCTTTTTTGAAATTGTTGTTTTGGCAGCAAAAACAAAACACGTAAAATGAGAACCAGAAAACAACAACAACAAAGGCATTGTCTGAAATATTGTTGGATAAACGCGCATAGAGCAGCATCATTGCCCGACATCAAACTTAACACGTCGGCGACAGTCAGACACGCACCAGAAAGATGCTTTTTCGCCTGACATTTTGTAAGGAAAGTCGCTTTGGCTTTGACAATAACATGCCCGGCAAAATGCTTTTAGTTGTTACATATACGTATGGGTAGTAGGTAGAGAGCTACATTGTACATTGTACGTAACCGAACGCTCAATGGTGGTGTTCGTAATGGTGCTCTTAATGGTATCTATGATGTTCACGAAAGCGTAGGAACAGCACGTGGGTCGGGCCGCCTTCGAAATTCGTGGTAAGCTTTTCGATTATTATATTTGTTAAGGTTGCGTTTCCTTAACTACGGGGTCCTCGTTGCGTACTACACGTTCGCTAAATGTCGTGGGTTTTGGCAAATTGAAATCAAGCACACACACACACACACACACACACAGAAAGCCAGACAAATAAGATGATTAAATAAATAGAGAGCTTTATATTCATTACAAATATCTTATATTGTAATTGGAATTTTGAGGGAGCACTTTTTTCTTTAACAAATTAACTCCTCTTGGAAATAAATTGAAGCGGACAAAGTTTCCTTGTTAAAAATTAGAAAAATTAAGGCATTAAACAATCAATAAAGTGGTCGTTATCAACAAACTGAATTCAATTTACGCAATAACTGCATTTTTTTCAGGCACTCTTTTCCTTTTGCGCAATAAAGAATTTGTGTAACCCGCTGGCAGAAATTTGCATGACTGATATTTCGGCTAGAGAACTGTGTTCTAGGGTTGCTAATCATTGATCAGAGAATTTTTCATCGGGTCGGTTTAGGGACGAAGGCTCGATTACGTTGGATTTACTGTGAAACTACCCCTCTTGAAAGGGCAATAAATGATTTAAAGTGAGTCTGCACAAGAAAACTTTAGAAATCAGAGGCCGTAACTGTTATCAGTTTTTTTTTTTCAAAAAATCATATTTAATTATTATTTTGTAATTTTTACTTTAAAAATCAAAAAATAAAAATTATTTTAATTTTTTTAATCAAAAAATGTAGATTAATTTAAATTTTTATTTTATAAATCAAAAAAAAAAATAAAAAAATTACTTTCGATTTTTATTTTAAAAATCATAAATAATAATTATTTAGTGATTTTTTTCTAATTAATCATGAAAATAAAATGCATTGCTAATTTTAAATTATTATTTATTTTGTTAGTTATTTCATCAGATTTAATTTTATAAAACGTACTTTTTAACGCTGTCTCCGTTCAGATTATATCTTAAGTCCAAATCAAATAATAAGTTTTAAAGCTGAAAATGCCCTACATGCCCGACACTAATTTGTGTTGCCGGAACACTATGCACAACTTTAACCAATTGAAATAAGTGGGTACACAATACACAAATTTTTTCTCCACATCATGAAATATGTCCATTACATCAATTGGTTTTGGGTCATAAACTCATATTTCAGCAATAGCCTTTTTGACATCATCATTGCTATTTTCATCTTCCGCGTTGTCAGAAGCACGTACTTTCAATTCTGGGCTCAACAGTATTTAATGATAGATAACGGTTTAGCAATACATGTATTGATTTTTATTTTCAAGATTAATTAGATAAAAATCACAAAATAATTATTATTTGTGACTTTTAAAATAAAAATTGAAAATAATTTTTATTTAATTTTGATTTTTTTGATTTTTAAAATAAAAATTGAAAATGATTTTAATTTTGTGATTTTTAAAATAAAAATCAAAAGTAATTTTTGTTTTTTGATTTTTAAAATAAAAATTGAAATTAACAATTACTTTTGATTTTTAAAGTAAAAATTACAAAATAATAATTAAAAATGATTTTTTGAAATAATACTGATAACAGTTATTTTTTGATTTTTAAAATAAAAAATGAAATTAGTTTTTAGTTTTGAATTGAAAATAATTATTTCTGATTTTTATACAAATAAATTAAAAATATAAAGTTATGTGCTATTTGGATAGCCCATTGAAAAGACAATCATTTTGATATACATCTTATATATGTACGACGATTCCATCATAATGATTTTTTTAGTTAAAAATCGACCCCATAACTGTTATTTTCGGTCCCTGTTAGAAATCATTAAATTGCTCAAAATATTGTTCGATCACCAATCAAAAGTTTCGCTTCATCGATTTCTCTTTGATTTTGGCTTAATTGATTTAAGGCGTTTAAACAAATTCATAGACAAAATCAATTGTTCTATCAATATCATCAAGCAGACACTCATATTTACCGGACAAAAAGTGGCTCATTATGAAAAAGAAAAGAAAATTCTCTTTGAATGCTAATTCCCCTCGCTGAACCAACGTCACATGTTTCTTCGGGGAGGGGGAAACAGACAGAAATAGGCAATACTTGTTTACGTTGAGTGTTCGCCAAAATTACTTTTTATTGTATTATATGTATGAGTATGTTTATATATTTATGAATTTTGTCGTCTGTACATACTCGTATATATTTCACTTACCGCAATTTGTTGTTGCGCCTGGACCACAAATTTTCAGCAGCGACAGCAGCTGCCAATTTTGTTGCTCTCGTTGTTTGTCTCCTCTTTTCGCTTGGTTTGTTGCAATTAACACAACGACAACAAAAAACTCAAAACAAAACAAAAATTGCTTACTTTCACAAAATCAAAAAAAAAAAAAAAGGAACGCAGGAAAAGTGCTGCTTCGCCTTGTCTCGTCGTACTTGCAAAACCGGTTGTGATCTTTAGCTACTTTACAAATCCGACAGCCTTTCTGCATCAACGAAATGAAATCCTCAGCTAGTTTTGTTGCAGCTTTCCTTTTAGCGTTGCATCATTTAACCACCAACAGCGAAACTTTCACATAATACACGCGGCATTAAGGAACAAGTTAAAAAATTATATATTTAAAGATAGCAACAAAAACCGGCAACAATACAAACAAAAAGAAAAACGAAAAAACAACACAAATACAATCTCACATATTAATGAATCATGCCGATTTGGCTATATATTGGCGATTATATAGGTTGAAAAAATCTATCTGTCATTCGTCACTTGTTGATATTGATCTCGGTTACTCGGAATTTGACTTTAGCGAGCAGCGAAGTTGTTGCGGTTTTTCCTGCTTTTCGCTTTGCTGCTGTCGCCCTGATTAGCACAGTTTTGCTGCAATGAACTGCGCTGGTTGCGTTATGCGGCAAATTCTTGTAACGCGTGCGGCCGGCGGCGCTAATTTTTGTAGAATATCAAAACGTGCGTTTACGCCTACGCTTGCGATGACGCTGAGTTGCTGTCTTTTATTTTAGGCTTTGGAATGGCGGCAATTTTTTTCTAATTACATCATATGGAGCTGAACGCTTCGGTGCATACGTCTCTCTTCTTTTTTTCTTTGGTTGCTCCTTTCGGTGTGAACAGTTTACATAAACGGATACTTTCACGACGACGACAATAACAAAAAACTCGATCCACTGACACACAAAAAATGCAATAATACTGATACTAGTTTGTCTTTATAGGGTCCCTTCTCGGCTTGTTGTTTGTTGTTCTCGTATTGGCTGCTATGTGTGTTTGTGTGCTTCTTGTGGTTGTTGTTATTGTTGCAACGGCTGTTTGTTATTTCGATTCATCTCAATTGGGCTTTTCCACCACACTCCATTCACCGTTATTTTTATATTGCTACTATTGTTTTGGACGGAGGGCCTGACCTGCTCTGATCTGACTTGTGCTTTTTTCTCCAATAATCATTCACGTCTCTTCCCAATCACGCTTCTCTCTAGTTGTTGTGTGTTGTTTAAAACTTCGACGTGTTGCGTTTCGTCCGACTTCTTTTTTGCGGATGCATCAATCATAAACACAAACTAAAAAAGTTTCGTTGAATTATGCCAGTTTTGTTTCGTTTTTGTTGCAGTTTCTTTTTTATTTCTTCATTTTTCCTAGTTTTCGTATTCACTTTATTTACAATGTTCTTTTTGTGTCTACGCAAAGGCAAGAAAAAACAACAACGCCGATGGCGGAGGTGGCGGTGGCGGCAGGCCTTGTAGCAGTTCCAAACTTTCTTCACGGACACTGTGTGCACCTAATTCTGCTAGTGCTGCTGCTTGCAACAACAACAAGAACGGTAAAGTTTTAATCCACTTCACCATTCACGTTGCTTCTTCACTTTGTTATGTTCTGATGCATTTGTTGTCATTATTGCAGACTACGCTGTTTGTGTCGTTGTATTTTAGTTGTTGTTGTTGCTGTTGGTACTTCTTCGTCTGTAAATGTAACGTTGGCGTTGTTCGTTTCTTTGGATTCAAATGTGTTTGTTTATATTCCAAATTACTATTTTTTTTATTAATTTGTGTTTCTCCATAGTTTATCTGAATTAGTAAGCGTCTAATTTCACAGTAAATAACAAAAAACAAATTCACATTGGCCGCGTTACTTTAGCGTTGTCGAAAGCCTCGACAGCAGACAAGTGCACCACTTGAAGCTTTTTTTGGAACTGTGCGATGCTCAAACAACCGCTGCCTGCTGCTACTGGTAATGATGCGAGTCAAAAGCACATATCAATATGCAAAAGAGAGAGACACAAGCGCTGCCAACTTTCCAATTTTAAAACAGTGTCTCTGATTTGCTAATAATTGCATTCACTTAGTTTAATAGCAATCCACCTATCTACCGACTTATACTGAAGATAACTTTCTCAAAAAACTGTGAAATACAAAATCGTAAATTGTGTACGTAAAAAACTGGGTAATCTATTACAAACCGAAAGTTTTAAAAAACTCCGAATAGCTTGTACGAGTACATGCATTTTTCAGATGGTATTATATAAACTTAACGCTCTGATTAAAAATCCCGGGTTTTGTTGGAATATATGCAACATTTTCATTTCGAAAACTTTTATTAGTGAACAAAAAGTTTTCCAATATTAATTCTCAATTTCCGCATTGAACTGTTGCAATTTTTTTTTTTGCATTCGAAGCTTTGAAATTAATTTAACATTTATATTAAGTTGGCAGCGTAGTTTACTCTCTCTTTTTTGCTCTCGCTCAATTCACGACAACGCAATTGACACACCTACGCACGCATGTACACGGCCTTTCTTGCATGGTATGTTATGCTGCTGCTTCTTCTGGCTGCTGCTATGCTAACGCTGCCGACTGTCTTTTGAAGCTTTCACGCGTCGCATACACAACTCGTCGCACTCATTTCCGCTCTCTGACTTCGCAATGTGCAAAAAACAAAACAAACCAACAAACAAACGAACCAACGAACAAACAAAAAGTGAACAAACCCCGGTTTGAAGACAAACCTTTTTGTGCAAAGAAATTGTTTTGAAGCCATAAACGACGTGTTGAACACGAACACACTGATGACGGCGCAATCATAATAGTAATTATGATAATGACAATGATTATAGTGATGATGATGCTGCTATTTTCTAATGATGTTATTTTTGCTATTGTCACTGCCGTTGTTTCTGTCGTTGTTGTTATTGTTTAATGTGTTTATTTCCGTTTTCAGTTTTCGAAATTCCTGCAATTCTCTTGTTAAAGGAACAAAAGTTTGTCCAAATGTCATCTTGTAGTCCGTCAACCCAGTGCCATCAATAACACAGCCAAGAATGACGAACGATGAAAAGTGGTGGTGCAATGCAGCAAGGTGGATGTGGTGGTGTGAAATTGGTTACTGAAATTTTTTGGGGTTGGTTAATCGGTTTAGTTTTAGGGCCCTGAATCAGTTGGGCAAAGATTTGTACGGTTCGCTGTTGCTATTACAGACGAAGTTGAAAATGGCGCCGAAAAAGTACATAGAGTGCCATTTGGAAGTATGCACGTTAGAGATAGATAAGGATTTACTTTGGAAAACCTCTTCGTGCTCAAAATGTTTAAAATACAATGAAGAGTATTAGCTACCAGGTTTATACTCGTATACATGATCCTGCAAGAGTGAACTTTTTTATAAGAACTTCTAGTTGACCAATAGCCTCATACAGAGCCATTGGATCCAGTGATGTTAGGGTCTCATATTTTTCAGAAACAATCATCTGAAACAAATGCACTAGAATGTGTTAGAGAAAGCTATATGTAGGCTTATAGGTGTTAGAGAAAGCTATATGTAGGCTTATAGGCCTACATATGACGAGTGTCTTGCCATGTTTCGGCATCACTAGAGCTTATGTTTTTGGGCTTGAAATCGAATATGTGTTTTCATATAAATTTACTCACTCCCCTTAAAAGAGTAGATCATAAATAAAATTAAAGAAAAAAATCCGGAAATTCTCTCGAACCTTGAATAATGCAAACCATATAATGATTAAGGACACTGGTTATTTTTCTGCCTTGTTTAGTAAAGTTGCGAAAGCGCTTTTTATTTAGTATATGTATACATATATATATATATATATATTGTATATATATTTATCTGTTCTTTTAGAGATCTGTATAATACTTCACCACTAAGCATGTATTATATCTGGCTTGTTTGACTTTGGTTTTGTGTCTATATAATATATACAGTTACAGCAGCTGTATCTTTTCTTGTAGCCGAAAAATAGATATTCTCATATTATCCAATATACATACATCAAATTTAATTAGTTGCCGCCAATTAGTTTATAATATATGTATGTATGTATGTGTGTGTGTGTGTAGTAGGATTGAAGTCCCTTCTATATAGATTACATACACCTTTGGAACTACATATGTATATTCAGATATTAGAAATTGGATTTTAGTAGTCTTCACTTTACAGAAAGTTAGAGTGACATCTACAATGAAAATGGTCAAATTGTATATGCGCATGCGTATGTGTGTTTGTGTTTATACGAGTACTCATTAAAGCTAAGAAAATACGCTGTTTTTCATAGAACATCTCTTTTTGTAATAGTTAAGCTCCCAATTAGTAAAGCAGATATGATTTTAATTTTAACAAATTTTTCGACCGATGTGAAGTCGTATATAGATGTCTGTTTTTGTTTTTTTTATATATGAATCTCTCTTTCACTTCTCTATGTTATGTTATGGTTTGTTTTTGTTATAATCTAATTATCTATATTCAACATTTGCTTGAAGCACCGCCGCCGCGCTTAGCGCATAGCAGAGTAAGTAGCAGGTTCGATGGTAGACACAGTGAAAACTTTCCTAAGAGAGACATTCCTCTTTGACTTTTCTGAAAATCCAGTTTTGAAACAATTAAAAAAAATTAGTGTTTGGAATAACAGGGCGAAAAAGTGATGTTAAACCACAACGGTGGTCATTAATATATATATATATATATATATATATATATATATATATATATTTTTATTTTATTTTTATTTTTATATTTTTTTTTTATTTTTCAAGAAAAAAAAAGAGAATAATTTGGTTTAAAGCTTCTAATACTTGTGTGGTAAAAGTAAGACTTTTATACTCTATTTTGGAAAAGAAGAAAACTAATGTACCAGTATACATTTGTATATGCATAGACCCTCTAAGGCGGACAAAACTCTTACTTATACGTGAACAGCTTTTTTTCGAGAAATTTCTAAACGAATATATAAATTACGAATGTTATGTAGGCACATATGGGCTCAAGGTCAGAAAGAGGTGAAATTGGAGACTCCCCACATAAAATAATAAATTATAATATTTTTTTTTCTTTATAATAGATTGCATTTTTTAGTTTTGTTGCATTATTTAAATATGGAAAACTCTTTGCTTATAGTAGTATAGTAGAATTGGAGTCCTTTAGAAATTTACAACATACACATATGTACATATACACATCTAGGTACTATACATTTAAATATTGAGTATCTAAGAGCATTCCTTTGTTTGGGAGGATATAAATTGCCTAAATATGAAAATTCCATTTATGTATCCTTTTTGATTACCTCTCTTGACTAGACACTTTTACACACTTTAACAAATAACAATAAATATTGTACGTTTATGGGTTTCCTGATACTGATACTGTTACTCGCTTTGGGGCTCACTAAATTGACAAGACGCAGTGGTAGACTTATCATATAAAAGAAACAGAACCATTAAGTATAAACGAAACCCAATGTACGGTATAATCTATACGCTTTCAACACTAGTTTTGGTTGTACAAAATTTGACTAACGTTTAATGTTCGCTCAAGAGAGTTTTCACTGTTATATGTGTAATGTATGTAGATAATACTTAATTGGATAGGCGAGCGGGTGAGCGTTCGGCGACGGTAATGTTAATGGTGGGGGTAAATGGGCGGCACTGATTCAAAGTAGTTAACCTTATGCATTAAATTAGTTTGCGATATATTACTTAATTACTTCAGATACATACAATACATAGTTGCAAATATATTTTTGTTCGGTTTCTTATTATATTCTTTTTCTTCTTTTTGCAGCTGTCCTTTTTTTGTTTTGCTATACTTGATTAAATATAATACGTTGTTGTTATGATAGTATAAATAGCCAGTTTGTTAAAGATTCTTTTTTTTAAATTTGTAATGTTTCAATAGAAAAAAAGTAGCATTGTGAGCGTAAGAAAGAGACAACAATAGTGTGTTTGAACATTATATTAAATTTTCCCCAGATTTCTTGTTTTCTTTTTTCTTAACCGTTTTCGATTTCGTCCATTTTACTATAAAGTCACATATATATTAAGCTATAAAATATACATTTATGTATATATATAAATATTTATATATCGTTTTTGTTTTTTTCGTACATATTTGTATTTGTTTTTTGTCAATATATAGTTATATATAGTTATTCATAAATTCCATCAAAAATATGTTTGATAATCTTTTTTGGTTTTTATAAACATCTTAAAGAATTTTATGTATTATTGGGTTTTTTTTTACAATATTACACACATAGATAAGAATATAACCGCACATGCACACACACACACACACACACACAAGTCTCTGCCTGAAAGCGCGAGCGAAAAAACAGTCTTTAAGCTAAACTTTTTGCACCCCGCCTTCTTAAGCAAATAATAACGTTAATCTAACTGTACTTGCCGAGTTGGCATACTCACATACAAACACTTGCTTTCGTTTCGGTTTTCGTTTTCGAATTTGGTTTCGAGTTCGAAAGAATCATTCGGTTTCGGTTTCGGTTTTAGTTTTAAGTTACTTTGTGCTGATCATGTTGAGCTTTTACTTTGAGTACGCAGCCAAAGTGAAATAAGTGAAATGAAGTGAAGCGAGCATGATGGATGGTACCAGGCGTGGAATTTGGGCAGTTGGCGTCCGGTGCATATATCGAACTGCATATATACTTACTTACACATACAAATAACATAAAAAAATTGACGCTTTTGAAGCGAGTAATTAGTTTACAAATAGTACGTACATACATAAGAATAAGATAGACGTGTATAGATACAAGTGGACAGCTTTGAGGTTAGGTTAGGTTAAGTTGCTTTGCTAGGTTAGGCGATGCGTTATGTTGCGTTGCATTACTATGCTATGCGATGCGTATGTGCTGGTATATCTGTGTGGTTGGCGGACGTGTGTCGGAATCAGTGTATCTCTGTGTGTCTTTGTATCGTGTAACTGTATCGGGATCTGTGATTTTGTGACTTAGTGGACTGTGTGCCTTACGTACTTGCACTTTTGGCGTTTTCCTTTTTCGCCTACAGATCAAAATAAAACTCAACAAGCATAGCCTAAAATTGATTCACCTTCAGCTCGTTGCCCTGCAATTGGACAAGACGGAAAGCCTCGCGTATTGTAGGAGTCATTAGCAACTTTAAATTCTCTTCGGCCTCGGTGGGCAATGAGCGTAGCAGTTCCATTGAGGCTACTACCAATTGTGCCAATGCTGCACGCTTATAATTCGAGTCCTTAAGTATGCTCGTTGCACGTTGTTGTTCGATCTCTGGTGATATAGACTCAGCTTCGGTTTTGGGTTGGCGATTAGTATCGAATGGATTATTGCGACATTTCGGTTGAAACTCACTAATGAGTGTTGTCATTGTGACATTCTCTTCCTCGAGCTGTACATTTGCACATTTGCTGGGCGATGATGAGCTGGCGGTGTCAGTCATTTCCGAATGGCTTGATGTGCTCGCCGCATCGCCATTGCCATTCAATGAGATGCACATCGGTTTTGGGTGTACTGCCAGTTTATTCCGTTTCTCATTGTAGTTAACAGCGCTGCCATTGTGTAAGCTGGCCTCACGCAATTTGCCATTCTCAATTTCATGCATTGCTGAATTGCTGAGATACAATTCACAGACCAGATTCCAAGCATCCTGCAGACAGAAAAGATACCGCACGAAATTCTCCTTCTTCTTAACGGTGGTTGTATTAAGACGCGAGCATGACTCCAATATGAAATTAAGATCCTCTGGTCCGAGATTATAAACAACAATGTCATTGAGATGTGAGTCAACTAGCGCAATGTAGTAGATCATCCAGGAGGAGGTCATCTGTTTGTACAAATTTGCAGCGTATTCAATGTTTGATACTTTTTGCATGAGGAACTTAAGGCCCGGTCGCGAATCGAACTCCAACGAACTCATCAGATATTGCTTAACGCAACGAAGTAATATTTCCTTTGAACGAAAGTCCAAATCGTAGTCATACGTTGGGGTTGTCGCGGTGGCCGCGTAGTTATCAAAAATGCAAGTGGACACCGCCTGGGGCACGCACTTCAAGCGCGACAGCAACAGTTTGGCCACCAACTGCAGCAGCATTTGATTGGCAAGCAGACCAACGACAAGATTCTTAAATGGTATCCGAATGACGAAGTTGTCCAGATTTGAGTTAAAACCATTGTTCAACGGATATAGCAAAAACGAATAGCTGCGATCATCGGTCAGATGCTTGTCGAGGTGATTGGGCACCTTGTTGGCGCCCGGCTCACGTTGATTGTCAGAGAGAAAGACCTGTTGGGCCAGCGCGTATATACGCGTCAGCTCCTCGATTGTGCTGTCACGGCGTGCGGCGACTTTCACATTGGCGCAGTCACCGTAGAAGCTGTTGGACTTCTCGTGGAATGCAAACGAAAGCTGACGCAGCGGCGCAATGGTTACTGTGCAGGCACGGTGTATCGCCGAACAGGCAATCATCCATTGCGACTCATTGAAGAGCATGCCCGTCGAGAGTATTACGTGCTTTAAACAGGACACCGAAATCCGCGCCACAGCCTCCTGCGATTGCGAGGCGCACTCGATGAGCACAAGCAATAACTGTTTCAGCGCGAGTGTTGCTGAACTGGATATCTTTGTGGGCGACTCCATTACGTTGCCGGCGGTTTCGTCGCTCGAGGATGATGAATTGTCGTACTGATTGCAATTCGTCTCCATGTTTTCGTCGATACGTTCAGTCACAAATTTAAGCTTAGAGTAGATGACATTATCAGCGGGATGCATAATCTGCGTGACACGCGTCTTCATCGTGCCATGCCTCCGGTGCTCCGGCACGGACTTCTCAATGAATTCGACTACCAGGTCAGTGGTCATGCAGCAGCAATGCTTGAAGTTCTTCTCAATCATTTGCCACGAGGCGCCAGTCTTGTTAATGTAACGCAGCCAGTCCTGGATCATGGGTATGAGCAGATGGTTGATACAGTAGAAACCGAAGTCGATACCAGGACGGCAAATCAGATTCTTGAACAGTTTAAATATAGTCTGCAATATTGGTGCTTGGTGCGAATAGGGGCACACAATAAGGGAGTTGGTCAGACCATCCAGCAAGAGGAACCACACTTTGAGAACGCCCGATGGCTTGTCCATTTCGTCAATCTTGACAATGGTATCCTTGTCGATATGCAGTGATCGATATGAGATCATGTACTGTTCATTCTTTGTCTGCAAGTAGTCATTCCCGAAGTATGTGAAATTCTCCATTGAATTGGGTATATTGGCGTCGATGATATGCGTATACGAGATGCCCTTAATCTTATATGTGGAATGAAAATTCGGACACTTTGGCATGTTGTACATGAAACCCAGAATTGCCGAGCAACGTTCCAGGAAGCGCAGTGTCTCATGTAAAAAATCTGTCGGTCGAAAAGTGTTCTCATCCTCACCGCACGCGTTATTGTTCGGCCCACCGCCACCAGAAATCTCCAGATAGGACAGTAGGCAAAGTATGCAATCTAGGCCGGCGTTCGCAAATACCAGCGTGTTATCCGAATCGAGGAAGACTCTAAAGATATCGATGATGTTGCTCATGTTAAGCATACGACTACGCGCGTTGCGTAGTGTACCAAACAACGGACGCCAGCCGGAGCGTATTTCAGTGCGATGCGCCTCAACGATCTCGTACAAGCAGGCGACAATTTGATCCTGTACAGAACAACACCACTTACAATCAAAATTATAACACCTAACAATCAAAGACGGTCAACGAACCTGTACGTCAACATCGCAACTGTCCATGCTTAACAGGTTCTCGAAAGGCTTCAATAAAGCCTCGTTGAAGTGAAAGTATGGCAATTCCGACTGCTCCACCAGCAACGCTGTGATTATGTCGTGTATATATTCTATGGCTCGTTTTGAGATCATCCGATCGCGGTGGCACGCAGCCTGCAATGAATAGACGAGTTAGTGAGGTAAGGAGGTACAAAATTCCATTGTATAAGCACAACACTCACATCCATCAGGTGTGGTCCTGTAATGGCCCAAAGCTTTAGCACATGCAAAAGCGGCCTGGAACTGCGAAAGACACGCAATGTTACATCGCCAATGCGATGCAAGAGCAACGACATCGGCAGCGAGTCAATCTTCTTCCAACCCTTGCTGGGCCACCAAATGCGGCTGCCCTTGCGTGCCACTGTATTCTTGTAGAGCTGCTCACGCGAGGCGCGGCACAAGTTCTTCAAGAATTGACACAGCGAGGGCAGACTCAAACGTTCAGCGGCATCGCTGAACAGATTCTCGGCCTGATGCGAGAGTGCGCACAGCACCTTCGAAGTGTCTGACTGACTGAGCAGCACAGTCTCATTTGTGCCAGAATACACTTTCAGTATGGATGTGATATTTGTGTTTGGACTCTGGAGTGGTGCCTGTAGGAAGCTGTAAACATCCACGCTATAAGGCGACAACAGAATTTTTAGGACGATCAGCATTGAGTGTCGCTCACATTTCTTACCAGGTTTCGTCGTCATCTATGGGTATCGAGGATAAGTTGAGTTTATCAATTTGATTGTTGTTGCTCAACTTCTCACCCGTTTCCAAATCACGTCTACTGGTGCCAGGCGATGCGGATATCGGCGGATTTTGCATGCTAAAAATTTCATGTTCCAATTGGCTCACATGACGACAGACGGCAAAGATTGATTGCCAACAGTCAGCGCTATACGAGCCCAGGTTTAGGCCACCTGTCAGGACCACATCCATGGACATGGCTTGACTGGCAGATATGCGCGGTCCACTGGTCTGGCAAACATTTGACGCGAGAAGATTTAATATTTTTCCTGCCAGGTGTTGCAAATTCAAACTGTTACTCAATGTTGCAGCCTGCAGGAGGAAGAGGATGAGGGAGTGTGATTAGTGTATAGCCAAAAAAAAAAAAACGCCCATCAACAGAGATTTCGTCTCGAAATCGACACACAACAACATTCTGTTGTTAAGGGTGGACAATGAAAATAAATACATAAATAATCCTCAGCGGTATATATCTATAACTCCGCAACAACAATAACAACAAGAACGGCCACCAACTCACCGAATGCAGTCCATCTAGGCACATGGCATAGAGAGCCTCGCCATTTGTTTTGTTTGTTTTAGTTTTGCCACGTAATGTGCGTTTGGAGAGTGCCACCAGTTTATTCGATGCAGTCGCCGGAAGATCACCAAGTCCAGAGCTCAATACAATGACCATCGAGTCCCAGCAACAGGTCAGGAGACGTCGGCAAAGCTTTTTAGCTGCCTCGCGCGATGCTTCATTTTGCTCATCGCTGTGTTTCACAGTGGCCGATTGCAGGCGCTGCCATTCAGATAGCATTTGTGTAGATCCCAAACCACCGGCATCGCAGAGCATGTCCACCAGTGCACAACGTGCACCTGTCACGTCTAAGTCCTCCTTGGACATGGCCTCCAGTAAGTTTGATACCAACACCGATTGGTACAGCTCGCAGAGCCACGGCGATGAGAGATAAACCAAAACGCCTGTGTTCTGGACGGAGGTGACAAACTGCTGCTCCGACATTGGTATCAACATTTCTTTTGGTAATTCTTCATAGTAGCACGACTTCATAAGTTGCAGGCTGAGCAGCAACGAAGAGTAGATCGCCAAATAGATGCCATCTGCATTAATGGCTGTCAAATTGTAATCAAAATCGGAGAAATTCATGCTGTTCTCCTGACAAACGGCCGATGCGAATTCCTGCAGGGCTTCGTCTACCTCAACGCTGGAGCGAAGACGCAGTAATTTGGGCACTAGATCTTTGCGCAGCGCCTTGGCAAAATCACGGGCATGTTGGCGATCATTGTCGATGTCGGTACGTACAGGTATAACGGGCGCTTCCAGATGAGAATATGGCCAACGGTTTTCGACACGCGAAGCCTCATCGCTCGACGTGCTGGGATCATCATCTTCGGGTCCTTCCGTATCGCCCGAACCAATGGATGCGGCGTCCTGCTCCTGATGATGTTCGCCTTCGCTTTCCGAGCCCGATGAAGTCTCAAAAACATTCTGACGGAACTCGACAATCGCATCGCGATAAGGCGCAGGCAAGCGTGCCATCGATTGATATGTCAAAGGACCCGAGTAGTCCGCGTCCTTAAGTAAATCATGGCGATTGTTCACCACATTTACAATCTATTAAAAAATCAAATAAAATAAACCGAGTAAATTTATAAACACACCTAGACAACTCACTCACCTGGTCGCTAATCATAGCATCGGTTAGTTCACCGGAGCACAGCACCTGAAGACTATCCAACAGCGCCACCATGCACTCAACACTGGCCTGCAAACTGGACTCCGTGGCTGTGCCTGCGCTGGCACCATATGCACACTCCTCCATAGCGTCAATCATCCTGGAAAAGATTATTGTTTATTTTGAATGCAATACAATTGAGGCACATTTTACTGAGCCTATTGAGCTCCACTTACAATCGAAACAGCGCCATTTCATCGCTGCAACCCTGAGCCGTGTTCTTATCGACGTAGAGTATTACAGCCAGATCGATGAGGCGCTCCGGACTTTTGAATATTTCACGCACGCACTTCAGCGGCTCGGTGCGATTTTGTGGCGCTGGTAGGAGTAGCATGCGATGGAACAAAGCCTCCAGCATGGGTCGCAGTGCGCCATGTGCACCAGCGATACGCAACAATTGTATGGCCGTCAAATAGACGCAACGCGCCTGCGGTCCATCCAAGCCGGGGCCAGTGAAGAAGCCACGTGTCTCATTCTCAATCATATGCAGCGCATCCCTGTGACCAGACAACGAAAAGCAAAAATGAACACAGCTTTTGTGCACACAACTAAACCCAAAGAGGCATCTTTGTGCACTCACTTGTAGGTGAATTTCTTGTCCAAATTGATGCGTCCCGGTGAACCGAGCGCCGCCGCCAATGTCGGACAGAACTTCTGCCACAGAAACGACGTGAAATGCGGATTGGCGTGCACGTTCCGCGGCAGCGCCGAAGTCAACGTCAGTATGCACTCGGTCAGATATAGCGAACTGTTGTGTTCGAATTTCTTATTCGGCGAAGTGTTCACATTCGGCTCGACGAGGCGACTGCACAGCCACTGCATCACGGGTATCACTTCATTGTAGACCGCCGATGCCTGGGTCTGTGTCATGAGACCAGCTGGCGCTGTTTTCTTCACCTCCTCCGCCTCTTCGATGAGAAATGCGCAAAACGTGCGCAAACACTGCGATGCCGCTGCCAGCGATGCCGCTTTGGTGGCACGTGAGCCCAGCTCCCAGCATTCGCCGCAACGCGAGAGTATCTCGATGAGCAGACGTCCATTCAGTGTGCACGCCGGCGAGCACGCCATGGCCAGGAAGAGACGCAGTACATTGACAACGGTATCCTCGGTGCTGGTGGTCGGCAATATGCCATTCGTGGTGCGTAACAACTGTGATGGCAGCCAAACTGAATCGTCCTCGGGCTCCAAGCCAATATAGAAACGCTCGTCCTTTATGACGCGCTGAAAAATATATGAAAAAAGAGGAGCATATTAATTACATTCTCAATCGATTGGAGTCCCTTTCTGCTTTGTCGCTCTCTCGCATGAAACAGTAACGGATGTTGTTGTATATGGCAACAAAATTGATCTAGGCATGTGGGTGTGTGTGGGTGTGTTTGATTGTCATTAATGTCAAATTTGTTTGCGCGAGTGACCAAACCAATGTACGCTCAGTCACTTACACCGACTAAGGTCCGACTAAGGTAGCCGGATACAGCAATACCTAGACTAATGATGCTTATGATTGGTCGTACAGGATGCAAAAAAAAGAGCAAAAGGAATTCACCGTTTTCCTTTTTTGGTTCCTTTTGTACATCCTTTTCCAGGTTTGGCTATTATGTGCAAATGTGGCTGCCGTGCCGTTCACCACGCATAAATACAGGCACTGGACAGTACAGAAAGTCTGTAAAAAGGTTGAAGGTTGCTACAAAGCGAATACTCATCTTATTATGACCGACCGTCTCTCAGTCCGACCTTCCGTTTATCCATCTCATGCCTCATTGTACTAGCGTGGATCAATCGGTGAGTGACTTTTTCACGCGTTACATGTTGAAATGCTACCTAGTCATCACAAATTAAGGAAGAGTTGTAAAGGGTGTCCCAATATCAACGCAAGATTCGAACCAAATGGCTCACCTGCTGGTGTTGACCATTGTTCGTAGCTAAAGGTAGCCTTATTGTGAGAGTAAGTTCCTTTGTTATCTCGTTGACTTCTACATTTGAATCTCTACGCACCCAGATAGCCTGCACATCTGGGTGCGTTGAGACACTTGAGACACTTAGTAAGCATTGTGATATTATTGTAGTGAGAGTCTAGAGTCCGCCTAACTGAGAAAATGGGAACGTCTTTCTCTCTGAGTGAGTGTTGTTTTAGGTGCTACTCTGCCTGGTACAAGCTGTAGTGGTATGAGAAACGCACTGAGTTGTTTATCCTCCATTTTGGGGAGGAGACCGCGACCATTGATTAGTATGAGATAGGTTTTTGGCAAAAGTTGTTTGGCGGATGCATTACTGTTAGATGTCCCAGATTGCAATCGATAGTGCTTCCGTAGGGGTGGTTCTTTTTGAAACATTCATACAAAATTCGACACTTTCCTATACCTTGTACTGTTTAGCATCCAGTTGTTCTCACTATGCAATTTAACCAATCCTTGTGCAGAGTATGTTTCTTATGCTGGGAACCAAGGTCTAATATTATTGCAACTCATTAGACCGTCTCAAAGACGATTTCAACGAACCTCCAGACCACACACTTTTGGCCAAGAAAAATATTACTTTTTCTTTAATAACAATGCACATATATATGTGCATACGTACATATTATCCAATTTTAGACCTCAGCGCTAAATTCGTATGTCTAAGCTCTTCAATAGCGTCACCGGTTAGTGGGTGTGGAGCGCGCTTAGTACGTAGTACTGTGTAAATGGAAAATGAAATACTCTAAATATAAGAATTAGATTGAGCAAGCTGGAAAACAACAGAAAGAGATTTTTTAAGTGGACCTCAACAAATCGTATTATTTGGAAGGGATTAAATTAAATTGGAAAGCTATACGAATAAAAATAGCCTCCATTGATCCACCCACGTAGATACATTTGCTTATATTTATTATGCTTGTTACGCTCGCTTTGTTGTACTTACGTGCAGGCCATTTAAACCCATTGTGATAAACTTTGGACGCTTTGTGTCCAAGGCCATTTGCAGTGCTGTGAAGCATACCGAGCGCAGCTCGTGCGATGGGTCACGATGTATGCCATGCTGTCGATACAATTTATCTGATGCGATTGAAAGAAACGAGGAGCAAACAAAAGGCTTTGGTTTATTAGTCGCATTCAGGTTGGCAGGCGGAAGAGGCGAGTAGTCAAACAGGCGTAGTCGAGGTTAGTTTTACCACCAAATTAGTGCTCAGGCAAAGCTCAGAGTGTGCGTGTGTGCGGGTATGCGTGTGTGGGAGTGTGTAGGAGTAACAATACGAACACCCAAAAAAAGGCCAATTAAAACTTGTGGCATAAAGGTACCCTTCAAAAGGTTCGACATTTATGCAATGAAAGGATATCATTTTCTTGCATTTTGTGCCTGAGCCTTTGCCCCATTGACTTCACAGACTGGACTGCCTTCGATGAATTGCCTATCTTGACTATCCGCCTGGCTTCTTCTTCCAACAACAATTATCAACATTTTTCACTTACCGTAGGCAATTTGAGCTGTCTGCCGCAAAGCATTGTGCTTTGTGCCAGTTGACTCTTTAATTATCAATAGAAAAAGGTCTTCCATATTGTTAGTTGTTGCTGCTTGCTTGAGCGCTTCTTTCCGTTGATGGTGCTTTGCTTCTTGTTGCTTTGATGGTTTCCGATTGTTGTCTTATTTCTTCTTGTGCTTTTATTATTATTATTATTATTGTTGTTGGCGTCCACTTACTGACGCTGTTTGGCGGTTGACGTTTAGTTACTTGGGCTGTTTCATTGGCTTATGTAGAACGGTTGCTCCTGCTGCTTTTGCAAGCAATTAGTGCGTCTGTGAATAAACCCATAAAAAGGAGTACATAAAATCAATAAGAGAAGCAATTTATTAAAGCACAATTTCAGGATGAAATACTCTTTCTATGCGTGTGTGTGTGTGTACAGTGCAGACTTTAAAGAAATGCAGACGCGACGCTTAGAAAGCTTAAAGTGCAACGTTTTCGTCAATGTGTGTATCTGTTTTTCCTTGAAAATTTAAAAAAAAAATTTTTTTAAATAAAAAAAAAATGATTTCACAAAGTAAAGCACAATAATAGAAAAGAAATGCACAAAATGTAGGCGCATAAACACGCGCACACATGCACGCATACACAAAACTTGAATTGATTGGAGCTAGTATGGTTTGCACTTTTTTTTCACCAAATTATAAAAAATAATTCACCATATTGAATGAAAGCTCATCCCTGCTTGCGGCTTTGCTGTTTCTTTTTTGCACACGCACAACACGCATAAATAAACAAACGCACATTCGTTCTCACGCGCTATGCATGCACTAGTGAAGAAAAGAAACTTTTACCGTTTGAAGCATTACTTTGTTTACTTTATTAGTATTTCCGTTTGGTTTTTTGTTTTTAATTATTGATATTCTTATTTATTGCAATTTTCTGTTCGAAGCGCGCGTTTTGCAAACTTTTGCATTTTTTTGTGATTTGTTTTATCAACCCGTCGACCAACAAGCTGTGTTATTGCTGGACTAACGCACTGACTGACTGGGCTGAACTAAGTTAAGTGACCGATTTGTGTTGTTTCGCGTCGAAAGTTTTATTTGCTTCTGCCAAACGGCAAACAGCCACCATTGTCGCAGGCTGGCACAGCATCGAATGACGTTTTTCGTTGTTCCTTGGCGATTTTTATGTCTGCGCATGCGGCAAACTCTTGGAAAATCAATAATGCAAAAGGCGACAAGAAAAACAAATAAACAAAATCGCCAAAACGCCATACACTTTTCAATTAGTTTACACTTGTTCGTTGCTTCCATTTGTTCCTTTCTCTGCAATAACAATTTTACTATCAATCGAAATATGCAATGTCAAAACCGTGGATGGGTGAGAGAGAAAGAGCTGCAGTGAGAGACCTCGCACAATCACCTACTTTTGTTTGAGCTTACAAACATGCACACATACAAATGTATGCGTCAGTCATGTTTCCGGCGTCTTTTCGGCTAACAGGTGGTTGGGCTTAAACGTTGTCGACTTTTCAATTGACTTATTAGCCTCTTTGCGAAATCTCAGCTAACCCTCATCATTTTTTCTCCTTTTGGGCTCGTAAGGTTTCTAGAACATTTTCTGCTACTTGTCGTGCCAAGGAAGGCGTCACCTCGTATTCGTAGGACCCCTTGTGGGGAATCGGCACCCTTCGGACATCAGTTATAAGGCGATAAGCCAAAGTTCATTAGCATTCGAATCCTACTTAGCTTTGCTTACAACCCTCGCTGTACTGCCTAACGTTAAGAATCTTTCCTTTCTAGTTCATATGGTTCTGAAGCACCATTTGGAAGCCGTTGTCGAAGGGCTTATCTGACAGATTTTTTGCAGGTTGCCTCATTGGGTATCGCTAAGTATAGAAGTCCATACGAGGTTCACTTAATTTAAAAAGTACATTTAATTTAATTTGTTTAAAATGTTTCCGCGTCTGGGGGTAACCCAGGACCTCAAGAGATTTCATTTCTCGGCTTCAAGTGTGCATATGCCTGTAGCATAGAACGCGAAATTAAGTTGTCGAAAATTACACAACGCAACTCCTCCTCGGTTTTTTCATTTGTTATGCTCCACAAAACATTTTGTTCATAAAATTATATATGTATATAACAGACACTTGTTGATGAATTTCTGCCTTTAATTTGCATCGCAGTATTTACTATGAATTAACTGAATTATTTTTGGTTTTGTATGCAGATCACATTTTATATAATTTAGTTCAAATGCATTTTCAATTCTTATCGCAATTTGTGAGCAAAACAAAGTAAAAAATTATAAAAAAAAAACACGTAGTTTTTAAAAAGTCTATGACTCTTCACTCTTAGTTCTATTGTTGCCTCATTTGTTGTTGTATGTTGCATTTCATTGAGACAATATTACTGAATTGATTGACTGATTGAATTCTTCGAAGCCAATTTTACTTGATTGGTCGCAGTTTCCAAAGGCCATCATTTAGAAAGTGACATATTTCGACGCCGATGCCTTTATTTACATTAGCACTGCAAATAAAATAATGGTTCACATTTCATTGTATATACATCCATATATGTAATTTCACTCACATTTCCTCCGTAGAAAGCGTTAATATGCCAACAGCCAATGCATGCTCCTTGCCTTCGGCCATAATAGCCACAACGGTGTCCTTCTCGGCCGGGGTCATTTGCGCACCGGGCGATGTCAGGCCAGGACACATGACATTCGCGCCGCTAAGCACAAACCGTATAGCACCCTTGTCTACTTGCTGCATAGAGACGAAATATGGATATTTGTGCAGTAAGCGCAATGTTGGCATCCATTTGCTTTCCCGTTGGCGAAAGAACACCTGTTCACCGGTACCGTTCAGGAGTAGCTCAATGTGATCGTGACTTAAAAAGGATAAACAAAATAAATATTTCTTCTAATTGACATGCCCGCATGCATACCATTTGGCAATGCGACAGGAATCTTTTTTGGGTAGTATCTGATCGAGATGAGCCTCCAAGGGTGGATATGCTTCCAATAGTTTAGCGCGAATGGCTTTCTGTACGGAAGATTTAAGCTGTTGTATCGATGAGATACTGTCCTTTTCGTCGAATCTGCAATGTGCGCATAAGAGCGCTTTATTTCTTATTTAAATTTTTTAAATTTCCTCGACTTACTTTTTAAACATTTTGACGTCCTCAGTGCGGCCGAATCTCCAAAAACGTATGGACCGCAAACTTTAAATAAGAACTAAAAAACACCGATTACTCTGTGTGAAAAAAGGGATTTGTTTCTCATTATTCGATTGCACACAATATTATACGGCTCCCTGGAAAACTGTAGGTTGTGATAAGTTAAAAATAAACGGAAGATATGAACCAACATGATAGCGAACCAAATATATATATATATATAAAATAAATATATGTTTAGTATGACCTTTTTAATTAAAGGAACATTTAAGAGGAATATGACGTCAATCAAACGGATAGCAATATCGATAACAAACAACATCGCACACCTTCAGGGAAGGCGCAGTTCGTGATGTGAAGAAATAGTAAGTTAAAAATATAGGAATTTGACATTGCAAAATGTCAAATAGATAAAATGTCTGTGTGACTTTTTAATTAACAGAAATTAAATGAAGCAACGGTTTGAATCAATAACATCGGTACAAATTTTGTACTACAAACATCGTAAATTCAAGCAAGTTGGCAGCACTAACTCTAACTGTCAAGCAGTGGCAAATTCGCGTCATCTCTATGTGACGGTCCCTTTTTATTCAACCGTTCGCCGAACAAGATGGTAGGTTAAGTGTTTCTATGTATGGCGTGTGTGAACAATTTAAAATCGAAAGATTGCAATGCAATCACAAACAATTAGAGAGCATTAAATTATGCAAATTGTTACGGTTGAACTTCAGTATTCATTTCTATGACACTTGATGCGTTGATTACTGATATTAATATATAAAGAAAGTTTGTGTTTGCATGCACTTTGTGATTGTGAATTTTATGTGAAATAAATGTATTATAAATGTATCTTCTATTTACCCTTTGGTACAAATTACTGCGTATCCTGTTTGGATTCTCCACACATCGTTTATAAACGCCACCCTTTCATCTGCTACCGTTGCTGCCGTAAACATACTAGACGAAAGGTACATCGAGTTTTGGTAAACGCCACAATAAGACGCACACCTTGTGCCGTCGTTGTGGTCGTTCGTCGTATCATATTCAGAAGTCCACTTGTGCCCAATGTGGTTATCCAGCGGCCAAGTTGCGTTCCTGTAAGTAGGAAGTAGCCCTTAATTAATTGACTTTGTATTCATTTTACATCTTTCTCTTATTCTCTCATTTAGTCAACTGGTCAGTTAAGGCCAAGAGGAGGAAGACCACTGGTACTGGTCGCATGCGTTTCCTGAAAGTCGTCAGACGCCGTTTCCGAAACGGTTTCCGTGAGGGTACACAGGCTAAGCCCAAACGTCCTGCCCAATCCAACAAGTAAAGCTGCAGCATTCACACCTCAAACACTCCACTCATACTTTATATGTTTGCATATTTTATGTGAAAAAGTAATGGAGTTGATGGCAGTGACGAAGGTGGCGCAAGACGCACTACAAATTTTTGATGGGAATAACGTGAATTGTTTTCGATTTATTTTTTTTTTATTTAATGAGATACTCAATAAAACGAAGTGCTTGGAAATCGCTTCGATGTTGGGTGGCTCATGATTGGCACGCTGATCGTTCCCATCATATTGAAAGTGATTCAAATAAGTATCAGTTATTCGTAAATATTACGGGAACGCAATCACAGATTTATGGAAGTCATCGAAGAAGAATATTGCATCCAACACTACTATCTTTTGCGCACGTGTTCATCGAAGGTAAAAAAAGCTGCGGATCTCATGCTAACAGGAGAATATATCGCTTTGATGATTCGCTTGGTTTTAATATTATTCCGCACATAGTTTTGATGGTACAGAGAAATGGCAACAGTGTTTGATGGCTTTGAACATATGGACTTGGTTTTTTGCAGTGGCAGTGTTTTTTTTTTTTTGAGTGCCAAGTTCGCGATAGGTTAACTCCGCAGTACTCTTTGTCACAATCAACATCGTGTTATTCCAAAGTTTCACCCATGTAAAAACAGCGTAAAATTCAATTTATTCGTCGGTTGGTGGGCCGTGCACTACAATAACTTTGTTTCTGTAGAATTTCATGGCTCTGGTCACGGTGGAGTGCTACGAAACATACTAACAAGAAGTTCTAGGAAAGATACCGGAGAAGTCTAGCTAACTTGGTTGTTGATTGTGGACTGGGCGTTTGATTATTATTGTTGTAACGCAGTACGAGGTCCTACCAGAAGAAATTCATTCCAGCGGGTGCACTGTATTCGAATGTTTCGAAATTTCAATCGACGAATACCAGATTGGGAATCAATCATTTGATAGTTTTCGTTACTCTCGTCGTGGTAAGGCAAGGCCTAGTGACTTCAGTCTTTGTGAAAATATCTTGATTCCTATGGACCTTTATTATTCTGAACTATTGTTCTTATTGAGTAAATTATGTGCGATTCGATCCGGCACTACAAGACGCTTTCAGTCGGATGTGTTTAACCCAATCAGTGATTAATATTAAGGCTTATAATGAAGTATAGCACAACTTTATATTCCGTGTGTTGTGCAGAGACACTTGAACTCCACCAAGAAGGGAGTGCCTGACATTCGTACAAGATGTGCACAGATGAGGCAATGAAACTTCTGTCTATGTAATTGATTGATTTATTTATTTTTTTTTTATGACAGAGGGAGCGTTAAAGTTGTTCTTTTTACCCACACCAATACGCCGCCCTATTCGTTAGTGTGTTGCCATCATGTTTTGTGATCCATCCTAACAAAAGAGAGTTTTGTGCCATCCCAGGAAGTCACCCCTCCACCTGCTTGGACAAAATATGTTCATATATATAGTTCTGTGGCGTTATTCTAAGCAACGTCAGGGTTTTACCGATTATATGGATAAAGAGGCTATGAGTTTTTTCTTTTTCGCTTTTATTAGTCCTCGTCCTATATACAGAGTATGTGTGTTTGCATCCTTTGTGTGGCATTGAGCTCACTTTCGACCAAGCGCGGGGTTTAAATTTAGTCTAAAGCTATATAAAATTAAATATTGAGAATATTCTTTGCCCTGGCTTAAATTAAATTGAAAAAAGTAAACGAAACAAAAGGAAAGCAAGAAATACACAAGCAGCGTAAAATGACTAAGAATTGGTAGTTTCACTCGTATTCTGTCTGTCTCTTCGTCCGTCTGTTGGCGGACCAACGGTCTATTTGTCGGTTCTTGAATGCCATACCGTCGAACGTAACGATTTACAAATTATAAAGCATTAAACTACATTAGTTGTGTGTCGCAATAGTTGGACTTCAAATAAAACAAAAAAAATATATATATGAAAAAAAAAAAATGCATAACATGCACTCTAAATTAATATGAATACATTGTTTGAATTAAATAATGGACTACCAACTAGAAAATAACATTTACAAATACGAATTAAATAATCATATATTTTATCGACTAAATTAATCGGCGTGAACGTGCGTTGAATTGGTCGGCTTGGGAGTATTCAGTGAATCACAGCTGATTGCGTTCGTCGTCGTATTCGTGGTCGCGCTTATTGGCAACGCCATTGACGCAGGGTTGACTTTTCCGTTTGCTTGTACGGCGTTCGCGTTTGGCGCGCGTTTGATTAAAAGCTTTTTGAGATTTTGGAATGGCGCATCGAAGAGCACGGTGAGTACAACCGACGCCAAAAATATTGATATAAATTCATTGGTGTCGAGCTATGGGAGGTAGGAGAGTAGTATTGGAAAGGTAATTTCGAACAATTGGATGATTTGATTATGTAACCAAAACTACAACTACTCACAATGATTGACACAAAATTATAGTAGTGGTGTACATGACGCCGTCGGCCAACATTGAAGAAGAAGACCGGAAACTGTGTAAGGTAGATGGCATACGAAAGTTTCGTTGATACCTGAAAGCCACGCCACCCGAACATCCTTGTGAATTTATCTAAAAAGAGTTGATTTGATTACTGATTGGTGGTCTCTTTGGTGGCATCAATCCTTTAATACTCACTTGTGTAGCCATTGTGCGAGACAAAGACAACCCATGCGAAGAATATGCACCAGGCAATTGGCGCGAAGGCTGCATAAATCGCTGCATGTGTTGCATTGTACTTGTAGCTGATGTCTCCCATGGGTGCCGGGCCGAGCAGTGACGCTAGCACACAGACTGTGGCCAACAACCAACCCATACGCAGTTGAGTCGTGCTAAGTTGTATGCCGCGGTACTTGCGCAAAGCGTAGCCCAGTAGTATGCCCATAATGTAGACGGTTGAGCGATGGGGTGGGAAGGAGTACATGTAGTCAGCCGTGCGGAATAGGCGTTGTATGCTGCCGATTAATGAGTAATTAGTGGTAAAACAGACTAGAAGTTTAAAAGGATGACGTACTTTGTACCAAAGTAAATGTAGTTCGACAATTGATTCACTATAGTTGTATAGTAACGCGCTCCAGTGCCTATCGCGCAGAGCAACAGGAGAGTCAATAAGCCCTTACGCGGCCATTTCCAGAGGCCGAGTATGAGCACCGGTGCGATTGCAAAGAGCTCCGTGTCGATGCCCAAATGGTGTGTGTGCGTCAGGCACATCTCACTGAAGCCGAAGTAGTTGTGTATGAACAGTAGATTGCGCCACCAATGGCGCTTGCAGATGTCCGCATGATGGCCAACGACGAGATTCCATTGCGGGCCCGAGCCCCACATGGGCAACACGTACGTACAGAAGAGTATAAGCGCGGCCAGTGGGGGTACGATGCTGCAGACGTTTAATCAAATATAGACAAAACTATTGGGCGATTGTGCCAAGACAGCGAACTTACCGCATCAGCCGACTGATGTACTCGTTCTTCAAACGGATTGGCTGCTGCTTCATCAGGCGACCAAACAACGAGTAAGCGGTCAACATGCCACTGAAGAGTAGAAAGGGATCCGTGTATAGCGAAGCAGCGCGTCCGATAACCGTCCACGGGCGTCCAAGGCTCTCTGACATTTCGGTGCGGTTGTTGTACGGATTGAAGAACATCGCCATGGACTTGTGCGAGAACAGTAGCATGAGTGCATTCAGGAAACGAATGCCATGCACGGCCTCGATGTCGTCCGGTGTTGTATTCGTGCTGAAGAGCCAACGCAGATTCTTGTCCAGCGAGAATGCGGTGAACCAATCGTCTGAATGAACATAGAGCAATGTACTGGTGGTTATGCGATTTCGGCTGCTTCAATTGTACTTACTCTGTTTCTGCGTCTTGGTGCACCGATCGTAGATGGTGGACAACACTGTGATCGAGAGTATGGCAACAAAGAAGCGCACCGCCCACGTTGTGTTGCGGTCCCACGACGTGTTCTCGCGCTTCTGGCACATTTGCGGCTCGACACGCACCTGGAAGGTAATGCCCGTGGCGGCGGTCATGTTGCGCAGATACTCCTGCACGCTGTACTCCACATCGCGATGTGTGCAGGCGGACGGCACACAGAGACCCCAATTTACCAGTGAGTAGCGCGGCACACGATGGCCAGGCTGTGGATTAGCAGAGACCATTGGGGTTAGTCAAATCGAAATTAAGTGCGTTGCTTAAAATTTGCTTGTAAAATTCGCTATCAAGCATACTTTTTTTAGGTACCACAAGATTTAAAAAAAAACCATGGTAACATATTCAACGCACGGAACCCAGTCCAAGCGTGGTAAACTCGTGCTTGGCTGTCCATTTTTCGTTATAGTTTAATTATTATTTTCTTTACATAACCGTTAATTTGGCTCTTAATTTTAACACAAAAATGTTTCATTAATCATAATTTATCATCATTTAGCTCTGCTCAATTTATGGCTGCACTAATATCGAAATGTACGCGAAATGAATGCAAAGTTGGTTGACAGCATATTAATAGAATATCTATATCTATACACCTTTGCCAATTGAGCGAAAGAACGTTCAGGCTTTATAAAAGTTTTATAATACCCTGGCGGACAGCAGTCAAAGGAGTCAGTGGAAGACCAGTTTTACAGCGTTGTCGGAAAAAACAAATTTCGGAACAAATGGTCATACTTGGGTGAAGAAGTTCCAACTCCGATTCCTGTACTTTTGCCACAGTAATTGGTGCAGTGTAAAATGTGGCGTTATCGTGCCGATCTGTTGACTAATCTAGGCGGTTTTTGCTAAGTTTTCGCCACATCCAGTTAGTTGCAGTCATAATGGATCACAGCTGCACCATAGCAGCAAAGAGTTTTCATGAGCCTCTTTTTTTTTTACTATAGACTTAGCAGGTCAGAAGTGACCACATTGGGCGGGGCGAAGTGGTATCAATATTCACCCAGTTATGTAGAAGAAGACTGCGCTCAGCTGGTCTTATTACAAGTTTTTTTGGTCAGCATGCAACGCTAAAGCTAATGGCTACATTCTACATGGCTACAGACATAACGTCATCAGCCGTTTACAAAAGAAAATATACCAAAGAACCATAATTCAAAATTAGTTCAACGTCTCTAAGAGTTTAGTTTTTGATAGATTCTTAGAGGTCGGTGGAGAAGATAACGCATAGTGAGTGTTAAAAGATTTCCATGAGACATAGAAGGACACAGAAAGGAAAAAGCCTTTTGATGTATATTGTATATTGTATTGTGTGTTTTGGTGTCTCATCCTTATCCAATCACTGTGCTGAACCTATAACATGGATACATTTTATGACGAGAGAGCAACGATGAGCAAGCGTCTAAATGATTTTGTTTCTGTTTTTCGTTTTCGTTGCCATATGATGGCACCCATTTATACAAGTTTTTCATCTTACCAGCCACCAGTTAATACGGTTTCTTTGCAAACACCAAAGTTAATGACAATTTCTCTGCATTTTTGAGGTTGGTTGACCTTTGCTTGTGGGCGACCGAGTGGCATATTTCGCACCCTTACTACAAGAGGGAGCGCATAAATCAAAATTTAAATTTTTGAGTTTTTGTTAAAAAAATAACATGCAATAATAATAACTAACCACTGTAAACCACTGTTATTATTTTTCCTACGCTTGGCCCAAAAAAAAGATAAAGATAATGAAAAAAAAAAATAGTCGCCTCCTTACGACTCTTTATTTGATTAGTGAGTAGCTTCTTCTTTGTAATAAAGAAAAAAAAACTTAATTTCTCTGTTGTTGAAGAGCAAAAAAAAAAAAAAATCAGTCAATTTATACTCTATTCTCATTTAATATTTTTAATTTATATTCTTTAATTGGTTTTTGCATTACTCTGACAGGTTATTGTATAAGAAATATGTATATATATATATATTTTTTTAATTGAGAGGAATGCAGCGACCTTTCGGACAACGAATTTGATTCTTACGAAGTTACTGATGGCAGTTCATTAGGCCAAACTGTAATATGATGTATTTTCGGCTAAATAAAGAATTGTATGTAAAAATGTGCAGCTTTCAAAAAAAAAAAAATTTTAAAAAAATATAAAAAAAATTGTGAGTGTGCTTAGCACTCACGAGCTTGTGATGTGAAACATATTCAGTATGCAACTGAATGAATAAATATGTATATAAATATAGAGGTTGGCTTTATTTTATTAATATTTTAATTATTCTGTTTTATGACGTGTGCTCCGTGTGATGATGCTAGTTAAAAAGCGCCGACTGCGGCTGAAGCCCACCTTTTAATATTCCCCAGCGGCACGTGATTTGAACACGCTACTATAGTCGCTACTCTGCGCACGGCACTGAAAATGTTACTTTTTGTGCACGTGCTTTTGCACACAACACTAAAGACTCTTCCCTGCAAACAGACAAAAAGACATCACCACGGATAACCACAGACGCTACTTAGCAAACGACATGACCACATGACTACAGACAACAACCACGGACAACCACAGACGCTCTTTGGCGTTTTCACATGGGACACTTGCAGTTTTGCTGTTTGCCTCGTAGTAAAGGTAGAATTAGCTTTATTCAACTTAGATTTTTCGACGTATCTAGCTCAAAAAATAAGTATAAATGCAATTTTAATCACTTTTAGTTATTTATTTTATTATTTCTTAAAGAAAAAAAAAACAGGGCCTGCGCTTCCCATTTTTCTTATTTTCATTAGATACACTGCTAACGAAGAACGATAATGCGATGACGCGATGATGCGATGGCGCGGTGACATGATGACGCGTCATAATGATAAACAACACATACAAAAAGAACACCAAGAAGAGCGCAATACTTTTGTGCGTGCTCAAGAGAGAGTGACATTTGTAAATTTTCAAACAACTCACAAATGCAAACACAAAATTTGTACGTCTGCGGTGTATTCCTTCTCTGTTTCTCTTACATATTTTTCTTTCATCTCTGTCGTAGAACGCAGCGTCCCGGCGTCTAAATATTGCAAATTTTTACTACCAATTCGCCCTTAAAAGTTTCACTTTAAAAAAGTAATCAGATGTTGAAGTTCATAATAATGCCAACTGCAAATTTCATATTAAACAACCTACTATATAGAAGATGACAAAGCTGGTTTCGATGCCATTTGATTTGTTGCACGAGTCATCTTGTTCATCAACTTCACCTACAACGTATCAACTAATCGCGGGTGCAATGAACTCGTTCCTCCAACGTAGCTGTAAATCTCAATCTTTGCGAATTTCACTTTGTATTACTATAAAATTATAATTAGTCGATGATTTGCATATACTTGTACAGTCGTATTGGTCGCGGCTTGCCATTTCGAAGCGTTAAAACAGGCGGAAAGGTGGGTAAGGCGGACGAAAAAAGATCGCACGAAATTCAAGTTCAATGTCGGTGACTGTGTTATGTTAATACGTTATTTTGGCTGTGTGTAGCAGAATAACAGGAAAAGAAATTTGCAGAGAAAAAAAATTATGCTGTTTTTAGAAAAATAGGCTTGGCGGTTGGAGCTACACGCAGCTCCACTCGTTCGCACCAACTGAGTGTTTGGATTTAAAAGGCGATTTTCTTTTGTTCGAGCTATCGTCAAATGTAGACTTAATGTAGGATTGTTAAATTTATATAGAAAGACTTATATAGACAGACATCTTAAGAATACCGAACTTTACAATACTCGCATACATTTTATGGATCTGTGATATTTGCTTGAATGCGTCAACTAAAATGTTTATTTTTGTCTCGTTCAATAAACCAAAAAAAAAAAATAAATAAATAAATAATAATAAATAAAAAAATAAGAAATAACGTTGCCGAAAACTAGTTTTCAGTAATCTACCCACTCCAGAGAATAGGTGAGACAAGTGTATTCATAGCAACAGGGTACACTTTTATTTTGCTTAGCGAATTCTTAGATTCCAACAGGGTCTTAAGCAGCTGAAGTTGTTGAACTCAGCCGATTCACTGCATTCCGGATGTTTAACGCCTCACCGTGTTCTATTAAAGCAGTGAAAAGGTCACGCGCATAGCCCTGCCCAATTTAGACAATTATTATAGGTGCAACTACGCAACTCATCTCCCTCTTGTTAGACCACACTCTCTCGCTCACTCAAAATATTTTTATGTACCTCATTTAGTATTACACGTTTATTTTTTTCTACTAATTAGCCATATAATATTGGATATTTTATTTTGTTATTTATTTAATTTTATATAAATTCTTTATATTACTGGCAATTAGGTGAAATCATAAGTATTTTTTTATTTGTGAAATTTATTTTTATATAATCTAGCGGTATGCATCCTCAGTAATTGAAGATGAAGCTGAAGATGTTTGTAGCAAAGCGCACAATTGCCGCTGTAAATGGGTAGTCTTTCGGAAAACGTAATTTTAGTTTGAATTTACCTTCGGCGTAGGGTGTATTACAATTAACTGTTGCCCACCATTACAACAAATTAGAATCGCTTAAGCCGGCGAAGCAATAAGTATTTTCTTTTAAAGATTAAAATTTTTTATTTTTGCTTTAATTGTTCGAGTAATTGATATTGGCAGATTTTTTTTTGGCTCTTTCTTGCTAAATTGAGGTAGAACAGCTACAACTGCGTAACTCGATATGGTATATCCAAACTTGGCAGTGCACATTCTCAAAGGCAACGCCAACATTTCCTTTATTAATTTATTCTTTGTTACACATATTAGATATATAATTCTGTTTTTTTCTTTTCTTGAATAGTTGTATAAATCTATAGCACAAATTCCTAAAAATTGGTTAATTCTTCCTGAGGCAGTAGACTAATAATATCAACGTCTATATTGTGTCAAATAATTAATCTGCACAGCAAAAAAATTAATCAACCACCTCCCATAAGGAAATTTGTTAGCCAAAAAAGGCCAGGGTGTATTATAACTAGCAGCGAGAAAAACATATTTTGTACACTTTTTTTTGCCGTTTAATTATATGTTACAGATTTGAGTGAACCTTTTGATCGGCCAGCCTTACACTCATCATAATTTGCCAATAATGCTCAAATGAAGTTGATAGCTGAAGCGTGAAAATGTGCCTATCAATTTGAAAACTTTCAATTGCTGTAGCCTTAGCGACAATAACTCATTGTTATTAATCTACTAGCAACATCATATCATCACATTCATCGTCTCACTCGAAAATTGCAAACTCATTTTACTTTGAGAAGGCTCGATTTTGTCGCCGAAAAGTTCACGTTGGACGTTGTGCGTCGGCGCTGTTAATCGCTACTTCAGTCAAGGCACGCGGCTCAATTAAAGAGGAAATAAAAAACGACGGCTACAAAATAAAATAAATCAGTAAAAAGAATAAAAGTAATAATGAAAGCGATGAACATCTGTACTCCGTGTAAGTGGGCACGATAGGCACGTGAAACTCATTTAGATCGCGTGGTCTAAGCCAGTTGAGCTGAGCACCGCTTTAATTTCGTTCTGCCGTTGTTTTTTTTTTTCCGCAATATACATTTCGGCCAATATTGTGGAGTATCGACTCGTGACTGTATACGCAAAATTTTCAGATCAATGAAGATGCAGGACATAAAAGTAATCAGCAGAGTGCATTGACTCGGAACGACTCTACTTGAAAAATTACAAGCCATAATCACTTTCGCCTTCATTAATATGGGTTGTGTGAAAGAATCTGAATACAATTGGTTCCGGTGTTATGTTCGTTTTGAATTGGAGTCGTTGGTTCGTTATTTTGAGAAAACTAAGGAATTGAACAGAGGCAGATCAATAAAGCACTGTGCTTTTCAATTTCGCGTATCGATAGACTCACTCTCAAGCAAGTTGCAAAATATGGAAACCTGTGAATTTCGTTTGTTCATCAACTACGAGAAGGAATCATAATTACTGCGGCTAGACGAGCAATGGTAAAGATGTAGTCTACCGAATTTCTTAGTGGTCATTTGAGGTCACTATATCCAAAACCACTGTCTGAATCCAAGATTTGGTTTCGTTCGATTGGATTTTGTTAAATGGTAGAGGCCTTAAAACTTTGTCAGGATCGGTGGTTTCGATTTTGCATAGCCAATTGGAAATAAGAAAACTATTCCCAAGATGGATGCCATATTGCGTTTGTTGGCTATAAAGGTCATTAATCGAATTTGGCGATAATGGGACATTATGTAACACTAATCTTAAATTTGTATCTTTTTTTTAGGACGTGTCTATTTACGTGTATATATATATATATAATTGTGGCAATGCAACAGAGGACGGCCTCGACTGAGATGGCGCACACAAGTGGAGACTTGGTGCGCTCAATTGGAGGTACCTGGCAAAAGATCGAGCCGGTTGGAGAGGTTTGTTGGTTGTGGCCCTGGTCCACCCCGAACTGTAGCACCACACAAAGAAGAAGAAGAAGAAGAATATATATAAAATTGATGTTTTCTGTTTGTAGCCTATAGACTCCGATACCGTTGGACGGAACAACATAAAAATTGGTACACATATGGATGGCATAATGGTGAATGTTTGTATGTGAAGATTGATGCGATAGTCTATCGGGAAAGTCGGAAGATTCCATCGAATTTTTTTGTATGAAATCAATATTGCTTCATCAGTCAAATTCAAAATCGAAAGTCTGTCGAAGAAGAACAAAAAAAACAAAAACAACTAAAATCGAAAGTTTAGTGCGTTAGTGCTGGTGATCACATCCTTGGTGCATTCAAAACTTTATAAGACTGAAGAGGCTGTACCCGCGCGATCTCACCATAAGATGGTACTATTTGCCTTCTCAGTCGTTGTCTTACGCATTTGTTATCATCTTCATAGTCTAGTCTAATTGTATTGTCTAGTCTAATATATATACTCGTCATTATTTATAATCACACAAATGTGTCATGCAGTTGACTTCTTGAGCAGCGCCGGGGCCTTTGCTAATACATATATTTAAAAGTTGGTGATGCTGGACCTGATTTTGATGAAATTTTCTACAAAAAAAAAATAAAAATAATAAACTCTAAATGAAAAACTCTAAAATAGTCTGAAGAGGAATTGGAATGCGGAAGCCCAACGGGAAAGTCGGAAAATTGCATACAATTACAATAGCTCATGTTTCAAAGAAAGCTTTGCAACCAAAAGTAGTTCGTTATTCTATATAAAATATAGTTTTGTAGGAATTAGTAAGGAATCGTGCTCATAAGATTTTGTCACACAAAAAGCCGCTCAACGCGACTAAAGGATTTTTCGCTTTCGCGAGCAAGGCCGGGGCACCTGCTATAATATAGCAAAAGAAAATAACACAAGACTTAAGCAACGAACTTGCGCATAGCGCGGGTACTCACGTCATTGAACTCGCTCTTGAAAGGACCGTGCGACTGTACGAGCTTGAAGAATGTCTGCAAGCGCTTCGACTTGTGCGGCAGGATGGGCTGCGCGTAGGCCAAACAGTATTGTCCACGTATCGTTGTGTCCAGCTGATGAACGCCAACGTGGGTGCTGGTGCTGGTGCTGGTGCTGGCCGGTTGAGCGTGCAATACATTCAGGCATTGATCGAAGTCGCCCGGCTGGTTGATGTTGCCATTGAGTATGCCCGATGACAGTTTGCCGCTTGCATCGTGCACTGCGAGTGGAGCGAAGAGAAGAAAGAAGTGATAAGTGTCAAAGTGCGGTTTCGAATTCATTCATTTGGCCATTCGGTGGCGCACTCGTTGGCGATCAAGCGGAGCTTGGCCAACGAGCCGACTGTTTTTTAATTTGCGAACATTTTTCTTCTTGCTTGTTCTATTTTTCGTGTTGTGTGCTTTTCTGTGATTATGTTTGTTTTTCACAGAATATAGCCGACGACCTTGATAGTGATTTTTGCACAAACACACGCACACATACATATGTAGTTACAGTGTTACATACTCGTAGATACGCGAACATACACGCATGCTACAAGCTATGGAAAACTTGCTTGCGGCGCATTCAATGATATCGTGAAAATCGTCAAGAAACAAATTTCAAGAATTCTATGAAATAAACGTACACATACATAGATACAAGTATACACACTTACACAAACACACCAAGAACCATAGACAGACACGCGACGCTGCACGGTTCAATTGCATTTGATTGCTCAATACGATGCTTGCAGCATTTTTTATTATGCACTTCACACAATCCACAGCATTATGACTTTGTCATGGAGTATGGAACACAACGCAGTAGACATCGGACAACCAATGGAGTATGAGTACTCTTAAATCACAGATGGACACCCCAAGTAACTGTTGGTTTGTTAGGGGAAGCGATGAAGTACGCTCGGCTATAATAATCTGTTTACATATAACCTCTTTTCATAAACTCTGATCTCACGCGGTTTCTTTTTCACCAACTTTTTACTTCCATATACTACAGAGTTTTTCTCAATATAGCTGCTATATTCTAAAGGGTGGCGCAAATGTAATGTCATAATGACATAATGTGAACGTGCCTTTTGGACTAGAGTTGCCACGAATATTCGGCAACTATTCGGTATTCGGCCCATTCGATATTCTGTATTTGCCGAATATGGCCGCACTATTTTTTCCGTTTTTCTACGTAGACAATGCCTGCTTCTGAGAACAACCTCTCACTATGTACGCTGCTTTCGGGTGGCGCTAGGTAAATCCTTGCATAATTTATCAGGTTTGGGTATTTTGACGAATCTATTTCATTCGAAATAGCGCTTTTCTTCTCGGTGTGCTCGTCCGTTTGCGAATTCTCTTTAGCAACCTCCTCAAAACAATTCCAGAAACTGTTGTGTACTTCACTCGCTTTACCATTGTTAATTATACAAGCTTTCTTACGAACCGGAGAAGTGTCATCAGCTGTACTGGAAAACTCATTTTAAGAGCTTCTAGTAGAATTTTTTATTGTGCTCTTTGCGATTGATCTACTTCCAGAAAATTTGTTTTGAAACGCAGTTCGGGGAGGGTGGCAATCAAATATTTGTCATTGCCGACTATTCGGCCGCCTAATTCGTTATTCGGCAAAATCACTATTCGTGGCATCTCTAGTCTAAACATCTATGATTTAGACAAATAAACAAGTAGACAAAACAAGTACAATGGTACATCAACTCGGGAGGTGGTCATTTTAGCGATATAATTTTTCTAAATTAATGTCATCAATTGTACATCTACAAATAAACTAAAAAGAGCGCTCTTTGTAAATTTTTTTTTCATTCATTCAAAAAAAATGGTAGTTAATTCACATTATGACATTATTTTTGCGCCTCCTGATATGGTATATATCTACAATATATAGTAACTCTATGTACTCGCATTCTTGTTCAGCTCAGTTTCCAACTTAGAGAGCCGACATTTTGAATGAAGTCTTCCTTTTAGCCTTCCTTTAAACGAATATAAACCAATCTGCATATTATTTTGTTTGTTTGTTGTATGTAGTATTTCGGTCAATATGCACACACCCTAAAACAGTTCCTAGGATTACTGGAGCGTGTAGCCTCTATACAAATACGTGCGTCTCAGTGTTGGATTGCTGCATGTAAAATAATCATTAGCCACAGCAAAGTCAGAAATTTGTTAATAATTGTTTTATTTTTTTGGAGCGGATGAGCAGTGCGCAAAGAGGATAACAAAGTCGGCATAGTCGAATCTAACGTTTTTTCTTGTTTTTATTTAGATTCAGCTTTAGTTCGGCGATGTCAAAAGCAGACGACGACAGTTTTTACGCTGCTTCTTCTTTTTTTTTGGGTAATTTTTTTTTGTATTTTCGTATTTGATTCTCGTATTTCGTGTTGTTGTTGTTGTTGTTGTTAGTGTTGTTTTTAGTAAATCAAATTGGCGAATGTGGGTAAAGTTCGTCGCTTGACCTTCACTTCACTTTAGCCGCAGCTTGACTGTTTATGTGTCAGCCGGTGAATCTGTCTGTTTGTATGTGTTTGTGTGCATGTAGTCCACCGCATGCAAGTTGCAATTGCAACTGTATGCGACTGTGTGTGTGTGTGTGAGTGTGTGTGTGTGAGTGTATGTGTGTTTCTTAATTCGTTGAATTTCAGAATAAAATGCACACATTTGATACTTTGACTTGGCGCAACTTGTCACGGTCAATATGAGGCTGCACCCGCTCTAGCCATACTCCACACACACACACACACACACACACTCCGACTTAGATATGATTAGCTTGGCTTTGAATATGGCGAATAAAATTATATAATTTTTTTATTTTTATTTATTTATTATTTTTTTATTATTTTTTTTAGTCGTTTATGTTACGATCTTTTTAGAGTGGGGAAGAGGTTGTTTGTTATGCAGATAAAGTATGTAAGCCCAGTGCAAACGACCATTAGAGTTGACAATATAAACGACAATAATATAAACGACAATTAAAGTCATCAAATTTAAACGATTTGCCTCAAACTTTGTTGCAAGTTCTCAGAACTTCGGCATGGCAGCACAAAAGCGTTGCATCTGCTCCATCGCGATTAACGCAATGATGGAGACTTGTTTCTTATTGTGTATGATTAGATGAAGTGCAGCAAAGTGTTTTTTATTGATTTTGGGGTGCAGAGTCTTCCCAGCTCGCTCGCTCGGTTCGAGCGTTGACATTAGGCAGTTCGAATTGTAACGACAATGCGACTTCAAACTGTGCGATCTACGACGATCATCAGCAATTACACAAGTATTGTGTGCATAATCGTTTATATTACCATCTTAAGCTGAAATTCGTTTTGGAAACATTTTTGTTTTACTTTTTATCGACTTCTGGGCAAACAGAATTTCGCGGTCTGCTTTTGTAGGTCTTTATAATGCGTTTCGGGCACGAACTTTTTGACTCAATCTTCATGATGTGCAGTTATTGCGTTGGCAAATGTCGACTATTTATGCTCACTTTTCGCACAACCTTGGCTTGTCAACCCATGACTTAGACGACTTGGCCAGCGTCCAAATGGTGCAGAACGTCGTTGTCGTTGCCTACAAACTCGCCCTCGCCCTCACCCACTGCATTGGCTATATGCTAATTCATCAGTATGCAAAGCGTAAACAGTAGCGAATTTATTCGCATAAGCCATATATGAATTACGCCATTAGCAGTAATTAGGAGCAGTCATATGCTTTAAAAGCATTAAAAATGCTTTTGTTTTATTAAAAAAAAAAAAAAATTCCTACTTACTTTTCAGTGCCCACAGCTCGAAGTTGTGTAACGCTGACATGTAGCGTTGCACCTGGGCGCGACACTGATCGGAGGCTTCGGGATTACGTGACGGATCAAAGGGTTGCGCGATGGCCAAGAAGCGTTTTCCGATGTTGAGGAGATACACTGTAAAACAGAGAAAGCAAATAGGAGAGAGTGACATGAATTAGATATATGTCTTATATTTCTAACAGCAAAGGATTAGAGAGCTTAAACTTCTCCTGAGTGAGACTTAAAATCTAAAAAATTCTTACCAAAACGAAAAAGAGATACCTGAAGTATTCAAAGATGATTAAATTTTTTATTTTTAAGTTATAAATGAAAAATAAAACTTATTCTTGAGTTTTATTTTTTACTCAGAAAATAAAACCAATTGTTTTCCCTATCTATTTTCTGAGCAAAAAAGGAAAAGGAAAACTCAACGATTATTTTTTGAGCAAAATAACAACAAATAATTCTTAAGAAGCAAGTTTTAAAATTATGAGTGATTAACGTAGATCGCCAGACGTTGTTTCGCGCTTCCCGGTTTTAGCAAAGAAATTAAAAATTCAAGAAAAGTACAAAAATTAAGTATTTCAATGGTTGGTGTCTTAGCAAGAAATTTGAATTTTCCTTTGATTTCGTCGCATGAACCACATTGATCATAAATTTTCTTATCACCAAACCCATTCCGTTGCATTGAAGAAAAAAGAAAACCTTTTTATCGAACGACGAATATTGCGCACGGAACTTTTGATTTGAGTTAAACTTTTTTTTTTAATTTTTCGTTGACAGACTTTCGATTTCGAATTTGACATACTTTTCAACGACAAACTGATGAAGCAATATTGATTTTATACTAATACTAGCAAACCCGGCAAACTTTGTTTTGCCCTCTGTAGTATGTGGTGCACGACTGACTCTTTGCTTGTACGCTCCCTCTGTATTTAGAAGAGCGCACTCACTGCCTCAGCAAATATCTGCACACACTCTTTTTGCAAGCAACTCACAATACAAATCCAAAATGAAGAAGAAGCATAGCAGAAACAACGAAAAAACGTTTTGTGTTTGTGGTCTTGAAGTTGTTTTAAAATAACTTAATACTAAATAAAAGTATATTTGCATTAAAAACTAGAAGAAAGTATGTCCCGACTTTCACATGGTAATTATGTACAATTTTATCTACAAAATTATCTATTATAAAAGAAAAACACACTAAATTGGTAAAAAATTACGGGCATAGAGGGAAACACAGGCTTTTTGCCACTTTGTTAGGACTATATATATATAGATTTCACTTTATGTATCCTACCCCTACTTTCGCGGTAGACCAACACACGACAGGCTGTTCTAGAGTTTCTGTGAACATTTCATCAAAATCGGTGCAGCAGCTTCGGTGTCTATAGCGGACACACATACAGACATACACCGAATTTTATATATAGATAGATATAACCGTTACGATCCCTGGTTGTGGTAGTGCACTGCCCTCCACTATTATTAATCTACACTGACTCCATCCCGGCACCGCTCACGCATGGGGAAAGATGTCGCGACTTTGCTGATAAAAATCAACATACGAGTACTTCTACATCTCATTTCCATATATCTATTCATCTATATATATATCAATAGATATGTTATTCATCTAACAGCTTAAAGTGTTTGTGGGGGTAACAGAACTTTTTGTTTTGTATTTTTATTTCTATGGCCGAAGAGGAAGTTAAGTCGCACTACAGAGTTTTCGTGCGTTCTATAGCGCCGTCCAAGCTGCGCTCCCAGGTTCCCTCTGTGTTTTCGGAACTATACAGATCTGATTGATCGAATTTAAATGCTGCTCATCAAACTGGGATTTTCGTCAGGCAAATTGGAATGGTCTTTTTTTGGAGCATAATGACAAAACGAAGTCAATTCAAGTCGATGCGAAGAGGTTCAGCGCGTTGCGCTGTGGATATAGCGGTGTTTGTGATAGTGCGGTGCGCGGCAGGCAGTTGGGTTTAGCATGCAGCTCACACGGCGTTTGTGCGCTACAAAGAACATCTTCGCTGGCCCGAGTGTGTGAGTGTGTAGACACAAAACCGACACGACCAATTATATATTCTACACATGTCTCACAGTATTTATACCTATACCTGAAGTACACGTTGTATATGTAAAGCTGCTTATGTACACGCCGGCTGATACGACGACGACGGCGATGGTGTCGGTTGGTGATGATCCCGTCCGGCCTTTGGGCAAAATTGTTGAAATCTATTTACGGCATTATGCGTCATTGACGCAATCTTTTCGCGTCTGACTGTCATTTACTAGCGGATTTGCTTATGGATTTGGATACGTGTGCTTGCGTGCGTTGTTATCCGGAATGCCCCATCATTTTATACAAACACACATACACACCCACGCGCACAAACAACTGGGCAGCGGCCAAACCTACTGAATGAGGAAGCCTTCATTCGCTAATTATGAGTTGACAGATTCGAATGTGAGTGGGGGAGTGGGCGAGTTAGAGAATGTTTGATTGACTGCCCGACTGGCTGATTGCCGGCCTACCACCAGCATTGATGGAATATAGAATGCATGCGGACAACTATTCCGTGCTCTCACTTTGCAAAATGCTCGCTTCCACGCTTTAATGATTCGATAAATAAGATAAAAGGAAGGTTTCTTCGGACTCAGGCATCATATTTTATTTATTTACATAGATTCTCTTAACTATTATGGAAGCCGAAAAGCTCATGTGTACGTAACCATAAGTGAGGATGTTTGGCATTAAATCATAAGAGGTGATTCCAGCCTCAGTTGAATCCAGCTCCATTATAATATAGTTCAATATGAACTGAAACTGAATTGAATTTTACACTACGAAGACATCGGAGACCCAGTTCGATGAAATTAGTTGATGTCTGTCTGAATGTATCAAACTAGAGCTCTAAGGTTTCACAAGTACTTCACTTTTTAATACACGCTCTACATTTGTAGGAACCGGTTCGGTCTAATCACTAGGAAGAGTAATTTATATACGGGAATCATATATGTACATAATAAAACAAAGTGGTAAAAAGCGTCTTTTTCCTTCTGCGTCCCGTAATTTTCAACCAATTTAGTCCGTTTAATAGACAAAAAAAAATAAATAAAATAAGTAAAATAAATTCAAAACTATCTTAAATAATGGAAAGAGAAATTAAAAATTATTGTGTTCATGCTTATGAGCAATAGAGAATGTACGCATACATACATGCGTGCACTTAAATGTTCAGGTGCATGGACATAGCTTAGTTTCAAGTACATTCATCCAAACTCTGACACTTTCATTACACTACAATTAATAGATCATATAGAGCCCATATGAAGCAATGAGGTGTCTAAGAATTTCAAGATCCTATTACCATTGGAGTCTATAGTCGCTGCATAAAGATATGGGTCAAATAAGAAGAACCTTTTACGAATACAGCAACAGAAATAAAATTAAAAAAAAACAATTAGTTGATTTTTTTTTTTTTTTGAGTGTGAGGAGCATAGAAACATATAATAGTAAGTCAATATCATATCGTTTTCAAAGTTTCTTTAATTTTAATATATGTACAATACAGCGAAATGAGCAAATCGCAGCCTTTTAGAATGGTTAAAAAGGACAGAAAAAAAAAAAAACAATAACTTTAAGAACTTTGTTTGTTGTATTATGCGATCCAAAGTTGAAAGAATTTCAAGTCTAAGAATTAATCCTGGTTAGCTTACATTTGTGTAACAAGTACTCGCAGCTCTCAAGTGCAACTTTGATAGCAAGAAGACTAGGAAATACTAATATACTAGTGAACCCGATAAATTTTGACCTTGCGCCTTAATTTATTTATGGTCATTGCAATGGCCATAATAAGAGGAATGTGAAGCTCTTGAACTGAATTGCTGCATCTGCAAATATGGTACCATTGGAATGCGTGGCAGCAATACATTGTCTCCACTGATTATTCGCTTCTATGAGATCACCTATAATTCGTTTGATCCGCAAACGATTGCCATATTGTTTGGGGGGGATTTTAATTCTTTTTTTTTATTCCCCTTACTATTTAATTTTACTGTTATTATAAGAATAACTTAAGTTAAACTGTATATACATAAATTAACAAAACAACTTAAATTATGTAAGATATACTAAGATTAGGATATACTACAGTGGGGATATAATAATATTAAAAGGATCTATTACGAAGGTCGACAGGGTGCGATCTTCTCAGTCGTTTCTGCGTCATTTTAGAAGGCGCTTTGCTAGATTATTTGGCTGATTTTTCAACCTCACCATATATTTTTTGGCCTGACGATTAATCACATCGCTAATTTTCGGTATTTTTAAGTCCTTCTCAATTAATTTTAATAACGAAGCAAAATTACGAAATTGTCGTAGTTCAGGCAAATCGAGTGAATTATGAGCATTCGTTTACATCTGTCACAGTGTCGACCCATTTGAAGGAGATCAATATTTATTTGATCAACATTCATAGTTTTACGCGTTGCTCGATCATCGAGTTACTTTTTGTTAAAAATTAAAAAAAAAAAAAACAAATAATAAAACTTTAATATGAAAATATATATCTCGATCTGGATCTATCTATTGGGTTCATAACTATGCTACCTTTCAGATTGGTACTAACCATACCATAACGTTTCATTGAAATCAGTTTAGTGGTTTTGGATATTAGCGTGAACGAACATAGTGGCATGTGATTTTTATATATTACTAGCTGGACCCAGATCGATGTAGCTCTAACAGATCCAGAGAACATAAGTCGCCAACTCACACACCTCTTTATAAATATAGATTGTCAAATTATATATCATATCTTAACACGAGTTTGAAAGAGTGCCAGGGGAAATACCAAACTAAAGGGTTTGTCGTTCTTCCTTTCCTTTCTTTTATATGGAATTTATAAACTCTCGGCTTGAGTATCAAGAGGCTATCTTTGTGATAAGGAACCACTGTTAAGAGTTGCGTACCAATAAAGTACTTCCGACATGCTCTTCTTGGGGTTGTGTTAATTTTTCAAGATCAAAGTTCAAGAACGCTCATCTCGACATTCGTTGAACTCGCGCTGTCGAAAATATTGCAGCTTTTGTTTGTTTAGAATCAAATGTTTTTAGCATATTACACATTGCACAAAGGCCAGTCAATTTGCATGTCGATATACAAAAATCCAATTTTGGCGTACAACGATGAGAAGAAATTCGAATGTTGTGTAAAACTGGTCTTTGATAATCAAGGTAGAGTAATAAATTAATAAACAAAAAAATAAAATATTGTAAATAAGAAAAAAAAGATGAACAAAACAGATGATGAATTAAGAACTTATCAATTGTACTAATGTATACAGGGTAGGCCATTTAATTTGGTTTAAACGGTTTTGATTACATAATTTTTTGAATATGATAACGCGCAAATGGTCACCCTGACCTCGTATGGCGTACGCCAGCCCAAATCTCCATTTTTTGGTATCAAGTGACCCGGAAACAATTGCTTCAATAAATCGTTTGTGACATGAGCTGTGTAAGGTGGTGGTGCGCCGTCTTGTTGCAACCAGCAGTGCTCCATGCCACTTTCATGAACAATTGTCATCGAAAAACTGCGCAGAATGACGGTAAGTTGATGTTTGCGGTGATCTTTCAACAATACTGGCTTGTACGAACACGATATTTTTATCAGATCATCTGGGTTGCTTTTTATTTGGACGCCTGCGATTACTGACATCACCCGAAGACAGAACCTAGAGAAGTTATTATGAATGTACAGTGCATTGCATTGATGTGTACTGCTCCATAACAAAAATCTGCCAAGGTTGACGATAGAAACAAATGATGTCATTAGTAGATCAGATGTTGCTTGTCAAACTTGGGTACACCTAATATGACTCACCCTGTTTATAGCATAATTAGATAAATATGAAGTGTACAGTTCAAAAGTATTTTTTTACAATTGCACTGGGTGTATTATTATGGGTATATTATTATTATTATTATTATTATTATTATTATGAGCATGAAAAAATCGGAACAAACAGTCGTAAAATCGACTTTGACGAGCGCGTTGAACTTAAGTAAGATTTCCGTGCAAGAGGTTTTTGTGCTTAATTAAATGGCAAATATTTGCGACACTCAAGAGTTGAGTTGACAGTTGTTAGATCGTTGTGAACTCGGGCTTCTGAGCTCGGTGGGGCAGATGGTGTAGTTAAAATATTACATAAGAAGTTGTAACTATGTATTTATAAAGTTTTGCTGCTCTATTTTATAGTTGTCGCATAGCGTGTTCTAGCACATTTTTGAGCTTTTCCAAGATCAGAGGCATTAAACTGTTTTCTTTACAATAATTCACTCCTCTGATTGTTAACCGCTTGTAAGTCTAGAACAACAGTAAACAGAGCGGTTTGCATGCTATTCGTGTTGTTATTTGTTAACGGCGTGGACGGGGCAGAGGTGACGCTCATTTTTCATTACTATAAATAGGCTAGGCGATTTACGATACAAATTTGTCAGCTACTATGCCTATGACAGTTAATTTCGTCCAACACGGTGCAGATACACAAGTATCTGAGTAGAATTATGAACCAAGTAACGAAAGTCCGTAATTCGCGTTTCTGACCAGCTGCTCCAAGACGTCGCCCATGTGATGTGCGTGCAGCTGAGTAAACGATAATTCCATCTGCTAAAACTTCTGCACAAGCTAAACCGTTATAAACTCATCGGCCATCAATATTTGTATCCTAATTACCTTATGTTCAGGTAAAGTTTGATTTCAACCCGTAATAACCAGTTGGAACACAGTGCAGCAATTAGTTGTGCAAGTGACATGAATTGCCAAGATATCGAGCCTGGTTAAGCTGGAGTAAGTTACACGCAACACTGGTGGAGATCAATAATGAATAAGCCCATCTACGCAATGTGTAGGAAGAGGCATGATTGCAAGGAAGAGAGCAATCACAGCGACTGAATAGAATTAAGAATGTGAACTACTTAACAGTGGAATTACATTGGATTAGCTTAAGATATAAAATCGATATTTTTGCTATGGTCTAACTGATGGAGCGATGAGCTTCGAAGTATTTGAAACAGTGGATCATACGATAACTTTATCAATGCCTTACAAGAGTCAAATAAAATTTTGTTGTTGTTGTACATTACTGCTAAAAAAACCTCTCTCGTCAGTATTGGTACAATATTTTTCCACTTGGGGATTCACTGAATTGATCTATTTGGCTGTGTCACTAACATTTCTATGTAATAAACAGAAAGCCATATGTTCTCAAGCGCATAACTGTGGCATATATCCGAGAACACTTGCGACAGCGGTATGAGGTATGATTTATTGTAAATAGCAGACATTGGGCTTTCGGTAATTGTACGTATCAGTTTGTAAAGCAGACTATTAATTCAGACACGAGGAAAGGCACTAAAATTTAACTTTTTCAAACATTTTTAAATTTAAAATTTTTTTTTTTTTTGGCATTACCAAGGTGAATTGAATGATTAGTGTAAATGTAATGTGTCATGCTACAACAACAAGAACAACAGATGTGATAACTCGAAAAGTATCTTATTTTTGCACGCGCCTGTACTCTTGAAATGAAATTAGTGAAAACATTTGTGTAAGTGGGTAACACGCACTACTCGATTTTATTACGTAGCAAAGCCTATGGCCGGACACTCCAAGCGACGTGCAAATTGTGTAATAATCGAAGAAAAAATAGAAAGAGAAACACCCCGTTTTGCGCAATTCACTCTTCCATTTCATGTGCTCAGCTAATTTCAGTTGTGTTCCCAAGTAATTAGAGCTCCTTCAAAGTTATGCGAAAACTTCGTTTGCCAAAGTATCTGAGTATCTCAGTGTCTGCTCTCGAATTGTAAATGCTATTCTCATTTTGTCATTTGCAAGTTTCGAGCGCCCCGCCTTTTTGGCTCGTTACTGTGAATTTTTTATGCAAATATACGCAATTCGTGTATAATTTTGAATAGTTTTTTCGGATAATTTTTTATTTTTTATTTTTTCGAAATTTTGTTGATGTTAAATTTTGCAAAAAAAAAAATAAATCGAAAATTAAAAAAAAAAAGGAAGAAGATCATTTTATCAACACTTACAGGCTTAGTAAAAAGATATCCGGTTACGTTGTCTATTAGTTTCCCATGCTATCCCATGCCGAACGAACGAGCCCAACACCATATCAACATATTTTTGTCTGAGAGCCTCTCGTTTCGCAACGCGCCCACTGCATTCTCAGGCCATTCATTGCATTCGCAACGTTCGGCATGTGGCACGAATGTATGACCGCCAGCTTTGAGAACAAAGCAAATATTTTCATAAAATGATTAAAAGGCTTAGATTGCAAACAAGTACGTCTATTAATGATTATTTATGTCATTTTGTAGTATTTGGTGAGGAACTGACGATGATGGCAAATATGTTGTCGTTTTGGAGTGCGACAACTGATATATACACGTATGCATATATTATATGTGCATGGAAATTGCAATAGAACAGAGTAGTCATCGGTTAAGCTGTGTTCTGGTGTTCGGAATGCTAGATCCAGAGAATGTTGCTTGCTTATGCATCGGTTATGTGTGTGTGTGGCTGTGAAGTAGTTTGATTGCTAAGTGATTGATATCTGCCTTGAACATTGGCTTAGCTGTGAGTTTCGCCTGTAAAGCCAACCCATTTTCAGGGTTCCGTACGTTTGAGTGAAAAACAAAATCATTTTAGCATCACTTGTGTGTGTCTGTCTGTACCACTTTTACAGACAATTTCATCCGAATATACTAGACTGATTCGATTAAGTTGTGTGATATATCAATATATATAAATGAAAATGGTCTCTAGTATATTTTTTTTTATAATTTTAAAACAAATAATTTTTGAAGTTATTTAAGAAAATAGATGATCACCGAAACTATTAAGCCTAAAATGTTGAAAAAAAAATTAAAGAATATAGTTCTTTACTTCATATTCTCCACCCGAGATCAACTCGCACTTGGCCAAATATTTTTTTTTAAATTCCAATTGTGTTCTTTTCGCCAGGATGTCAAGTACTCTGATTACTCTTTGTAATAGCTGCTGCCCATTAACTTACACAGTAGGATTCAGCGTACGATTCAGCGTGACGTGTGACGTGTGTAGACTATAAGAGACAATAAGCTCGCCTTCCACACTCACTGACACTGACACACACCATCTGTACTATAGTACAGGACAATATTTAAACTCTTAATGCCCCACAAAAAACGAATCTATGTAACACTTTTAGTTCGTCGGTTAGGTAGGTAGGCTGTTGGCATTGATGCACGCAATGCACATCAATTCTGTTATGCTCCACTTTGATTTCTACCTCTCGCCCTCTGTCTCTGTCTCTGACTCTGTGTCTGACTTTTGCGTCTATCTCTTACACTGTCCGCTTTTCTGTCTGTCTCGATAGCATCATAGCATCATCATCAGTGTTATTATGTATCGCCTTCACAGTCATTGTCATCGCCATCGCCATCGCCATCGCCAACGTCATCCTCATCATCGTAGCAGCCTACATTGCAGCGCACAAAATGCTGAGTTTCATTGGGCACTACACGCAGCCCCCGGCACAATGCGCCGCAGTCCATTGCCCATAATTCACTCCACCTGTTCATGAGTACGGCAAACGCAGCTCAAACGTGTCCAATTGGCGTGTTTTGATATTTTTTATTTTATTGAGGTGGTGTCTGTGTCACGAACCGGGTTCATTTCACTTGCTATTGTGGCTTGTTGTTGTTGTTTTTTTATGGTGTTGTAGTTGCTGCTGAAGCGATTTAACCGAATACTTCGCTCATCCACATTTTGCAACATAAACCAATTCAAGTGTTGTCTCAATTACGAGTATGTGTGTGTGTGTGTGTGTGTATGTGTGTGTGTGTGTGGTAGGTCTTTGTAGCCATAAAACGTTTGACTGATAATAATAAGAATAACAACAACAGCAACAACAACCACGACCATAATAACAACGGTGACAAGATTAACAATAACAAACGGTTATAGCTAACGACCCATTAACGCTAAATGGTGCGGCTAGCAAAACTCTTTGAAATTTGCTATGGAAGCTATGAGCACTTTGATATAAATGTAATTTAGTTGCAGATAGCTGCACATATTACTTACGCGTTTCAAACGCATCCAATAACAAGATAAATTGGGCAAGGCTTCATTGATTGTCCGCTTAGGCTGCCTGTTTTCTGAGTGCGTTTAGAGTATTGTGATAACCTTGAGCAGCATTGCTGCCAAGAATTCAAGGAGTTGCTCCTAAATTTAAGTAATTCAATTCAAGCCATTTGAATTTTTCGTCTTCAATTTGACTTCAATCGAATTCAACAAGTTGTGCAAAAATTCGTGTCTGCGCGTCGAACACTTTGCGGCAGTTGAGGTAGTCGCGATACACGCGTTGAGGCCGAATCGAATTGCAAAGTGGTCAGGTGAAAAGGGGCTTGGAATTGTGTGTGTGTGTGTGTGTGTGTATGTATAGGGGGGGAAGAGGAAAAAGTAAACAAATAAATCTGGTAAAACACTCGAGCAACGACATTTAATTTGATATTTGGGTTTCGTTGGATGTCGCAATGGGAATGCTAAAAATGGTGGTGAATAACAACGTGTTGTTTTTTCTTTTTTACGTTGTTACTGCTTCTTTTCGTTAATATACATATATATTTTTTAACAATTACAACGCAACATAATTAAATTTATAAACAATTTTCAAGAAAGCGATACCAATTCGTACGAAGCACGAAGGCCAACTGAAAGGGCAGCAAATCGTATGTCAAATGCGCCAAATTCAAATTCACAAAATAAAAAAAATAAATAAAAAAAATTAAATAAATCAATAACAGAAGAAACAGAAAAACATAAAAACATAAAAACAACAACAATAACAAAAAACTCACCACGTTCATCCTCCTCGTCATCGTTATCGTTATCAACGGCCTCATCATCATGCAATGTGAAATTGGCCGCTGCCGCTGTCGTCGGGTTCGTGGTAAGATTCGCCTGCTCCAGTGTACTATAGTCGATAACCGCCTCGGCTGTGTCCGCAAACAATTTCAGGCTGTAATTGACCTTATCTTCGAAGATTGAAGCGATTTTGCTCTCCAATTTATCACTAGCAGCCTCACCAGCCTCAACGCCGCCACCAGTACTAAGCAAATTGTCGTTCAGATTGCAGTTGTCCTTGAGCGTGCACGTTGGATTGGCGGCGGCGGCTGACTCCAGGGCACGGCTGACCAGTGTCTGATGCGACAATAGCAGTGCCAGCACAAGTAGCCGTGGCAGGCTTTGGCCACGTTTTACACACATTTTGTTTAAAACTCTTGTAATAATTTTTATTTACTTATATTTTTTGACGTTGCACTTTTTTGTTTTATTAAAAAAATTCAAAAAAAAAATAATTTTTATCAAATTTCTTACATAATCGCTTTGTTTTCGATTTAAAGATACTGCAAATTAAAGAGTAACGATTAAATCATTCGAAGTCAAACTGCAAAACGCGGCGTATACGCAATCATCGAAATAAGTCCTAATAATGCTTAGGCTGCTGTCTGCTGCTTTTTTAAAGGCGTATGTATTAAATAATTCTTTTGATTAATTTTTTTTTTAAATTTTTTGTCTGAGATTTGCACGATTCTCAAAGTTCAATTGGTTGTCTTTAATTTAGTTAAATTAATTTTATGACCTCAAAAATGCAGTCAGAACTTCGAAGTCGAAGCTATTAGAGACAGACTAACATACAAACACACAAACACATTCAAACTCTTAATTATTAAATTCACTAAGACGACTTGAAAATGTATAATTTTTTGATTTTTTTCTGATAAATCAAGAACAAATCTTGTTCAATGCAACTGCCTCGGTTCGTGTCAAGAACACAGCAGACAAGAGAAATAGTCAAAGCAACAACGTTCAAGAACATTTGCGAAATTGCGCATGCACTTGAAATTTTTTCGAATTGCAGCAAAAAAAGTACAAAAAAAAAAATAAAATAATTTCAAAAATATATGGGTATTCGAAAAATTTAATAGTGGCACTTAAAAAAATTTGTGACTTCTTAAAAATTCGATTTAATTATTTTGATTTAATAATTATTTTTTTTCATGTTACACACTTTGGCCCTCTCTTTAATTTGATTTATTAAATTTTAGCACGGGTCACAGCTCAATTTTTTAGGCTCTACTTTTTCAATTCGATTCGAAGTTGTTGGGTTTATAGTTTTTTGAGTTATATATATATATTTTGTATTCTTGTTAGCGTATTCGCGACCGCTAAGACGAAACATTCAACGTCAACTGATTGTCCAAGTTACGAAGACCACGCGAAGACCGCTTAGCAGCAGCAGCAGCACCACCACCGCCAGCGTTGATCGTCACAGTATAGTACAACAGCGCACCAGACACAGCCACAGACACAGCCACAGCCACAGTCACAGCCACAGCCACAGCTACAGTGCGCAGAGCTGAGCGCAGAACGCTGAGCTGAGTCTAAGTGCCGGCGCTGATGTTGGCAGTGGCGGGTAATCGGTAGATTTTAGACCGCTGCGGCACAACGTTGTTGTTATTGTTGTTGTCGCTGTTCGAAATTGATAATGAGCTTATTGCCAGCTGAAGTGACCGAATGCACGTTCGTTTGCCGCTCGTTCGTTCGATCGCTTATTAATTCACTCAGAGCTTGTAATACGAAAAACCAAATTTCAAAATCAAATGCAAGTCGAATTTCGAATGTGCGCTGCGCGAATTTATCAGCGGCAGCAGCAACAACAGCAGCAGCAGCAGCAGCAGTAGCGAGCAAACGAGCAAACGAGCAATCGAATAAGCAACGATCTGAGCTAAACCACAGTACCGACTGCGCAGCATTGTGCGAGCTTGCGTGAGTGCATGCGTACGTGTGTTGATAAACGACTCGCTTGCTTTACCTTTGATACAGCTCATCTCAATTCATCAAACCTAATCCAACCCAACACCTCTCATCTCACCACACCTCACCTTAACACATTGCAATTCAACACAATTCAATACACCACAGCAGGCCTTAGCACATCCCCACAGTACCACACAGTAAGAGTCTATTTCATCACCATAACCACCTCATATACAGCAACTGTCATCATTGAGAATTCTTAGTGATTTTTCAGCGTTGCCGATTGCGTCGTAGTTCGTGTCTTGAATGCAATTCGAAGTTTCGATGCTGAGACTTCGATTTTGGGTCTGAGCTGGGCTAAGTATGATTTATTTATTTATTTTTTTTTTACAACTGCGCGGGTGTATTTGGTTTGACGTCAACTTTGGCGTCGGCAGCGTTGTTAGTAAGACATTTTTGCTTTGTTTACTATTTTCTTTTTATTTTTGTTTGTTTGCCGTTGCTCGACATTGAAACGGAAGTTGAGATGCTTAAAATTTTAGGGCGTGTTAACTCATGTGAAGATCAAAGGCGCAAATTTAACAAGAAAAGACAAGTTAAAAAAATGTTTTATACTCTTCAAGCAGTGAAGGCTATATTAAGTTCGTTCTGTAGTTTGTAACAGTGGAAGTGATACCACGTCAAGTATATACATATATACATATATGTGTTCTTGATCAGCACAACTAAATAGCTAATAGTCGTTTGTTCCTTGTGTATGTATGTCAACTTAGATCCAGGATTTGAGCTAGTGCAAGAATACTCTACACAATTTTCGAAACTGTATAAACAAACACCCATATTTTCTTAGTAGAAAAAACTATTTTTATTTGGACAGATTTTATTCCAGCTCCATACATACAAACACGTAAAATCTATGATTACTGGATCGTCAAGCCAACATATTGTGTAAACCTATAAGATAAACTGAAAAATTGGTAAAAGAAAAAACTTTTTGGTTTATAAAATATCAAAATATGAAATTTCCACAAACTCTATTTCAGGTCCATACACAAAACACCTGAAAATGAGAGGGTCACTCGGATTGCAGGGCCATACAACATCCATATAAGCCCTTGGGTCAACTTTATGTTGTTATTGAAGCTTGACATGCGAGTATTGTTCTGACATATCAAGTTATTCTGGAATGTCTTTGTTAAATAGCCACGCTATTGAAGGTAAGGCTGCATTACAGCTTCTAGCTAAACTTAGTCTTCTTATCTTCTTTTTTGACTATTTTTTTTGTTTGTTCTTCTTTTTGTTATTTTCGCAAACGCTGCGCTGAAGAGATAGTCAGTGAAAGAAGCAGAAACAAAAGCCAAAGAAAACAAACCAAAACCAAGAATTGATCAAAATCGTCAAAAAAAAGAGAGAGAGAAGGCAACCTGTTATGCAAATACGGGTCCAGTAAAAAGCCTTTTATATAAAATAGGAAGAAGAAGCTGTCACAAAATGACCAACCAATGCGAATCTGTTGCTTGGGCATGACGAGGCAAAGTAACAAAATATGAATGCAATGATACAATTTCGCGCCAATTTGCCAAGCTGTCCAGTTTGCCACTAAAACAAGTACAGCCGCCGCCCTCTATTAACACGAAATCAAATGAATTATATATTTCGGTTGACGGTTGGGTTTATGATTTGGCCTAATAAGAATCAAACGCTCAGAACAGCTACTTGAAGATAAGGTGCTTGACCGTCTGATTATGCACATGCTAATGAGCCCGATTCGATTCTCGAGCAGGTCCCGTTCGTTTTGTCAATAAACAACTATGAATTGCAATGCCATTTGGCGTACAAAGCCCATAAACCAGTATTTATAGAAGAAGAAAAAAGAAATAAGCAAGAATTTCGTTTAGCAGAAGTCATCATTTCGTTGCTGCCACAAGTTGGACTTTGTCACGGAATGGCGTCAACAGCAAAAAAGCCAAGAACAAGGGCTGCTGAACTCAGCTAATTAACAATGCTTGATTGTCGAATGTTGCTTGTCATGCTTTAGTGGTCATTGCATCGAATTATGAAGTGTCAGGTTTGAGGTTCAAGAGGCAAGTGGCGTGTAATGAACATCTGCTCCTCGCTTGGACTCAGACCGATTAGGGTTCCATTGCTCTTGATAGCACTCAAACGAAAATGTGTATATGTGTGACTACTACTATTATTACAAGATCTACATATGTTCTCCTTATAGAATAATAAGTAATAAAGCACACTGAAATTACTTCATTGATTTGCATAGTGTTCAACATAGAGCGACTTTTGGTATAGTCTATTTTCGTAATTGCTATCGATATTTACGCAATACTTCTTTTCGAATAACCCTTTCGAATAGCATGAACAAAACTTTAATCAATAACGAATTTAAATATAGAAAATTTATATGTAGAGGACTATTTGTATATCCATATTCATTGCTCTTGGGAGCCTAGGGCCTCCACAAGGCTCTTCTTCTTTTTGGATATCCGAGGCTTACTTTGGTTTCGAAAATCTATTGTTTATCTGATAGGGTAGGTGACTGGCTTGCCGCTACCAGTCCTAGGTGTTGAGAGGGTCGAGTGGCGCCGCCAAGGATTACTGCCTCCAAAGAAGTTGGAGAATGTCGTTTGATGGTGGTGACGTGACGATTGAACCGCAGGTGAATTGAAAAAAACTGAACGATTTTTCCGCGCACCGTGGGGCTTGAACCTTCTTCCAACCGGCTACCGAGTCGACATTTACGTAAAAATACGCAGAAAACTTTATAAAAGACACAATCGATTGGAACCCACAAGGCGGCCATATGGTCCTAAACCATAAGGTGAAACCATCAAAGTCTCTAATAATTCAGATAACACTCTCAAATTCTCTTCCTTGAGAGAATAAAATATTTGTGTGCCTCTCTCTTTTGATCTATCGGTTGTGTGAAGCAGCTTTATTGTTGTTGTTCCATTTTCGTTTCATGCGCAACGTAGGGAGAGCACGATTTTGTATGTTTGCGCTCTCTTTGCTATCATTAATGTATTAGTGTTGGGTTGCTCATGACTGAGTGGTCTAAACTGAGCAAATGAACATGTTGCTAGTGCCCTAGTGTTCTTTTTGCTCAGTTGTTGCTTTTGTTTTGACAAAGAATATTGTTCACAGGAAAAGAAAATTTACCCAAAAAAAAAGAAGGTTTTTTCTAGAATGTAGTCCATTTTGTTGGCTTCTATTGCTGCGAATTAGAAATATTTTATGACCACTTTAAATAAGTACAGATATTCAGTTCCTCACTGTCGATAATAGGACAGCGAAGATAACAATAGAAAAGGACCACAACCAAATCACTTCTTCAAATTTAACTGAAGACATCTTTATATAATAATAGTTCTATTACATATATTAAGCATTGCACATAAGAATAAGAAAAATCTGAAGAAAAATTGGGTCTTCGACTAGTTTGTGTCTATTCCAGGTATTCGGAGCTATGGATATCTACTTTCTAATCATTCCATTGTCTTTATGTAACATTAGTTATATTGTACTAAAAAGTATTTGAAGTGTTTAATTGAATGGGTTTTTTAATACTCAAACAGGGTTCATGTGGAACATGAATGGCTCAAGTAAACGAACCCCTTAGCTTCAAACGAGGTTTGAATTGTAGTTTATCAGTAAAATTAAAAATACTTGTAAAAAATAAAAATATAATAAATTAATTATTGAGCGAGTATTATTCGAAATTCTCGAATTTTTTATCCCTAATGCATAATTTAGTGCAGCTGGTGTTTATCTGAATAATTTGTTTTCTTATTCAAATACGTACAGAGATATAAATTATATTATTTTTGACTGGGTGCGTGCCTAAAGTAAATTTGTTTACTTGGGCGGCTTAAAGCTTAACAATCGATCCTTTATTCGACAAAAAGGAAAAATACAAAAACGCAATTAATGTTGCTGCTAGTGATTTATTGTCAAGGCCGACGAAACACTGCACTCCTATAGCTGTTTACTCGTACCTAGTACAAGCGAACAATGAATGTTCTTAATGGCCAACTTCGGATCCATTCGCTCCGTCATTGTGATATCAGATAATTTATATCTCAAATCGTAATTACTGGACAATCAAACTTGTTTTAGGTAATTAGCCTTTCCCCCAATACGCTTTTACGATTTTGGCAATAATTTTGCATGTTGTTGTACTTTATTTACCAAATTCCTGGGCACGTAAACAAAAAAAAATAAATAAATAAATTTAATTTGCATATTGTACGGTTCAACAACGACAATCTCTATATAATATATTTAATCAAATTTGTAAATTCGATTTAGATTCTAAAAAAAAAAAATTGAGAGACAAATATTTTTTTTTTTTCAAAAAATAATACAAATACAACAAAAAGTCATAAAGGCCGAAATGCAATGAAAGTAAAATTGTTGCCAATATCAAGTTGCGAAAGACGGTGAATTGGCAGCGAGTAATAATATTAACAACAACATAAACAACAGCAAAATCATCAGCCGCACTGCCAACTGCAACATTGCAATAAAAAGAACGAGGGAAAGAGAGTGATAGATACAGATAGGCAAGGCAGGCGCACGCGTGGTTCTTGCAACAACGAAACTTATGAAAACATCAACAAACCGGCAGCGACGCCACCAGTGGCAAACGGAACCAACGCCAAACTGGAAATAAGACAGCAACATCAACAATAACAAAAAAACAACAACAACAACAACAACAACAACAAAGTCAAAACTAAAAACATTCTCTTTCTATGCGGAGAGCAATTAGGCCAAACCCGGCCAAAAACGGGCTAAGCTTGGTTTGGTTTGTTGGTTTAAGTTGGCCGACGAGGAGCCAACGTTGTTTGCGGCTCTGAATGGAAAATTAAAAAGCAAAACCAAGAATGTGGCAACGAAAATGTAGCAATAGCGATCAACTTAGACTGCTATTGCAGTTCCACTTCTTTGTCTGTCCATTTCTGTATATTTGTCCGTCCTTTCATTCGTTCATTCGTTCGCCCGCCGTGCTCACCTGAGCTGAACCAACGCGGTTCCGCGGAACGACAACGAAAACCGACGGAACAAGCTTCATATTCATTCGCTGAGTGCCACATAGGCCCCTCTTCCTGTTGCCGCCGTCAACAATGCTACAGCGGCTGAATCATTATCACTGAATCCATCATAAAGCGGTAAACTGCACTTATTAGAGTCAAGCGACTAGCGCAGTGAGTTTTGGCTGCAGCTCACACTCGCTGGCCTATTTGACGACTAGGCTGACGACTAGGCTAATAGCCATTATACGCGTAGACCAGTCGTCAGGCACTGTGTATTCGACGCCAACGCAGGCAGCGCACCGTGGCACAAAATTGACTCGAAACTAGCATTCGACTTCAAGCGACTGTATCTCTCGATCTTCGTATCGACTCATAGAAACGTTGTAGGCCATCTAAGGGTGGCCAAATCGGATATGTTGATCTCGTTGAAATGTGAAGCACACGAATTTCTGCCGGTGGAAGTACCTACAACAACATAACATGCAGTGGCTAAGCAGTGTGCCCTGATCTTTTTTCGTTTTTTTTTTTGCGTGTTAATGCCTTAAAGAGTTGGTAATCATTGGAAAATGCGACTAGACCGGTTAATCATATGATATCATGCACACGAAACGTCTAGTATATGCTTAATATTCTCACCCTGCCTACTCTAAACCATTAAGCCATTGTCAGCCTCTTCCTATCGCACCAGCACCAAACTCTTCTTTTATATATTGGGCCGCATTAGGTGACACGCCTCCGCACAGGAAGTAGGTTGGTGGTTTTGCTCACTTTGTTTTACGAGCTTCTGTTCGGTGGTTGTACTCGCATCTGAGCACTGTAATTATGAACAACACCACGATGAGTGTGTTTGGTTGGTTGCTCACTGTCGCTTTCAGTCAATCGGTCACTCGGTCCGTAAGCCAATCAATCAATCAATTTGCCAGCTTAAAGTGACTGAGACGAGACGTTCTGTCATCAGTGTCGTCGTCGTAGTCAGCGTTGTCTCAGTTTGCTTGGGCCTCCTCTGCCAGCTGTCTGGTTGTGTTGCATTGTGCACATTTTTCACTGGCAAGCGGCAATTGCAGATTCGAGAAGATACCGGCACCAAAAAGCCTACGTTTTCGTCGCCATCGTTGCTAGCATTAATTTTGTTTGTGCGAAGCGGTTCGCGTTGAGACGCCGGCGTGCTTCAACTTGCATCGCTTGCATCACTTGCACTTGCAATGCACGCAGGCAATTCGCGAAATGACTGGCAGTGTTGTTGTTGCTGTTGATGTTGAGCAAGTGTTGCCAATTCAAAATGTTGCATGTCTCTACAAAAAAAAACCGTATCTCAGTGTCTGGGTATCTAAGTATCTAAGCGAGTTTGTAAGTGTAGTATATGAGTGTGGTTTATCTGTGTGTGTGTGACCTGTTTTTATCGCACAACATGTTTCTTGTCTGTTTGGCAGTTCTTGTGAATTTTCAAGACCCAATTCGCTTGTGAACTGTTGCTGCCACCAAATATACTCGTAAAAAAATAAACAAAAATTACATTTTGCCTTTGTTGCTTTTGGAAAATAGCACACAACTTCAATTCACTTCGAAATGTCTGTGGCTGAATAGTAGGTGCTCACAATAGATAGGGTAAAAATTTTGATTTTATCGAATGTCAAATATTGCAGGGTTTTTAGCAGTTTGTCTCAAAATCAATCAAGGTCAAACGCAGGTTAATTTGTTATAAACAATTTAAGAAGGTCTAGCCTGTTCAGCGCTGGCTTTCTGGCTTGGGCTTCCGTTCCTCTCAACCAAAAGACAATTTTGAAAGTGGACAAAGTGAATGTCGAACGATTGTTCACCACAAACTCCAATAGTTCAATAGCTGAAGCCATGCGTACTATCGCATACTCATAGATTTACATACGGTCTGTTGGATGAGATTAATGTTAATGAAATATTTCTGTGTATGAATTTTAATGAATGACAAATGCTCCAAAACAAGTTGCAGTTATGGCATTGGGGGACAACAACAACTAATATATTTCTTTTTTACTGTACTGCAATAAAATGTGACATCAACGAAAAATTTCAAAAGCATTGTTATACTCTTCATGAGTAATCACCCTCCCACACAAACCATAGATTTAAATTGAAATTTCTCTTAACTCTTTGAGCAGATATTTGAACTGACCGCTAGTGGGTCTACACAACTCCTGCAATTTTGAAGACCCTACAGTTGCTGGTTCTCAATGTTTAACTGCAGTATGAATAGTGACCTCACCCTAAACATACATAACTAAAATATGTGCACAATATAATACAACGTTGGCAGCGTTATTTTTCGGAGCTTATGTGCAGAGTATCTAAACTTTGGCATAGCCCAATCTATTGCTTTTTCGTGTTTCTATTCAAATTGGAATTTAATTGTTGAATTTAGATTTGTTGTCGCAGCGTCTTCTTCTTTCACCTTTTTCATATCATTCCAATGCGAGCAATATTACATTTGTAACAGAGTGCAACAGCGACAAAACGTCATTTGACGCTAGTCTTGGGAGCCGCTCTGCAATAGGTATTGCTCATAGGCACTCGCATGGGTAAAGCGGAAAGCTCTGATTTTGTTGCCCTTTGTTTATTTGTTTGTTTATTTATTTGTTTGCTATTGTTTTTTGGTTTATGTTTGGCCGGCGTTGTGTTGCATGGTTTGCTTAGTTAGCTGTTATATATTTCGTTTTTTTCTTTCTACGAATGCCCATCACGAATAGCGGCGACCTATTTTTCGAGCTTTTCTGCTTGCGTAGCAATCTCGTTCGTTTGAGCACTACAGCAATTTTGACTGCATTTCTGAAGATTTTTCGCAATGGAATTAAAACAATTTTTTTGTCTTTACTTTTCGGAATATTTTAAAGCGTTCGTAGTTTGAACTTGGACCCTTTTCACTTGTCGTTAATCTTTTTATTTTTATTTTATTTTATTTTTTACAAATTTGATTCTTTATTATTAATTTGGTTACTTGCAAGTGTGTCATATACGCCATATATGTGCGTCACTCGTCGCAGCCATTTGCAGAGCTCAACAGTCAAGGTTGAACGTGGCCAAAAATACTGATTACACACCCAGGCCAGCAGGCCCAAATGGACTTTCGCCTTTGTTTCAATAACGCTAATTTCCCAAGAAAGCCAACAACCGACAAAGACGAGTGACTGCTGCCTAGTCCGTGCTGATTTGGCAATAGCTTTGTCGCGTATTACGCATTCGTACGTGTCTAAGGTGCCTACTGTGCAGCAGCTGTCAAACTGGACTAGCCGCACGTCGTCTAATGCAATCGAGCAATGGTTCAATAGCTTGTTGCCGGCCGCCTGTATTGGTGCGGGTGGCGCTGTCAAGTCGAATTTGTGTTGCACTTGACTTGTGTTCGAATTTGGCCCAATTACCTAAAAAAATAAGCACAAATTGAATAAAATAAATAAAATAAAATAAAAAGAATTAAAAATACCAAAAGTGGCACAACACCCCAAATAACTTTTAGCGAGTGGCATTAAAAAATGTTCACACCTTTCATAAAAATTATGGATAGAAATTGGTTTTATGACATATGTAATCTTTAAAGTAGGCATACAATATGTTTTGGCCAAAGATGTTCCAGACCACTTGCGTGAGGCAAACATAATTATTTTTAAATATTCTGGAAAGAGAATTTGATAAGAATAATTTAGTTAAATAAAGTTTTTGTCTAAAGTCATCAGTATATTATTGGCAGTACGGTTTGTTCAAGAAGCCATTCCTGATCACCAATTTGGGTTTAGATCACAGCATGGCACTCCCGAACAACTGCATCGAGTCGTTAATCACATACTTAATGCGTTTGAGATGAAACAGTATTCCTCTGCAGTCTTCCTAGATGTCAAACAAGCATTCGATAGAGTATTGATCGATGGACTTCTGCATAAATTAAAATTACTCCTGCCTGGCAAACAGTTTTTACTAATGCGAAGCTTTCTTCAACGACGAACCTTCTCTGTGGCGGTAAGAGACAAAATTTCCACCATCAGGCACATGAGAGCCGGTGTCCCGCAGGGGAGTGTCTTAGCTCCGGTCCTCTACTCCTTACATACGTCTGATATGCCTACAACTAGAGATGAGCATTCGATTATTGCTACTTACGCGGACGATACGGCAGTTATATTCAACTCTGCCTCTCTGAACGAAGCTGCGGAGAAGTTGTCCAGCTACCTGGATAGATTCCACTCATGGGCCAGGCGCTGGAATATAGCCATAAACTCTGAGAAATCAGCTCACTGCACCTTCACATTAAGGCAAGGCGTCTGTCCGGTTGTGACTTACAATACAAGCATCATTCCGCATATGGAGCAAATCCGGTATCTCGGTCTGATCCTGGGTAAACGTCTTACCTGGTAGTTACAGCGCGCTGCTACCAAAAGCTCAAGAAACTGGAGTGGCTTCTCCGCCCATCGAATAAGTTATCTTTAACTAATAAAAGGCTCATCTATCTGCAAGTAGTGGCACCTGCTTGGCGCTACGCCATACAAATTTGGGGCACTAGTGCTGCCTACAACATCAGAAGAGTGCATCGTGTCAGAGCAAGGCTCTCAGAAGATTTACGGGTGCCCCTTGGTACGTCCTCAACACCATGCTGCATAGGGATCTTGCCATGCCAACTGTTATGGAGGTGATTAATTCTCACAGCTTCCGCTATCACTACAGACTTTTGTCGCACCCAAATCCGCTGGCTTCCTCCCTCACCCGTATCCCAACAAGGCGTAGACTGAAGAGGCTACACCCGCATGATCTGCCACTAAGAAGGATACAGCCTTCTATATCATTGCCTTTTCGGCGCAATTTACATCGTTTTTAATTCAGTATAAGTGTAATTTTTTTTTTCACATCATTACTTTTTTTTTTAATCAAACAAATGTGTTATGCAGTTTATTGCGATAAATGTTATAATTTAATTATGAAAAAAGTAAGAAGAAGAAACAGAAAATAATGTTTCACACAGAGCTGTTATATTACGAGCGCGAGTTACGCACATCTATACTACGCTCAGTCTCCTTCACTCTCACACCCAATCACGCGTACTTTCACTAACACTGTTATATTGCCAGCGCACGTATTTTGTTTTGCAATTTTACTTTTTTTTAAAGTTTTTATAACGTGTTTAGACACAACTTTTTAACAATTAAACTATTTTGTGCGCATCTGCACCACTAAAGCTTTCCATTGCTGTATGTTTCATGTTAATACGTTGTGTCTATAATAGCGTTAGGTTGATTTCAACACATGTGTTGACGTATTTATATATAGATGTGTACTTGTTGATCTACCCTCGTATAATTTGAAATAGGCCGAATACCAATTCGATTATTGCATAATTTGCAAATACTAAATATGAATAGATGCAGACCCGACCCATTTTCTAGTGGACAAAGGTCACGTTGCATGGCTGTAACTCTGAAGTGTATTGGCCCTCGTGCGATGACCGTTGAACCACACAAAAGGCAACTGCAAAGACAAAGAACCAGTTTCAATGTTGGGCACGTCCACGCCAAAAACACGAACTATCGGCGAAACCGGGCGAGGAGATGTGAGGCAAGCCCTGACCATGAAATTTGGTCCACGTTCGAGCGGCGAACGTTGGGGTTTTCACATACATATGTACTATTTCATGCATTAACCGAGCTATATTTATTGATCAACGCACTTGAATGAAGGCAGATCGAGAGAGCAGTTGACACTGGATGGAATCGAAATTTAGCTTTACTGGATGGACTTTGTGTGTAAGATGAGCGTGAAGTGACCAACATTGACCGAGCCTTCGCAGCTTCTGAATTGAGTCATCGCTTCGTGAATGTGCGTAAAATACTATCATAAAGTTACAGCACACACACAAACGCATATACGTCAAAGCACGCAGGCATGAGTGACAAACATTTTCATTGTTTTTGTTGCTTTTGCCTCACGGCCAGAACCTGCGTCGCGTGACATAAGTCACAATTCTTAGCGTAGCATGAGGGCGCTGCAGCGCTGTGCGCTGAAGACACTCAACGTTCAACGTGCTTGTACGCGTTATTTGGCACGAAGCATGTTTCGTGCCATCCTGTACTTTGACCTGTGCCAGCGAAACCACCCAAGAGCCGCACGAGCTTTGTTAATAACACATTGAGTCAACAGAGACGCTGCTAATTGCTGTTGTATGTTGCGTACGGGTTTTCGGTATTCAAAAGCAAGAATGAACTCAACACAAATGCTAAAAAAGATCAAAGATCGCTTGCTCGGAATAGTAGCATTTCGGTTGAATATGAACTGTGAAGTGCAAATGGCAAGCAAAGCAAGCCAAATCAGAAATAATATAGAATTGTTATAGTGTACAGTTAGTTGATCTCGAAAACGATTAAAGCTCCCTGGTCTATGAACAAGTGCGCAATGATCGCTTAGCCTAATAATCGTTCGATCAATTGATCGATTGATTGATTGACTTTCGGTTAATTGACTGATTGATTGATAAAGTGGTAATATTGATTGACCGATCGATCGTTTAATCGCTGGATTTACTGACTGACTGACTGACTGACTGACAGCTTTGATTACATGAGATCAGTTTCGCATTGAGGCAGATTCACCAATGTTAAATAAATAAACGGTAGACATGTGTCAACAAACTGAGATATACGAAATTCTTCGGTCAACAAACTACACTTTGCATTGAATATTGTGTAAGGTGCCGTAAAGTCAAATGTTTGGTAGTGACGGAAGCAGGCTTCGCTAATAGATAACCGTCTCTCCTGAGTATGACTATTATACTCGTATTTTATGTATTCGCTATATACGGATGTGTTTAGTCGGCGTTCAGGCATGAAGGACGTGGTTCCGAAACTAGTTTAACGCTATGTATACTTTTTGTTTATTTTTATTCCCTTCGCAGAGTGTTAGGGAATAATAATAGGTGCTAATATTAGGTGCTTGCATGACTTCTGGTCATTTATTTATTGTAAAAAGCCATTTATTGAGAAAAATTGATACAATATTCATTATCCAACATTTCTGCAGGCCGTTCTTTGTCAATGACATAAAATTTAAATCGGTGAAACCAAAACATCGCCATAAGTTTCTAAAGGGCTACTTCAGCAAGTTTTATAACTATTTACATGAGTGCCGAATTACAGGGCTGTAGCCTGAAATGTATGCTTTTAAACACGTGTTCGTTTGACACAATCGATTTGGTGTGGCACAATATATGGATATCAATCGCGCGGATACTTTAATATCTAATATTCCTAGCAGACTTTCCAAATCAAGCTACGAAGCCACTGAGGCTAGGTTTGATCTATTACTTGTTTTTCTACATATGATAATTCTTAATTCCTTCGTTTGTAACATTTTGAAGTGCCTTCTGTTCTACAAATTTTTGCTTGCGATTTCTGATCTGGCGACACTTACTATACATACCTATTAAAACTATAGTGCCTCATTAGATAAGCGGTCAAATATTCGCTGCTTTCTCTATTGACCACAATGTTGTATTTCTATGAAACGATTTTATTACGTAACATTGCAATCTTCCGTAACACTGAATCTTTATTAAGAGTTTTCTCAAGTTGTGTACAAACGGTTCTACTTAACCGAATGCTTATATGTCATTTTTGAAGAGTTTGCAGTAAGTTAAATTTCCCATAAAAAGAAATCAAGTTATGTACCTTCCTCGAAAGATAATAACGCACGTAAATTGTGCCCAAATGCGCGGAATAAGGTGAATAAATTATCGGAAGGGTAAATACGACTCAAGCAAGCAACCCAACGAGTCGTTGAGAATTCATCAAAGAGTTGCTTTGCCTGAGGCACTGGGAGGCTCGGCGCGCCTAGAAACATTTCAATAGATCAAATCGCTTAGAACGCTTGGTTTGGTACGCATCACATCAGATCGGATCGTGTTGGGACGTTCAATCGATTGATTGAATTGTCTGGCTGGATGGCATGCAATCAATGTCGACTGATTAGCCGACAGCGCGTAAGGTGTGGCCGAATTATTTAATTTCGACGAGGGAAATATTACGGAAACAAACAAACAAACAAACAAACAAATAAACAGCAATTGCATATCAAATGGCCTGTTCATACCATTTGATTACCATTGAGTTGGCCAAACAAATGTGCCGATTTCAGGTGCAAATACAGAAGCACACCGAACCCAAAAAATGCGTCTCACAGCGTCGCCAACGAAGCGTTTGTTTAGTAAATTTTAGCAGCAAAAGATGATAAGCAAAACTTTGTAATTAAACATTTGAAAATGTGAATTATGCCTCAAACACAAAGCCACAGATAAGGCCGCTAAAACTGTTTGTATGAGTTGTAAGCGCTTGCAGGCCTCGAACTTGGCCAAAAGTGTTCCAAGAAACAAAAGCGTTGCCACTGTCAACAATATGCGGGCTTATGGAAGCGCCGGCCACCAGGTTACAGCACTTTTACGGCATTTAAATTGCTTCTTGTTTTTAGCCATCGCTCTGAAGACATTGAACGACCGCGCCGCCAGCCTCGCTTTGTACGCTTCCTCGTTGTATTTCTCGTTTGTTTAAAGCGCTTCATAAGTTATTTTATTGAAACTCCGCCAGAAACCGGGAAATATGTATAATATGCATAACTATAATTGAATTATTATATTCGCCGCGTAATAAATAAGACAATTAGCAGCAAAATTACTCGTGAGCTTAATTTCTTGACAAATTTTCGAGGTCTTTCATTCGCATTATGAACAATAACAGAGCCGGAATTTTTGCTTAGAGTTTGGAACCACTGCCACTGCTGCCCAAATTACATTTGGCAGTGTTCGGCATGGACATCGCTTTCGGAAAAATTCACCAACATACGAGGTATGAGTATCAAATAATCAGCCTGCTGCTGTAAGATATTTTATTTTAATTTCATACATAGAGTCAACGTATCCTCACGGGATCAAAAACTCACTTCGTTATATGAAAAACTCGTTATACAGAAATGAAGTCTACTCGAAAAAGCTTTGTACTTCGTTCTATAGATGTTCGTAATAGCGAGGTTCGACTGTATTTACTTATTATGCACCCCTCAAAGCTCCATGCGATACTTCCATTGTACGAAACAGTGTTTTAAGTCTTCTTCTGTAGAGCTCCCTTAGGATTCGTGCCGCTTTCTTTTTCACAGCTTCAACGTACTCTAATCTTGTTCCTTTAAATGGAAGCCGCGAGAAGTCGCAAGATCAGGCGAATAATGGCAGTTAAAGTGTCTTCTTGTAGTTCAGAAGTGAGAATTTTAGCACACACTTTTTACATTCTTTATCAATTACTACATGTACAGCAATCGCATACTTAATCAACGGTCAGATCTAATCAGATTACCAATTGTTATTGAGTCATCTTGATTGTCTTATCGACCATATTGAAAACGCTTAAACCACTTAAAAACAAGTACACGCGATAAACATGCATTGCCGTATACTTCTTTCAATCAATTATAAGTTTGAGTAGTAGGTTTTTCCAAGTTCCACGTTGCTCTATTGCTGCACTTAACAATTCTAACGCGAAAAAAATAAAATTTTTTAATGCAAACGAAGGCTTCGGCTATACTGATTCGTTTACAGAAGCGAGAGGCACTGCACAGCTGTCGGTCGTTGGCGTTTAGCGGATGCACACTTCTTCTTCTCGTTATTTAATAGCAACACCTCGTATTATAGAAGTTATTATAATATTACCCTAGGTTATACATTGTAGTAGAGATTCAATTTGAGTAATGTTAGACAATTCCATGTGATACGATGAATTAAATTGGCAATTCAGCATTAAGATTTACTTTTTTAGATTTATATAGGCTTTGGCCGTACTCCATGCCTCAACTCCATGTACAACTCAAGTAAAAAGATCTTGCGATTTGAGTAAGGTCCGAATATCGTTGATGTTGGCCCTCAAAACAGTTGTATATATATTTTAATGAACAAACAGTTTAACAACTTAACAAAAAAATAATAATAAAATAAAAAATATAACTAAATGGCACTATGCCTACGCATTTTAACCGCGAGTCTTGAGTCGAATGTGTATGCCGTTGCCGCTCTTCATGACGAGCTCTGCGAGCGGATTCGGCACATGGTCTTCGACGGGGAAAAATTGAAAATTACGCAACAGTGCCGACAATGAGCACTTTAGTTCCAACATAGCGAACTTTTGGCCAATACAGTTTCGTGGACCAGCGCTGAAAGCCGCAAAAGCAAATGGATGCAGATTCTTTCCGCCGTTAAGGAATCGGTCCGGGTCGAACTTCTCCGGCTCTGGGAAGTTTTTCTCGTCGCGATGAAGCATATGGATGAGTATACTAATCGAGGCACCTTTCGGCACCGTTACCTCGCCGATCTGTAGATCTTCCGTTGCTTCGCGTGAGAAAAATGGCACTGAGGGATAGATGCGCAGAGTTTCTTTGATCACTGCCTCCAAGTAGGGCATCGACTCCTTTTCACGTCCCTTAAACTCGACTGCTTCTTCGTAGGCTCTCTGCTGCACGTTAGCATGTTTTGAGAGCAAGCTAATTGCGAATGCTATGGCTGAGCTGGTCGTGTCGTGGCCTTCGAACATGAAGGTGTCAACCTCCTCGCGAATTTCACGGTCTGAGAGGTCTTCACCTTCGAGCTGTGAAATTAGCAGCATATCAAGGAAGGCTAGACGACGCCGTTTGTCACCAACGTCGTCCGTTGTCGTTGATTGCTCGGCATCAGATAAGCTGTGTATATGAGAGTCCTGCAACATTTGGCGGCGCATATGAATGACACGGGTTGTTTCGCCGTGCAGCACTTTCAGAGCTGCGTCGCGTGCTTTTCCAGCTGCCGTCAGCTTAAAGGCGATATTGAAGCGCTGCCAGAAGGAGAAGGACTTCTTGTGCAGCACATGACATATGCTGTGTAGTGATGGGATTGAGAATGCTTGATGACCAAATAAATTTCACATAAAAACAATCTAACTTACGTTTGAACAGCGCGCACGTACTCGGATTCGTTCTGCATTTGTGCATGCTTCTTGATACCCATTGCGGTCTCACAGATCGCATCCAATGCGAAGAGCGTGATATAAGGATAGATATCGAAGGGTTCGCCATTAGCGCGCTCACGCAAACGACTGACGAGTATATAACAGTTCTCCTCCATGGGCTCCTTGAATTCGCTGAGTATTCTGAAGTGGAAAGCGGGTGTCAGCAACTTGCGGCGTCGGTGCCACGCCTCGCCTCCACTCGTGAGCAGCCCCTTACCTAACCACGGCTCGACCACATTGTAGTTGCGTGACTTGTAAAGCAGCGTGCTGTTACTCAGGATCTGCTTGACATCTTCTGGATCGGTGAAAAAGACTGCCAGATCTATACCGAACCAAATACGAAACACGGGACCATGTTGCTTACGCACATTGTTCAGCCAGTTTAATATCTCTACGGATGTAATAAGACACAAGTTGACACACTTAGCAAGCACCAGTCGGGCGTTATCATTTATTTTACTTATTAACTGGACTTTGCACCGCTTACATCAAATTATGGCTTTTATTTGAGTTCTGCCTTTGCCAAAGCGAACAATCGCCCAGGTAGATGGGCAAAGTTCAGAAGCCTAGTTTACTCAATACTTACGGCCCTTCTTCACGTTTGCGATGAGTTCACCAACTGTGGGGCCTGGCAACGTACGCGAGAACTTCTGCAACCGTATGAACTGAAGCAAGTTCGGCAAGAAGCGCATAAACAGCGCCCAGAGCGCGAACGCGATCAATGTCAGTGTGTTCATAGCCAGTCTTCTGTCCAGCCACTTTAAACAGAGCGTAGTAGTAAATCGAAGCACTCAGCTTGATTATAACTAAAATTCTATAAATAGCAAATGACTGCGGTAGAAGCAAGTGTTCGCTTCACCGTACCAAAGCTAACTGCGCGTTGCATAGGCATTCGAAAGGCTGTCCCACTGCAAAGCGGCTCAAAAAATCGGACGTGGTCTGGCCCAATGTAAAAACCCATAAGCAGAGAGATAACAAATACTCGATATTTGTGGACTCACTGTTATCGGTTGGTATTATATTTGCATATTTGGTATATAATTGCTGTTGATTTCATACTATAGTAAAATAAGCGAAAGCTACAATGATCAGAGAGTACGATTACGAGAGGGGAGAGAGAGCAGGAATACAACGGGACTTTCTGTGCGTGTGAAATGACGCATTGCTCTGGTTATCGTTATCTCCAGCTCAGCTCTTCACTTACTTTGTGACAACAGAAAGGACAAGTTGTGGGAAAAACATATATGAAAATAATAAAAAGACTAAATTTAAAGATATACGTATATAATAAATTTGTGTTTTGATTCAATAATTGCATATTATATATTATAAAATATATTGCAGAATTTTACCGTAAAGAAGACTTAACGAATTTTTCACCATTTGAAATTAATTTGTAAATTGTATTATTTTATTAACCAACATTTACTTCAGCTATGACGTAGTACGGTACGACCCTAACTATCATATGTTTGAACACAGAACGATATTATGTATTATGTATTATTGAAATGACAAATGTTTAAGTGCATTGCCAGTATCCTTACTTCAGTTGAACACTCAGACCCATATGTTTGTATGGACACTACACGATGCAGTAATCCTAAGCTTTTTAGCTGTTTTGTGTGTTAACCTTAGATACAAAGTGTTCTTATTTCAGGTGGAATTGCCAAAACGAGAAAAAGTCATAAGTACTGCTTTGGACTTGTATGATATAATGATCGGATCTCTATCTCAAAAAGGTATATACAAGTAAGTACGCGTATGTATACACCTTATGGAGAATTCGATATCCCCTTCTAACTTTGTAACAAGTTTATAATATATTATTATTCACACACCAATGAGTATATAAAGAACTATAATAAAAAATATTCTTCCTTATTTTTTATGCCGATGTAATAATAATCTTCCTGTTAAAAAATACAATAAAAAAAGAGAACTGTAATCGAGTTGTGGACTTTTAATCCAGCCATGCCCAGTAATCTTAGGTTATTTGAATTCGTTACTGCTTTTGCCTACAACCCTAGTCTATATTATTAATCGAGCATTAATAAAATTCCATTTTAATATTTCATCATTAAAGATAGCTTCTCGTGAAAGTATTTAAAGTTATCATGAAGATATCTATGATGGAGTATCTTTAGTACAATGAATTTTCTATTCTTCTATGACAGGATCCAATGAAATTTCAGTTCGAGTGTCAGGAAATGAAAAGACAATAATTTGAGTTAAGGTCTAATGGCATGGCAGAGAGAGGGTTGGCTTCTTCAAGTCGTTTCATCCGGTTGATTAAGGCTTCATGTACTTTATGAAGTCTTCCCTGTCCATTTCACTGCCTTACTAACTTAAAAGCGCAATTACACTACAATTGACTGTATAACAATGAGAAACCCCTGGAATCCCTTAGTTAAGTATAAAGCATGCTGTCGGAAATTACCGAATACCGTGCAAAGCGTATTATTTTAGACTACGATTCCATATTATAGCCATAATGCCAACAACAGATCTTTACAGACTTGTCAACGCCACCAAACGGAGTAACACACTCGCAGCGCTGTCGTGTAGCGTAGGGGATATCAATTGACAAAGGCGGATACGCTCAAACGCCAACAGTTCTCCCCCCAATTAGTGCTCGTCAGACGTTAGAGAGCGGATGTGTGTAAGCGGTGATGTGCAGCTTTTAGTTTTCGGTGAGATGGTGGGCCCCGCCAGCTTATGCTGCACTTTGGACCGCTTCGCATTGTGCTGCTAAACATGCACTGCAATCAGACCTGGATCCAATCCAAACTGTGGGAATTAAAGATTTTAGAATTATTTATATATATATATATTATATATATATATATATATATATATATATTACAAGTACTCTTCAATAACGTGTTTTAAGTTGTTGTTCTATAATTATAATGCTTAGTGCATTTAACAGAGTCGTGTACATGCAATCTTGCAACAGCTTGAGCATTGGAAAACTGAAACCAAAATGTATATAATAACTTTATCAAAGCATTCCCAACTAACAGAAAATTTGGCTTAAAAGTAAACAAAATCTATTCTCATATTGCTAATCTACACAGAGGAATACCACAAGGGTCGGTTACCACAAGAAAATGAATAGTAAAGTTTGTATGTATGTATGTTCATTTATATATATATGTATACTAGCAGGAACCCGGCGCGTTGCTACCTTCGCGTGCGTCCCGCTCTTCGAATGTTTCAGCAGCTCTGCGCTCTGTCTACTGCTGCGATTTTCTCATTAAGCTTCTAGTGTTTTCCTTTCCTTTTGTTTTAATGAAAGGATAACATTTATCGCAATATACTGAATAACACATTAGTCGGATTATAAATAGTGATAGTGTAAAAAATTATACTTAGACTAAGTTGATTATGATGGTAGGTGCGCCATAAAGCCAATGACAGAGAAAAAACAAAGAAAAACATTTGTTCGACATAATAATTTGAAAAATAATATTTTAGTTGTTGGATATCCGATTTTGCCTCTTTAATCGTTATAAGTTCTACTTCATCGGCGCAATCATCTTCATCACTCTCATTACTATGATAACAGCCGCAGCTTCTTCCAAAATGTCGTTATCTGTAAACATACCGGAAACAGCCACATCATTGTTAACATTTATATAATCATCGAAAAAGAGAGCATTTTCAGAGTTCTCAAAAATACCATTCCATAGATAACACCGGTCGACGAAACTAAACTTTTTTTCTCTTTCCAATAATTATGTTATTTTATTAAAAATCTAGGTATAATTTGATTTTTTTTTATTTTATTTATTTATTTCCTTTATATTTAATTTTTCTGTTATTATTAGAACAACTTCAATTAAACTGTATATACAAAAATTAACAAAACAACTTAAATAATAAGTAGGAATATAGTAAAGTGTAGATATAATATTAAAAGGATCTGCTGTGGAGGTCGGCAGGGTGCAATCTTCTCAGCCGTCTCGCTACCCTATCTCCTCCCATTCTGTGTCGTTTTAGAAGGCGCCTTGCTATTTTATTTGGATGATTTTTTAACCTCTCTATATATTTTTTGGCCTGACGATTTATCACATCGCCAATTTTCGGTATTTTTAAGTCGTTTTCAAGGTCCGCCGTTCGCATGAACCAAGGGGCACCAGTAAGCATTCGCAATGCCTTGGCCTGCAGTACTCTCACCTTCGTGATGTTTGACCTCGCTGCTATGCCATACACCTGCAAACCGTATCGCCAAGCAGGAGCAATTATGGTTTTGTAAATATTCACCTTATTTCCCAAGGACAATTTATTCCTGCTAGTTAAAAGCCAATGCAATTTACCAATCCTCTGTCTTAAGGATTTCGTGATACTTGAAATATGCGTCTTGAAAGTTAGCCGCCTATCCAAATACACACCCAGGTATTTGTAACCTGAATGGTGTTCCAGCAGCTGGTTTCCAATGAAAACTCCCGGACAGAAATCCGGCCGTAAGGCGTACGTCACATTGGATATTTGTTTTTGTTAATGCAAATGTTCCAACGTCGTGTCCAGTGAGTCCGTGGCTTCGTAAATGCACTTGTTTCTGACGAGGATGGCCGTATCGTCTGCAAACGTGGCAATGATCAAATCCAGAGGTTCCTTCAGTGGTATTTCTGACCCACTGGGCATGTCGTGCGTGAACAGGGTATAGAGTGTAGGCCCCAAAACGCTACCCTGGGGAACAGCTGCGCAAATAGCCTTGATGCTAGACTCCACAGCATCCAGTACCACTGAGAAAGTCCTGTTCTCAAGGTAGCTGCGCACGATTAACCATAGTTGAGACGGCAAGAGATTCTTGAGCTTACTGAGCAGCCCGTCGTGCCAAACTCGGTCGAAAGCCTGCTTTATGTCAAGATACGCTGCCACCACGTACTCCTTAGTCTTAAATCCTTCGAGAATAAAGTTAACCACCCTATTCAGCTGCTCTGGAGTTCCGTGAGATTTACGAAAGCCAAATTGAAAGGAAGGAACTATTTGGCTTACCTTTTTTAAGTCCAGGATCCGTGTCAGCAAACAGCGTTCAAACAATTTTGCTACAGTGGGTAGCAGGCTAATTGGCCTGTAGGAATCTAAGGTGTAAGGGCTCTTGCCGCCCTTATAAATCATGCATATTCTCGCCTTCTTCCACTGTTTCGGCACATATCCCAATCTCAGCACTGGGTTAAAAATGAGGACGAGAAATAGCACAGCTCTTAGCGGTATTGCCTTAAGTGTAAAGTTGTCCAGTCTATCTTCACCTGGAGCCTTTTTAGTGTTCAACCCTTTAATATGTGCTGAGACTTCCTCGGCTGTAATGGGAGCAACCGGGAGGCATAATTGGCCGGCGCTTTCAAGTCTCATATGGATCTGGCGAACGCTGAGTTCTGAGCTGGTATCAAATGGCTAAAATCGAACTTCCAATTCCTCGGCGAAAGCCTCGGCTCGCTCGCTTAAAGATCTAGCCCAGGATCCGTCAGCCTTCTTGATTGGAAATTTTGGGGTTACCTGTTGTTTAGGTATAATTTGAATCTTTTTTTTTCAGCATATCGAGATTTTTTTTATTGATGATTTGCATATTTTACAATTTTTGAACAATTTTCATGGTAAAACAAAAATTAATGAATTTCAAATTTAGTTTTTTCTTATAAAACCAACAATATAAGTTAAAATAATGACAAAGAGACTACTTAAATAGAAAAAAGTAATGGCATCATTTCCTATTTCCTCTAGAACTCCTGTTCCAACTTTCTCTATTATGCCTTCTATGAGGTTCATCTCTCTTTATCATCCAGACGCATTCTTGCGTCCCACCTTCCTTGGTATCTATTCTCCATAACCTTAATATCTTGATGAAAGCGCTCACCTTGTTCTTCTCTTACGGCACCAAGATTCTCAGGAAAAAAGTCAATATAACTTTTTTGTTTTGTTTCGGTTTTATTCATGATTTTTGTAAAGTTTGTGTCTTTCATTAACTTCCTTATCTCAGGGCCAACAAAAATGCCTTCTTTTACCTTTGCATCCGATAAATATTTAAATGTACCACATAAGTACTTAAAAGAAGGAGGGCCTTTACAAATTGCTTCATAATACCTAATTTCATGTGATGTGGAGGTAGCAGAATTTTTGAGCGATCAACTAGCGCCTCTTTTACAACATTTTTGGTTCCAGGTGATAATGATGCTCTTTGTGGCCAATCTTTTTTGATCAAATGATGCTCCCTCTTTCTACTATCCCATTCACAAAGAAAGCAAGGATATTTTGTATAGTGGTGATGACGTCTCTACAGCACAATATAACTCTTGCAATGTAATCAGAATACAAAAGGCAAATGCGCAAAAGAGTACAACTGCGTTATATTTTTAATCACTGCTGGAAAAGTTCCGTTACTTTTGCTAGTGGAAATCTATGTACGCAGTAGTCGCAGAAGTTTGTTTGTTTCGCTAGTAATACGAGTAATACGCGGTAATACTAAGAAAAATGAGAAAAGTCACTTTTCCAAAAAATTTACGTAATGGAATTTTTTTATTATTTTTGCAGTGAAACTTCGAAGGGCATATTGGTAGTAAAAATGTGAAATATTACGGCGCCGAGACGCCGCGTTCTAGGACAGAGATGGAAAAAAAATATGTAAGAGAAACAGAGAAGGAATACACCGCAGACTTACAAATTTTGTGTTTGTATTTGTGAGTTGCTTGAAAATGTATAAACTTAAGAGAGAGTGATCACGCACAAAAGTATTGCGCTCTTCGTTGTGTTATTTTTGTATGTGATGTTCATCATTATGACGCGTCATAGTATCATTGCATCATCGCATTATCGTTCTTCGTACAGCATTCGAGGGTTGAACCGAAGTTGTGAAATGAAAACAAAGGGCACGCTCTGTTGTTTTTTAGGAAGTTTCACTTCTACCATGCGTGAACTGCACACATGACTTTTAATGTAGATAAATACGGTACGAACTGGATAGGTAGAAAAAATTTCATAAACATTCTAAATTGCCGTTTGGGCTGGATCTGAATTTTACATTGTTTAGCTGGAAGCAAACGCTACTTCGATTAATGAAACACCGAAAATTTTCTGTTTTAAAAAATTCCATTTTCAATACCTTTAATATTGGTAACTTAGCCTTCTTATTGTTTCAATAAAGCATTGGGAAGCTATGAGTGTTTTTGAAGGACATTGGTTTTGCCGCCTTCCCAAATACTAGTGGTCCAAGTTTTTCGGTGCCATCCATGTTTACAGCAAACAATAAAGTAACTCATTCTCTACTATGCTTACCACCATGACATTTTTCATTCTTAAAACATTTATAAAACAAGCCAGCTTCATCTGCATTCAAGATGTTTTTAGAATCGCTTTATCCGATCACTGAACTTTTCCTTCCAATCCAAACAAACGCCGTCGTATATGTGTTATATATGTTATAAATGTTATGTTATTATAACGTCGTATTCAAACTGACCGTAGCTCCATATAAAAAAAAAATTTTAGCAACGTCGTATACTAGTCACACAATTAAGTTTGTTAAACGAATAACTCTGAGTGTTGACAACATTATTGTGAATTTGTATATTTATTGTAAATAGGAAGTCTGATCAATCATATGGTAGTTGTGATATATTTTTGTATAACATATCTTACCATCGTTCTGACCAAAAATTTGCTTGTAACTTTATAACTTTAATATATTTATGACGTTTTGTGAAGACAATTTATGTTTTGTTTTTGCGAGATTGATAAAGCTTTATGCATACCTTTATTTGACATTTTCATAACACACCATAACACTTTGAAAGAAATCAACAAACTAAGAAGAAACGAATTTAGAATAGAACGATCGTACACCGTATAAGGCGACATTTAGGCGACAAAATTGTCTACAAAAGTTAAACGAATTTCGCTTTGCATTACCAATTATAAGAGTAAAACTGGAAAAAATTTCAATTGAAATCTAATTTATCCAATGAAACAATCCCCAATAAATCAACAGCTAAATACTTAGGGCTACACCTAGACAAGTTCTTATATTTTAATGAACATATAAATGTACAATTGTATAAGGCTAAGCATATTCAGAGTAACGTCAAATTAATAATGTATAAATCATTAATTAGGCCCATTATTACGTATGGGTGTCCAATATGGTTTAACATATCACCATCATATATGGAAAAAATTATGAATTAGGAATTTCAATAGAAAATGTTTAAGAGCATGTACTTCTCTATTCAGAACACCACAAACCAAATTTAAAAAGTATTACTCAAATAAAACACTATACAATAGAACAAAAATTAATAGAATTGATAATTTTATAATTCAATTAATACGTAAACACTAACTGCGCCAATAATAATCTTATCTTAGCACCATACTATGCAAACAAACAATATCTATAGATGTGCTTAAGAAACGCTTTCACCCCACCTGAAGCATTCCTAGAGTTAAATGAAAGGGGACTAATGAGAAATAATAATGTTGTCCCAACGTTTTATCATCGATATCGACGTGCGACAGATAAAAAAATTAACATTCATTTAATTTACGACAGTAATTTACATAATGATAACAGAAGATTTGACACCTCAAACTCAGTCAAGGATGAAAAGGAGTCATTAATTATCGCCAATCAGTTCTGGTGGAAAACATTCTACATATACCAATCATCCCATTCCCATCATCGTTCCCAATCGTTTGTCTCCCAATCTTATATTTACTTTTAGTTTAGTTTCAGTTTTTCTTCTTCTTCTTGTTTTTATAATTTTTCATAGCAATCATAATATAATATTTTAATTATATTTAAGTTATTTTATAGATATTCCTAAAAAGATTCTCAATAATAATATTAAGGCCTCGAGAGCTCATCCAGAGACTTTGTCCAAATGAAAATATTGAGGTTTTCGATTTATCGGGGTACGAATAATCTCGATTGGACTGTATATATAAATAGGTCTCTTTCTCTTTCGCGACACTTTACGCCTAAACTGTATAACCGATTTTGGCAAAAAATTTACCATTCCACAGGTTTTCATTTGCAGAAGTGAATAACATACTTTGTAAGAAAATTAGTTAGGTATTGTGGGCGAAAAATTAGTTCAAAGTTATCGCACATATAACTACAATTTATTCTCAAACACGCTTCGCAGGAGATATGCTTGCATTTTGTCAAATTATCATATCGCGTGTTGTTACTAAGTGTAGAAAGAGATACAGTAGCGGCTCGATAATCCGGACAATCAATCAGTGCCAAGGGGTTGACCGTAGTATCGAATTTTCTGATCTACCGAGACCTTCCTAAAAATGAATAAAACGATCTAGATATAGGTTTTTATTTCATTAAAAGTATTTTTATTACATTTGCCTTAGTATAAAAAAGAAAAATTATCCCCACATTATTTAATAAATTATAAAAAAGAAATTTCTTAATTCCACGTAATCTTTTGAAAGCGCTTATTTGTTGTTTGCTCCGATGTACACTGCTGGTTGCATTGACATGAGTGACCAGGCGGACCACAGTGCCACTCTCATCCAAAAATATAGCCTTGCTCCCATTGACAACATGCCTACTTTTTCGAACAAAGCCGTTGTTGGAGTGGTTTTCGGCGCCATCATCAAGTAACCGTATAAAAAAGAAGCGTAAACCAAGTTCGTCCAAACACACAAGTATTAATAAAGTTAGTAGAAAACCACTTTTTGATGCAAATCGATTAGAACCACTTAGAAGCGATTCTGACGCTTCTGATATGTGTACCAATAAAAGCGAAACTCCTTCTTTGGAAACTGTTAACGCCAATGAAACCGCTGCTTTGACCAGTCGGCCTTAGACACCTACTCATTCGTACCCCTATTAATCAATAATCAAGCTGATTTAAGGGTTCATAACAAATCTCCGAAGGCACCGCCCATTTTCATTGTCAGCATCACAAACATTAACGGTTTGACAGCCAACCTTGATACTGTGAACAAGCCCGAAGCATACATGCTGAAGGTATCTGCTGAAGCGAATCTTAGAATCCTGCCCTACACCAGTGATGCCTATCGTAGTATTATACGCCATCTTGTGCTGCTGAACATTACGTTCCATTCATATTTGTTAGAAGACGAAAGGGCATACAGAATTGTTATTCGTGGCCTTCACCACTCAACCCTCGCCGAGACCATTAAACGAGAACTTGTTTAAGTGTGTCAAATGTGGCGAAGCTCACGCCACAACTTCTTGCACCAAAACACCTGATAAGCCACCCAAATGCGCACTTTGCGGCGAGGAGCACACTGCGAATTATAAAGGCTGCATTAAATACAAGGAAGCGATTGCCAGGAGAGTCCCGTCAAGACGCCCTGCACCAAGCGCCTCTCAATACCATGAGATATCTGGCCACAATTCCGTGCCTAACAAGTTTGTTGACGGGGTGTCGCACGCCGATGTATTTAAGAAATCTGTGTATCACACAACCGGCACAACAGAAACTCTTACGTGAGCAGCAGAAGCTACGTCGGCAACAACTAAAATCAGTCCAACTACCTATTCAACCTCACTCTGAGCCACAACAGTTACCAAGCAAGACATCTCTACCTAAGAGTCGTCAAAAGTCTCATCCGTTACCTATTCAACGTCAAATCGCATTCTCTCACCCAGTTGGCAACAATGGATCGAATTGTCATCATTATCTCTCGCCCAGCATAAACACTACCCAATCATTCTCATATCTTGAACAGGTCCTCCAACTGTCGGTTGTGGTCTTCCGCCTGGACAGTCTTAACGCGAAATTTGATCGCCTGATTGAGATTCAGACCATGATTATGGAGATGCTCGCTGCCATATTGTCTAAAAAATGAGCAGACTACACATGAACCTCGCCATATGGAACGCTGACGGCGTCCTTAATCACAAATGAGTTAGAAGTGTTCATGGCGGTCAACTCCATTGACGTCATGCTCATTTCCGAAACGCATTTCTGCATTAGAACATACTTCAAAATTCAGGGATATGAAATCTATTCTGCTAATCATCCGGATGATAACCGTATGCGAGTGGGCGCCGCTCTACTTATCCGGTCATCCCTACGCCACCATCCGCTGGAAACCATTCGGTCTGACTCAATTTAAAGTGTCTCTGTCAGTATTCACACAACTCAAGGCATCCTGGTCTTCTCAGCCATTTATTGTCCTCCAGGACCCCAAATATCAGAACAGCAGTTCGACAACTTCTTCAATCAACTCGGACCTAAATTCTTAGTCGGAGGGGATTGGAACGCCAAACATCGACTTTGGGGATCCAGACTTGCCACCCCAAGAGGCAATTAACTTCACAAGAGTATAATAAACTCTTTCAGAGAGGTTCTCGCCACCGGAGCACCCACCCTTTACCGATATGATTCCTCAAGGTCGCCCGACGCAGTAGACTTTGCTTATATACAATGGCATTCATCCAACAGCTCTGGACATTGCGGAGTCATCTGACAATAGCTTAGACCACATTCCACTATTTATTAATGTTGGATTGATCCCAGATAGCATCGTATGCCGGTCCAGACTGCTCCCTCCTCACGCTAACATAACGGTCTTTCATCACTGTCTTAACGAACGGATCAACCTCAATATGGAAATCAATTCGGACAAGGATATAGATGATGCGGTTGATCTGTTCACCAAAAACATTCATGAGTCCGCCGAATTAGCCTCTTCATACCGATTCCCTTGTTCACCCAACCCACCTCAGGCTCCCTTAAAACCTGAGGTTCTGGAGTTGGTGAGATATAAACGAAGGCTACGACGTCGCTATATGAGATCACGGAATGAATTTGACAAGGCTGCATGGAGGAGAGCTGCTCGAGAACTGAGGCATGTAATGCAAGCTGTGCGATCGGAACATTTTAACAATCTGTTGGCTAATGCGGATCCAATGAAAAAATCTGGCTTCAATCTATGGCGTGCCACCAAGTGCATCAAACAACAGCCTCACAGACATGCTCCAATCAGTGGGCCTCTAAACCAGTGGCTGCGTACGGAGACCGAGAAAGCAGTAGCATTTGCTAATGAGGCTGATGGCTGACCTTGGAGACGTTGAGGAAACAGCTGAAGTCCTATCGAGGTGTATCTTAGACCACAGACCAACTAAACATGTCACCCCTAAAGAGGTTGTGAATCAAATTCACAGTCTGAAATCTAAGAAGAGCCCCGGACATGACATATTGACAACAAGGTGGTGAAGCCGTCCCTTGGAGGGGAGTGTTGTTCCTGACGTTGCTGTTCAACTGCATGATGCGGATCTGCCATTTTCCCACACAGTGGAAGTGTGCAATGATATCCATGATACCTAAACCTGGTACTCCGGAGAACCGTGTCACATCATATAGGCCCATAAACCTGCTTCCAACTTTTTCCAACATTTTTCATAAGATTGTTGGCAGTACGGGGTGTACAAGAAGCCATTACTGATCACCAATTTGGATTTAGGTCACAGCATGGCACTCCCGAACAACTGCATCGAGCCGTTAATCACATACTTACTGCGTTTGAGATGAAACAGTATTCCTCTGCAGTCTTCCTAGATGTCAAACAAGCATTCGATAGGGTATGGATCGATGGACTTCTGCATAAATTAAAATTACTCCTGCCTGGCAAACAGTTTTTACTAATGGGAAGATTTCTTCAAAGACGAACCTTCTCTGTGGCGGTAAGAGACAAAATTTCCACCTTCAGGCACATGAGAGCCGGTGTCCCGCAGGGGAGTGTCTTAGCTCCGGTCCTCTACTCCTTATATACCTCTGATAAGTCTACAACTAGAGATGAGCATTCGATTATTGCTACTTACGCGGACGATACGGCAGTTATATTCAACTCTGCCTCTCTGAACGAAGCTGCGGAGAAGTTGTCCAGCTACCTGGATAGATTCCACTCATGGGCCAGGCGCTGGAATATAGCCATAAACTCTGAGAAATCAGCTCACTGCACCTTCACATTAAGGCAAGGCGTCTGTTCGGTTGTGACTTACAATACAAGCATCATTCCGCATATGGAGCAAATCCGGTATCTCGGTCTGATCCTGGGTAAACGTCTTACCTGGTAGTTACAGCGCGCTGCTACCAAAAGCTCAAGAAACTGGAGTGGCTTCTCCGCCCATCGAATAAGTTATCTTTAACTAATAAAAGGCTCATCTATCTGCAAGTAGTGGCACCTGCTTGGCGCTACGCCATACAAATTTGGGGCACTAGTGCTGCCTACAACATCAGAAGAGTGCATCGTGTCAGAGCAAGGCTCTCAGAAGATTTACGGGCGCCCCTTGGTACGTTCTCAACACCACGCTGCATAGGGATCTTGCCATGCCAAGTGTTATGGAGGTGATTAATTCTCACAGCTGCCGCTGTCACTACAGACTTTTATCGCACCCAAATCCGCTGGCGTCCTTCCTCACTCGTATCTCAACAAGGCGTAGATTGAAGAGTCTACACCCGCATGATCTCCCCCTAAGAAGGAATCAGCCTTCTATATCATTGCCTTTTACAGTGCAATTTGCATCATTTTTAATTTAGTATAAGTATATTTTTTTTTGCACGTCATTATTAATATTATTATTTTTTTTTTTTTTCATCCGACAAATGTGTTATGCAGTTTACTGCGATAAATGTTATAATCTAATTATAAAAAAAAAATAAATATTATTTTCTGAGTTTCCCTGTTTGTGATTTTTTGCATCAAAGCCGATTGATTAGGGAATTCTACGGAATTTTCTACACAATAAAAATAAATAAAAAAAAACAATAATAATAATAAATAAGTATATAAAAAAACAACCCGTGCAACATAAAAAAGAAATCATTTTGGCCACAAGTGCGGCGGCGCAGAGCACAAAGCTGTCTTGCTAGCACATGTTGCGTAATCGGGTCACACTCGCTGAGAAGGAGTTACCCAATTGTTCGATTCTGATGACTTGTCGATTTTTTTTTCTATGGAGTTCTATGCTCGTGCCAGATAACATCACCGGTTGTTCTAACTTTGTGACATTGTCATGGTCTTTTATAATAAATTATTTTTGAACTTTCGATCGATGTCGACCATAAACTGTAAAACATATACTGTAAAAACATTCTTGGGCGGTCTTTCTTACACTACTACAACAACTACAACTACAACTACTACTACTACTAATATTACTAAAGCTGACGTCGTTAGTAGGATCTCACTCTAAAACACTGAAACACCAAGTCGCGCCTCTTAAGAGATAAAAGACCCAGATGTTCCTGGCCGTATGAACGGTACACGTACAATTGGATCTTTTCTGTGTTGGACATTTACTCTGACTGCAGAGTGCCTTCTCTATTGTAACGAAGAGAATTCTTAATCATAACAGACCAGACAGACAGATTTCGTCATTCTTTAGACAGAGCCTACATTAAGAAGAATCTAGCAGATAGCACTAGCCCGGTTAAGTGCCCACTAGCAATCTTAAAGTCCGTCTCATAAGATTTTAAAGTTTAACGATTTACAAACAATTTCACTTGACAAATTCCTTCGTTATTTGATCAGAGTCTATAGGCTAGGAAGAAGTGTTTTAACAGCTTCTAAGAGTTCAAGGTCTTGGGTATTGTTATTTTCTTGAGTATAATTATCTAAGGTTTCTGAAAACATACATCTAATTTGCAAGCCTCTTCGTTTACGACATGTTCAACAGCTTTCGTGCTTTGCATCTGATATCGGAGGGTGCGTTTAATTTCGATATGGGCGCGCCTACTGATAACGTGGGTATTAAGCGCTTTTCAGGTGCTTTTGGCCAGTTTTTGTTTTGGGGGTCAACAGTTTATATTGCCTAAAAGCAGTGCTCCAGACTGTAGACGTCATTTTGTTATCTCTGGTTATATGCGAAATCCATATGACTGTTCGCAATATAACAGCAACCCTCGTATACGGTCACAAGTCATCTCTTCAGTTCACAGAAAGTCATTTAGACCTATTTAACATGTCGACCAGTCTGGGTTCACAACAAGTACCATAAATGCATCTAAAAGGTGATCTTTTTAGATAAAAAATAATTCGATCTAGATGGGTAAGACGGATTTTGATGTTTTTGCAAGTATTTGCCAAAAGAACCCCTAATATTTACGAACTGGGTGCACGAACTCATGCTGCGTGATATATTTAAGTAATGCTTCTTCTTCTTTTTCTATACGAAAACATGGAAAATCTCTTTATTGTTATTATTGTTTGCAAAGTAAATATTTTCTGGAAAACCTTTCTATTACTTTATGGACTCGTCAGCATGCTCACTTGAGCTTCATCTGATCGCTGTGTAGGGCGCACTGGCTGTCTTTGTTTAGTCCTTAATTTGCCAAGTTCATAGAACATAAAATTCAAAAATTGTTTAGTCATTACAATTTAATATTTTATTTAAATTGATTATAATTTGATTTTTAATTAAACAAAAATCGTTAATTAATAAAGGGTGTATATGTGGCAAGTAAAATCCAGGAAAAAAATCGTGGATAGTTAAGAGGAGCCTTTGTGGTGCTGCTTGTTGTAACATTTAAGATTTAAATTTAATTTAAATACTTAAACTAAAGGGAAATTGATTTAATTAATTGAAATTATTTGCCACAATTTGCGGCATTCACCGGTTCTTGTTGGCCACCTTCATTTGCCCCTGACACCGTTTCATTGTACTTGTCCACTAGTTTGTCGAAGTGTTCCTCGTCCAGTGGCAGCGACTTCAGATCAGAGACATTGTTGAACTTCTCTTTGCCGTATTTCTCACGCACAGCCTGTAAGTGCAGCGTTGTGGCATTGTCATGCGATTCGTGCAGATACAGCATAAGTTCCTTTAGATCGCCCAAACCGTATGTGGTTACCTCTGCTAATTCCTTCGTCCAAATCGGTTCGCCGAGCAGGAAACGCGACAGGGCAATCGAAGCCGATGAAATTTGGGATGGCAAAAAACGCAAATAGGGCTTAGCTTCAAGTAACGCCAACTCGCTGATGTACAGAGTCAGAAACTTGAGTTGATCGGGCATGTCAACTAGAACGCAATATATGTTGATAAAGACGTGCGCAGTTGGCGTGCACAAATCGAAGGCCAGAGCCTTCAGTAATATTTGCTCCATGCGTAACAGTTTCCTTTTCGAGTAATGGTTCATGATGAAGACAAAGTCGCCGACATCTGGCGGATAGGTCTCCTCATATTTTGATGCAACGTACATGGCTCCGATGCCGACCAGCTCCAATTGTTTGCACACCTTCTTCTGACTAAGGAAACGATCCAAGTACGATATGGTCAAGTATAGAGTCTCTGTGTCCAGATGAAAGTAATCGGAGACCTCGACTAGCCAATTAACGAGTACGGCGCGCATTGAGAGGTTTAAACATTTCTGACTACGAATATATAGTGGGCCCGGACGATGTTTGGTCTCACTCTTCCGAAAGTATTCCAAAATATCACGCTGATACTCGACCACCTCAAAGAAGCGTTGGCGATCATTGCTCGGCGGCGATCGTTGCACCTTGCTCTGTGCCGCCGTCATCGGCATCAACGGATCACCTGTAACACCAGCAATGTCGGGTTTGCTGTCGTCATCGGCTTTGGAGATAGACGTCGACACCTGCGAATTGTCAATTGACATGGACGAGAGCACCTCCTTTACGGACAGCTGAGTACCATCGAAGCTATGCTGCGGATAATCCTTGTGCCTGGAATCATACTTTGTGCCGTAGTGATCACGAACATTTTCCTTGTCGTTCGCAGCACCACTAGCGAAGAGTTGTATTTTGCTGGCTTTGGCAATATGTTGGTGTTCATGCGAATCGTTCGTATCCTCCTTGAATTGCTCAATGGCCACAGCGATATGCGATTTTTTACTATTGATTTCATCTGTCTCCTTCAAATTGCCAATATCACGAAGAGCCGTTTTGTTGTCAACATTACTGCCAACAGCGCGCTGCTGCGCCACACTTGCGTTGTTCTGATTGGGCATGGAATAGCCGCGTTTTAGCGTCGATTTGTCCTTTAAGCGGACGCCACCAGCCACACCAGCGCCACCGATCACAGCAAGCGGTTGCTTGGTGTTGAAAGGAATGTGCGTCTTCTTCTTCGTCACGCCCTTTACGGCATTCTCTTTGTTCACAATTGGAGCCTGATGTATTCCAATTTCAAAATTATCCATTTTTCTTAAATGTTCTTTTTAAAATGTTCATAAAATTTTGTATTTTTTCTAATATTAATTTTTTGTCAGAACCACTTCCTACTTTCTTTGCTTTTGTTTTCGTGAATAGTAAAATCGGCTAACTGGTTACTAATAAATAACTAGATGAAGTAAAATGGGGAAAAATATATATGTTATTATTAAATTAGATTATGAAAAATTATGTTAAATTTGATTAGATTATTTCCTGGCGACTGTGGCAGTTTTCTGTGGGTTATAGCTCACCAATGTTAGCTACAGCGAATAAGAATGTAGCTGTAGCTCTCAGTGGGTTAGTTTCCCATAATATCTTGTGGTCAGCAAAAAGCTGGCACTGAAGTAGTGTGTAGTGTTCCGGCCAGGAACATCTTCATCACCATTGCAGTAGCCGCATACTAATAGGTTAATGGAAAAGTAACTTTAGAAAATTTGAATTGAATTAAATTAAAAAAAATTATTTTAAATAGAATTGTCAATTTCGAATGTTACTTTTCCACCAAGCCACTATATACCCATTGTAAACATGAAGTCGTAAATGCTGTGCTGCTGTGGTTAATTGCTTTGATAGTTGCTAACATTTTTGTAGTCCACTAACAATTTGGCTTTTTGCTGCTGTCATAGTAAAAGGTTGTGCTTATAAACGTTGATGCACAGCCAGGCAGTTCGAGGTGATTTCGTCTACTAGCATAAATGTCTCTATGGCGTGGAACATAAATAAAACAGGCTCTGTTTCGGCAGCCAACATTTACTACGTTTATATGGCAGCTAGAAGCGGTTTAGCTAAAATCGGTTTGCCCTAGAACGCTTTATTTGTTAGTGTTTATATGTGGGTCTTCACAGCGTTCTTATTTTTCTTTTTCAGAGTTTCCATGCGCATAAATGTTATGTGGCTTACGTATCAGAGTGTTATTTACAAAAAAAAAACAAATTGTATAAAATAAAATATAAATGTATAAGGCTTGTAAGGCTTTTTAATAACGTTTTACAATGATTTTTCAATATTTAATTCGCAAAATCATTAAAAAAATGAAAATAAAGCAAAATAATTATACAACACAGCAACTCTGCACGAAACATACAGCTGATTGTGAATAGCGACCTGCTTAGGTGTCGTGTTTAAAAAGCAACCTACGCTTAGTGCACTTACTGCGTTAAAGCGCACTGGAAAAGTGTTTACATGTGCGTTTTAAGTCCAAGTGATTTTAGCTGAACCACTTTTAGCTGCCATACAAACGGGGTAATTGAAAAGTTGTTTTAAGCACTTAAAAAAAAAAAACAAGTGGCAATGTGTTGGAATGGGCATCTGGCAACGCTTTATAGACGTCAGGCAATTTCTGCCCGAACGAGCGTTCGATTACGAAAAACTTGAGAAATGAGTTACTTCAACTTTACTACTTTGTGAAGACGCCGCCAACAAATATACATAAGTTTCACCACACACATATATATATATCCTAGTTGTATTTAATTAACACTTACAAATAAAGAGATATGTTAAAACCAACACAATGTCAATGAAGCTTTTACACTTCTCATCAGGCAATTAACTATTTTCACACTCATAATATCGTATTGCAATTTGTAATTTGTAACAATTTAATTTTTGACGAAATAAAACTTCCAAGTCAATGTGAGCGTTGTAAGTAGTGCGTTGTTCTGAAAAGCGATGTACAAGATTAATCCAAAAATTGACAGTTTTTGTTATTGAAAATGTCATTTTGGGATAGTGTTGGGTAGGCACAGCTCGCTTTGGTGCACAGGTTCACTTCATTTTGTCACACTGCTCACTTATGTTTACTCTTCAGTTGCTCATGAACTTACAAAATGGCAGTTATTTTTTGATTCAAATAAACTATAGTATGTACATTTTAACATGCTTGAATATGAATAATGAAATATATAGAATAAAACATAATATAATAAAAATCAGCAATGCAAAAACGTGTGCTTCACTCTCAAAAGAAACCTGCCGCCCGCTGTACATTAAGGGCAGTTGTGGTGTTGTTGATCTCAAAAGTCCAACGACTTAATTTAGTAATGCCAACTTGCTGGAAGTCGTTCGTTTCCTGGTATTTCTACAGACACAACTCGGCTTTTTGGAACGGAACTCGTTTTAACTAATTAATTGGCTATTGAACGTTTAAGGTTTGCTATTAGCAAAGAGAATACATTGTTAACAATAACAATTATGTATGTGTGCACGTTACAGCAGTGTACATAGGCTCCTTGACTTTACACAAAAATTTGTTCATTCGTTTCGACGCTAACTGCTCGTTCGTTCGTTCATGCGTTCGCTGGTTTATTTCTTCGCTGGTTCAGTTCTTTCTGCGCCCCACATTTGTTGATTTGATTTAGTGCTTGCACGTTGGTGACTTTGGTTTTCTTTGTGTTTACGTGCGCGAGAGTGTTGAGTTCACTGAAAGAGAATGTCACGTAAAGCGCACCTAATTTGTTTGTTCCTTTATTTGTTTTATCAATGCCAGGTGGGTGGGTGTTTGTGTGCGAGTGCAATTGTCTGACTTGGAAAAATGGCCCAATGCATTGAATTGATACTCTTTCTCTCTCTCCTCTGACTATACATCGCCTTCGGTGCTGATGACTAAGATTTTTTCGCTTTCGAAGCGATTTTTCAAAATTTGTAATGATTTTGAAGCAATTTTATTCATGAAACTTCTTTTTATTTCAATTTAACTTTGTTCAGTTCTTTCGATTCCATCCCTTTGCTTATATTCGAGCCACCGTCGGTAACTGAATTTCAAGCTATAACCATTACCTTGCGTTCAGTGTTAATGATTGCCTTGTTTAAGCCAAAGAGTATGCAATGAAATCTGCCGTGGGCGGGCACCCACCGTTTCACTGAATTTGTCCGGCCATGGCAGATGTCCGCCTGGCGGAGCTGTCAAAAAATACGGTATGTACGTGTCCACAATTCACCAAAGAATGAAAATTGATTTCTATTACTGTGAAATAGTAGATTAAATCTCTCGGACATGCCGCTTTACCAAAATTGGCCTCTCTCCTCTGGTCAGTAACCACTGAGCAAAGAAGTAAGCTTTTCTTTAAATTGGTTGACATCCGTTGGAGGTACGACGCTTCTCCAGATATACGCTTGAATTCAATATTGTGGCGTTTGCGACATTCCTTTAACCATCCGTGCGATGCCGAAAACCCAGAGTATTTCACGTGCTTTCTTTTGCCTTGACTTTTGCGATCGATCCCGAGATAGGAATAACTTTGCTCTTAGCCTTACGAAGCAATCGTAGCACAATTGGTCAATTTGGGAGCCTTGTGGGGTCAGTCAAGTTTTCTTTTGGTGAACATTTATTCCCGATTGCCATTTGGCTTTGGTGACGTTAGTTGTTTTTGGAAATTTCGGCAGGTTATATAAAAGTATAAATGGGCAAACAATTGATTTACCCGAGTTAAAAAAATTTACCTCTTCGCTAGTTTAAGCACTGATAGCTTTTCTATCTATCTCTTGTATATTAAAAATTTATTATTTTTCTTTATATGAAAGTAAATTCCGTGGTGCCATTCTGATGTCTGCAACATCTAACTAGCGAATGAGAAAACGATACAACGATACAGAAGCGTTTCCATACGAATTAATAAAGTAACAAAAGGTAACCGATTAATCAAGCACCGATTAGGCGCCAATTTTTATTCGCACGTTTTTTTATAAGAAGGAGTTTTTTGTCTTGGGACTAAGAAATTTTTCCGGCTACGGGAGATATCCGCCTGGGGGAGCTGTGCGCGAATAGAGATTTCACTGTAAATATGTACATACAATCAGTAGTCAGCAGAATGATGTTACTTAACTGCGGTCAACGCTGGTAATTCGCTGGTAATAGCGAGAGGTAACATCTTCTCATAGCTTCACCTCGGTAGAAACACGGATAGGGACTTCGAGAGAGGAATGAATGTAAAGTCTATAAGAATGTATGCTCTTTGGTTTAAGCCTTTAGGCAAAGAGTATTCATTCATATAGAGGTTACATTTCTCCCTTAAATTCCCCCTTAGAATCGGACACTGATTCTGTACATCAACAGAATTGTTGGCTGTTCAACTTATGCAGCGTAACATGTTGCTGTTGGTTTGCTTGGGTTTGCAAATGGACGGACGTCGAACTGCCGTAAAAGGGGAATATATTCAATGATAAGTAAATTACAAAAACACAAGAAAGACGTAATAAAAACAAAAGTCGAGACACTGTCTTCTTTCTCTGATTTTTTTAAAGTTCTTTATTTGCAAGCAGGGTCGAGAATATTAAGCAAATTGTGTGGATTTTTCTTTAATTTATAAAATGTTTCTTGAACAAACGAAATCGAGCCATAGCTGCCTTGTATTTTGCCTATATTCATTTATTTGAATGAAATGAAAATACCAGGCGGCCAGCAAAAAAAGAAAGATCATAAAACAAAACCATACAAAAATATTCGGGGTGATACACACAATAAGAAAGCAATACAATCTTATACACGCACTACACCTACACAACAAGGTTACTCACACGATGGCAAGTTTTTATTTTTGACTTCAACTGCTTGAAGACAATTTTCGGTTGTGGCAGAAAACAAAATCCATTTCAAGATCAAGTACAGCGAATTCACATTTATTGAACAGCCATAGAAACCGAAGTGAAATTTTTAACTATCGTCGAATTTCCGTAGGCCGGACTTTTATAAGTCGAATATCTCCATGACTCGAATTGAGTGCGTTTATAGCGAAAAATCAATACAATATGTCTTCCATAACTGGAATATCCCCATAATTTGAACCTTTGTTATGCATTGTGGTTATACGAGATTTGGAAGTATGACTGTACGACGAATACGCACGGTCCGCAAAGTTCGAGTTTCAATCGCGCAAAGCAAATTTCGTCATCCTTACTTTGTGTTGTGTTCTTTCCTCTTCTTTCCTTGTGATCGGCAATGAAGTAAAAAAAGAAATGGTCTAGACTTTGTTGTTGCGTGAGCGTAGCAAAAAAGAGGAACTTTTATTCCCGCACGCGCCCCACTTCACATCATAACCAACAAGTCAACTTTCGATTGTCAGGTCCCGAGCGCGTTTCGTTCTTGAGTTCAAGTTTGCGTGCACGCAAAAAGTATACATATTCATATACGCAGGCATATTTTTTTCTTTGTCTTCCCTTATGTTCGGCAAATAAGGAAAAAACAAATGTCACACGCTTTGTTGTTGCGTGGTCAATGGCAACATGTATTGTTTGCCTGTTTTCGCAGTAGCTCAGCTGGTTTGATATCGTTTTCACATGGGACACTTGCAGTTGCTTGCTGTTTTTTCTGTTTGTGTGCTAGTCAAGGTAGAATTAGCTGTATTCAACTTGGATTTTTTGACATACCTAGCGCAAAATATGCATTTTAAATAAATTTTACTTATTTATTTCTTTATTTCTAACAGTCCGAACGAATAATTTATTCGTTATTATTATAATTATTTATTCATCAAAAGTCCCACCAAAACCAATACAAGTGGGTGGAGGGAATTGCAATAACAAAAATCATGTTCCTCATTCATTAAAAAATCGCGCCAAACCAATACATGTTCTTTTTCGCTATCATTCCTCAACAATACCAATACATCAAAATACAAATGGGTGACGGCAATCAAAACAAACAAAACAAAGGTGATACACAGAAATTCCTTTTCATGCTAATTCGCACCAAATACACAAAATTGAGCACAGTCCGACGGAGAACAGCACTTGCTTCGATTTCGCAACAGGCACCCGTATTTAAATTTCTGTTTGCCTGGTTACTTTGAGTTGCAATACAATGTTTTCGTATAATAAAAGAAAATCATAAAAATTTGTTGTTTACATCTATTCTTGCCAACTAAACGTATAATAAGCGTAAAGAATAGCATATTGATGAATAAAACAAAGAACGATAATTTCAAAGGGGTCAAGTCTGTTAATAAAAAATGCGCGCGTTAGCAGAATGACGTTGCTAAACAGCGGCTGCGCTGCTACTTCGATGTTAATAGCAGAGAAGTAATATATTCGCATAGGTTCTACTTATTTGAAAAAAGCTAAAAAAGCTTTTGAGAGAAATGTAACCTGTATATAAATGAATACTCTTTGCACCAAGCACTCACTCTACACTAGTCACTCATCTCTAATTGTGTGTGCTTGTATGCGTGTGTTCGATTCTAAAACAATTCTACAACCTTCTTATCATTGCTTACTCGCGCTTACTCACTCACTCACTCACTCCTTCGATCGTATGCTTTAGTTTTAGTTGCCTTGTCTCTCATACCGATTGAACCAGAGAGAAATTATTCATATGAATTAATACTCTTTGGATTGCCCGATGACTCTTCGTTGTCCTAATACGATCGCAATAAAAAGCGAGGCAATAAATTAAATACATTGGACTTTTCACATTTTATTTCGGCGTTTGAGTGCGCGTGTGTGTGAGAATTAAAAAAAAGACTACGAAATTATAATTGAAATTTATTGTACGTCTTTTCTACCGTCTTCTCTTCTAACCGTTGCCTTTTATTGTATGATAAATTATAAAAAAGAAATATTTTAATTCCACGAAATCTTTGGAAAGCGCTTATTTGTTGTTTCCTCTGATCTGCACTGCTGGTCGCTCCTACATGAGTGACCAGGCGGACCACAGTGCCACTATCATCAAGAAACATAGCCTTCCTCCCATTGACATCATGCCTGCTTTTTCGACCAAAGCTGCTGCTCCGTTGTTGGAGTGGTTTTCGGCGCCCTCATCAAGTAACCGTATAAAAAAGAATAGTAAACCAAGTTCGTCAAAACAGACAAGTATTAAAAAAGTTAGCAGAAAACAACTTTTGGATGCAAATCGATTCGCACCACTTAGTAGCGATTCTGGCGCTTCTGACATGGAGCTTTCTTTTGAAGAAGCCAATAAGAGCGAAACAGCTTCTCTGGAAACTGTAAACGCCAATGAAACCGCTGCTTCAACCAGTCGGCCTGAGACCACTACTCATATTCCAATTATAAATAATAGAGTTGATTCAAGGATTCATAACAAATCTCCGAAGCCACCACCCATTTTCATTGTCGGCATCACAAACATTAACGGTTTGTTAGCCAACCTTGACACTGTGACCGAACCCGAATCATACATGCTGAAGGCATCTCCTACAGAGGGTCTGAGAATCCAGCCCTCCACCAGTGATGCCCATCGTAGTATTATACGCCATCTTGAGCTGCTAAACATTACGTTCCATTCGTATCAGTTAAAAGATGAAAGGGCATACAGGATTGTTATTCGCAGCCTTCACCACTCATCCCTCGTCGAGAATATTAAACGAGAAATAATAAGCGAGAACCATAAATCAGTTATACTAATTCCTATTAGATGCCAAAATTAACGCCCTGCTAGCTAATGCTGCAGTTAAGTATTCTAGGAAAAAAAAGTTTTTATCTTATTATTATTAAAATAAATAAATATAAGCTTTGTATACTTTCTAATGAACTTAAATTAAAGATTTTTGAAATATGCAACTCTATGGGTCTAACAATGAACATAAATTCAAGCTTTAATTCAAGTCGTAATTGGTTATTGGAATCAAGTTTATAGCGTTACCTCACCAAGGATTCCGAGCAATGGGGCAGCTTTTCTCAACGGCGATTTATGGTTTTTTCCTTGTCTTGCATTAGCGATTGGTGTCTGTTATGGATATAAGCTGAAAGAACCATGTCGGTGTGATGCTGAGACATTGGCTGAGGTGAGCGTGGCTTGCCCATTTTACTCTGAAAGTGATTATCGAATAGTCGGTTGAAGTCTCTGCGGAAGTTGCTGTCAAAGTTGGAATCAAAGCGAAAGTTATTGTAATTCTGCGCCAAATTATTGGAGCCTCCAATCTCATTATTCGTCTGATCGGGGGTATCGAATGCACCCATGTCACTGTCATCGTTGTCGATGGGACATTCGGATTCTCCTTCCGATATATCTTGATAAACGTTCGGCCTTGATTCAGCGTCTTTTATAGCCTTGCGTTGCTGAATTGTGGCGGCGAATGCTGCTAAATGGGATTTTAAGCGTTTGTTTTGTTCGTTATTATAAATTGGACTATTATCAGCTGGGCCGTTATCACAGTTCTCGCTGTAAACTTGACTGTTATCAGCAGGACTTTTGTCGCTCTCTGCCGGATATTCATCTATAAAATTGTGTGAGGTGCCACTAGTAGGCCCCTTGGCAAGATTGATCTTATTAAAAGGTGCATTATGTTGAATGGCAATATCGAGCATTTGTTTGCACGTGTCTACTTGATTCTGCCACATTTGCTTATGCTTAGGGTTTATATTGTTGGTGTTGGCATACATGTTTTTGTTGTTGTTGTTTTTCCCGCTACTTTTTCCAATTGCACTTTGAATAAGTGGAGCTGATGTGGCCTTACACATCGCTTTTGACTCGTAGCTGCCCAGGACCTTCCCATTTCCGCTATTCTCGCAGCTGGGCGCATCGTCCGCCTCAAACAGACCCGTTTCTAAGTTATCTATGTAATTCGTAATTCTCGACACGTATCTACGCATTGCTTTGAGGGTCTGCTTCATACCATCAACCTTGGCCGGACCCAAGCTAATGGTTTTGCTTTTCATTTTATTTTTGCATTTGGAGTTGCCGTCCACTTGAGAACCGTCAGATGGACAGATAGGTGAGATGTCCTCTCCTGAGATTGCAGACAAAGAACTGTCTTCGAGTTGTTTACCTGTCGGTTCTGCTTCAAAATTATTTTGCTCCGGTGAGTCGCCACTAGCGTATTTTATCATAGCTGCGATTTGTCTTGGAATATCGGAATCCAATGGCGCCTTATCATATGAAGCGACATTTTTATTACGCTGAAACTTTATACTTGTCGATCCACCTTCTTCATCTGCATCAGCTACGGTTGGCCATGCCTGTTTTATTGGTGTGTCCGAAGACTTTAGAGCTGCATTATTATCTTTCATATCAGAGTTCCAACAAGCCGTATCCATGGGAGTATTTCGGCTCCGCTTTGGTTGGGCATCTCTATCCAAAATATAACCTGCGCCCATATCGGGGACATGAAACCTGGCTTTGCCTTTGTCATCATACTCATAATTATCCAAGGGTAGTTCTGGGTTCGCGTATACGCTCCGTCCAGCGCACGAGCTTATCAGCGCGATCAATGTAATTAACACTCTTGTTTGTGAATTCAACTTCATATTATTTCAGAAACTCTTGGACGGAAAATAAAATGTTCTATAGCTCTAGTAGATAAGTCTTTCAACTAAAAATATCTGACAGCAAATCCCAGGCAAATTACGTTTTCTGAATGCCAGTTGAGGGATGCGAAATTACGAGTATTCAATGTGAGATGAACACAATATATTGGTATGTGTAGCTATAGCCAAGCGAGCAAATTGTAGCCAAGTCATCGTAAAAGTATGAAGAGAATAACGAGAAAGAGAAAAAGCCACCATCGATATGGAAACAACAAAGTATTTCAACCACGGGCTTATGGCACGCCTAATCGGTACTGTGGGAGACTTAGTAGTAACTCAGGTGTTTTAGCCTTCTTCTTCAAACACAAAAAAAAATTAAGGTATCAAAGTGTATCAAATATGCTAATATTCGTAGTGATATAATTCTCAGAAATTTTATTGAAAATCCTGGAGTGGCGTTATGACTGTTCATTGTCGACGGGCTAACGGTGGGTGTCATCGCTAGTTAAATCTGTCACTAAGTTTGCCAGTGAACTTTCTACCAATTCTTCTGGCACCTGAACACTACTGCGGTTGCCAAAAACCTCGTCTAACACGTCAAAAAATTCCCAGCTCGTTGAACCCTTACCCGAGGTGTTGTCCCACTTCTTAATCCACTATATTAATAAAACACCTAATCATTTCTTCTTTTGAAAAGTACATTCAACCTCCTTAATCTCCCGCATTATTTTTTCCCAAATTGTATTCCTTTTCCTTTTTTTTCGCGGTGAATTCTCCTTCATGGCACAAACGTACTTCTACAAGAAGCTTCTTCCTTTCGTGAGTCCACCTTTTCTCACTATTGCATTATCAAATTACATTAATCAAATTAATTTAAATTATTAAATTTAAATATTAAATCAAATTAATGAAAAACTTAAATATTACTTGTAAAAAAATTTTTCTTACGACAATTCCATTGTTTCACGCGCCAAAAAATGAAATGCATCACAAATGGTAATGATGCGCAAATTTGAGAAATGTTGCGCATCGTAAAGTATTGCGAGGCGTTAATGAACACTCGGCATTGCATTATTTTTAGCAATACCGTTTATGAACAGTATGCATTGCAGTGTTGTGTTGCAGTGTTGCGTTTATGAAGTCAGCCATTATTCTTATGCAATTAGCATATTAAAAAAATTCCCTCAACAAATAAGGAGATATTTTTAATATAAACGAGGAAAGTACTCTGCTCCTCCTATACGGCTTCAACGATTTTGATGAAATTCTTTATTTGTGCTTAGGGCGACTCCCCAGGATGGCGCTTTGCTTGTTAGACTGGCCCTTGTCGTGATAGCGATTTTATCAAAATCAGTCAGATGGCTTAGGCGTAAAAGGATGGTAAAGAAAATGTCTTGGCCTATTTATATAATACTAATGGCCCCGGAAATCGTTGGTTTGCCCTCTCTTGTATGTGGTGCGTTCAAACAGTATACTCTGAGAGTAAAAAGCAAATGAGAAATTTTGTTCGTGGTTTTGCCTCTCTCTTGCCCCAATCATAGTGAACATAATATACACAAATAACACAACGAAGAGGGCAATACTTCTGTGCGTGGTCAACAGAGAGTACGAAACTTTTTGTGCTTGTGCTGGCAGTGGATGGAAAAACCTAATATTAAAAAAAAACAACATAATTATCTTTAAAATATCGAAAAACGAAGTCTGCCAGTTTCTTCTATAGCGCAAATGTGTTGTTTAAACAAAAACAAAATTTTTAATTGTGTATTATAGCGTCAGGAAAGCGTTACATACAGATTTCCTAATTAATAATAATAATAAATTTTATATAATATAGTAGTATAGATATAGATATTGAATTCACGTATATGGTAAAAACTCTGCATTTAAAAATAAAAGTTACATTCCTCCTTTAGTTCCCTCCTTCACACACTATATCGCTGATATATTCTATTGGGAGCCAGGTAGAGGGTAGTTCCAATGAATGACTTCTTTTGAGCAATTCCATATAAAGGCCGTTGTCCAAAAATGCTTACGTGTGACTTCAACTGCCCGGTCTCTTCCTCTATGGTTGGAATCCGTGTTAATTTTTCCCGAGTATTATACTACTGCCGGAAAGGTCATTACCAAAATTCTTTTACAACATTCGAAAGGAAAGATGCTCATGGAGTTTTTGCAGATCGGCAGTAATACTATGGCTTATTTGACCGATTTGCTAACAAATTACAAACAAATTATAACAAAGAGCATGTTCAATGTGAAAACGTGGCCCGGAAGAAAAAAAAATTCAGCACAAACAACAAGGTTTTCGACGTTACAAAAGCACATGTTAAAGGTTTTGATAGACCATATATCTTGAAGGGAATAAAATATAGCAACGGCTAGAAAAATTATATCTAGCAAGAGGGATATTAAGCTAGAAGAAATAATTCATTTCTCATAGGTATACTTACTAAACGACCCAGGTATCTTGAGACTCCTTTCAGCGTCTTCGTATAGCTGCGTACCAATGATTTGAAGATCAAATTTAATAGTTAAACAATCTGAGGTTTTTCTTTTTGTGTTTTATTTTTGAATTTATTGTTCTGAAGTCGGTTAAGGTAAACGCATAACATGTTCATTGTACTTGTCTATAGAAACAATTCTGAACAAGATAAATTTTTCTTTGTATTGTATTTTGCACATTGAAACAGTGATATTCATATGCTCTTATAATCGTTATATATTTCTCTCTGTAATGCCATTTTGCTTTCAATGTTCCCTGACAATTCCTTATGCTATTATTTAAAGTAGGAATTAAAAGAAGAAGAAAAACAACAGGAACAGAAAACAAACACAAATATTTATAATGATAGATCTATTTGGTTATGAGACTGTCACGCTCTCTGATTTTCCCACATTTAATTCTTTGTTTCTTCCCATTAAACCCTAAATTTATGTAATTTTCTCATTTCCATTTTCGTGGTCTAAATGAATTGCTGTGCCTTTGCTGGCAACACTCAATGACACAAAACGGTCGTTCAAGCTACAATAGAATTTTACGATATTTTACATTTACAGACATTTACAGTTATAAGATTATCATATTTATTTCCTACCTAGATTGCCTTCAATTTCCTTTTTGTTTCCGCGTTTAATATACACGAATGTGGGTATTGTTCGATTGGCAGGGTTGCACTTGCATTGCAGTATTTCACTTCTGCTAGATATTTGCATTGCTCTTTGACAACCCTATACCATTTACTGTGCGCTTCATTGTTCGTTACTAGATACAATAATTGATATATTTATAAATATATATGTGACTTAGCGTAATGTTATGACTTACATCAAGAAAACAAACATGAACCCTTTATATAGACAGCTAATTCATATATACATAATTTGATAGTTCATAGATACATCAATTGAATATACCATATATGTATGTAGGTATGTAGTATCGCAATTACGCATTGCTTAGGTGCAATAGGTTGTGTTCATAAAATGTATTTTTTGTTTTATATATTTATTTATTTATTTTCAATGAATTAATTTAAAGCTTTAGAGGAAACAATTTGTTGTTCGCTTTTTGCTCTTAGTGTAGTACTTTTTATCTGTATTTGTATCAATGATAATTTGTGTATTTGTATTTTTGCAATGGCAATTGCAGCAAGCAAACGTCTCGCATTCCAAGTGTATTTTTTCTTTGGCATTGCGGATGTTTAGGAATCAATCGATCAATGTTAGGAATACAAAATCCAATATTTTTAGGATCTTTATTCATATAAGTTTGCACGGACATCGCTTTGGCGCTACACACGTCTCTAATCTAGATGCTCGTAATTCAACTATTGCAGTTTTATCGTTATACATATATCGATATATGTTTGTATGTATTATAATGTATGTATGTATTATAATAGTAGTGATATGATTTGACAATGGTTAATGAAGGTAAGCCGAATGGCGAATGTGCGAGCGTAACTAAGGTAGGATGATTTATTTTGGCTCGTGAATGTGGCCTAATTAAGTACTGTTGCATTGTGGTGAGACACTGCGCAGGTGTCAAACTTTGGGTGGTACATTTGAAGAGCGTGTGCGATTTAGAGCCATGGTATGCAAATAGTGCGACAAACTTCACGCGGCAGTGGCTCATCACCGGTGTTGCCACCACCGCCGCCGCCGCCACCGCTGCTCGTGGCACCGCTGAATTTGAAGAAGGAACTCCTTCGTCAGTGTTTTCGACTGGCCTGTGGTGACTTGTTGCTGGCAACACTGTTGCTCGACTGGTTTGAGCTTGAGCTGGCATAGATGGCATGCTGCTGTTGCTGTTCTTCGCGCTGATAATGTGTCTGCTGCTTCTGCGATGCCGTGCTCATCGACGATACTGAGGCGGATGACGATGATGAGGTGGTCGATGAGCTGGAATGTGATGCAGCCAGGGAGGCGGCACGTGAAAGAGCTGTGTGACGTTTGGGTATTACGAATGGTGGTGGCGGTTGCGGCGTATATTGCGGCGGTGTGGAGTTGGCCGATATCTGCCGCACGAAGCTGCGACCGCTCGACAAAGCACCACGCTGTGCACCGCCTATGTGTGAGGACGATGATGATGACGGCGACACGTGTAAGGAGCCGCTTCGCGCAATGGCACCAGTGCGTGGTGGTATGATCGGGGGTGGCCCTTGTGGTGTGCCGCGTAATTTAGTAGGCGGAGAAGTGGCTAAACATTCGGTTGACGTTTGTGAGGGTATACGTGGCGGCAGCTGAGGCAATCTGGCCTGAGGTTGCACTGTCGATGTGGTAATCGTTGGCTTCTGCATGGGCACTGTATGATGGATGGTCACTGTGTGTGGTTTGGTGGCGCTTGGCGGCATCATTGTTGACGTGGTTGTGATGGGCACTGTTGTTGAACTAGTAGTAACCACTGGTGGTGCATTCATTCGTTTGCTAGGCGCATCACTAGTATTTGGATGGGTATGCTGCTGCTGGTGCTGATGATATTTCTGCGTTATTGTCGAAGAATGCGACTGCTGTTGGTGGTGAGACTGCTGCTGCTGGTGTTGCTTCTGTTGTGCGTGCTGTTGTTTTTGTTGCGCATGTATATCTTGAATCTGCATCGTTATGACGACGGGATTCTTCTTCTGATCTTGTCCCGCGGCTACATACGAGAAGACGCACAAGACCGAGTAGCAAATTTGGTCCGACTGTGCACAGATCATTGTGTCATTGTTAGAGGAAAAAAGGACGATTAGCATACTTTTGTAAATGCATTTCTCTTTTGGTATGAATGATCTGAACAGAAGTGGAGAATACAACTTAAATCAAAACAAACAACGTTATTAATCACAGCTCTCTCTCTCTCTCTCTCTCTCTCTCTCTCTTTGTCTCACTCAATCGCTTTCAAATTTTCTCACGCACACCCACACAACATATAGAAAATCACAGTTAAAGTTTAACATGCATGCAATTTAAAAAGTCAAATAAAAGTTTTTATATATATATATATATCATATTACATATATATTTTGCCATAACTTTTCGTGAATATTTTTTTTTTTAAAGTAAAAAATGAAACTCGTTTTTATATACAAAATTAATGCATGGCTGCTCATATTTATTTAGGGTATTAATGTTCATGAATGCTAAGCATTTCTTTTTTCTTATTTTAATTTATGATTTTCTTTGATATCGTCAACTCAACTATCTCATTCTGTCTAGCTTTATTGCTCTATGTCTCAAGCACATTCGTCTTGTTGCTTGTGCTCACGGTTCAAAAGGCGACGCCATTTCCCAAGCTCAGCGGCCGCAGCGTCGGCGTCGTCGTGTTCTTTCTCGCTCTCACCGTAATCAGATCATCGTTGCTATTTCGCTTGCTACGGTCGTGTCGTACGCTTCGCTCGTTTTGATTGTTTTTGTCATGTCGCTCGTTTCGGTTGTTTCCTGCGTTTCCTGCGTTTCCTGCGTTTCTTTCATTTCGCTCTTTTCGTTGTTGACGTTGTTGCCGAAGATGACAGACATATGCGAATTGCACGGAAGTGACACGATGAAAGCTGAGCACAATTTCTGCAGCCTGATATTGTTTCGTGATTCGTGATTCATTTGTTTCATGAATTTTATTCAACATATTTTTATATGGATATATTTTTTTTTATTTGTTATATTGTCAACATTTATAGATGTGTGGTGAATGGTTTATGGATTTTGTTGTTGTTGTTGTTGTTGTTGGTGGTGATAGTTGATGATGTAAGTGTTGGTTGTGGTTGAAGTTGTTGTTGTTGTTGTAGTTGTTGTATTGTAGTTAACACATATATAGGAACAAACGGAAATCAAAGTTGCAGAAAAAAATAACAAAAAAAAAGAATATTTACATGAAACATTGGAAATTGGTAATTATAAACAAATCAGTGCAATATGATCACATTTTATATGTTCAATGGATAAGATTTTTAAAAATTAAAACATTTATAATGTACTTGTTTAGATCAAATCGAATTTTAATCGAGTACTTAGCAAGAATTTCCAAATTGACTCTTATTTTTTTTACATAAATTAAAATTTTTCGATTTTTTACTCACCATGGTCGATTGATATTTACGCTGGATCAGATTACGCGTTTTGGGATCTAAAAGTACAAAAATAACAATTAATGAAATAATTAACAGAAAATAATGCTAGCTTTGGTGGAGTCCAAAGATTTCTCCTTTTAACTTAGCTCCCTCAAAAAGTGAGTACAATAATAGGTTTTTTTTTTCAAACAAGAATTCGCTTTCCTTTAATGACCCATAGTACTGACACTTATTACCTTTCGACCGTGTACCATTTAGAAGTTGTTAAGGAAATACGTCGGTGAGTGAGTAGCTTGTGTGTATAAAATACAAGTCCGTTCTAAAATTAAAAAAATGAATACAAAACAATTGCAAAAACTTGCTCAATAGTACGCTCAGTGCGCATCTTACCATCCCCCACCTACCGACACCTAACCAAACAAACGTCAACTGCAATTTGAAACCCCATTATTTATTGTGGTTGACTACAGACAGGTTTCCCATTTTAGATTTTTAAGATTTAAAGATTTTGGGATTCTTAGACTTTTTAGAGCAGGCGCAAATTTTACTAGTTTACTATTAACTAATTTCTCCTTCCCATTTTCGAATTCAATTTTCGTTTGCTTGTGAGTGGAATACGAAGAAAAGTTGGGTTTGTGAATACATTCGGCGGTGAAGTGCAAATTTTCATTTCGCTCCATTCACAAAAAGCGGACAATAATTTGTGAATAAACGAAAAGTTTCAGTGAGTAGCGAGCCACTTATACACATCGTTTTGTTGTCAATCAGCTGGACATTCGAGGACAACAAAGATTCACAAGCCTAAGATTTCTTTTTTCGTGAGTGTCTCCTAAATAGTTAAGTGGGTTCACCAGCTGGACCACTCAACGCGGAACTCTAATTCGGAACCAGTGTAAGTCAGCGATCCGAAGTGAATAAATCCCATGAATATACAGTTTGTCAAGAAATTGTTTGCAAAACGAAAAAAAACTCTAAAATTATAATTCTACCGCTTATTAATGATGTTAGGAATTACTTAGAGGAAAAAGTAAAAATGCGGTTTTATTCTGCAATTCATTTACAACAAAACTACATTTAAAAAAAAACATTTATTCTTTAAAATTAACTTTAAAAAGTCAAAATGAAATAATAAACATTTTTCAGCTGTCAAATAATTCTTTGCAAAATAAGAAAGAAGCGATGAAAACAAACAAAAAAAAGGCATTTTAAGCAAAAGGCCCCGTTCCATGAGGAACGGCTCGGTATGGCATCGTGTACAAAACATTGTTTGGTATCCAGCGTAGTAACTTTAAGCTGTGTAAGTGGTACAATAGAGGTAAAATAAAGTTTGCGAACAATGCCAGGAAAAAGAATTGATGAAAATGTTATACAGTTGGTGTATTTCCACTACTATGAGGGTAAATCTCCTAAAGAGTTGTCAGAAATGTTTCCGGTAAAACTGAGAACTGTTTACAATATTATACATCGCTCAGAGAAAGAAAATAGGCTGGAATTAATTAACTCTGCAGGCAGACCAAGAAAGTTGTCAAGAAGAGATAAGTCAAAAATTATTAAAACGATTTACAATGATCCGCAAAGAAGCACAAGATTGTTAGCAGCGGGCTTTAAAAATGACTGTGGAGTTGAAGTGTCTCATGAGACTATTCGACAGGTCTTAAAAAAATGCAAATACTTATCAAGAGTTGCCCGCAAGAAACCTTTACTCTCAACACAAAACATTTTGAAAAGGTTGACATTTGCTACGGCACACATTTCTCAGCCTATAGAGTATGGGAGAGATGTGATATTTTGTGACGGAACTAAAATAATGTTGTATGGTCACGAAGGTCCTAACAAGGTTTGGCGGCAACCTAATACAGCCCTCCAAAGGAAAAATTTTATACCTACTATTAAATTTGGCAAATTATCAGTAATGATATGGGGCTGTATATTTAGCGGAGGCGTTGGAGAATTGAGGATTTTCACGGATATTATGACTAGAGAATTGTATTTGGATATTTTGAAGAAGGGACTAATAAGCAGTGCCCAAAAGTTCGGATTTACAGATCCTCAAAACCCAGAGAAGCTCAAGTATAAGGTATATCAAGATAATGACCCAAAACATAAGTCATTGTTATGTAGAACTTGGCTACTATATAACTACACAAAAGTTATATACACACGTGCCCAAAGTCCAGACATAAACCCGATTGAAAATTTGTGGAGCCACCTGAAAAAAAGTGGCAAAACGAGTGCCCTCTAACAAAAAAGAGCTTATTCGATTCATTCGTGAGGAGTGGAACAAAATTCCTCAGGAATATGATATAAAAAAACTTATTGCGTCAATGCGAAGAAGACTTCAAGCTGTAATTGATGCCGATGGTGGACACATCAAGTACTAGAAATCCCAAATCTCTTTCAAATCACTTTTTCTGTTTGTTTTCATCGCTTCTTTCTTATTTTGCAAAGAATTATTTGACAGCTGAAAAACGTTATATTTTTTCATTTGTACTTTTTAAAGTTAATTTTAAAGAATAAATGTCTTTTTTTAATGTAGTTTTGTTCTAAATGAATTGGAGCAAAAAACCGCATTTTTACTTTTTTCTTTATGTAATTCCTAACATCATTAATAAGCGGTAGAATTATACTTTTAGAGTTATTTTTATTATTATTAAAATATTTATGTACATCTATATATATGTTCCAACCCTGAGCTCGGATACAACCGCTTACTTGCGAGCCAATACAATTCACCTTTCCGTTCGAATACCTATAAGAACGATCAGCACTGTCTCTATCTCTCTCTCTCTCTCTCTTTCCGTTTATATCAACGACCACACACACGCCAAATCGCAGAAAGAGCGAATGTGGCAAAATGCAAGATCAAGACAACGTTTCCCGAAGCCGCTAGTACTTAGAGTGTGTGTACGATAAAGTGAAGTGTTAGTGTTGTGTTTAGGTTAGGCTAGGCTAGACTAGGTTAGGTTCGGTTACTACTTCAATGGCGCCCAAACTTGAATTCCAATCAAAACCTTACAATTGCAAGCCTTTCCAAAGTCGTACATTTGTAGCCAAAGCTCTCAACTATTTCTTGTTCGTTCTGGCACAATCTGTTGTCGGAAACACAGCTTGTCAAACTATTCTCGAGATCCTTGACCTGGCCAATCTTAATGTATTGAGTGTGTTAACTCTTATTACTTCGATCCATAGGTCTATAAGGATTAAGCAGTTCAACGTTGCATATTAAATGCATAAGGCTTTTTTTTTTGTTTTTTTGTTTTTTTTTTTGTAAACGCCCTTATTTAACTTAGACCTGTTTTGGACAAATCTTGCAATTGAAACTTTGCCTACTTCCTGTTTACCGATGAATGTGAAATCTGGTACACACCTTTCGTTATGATGACAATACAATAATTTCTCTAAAGCTTGAATTATATAGTATATATGTATAGCTATATTTGTATACTTACTATATTCTTCCAACACGAAAATCCCTCCTTTCTGTGTAAAGCATTTACGTATATGATCCAACCGAACGAAGAACTGCAATAATCATTAATGGGAGAATTACTCACAAGTTCATTCTGAGCGTACAGATACGTTGTCAGCACAGAAGAAAACACAACGAAAAAATGTCGTCTTAATTGAACAAATCATATAAAAAATCGTATGTATATTTGACTTTTACCACTAAATCACTAATATCGATAACTGTAAATCTTCAAATTTATGTGATTTTAATACTTGTTAGCGCACTAAGTGATAAACCCAACTGAACAAAACTGTTGAATTCTAAAGGAATGAGATACGTTAAACGGAGGATTTAAAAGTGCCAAATCCAAATTTGAATACAAAGAATCAAGGCATGCAAGCGAGAAAACTAGGCGCAGGAAGTGGATCGAGAGATCGCCAGCGAGCATGCTATGCGTGCGTAGTGTGAGTTTAAATGTGTTGGTATTTCTGTGAGTTCGTCTGTGGATTTTTATCTATGCAGCTTTGTATCTATTTTGGTTTCGTGTCCATGTGATGTGATCAGCGTTTATATTGTATATTTTATTGTTAATTGATCACGTATTCGTATTAGAAAACCCAGCTGCATTGAACATTTTGTTCATTACGGCTCGGCCATTTTGCCGTGGATTGTGGTTTGTATGTATGTGTGTGTTTCGTTCGGGCATACTCGATATAAATTCAATGAATATTTTGTTGCTGCTCTGCGGCAAAGGCGACAGGCGTCAAATGTGAGAAGTTCAAGCTCAAGCAAAATAATAATAAGCAACATTAAAGCCAAGCCAAGCTAAGGCAAGCCACGATAAGTTAAATAAAAACAACAAACTCTCATTACAGTAACACTGAGTGTTGTTAAATGGGCAAAACTACTTTTTTATTTATGTATATTTTTTTGATATGCAGAAAAAACTATCTAAACTCATAGAGCGTATGGTGTTAACAGCCCATTTAAGGACACAAAATGTAGAAAATAGATATTCAAAGGCTCTAAAAGAAAATGTTTTTCAAAGTCAAGAAAATCAAAAACTATTCTTCAGAATTATTTTCGTTTTAGAAAAATAAGAAAAATCTTAAAAGAAACAAAATAAATCGTTTATGTATATATTTTTTATAAACATCGCTTGTATCTTAAAGCTTCTATTTCGGTGACTATTTGGTGTAACTAATTTTATTTTTCTTTCTATTATTATTTTTATTTTATTTATTTATTTCAAAATATATATATATATTTTTTTTGTGAATTGAAGTTCTAATTAGCACTTGTGAGATGGTCTTATAAGATGCTGATTAATAAAACTATATAAAATCGCTTGTGAAAAACTGCAGATACTTTTATTTTTGTTTTATATTTTTTTTGTGGGTGTTTGCATCTGTTTTAATTTTGCCTAGCACGAAAACGAAAGCATTACGATTATTGTTGTTGATGTTTGCTTCAAAAAGGACAGGATTTGTGGACGTGTAACTGTCTAACTGTCGGTCTGAATGACTGGCTGACTGTTTAGTTAGGGTGCGGTTTGTGGACATGGTTTACTCATGGTTTACTATTATAATTAAAACGGAAAGAACTTTTTTTGATGCTCTGTGTGCAAGTAAAATAGGCGCCTTATTAAACACATATAGTAAATCAATCAATTTATAACCTTCGAAAACAAGGAAAGTTGCAAGAATGGAGAAACAAATTGAAAAACATAAAAGTAAACTGCGATTTGAAAAATTTATGCTGAGACTCGCGCAAATGCACTGCTTATTGGGCAAACGCATACGTTATATACGGGTTTCATGAAATTTTCATTCAATAAACTTATAAATTGCATGCGTTTTTCTTGTTTGTTTGTGTTCCTTTTTAATTCAAATTTTTTTAAAACTTTTTTAAATTAATTTTTCGCTTTATTTTTTGTCTTTGACTTTTTGCTAAAAATTTGTATGATTTTGAATTTCGTAACAAAAAAAAATCGATTTACTTAAAGAAAACAAGACAAATGAAAAAACGCATAACTCAAAATTATGAGAATCACATAGAAAGTGGAATGAAGTTGCTGATAGCGATAGTTGAAGGGATAGTAATAGTGATAGTGACAGTGATAGAGAGCAACAGAGGTAGAGAGCATTAGAAAAACTTGTGGAAAACAAGTCTCGCATTTTTAGCGCTAAATCGAACCAACTCAAACCGAAAATCAACAATACAAATAAACGAAACTAATCGAAAAAGGGTGTTTTTCTTTTTTATTGTTTTAGCTTTTTTTCGGAAGTTTCTTTAACTACAAACTACTTGTATTAATTTTGTTATCTTGCTATACAAATAAATCTACACAAGCAAAATCATAAACATTAAAAACTGTTTCTTGGTTGGCTTATTTGTAGGTTCAAGTTCTTTATATTTTTGAATTGTTATTTTTAGTTTTCATTTGTTTTTTTTTTTTGTTTTTAACTTTTTATTTAAATTTTTTTTATAAAGTTTTTCTGCACTAAAGTTGCGTTTTTTGTATTTTATTTATTGCTTGTGAGTAAAGGTCTCACAGTCCAACTAATTCGAATTGTGCGAGTAAGGTTTATTATGTACTGCACGTAAGTAGGGAATGATAGCATTTTCAACTTTTTCAAACTAACACAAATTAGATATTACAAAAAAAAAATCTTAAAATCGTCTCTTAGGGTTTTTTTGTATGTGTGTCACGAGTAACTACGTGTATAAGCTATGTGGCTTTTATTTAGAAGACCGACATATACAGAATTAGAAGTGGATAGAACCTTGAAAGTATGTAATGTAAGCCTTAATGCAGTTCCAGGAATTATTAGCTAAGGGCTCTAAAATGCAAAAACATTTAACGAACCCAAGTCTATTTCCACTTTAGAAGTGAATTGTCAATCGTACTTGCTCAATCAATAACTAAGGAGTATTGCTTATTTCCCTCTGCTGACCGTAATTTACAACCAATTTACTTTTTTTAATTTTATTTTATTTATTTATTTTTGTTAGATTATTTGTGTAAAATAGTACGGCACCAACTGTATAGAAAAAATATAATTTCAGAAACATACAAAAACATTTTCAAAAAAGGGAAAGCGTACGCTCACGCTTATGTATGAGCAAATATTTGATTATATTTGTTTTTATAAAGCAGTACTCGCGTTGAATGTCATTTATCCATTGTCAAAACATAATTATTCATGCCAAGTAAATTTAGTATTAATGAACAATCTAATAATGCAAGGAGGCAAGCTGCTGTTAGAGAAGAGGAAAGTGCAGCGCATACAGCGAATACAAGATGCTCGAGAAAGCAGTATGTTTTAATTTTATTCAAATTGTTGGAATTTTTTTTATTTTATTTTATTTTTTTGCTTGGCGTAATGAGCGGTGTACAGCTAGTTTTTATTAGGACCTAAATTATTTAAAGCTTAAGTAGACCATGAACGCATGGTTATGGTTTAACATATTAATAAAACGTTGTTCATAAGGAGGGTTATTATCTCATTATTTAAAATTGACTTCTACTACTTAATTCCGTACTTCACAGAGTTGGGCAATACTGTGTATGTACTGTGTACTGTGGGCCAAAGAAAGTTACAGTTACATGTTTAAAAAAAAATATAAAAAAATTTATTCGGCGCCTTTAAAGTAATCCTCAACTGATACAAATTACTTTTTCCCACGTTTTTTCCAACGCTCGAGATATAATGAAAACTACTTTTCCGGTATTGCCTGCGGTATACATTCGTCGATTTATGTCCTTGATTGAGTCGAATGGTGGTTTGTTCAGTTCAGAGAATCACCAGAAGTCACTCGGTGCTAAATCAAGCGAATACTGCGGTTTCAGGCGGTAAGTGTTGAATTTTAGATAAAATTGGCCCGAATTATATAATATTATTGACTTGAAACTCTACATAAATGTACGGTTCAGTGCTACCAATCTAATTATATTTTATTTATTTATTTTAAATAATTAACTGACCATATTTTTGGGACATATTAATAGATCCAGCTGTTGAAGGATTTTAACATTCTATAGCCTGGTCATTGGTTGATATTTTATTACATTCTTATCATACTTGATTATACTTGTGCCTCATTTATTTATGTGTTTTGTGCTGTGGTCGTCAAATTAGAAATCGAAAGATCGCCGCCAGTAGCCACAACCCCAAAAAGATATATATAATTAATTTTATATCAGGGCTTATCCTTCTATCTTATGTAACAAAGTAGTTGTCTTGACAGTAGTTGCTTGTAATTTTGAAACAAAGAGAGAGGTATAGTTCCATTCTTTTAGAATATAGAATCAATTTTTGACTAAATGATTGGCAGAATCTCATTTGTACACCTAATAGTTCAAACAGAACAAACTGCAATAAACAAACAATTTGATGAGTCTAAGCAATTCTGACTACTTCAGGCAGCTGTAGTTTGAATCTAGCAGACGTTTGAATCGATATATTATACTCGTGATGTTAATGACTTAGACTGTATAAACTTTGTTAGCAAACGACTTTTCCCAATCGCATCAGAAGCTACCCAAACTTTTTGAAACAATTTAAAATGGAAATAACACTGTACTTGGTTATGTCTGTTGCTCAAAGTAACTTCTTCACAAAAATTGAAAGCACAACGACTACTTGAAGTGCACGTCAACATAGGTAAGTATCTGAAGCATTATTTTTTTAATGTTTCATTTGTAGAAGCGCATAAACTAAAAATAAATCATTGCTAAATTTATTTGTTCTAACATTTTGTGGGGTTGCTTTCTAGATAAGTGTATGTATGGTTATTTTTAGGTATTTTCTATATTTGGGGTTTGTTGAATTTGACAAAATAATGAAATTGCAACAACAAAATAATGAAGTAACAGACAGATACTTATGTAAGTATAATTTATTGTAAGTTCAACTACATTTTTTTTTAAATTTGGTTTGCAATATTTTTTTTTTCGTTTGTTTTTGTTTTTATTAAATTTCTTTTTTTGTTATTGTTTTCACATAAATCAAAATCATAAGTAATACAGTAATGATAAATGTAAAACAGTTGCTTAATTAATTATTGTAATTAATTCAAATAACGAGAATAAAAGAATTGATTTTGCAATACCTCGAAATCCTTTTTATGTAATTGCATTGTTTTGTAATTTTGCATTGTTTGTTTAACAGAGAGTAGAGTAGAAGACCAATCATGGAGGAATCAGTATCAGTATTGAACCGAACACGAGCGAGCGAGCGTGCGTACGAACACCGTGTCAGGTCGAATCGGATCAGTTCGAATCGGATCGGAGAGGATCAAATCAATGCATCAAATCGAAACAATTAAATTTAGTTTGTTTCGATTATAATTCATATTATAATTCAGTTCGAATTCGATTGAATCATTTCGCATTAATTTGGATCGTATCGGATCAGATGGGATCGGATCGGATCGGGCCGGTTCGGTTGAAGTGAGCGTACGCACGATCACATTTGTGAGTTTGTGAATCCGAAATTGGAGTAGCATTCGAATCGGAGCGGCAGCGATCCGCGTTCGTCAATACAAAAAATATATAACAAACAACAAATATGTAAAAATTAAATCAAAAGAACAATTTTTTTTTTACGTTAAGGATTTCTAATTGCTATTTTTCTGACTTTGTGGTTTTATGTAAATCTTGTGGTGTTTTTTCGCTATGCGAAACTTCTACAATTTCATTCATTTCTGTATATTTTATAGTAGACTCGACTAAAGTGAAAAACAAAATTTAAAAAAAAAACCATGGTAAAACTCCAAAAAGCATGTTCTTAAAAAAGAAAAATGGAAAACAAAAACAAGAAATAAGAAACTAGAAACAAAATGAAAATCAAATTCTTTAAATAATTTAAATAGAAGAAAATACTTATTTTAAGAAAGCAAAGCATTGAGAGTAAAAGAAAAGTAGGAAGTCGGAAAGCACGAAAGAAATTAAGAAAACCAAACAAGAGATGAGCAAATTTACACAAGGACCATCTCAAAAGTTACCAATTTAGAGTATTTCTCAAAAATAGTTGATTTCTGATATTCAATTTTTTTGTTTTTCTTTTTGTTTTTGCCTAGTTTTCCGTCAAAATTCAAAATTCCAACTTGCTTTGAACGCAAGGTTTGGGTATTGTCTTATCACAAAAAGAAGAGTAGACAAATTGAAAAAAAAAAGAATATACAAAAAAAATTTAAATAAAAATATCAACGCATCGAAATAGAAAATGTTGCAAAATGGGAAGCCGCAAAAGTTGAAAGTAGTAAATTGTAAATAAGAAAGTGGAAACAAATGCAAGAAAATATTACGACAAAAGTATTAGAAAAGTCAACAGACAGGTCGACAGTGTTTGACAGCAGAAAAAACGGGTCACCAAATCTTTACTGTTTTGGAATATTCTGCTTCAATTGACACCGAACAATTCGTAGAAAACAAGAAAAACAGTTAACTTCGAGGCTACCGCGGAACAAACTGAAGAAAATCATACGTAATTTTGTATGGTGGCTATATGAACTTCATGGCCTAGACGTATAACATTAGGAGAGAGCTTGAAATATAAATGGGTTTGATATTGAGATAATTATTCTCGTATAACAACGAAATATTAAAAAAAGGAGGAACTAGTATGGATACAACATGTACGTATCATCAAGCTGATTATATAGCATATGGTTTCCCCGACATAACTTGCAATGTGTTACAAGCTGTATGACATAAATTGCTCACATTGCTACTGTCCAGTGTCGACCATGTGTTGAAGTAAGTAAAATATTTTTATTTTTATTATTATTATTATTATAATTTTTTTTGTACTTTATTATTTTTTCTATAAATTAATAAATAATCTGACAAAAGCTATAGAGAAATTAAATAAAAATGTTGTTCATATCTATCTTATACAAAATGAATTTATATACAGATAATGGCAACAAAAAACATTGAAATAAACAAACAAATTAAACAAAATTACAACAATTCCATAAAAATCCCTATACAATTTCAAAAGTTTTAGATTACTAGACAATATGATCGGTTGCGCGTTCAGGGATCATATCCACTTGAAAGAATTTCGAAACAAAAAACACAGTTATGGAGTAAGGAGAGCAGATCTGGAATAGACCAAATTATCATTTCGTTTAAGAACTGAACATTCACCTTAACGCAATTCAAAGATTGAAAAAAATGTACTTTTTCAGTTTACACGCACCGAATCGGAAGAATGAAAGTAAGAAAGAACCTCACTTCTCTCCGAGGTTGAAACTCTTTCGTAGATGAATGAGCACGTTTATAGTAAATATTGCAACACACATTGAACGTTAAAATGAGCTTAGAGTATTACGATTGATTAATGAAGAGGACAGTCGAACGTAAGGAGTCAGATGAGAAAAGAAACTTGGCGAAGTTAAAGAAAATAATAAATACAAAAAATAACAGCTGGGAAATATTGAACATAGCATTCAGTACATTCACTACCACAATATATCATGTATAATTTGCAGTTTTATTTTATTTATTTATTTATTGTTTTTTTTTGCGTTTCCTTATGTTAATTTTTTGTGGACAAGGAGTAATAGTCATCGATTATCCATATATAAAAACTTTAATAAATTAAACAAATTTAAACAGTTTATTTATGCAGCGTTGTTCGGCTTTTCAGGATTTCAATAATAACCAAAAACAAAATAAATAAATCAAAGAAAAGAAAAACAACATGAAAAAAAAATTATAAGGAAACGTATGGTCTACTTAGAATAATAGATCAGGTTCATTATAAATGGACATATAGTCTAACACATATTACGCCCTTAAATATATTATGGTATTTGTTTACTTATTCACCCATTCACAAAGCTATATATTTAAATGGGTTTTTTTTTCATAGAGATAAGCCCTCAAACACGTGCGTATCACACTAGCAAGTTCGTCGTGTATGGCCAGCTATAGTTAAAGCAGACAGAGTTAATTCTATTTTTTTTTACCGGATACATACATGTCATTCTTTCGAGAAATCGAAAAGTTGATATTTTTCTACAAGAAAAAAATTCTTTTCATCGTTGTATTTGTATTTCGATAAATACAAGTGGATTATAGAAATGCAAGTGATAAAAAAAAACATTCCATTCAATCGAATAGGCACCTGTACACAATCTTGAGTCTACAAAATACAATACAAATGACGATAAGTGTCAACCTACAGCTTAATTATAATTATCCGAACGATCGTTTTCTATTAGGTGCTTGCATGAATTCTGTTCATTTATTTATTGTAAGAAGGCATTTATTGCAAGAGTCTTTGTCCAATAAGTCTTGCAAATAAATTGTCTTTGACAGCTCGTTCTTTGTCATTAACATCAGCAAAACAAGTAACACTTTTAAATCGTTGAAACCATACCAGGCAATATGGTATGGAATATGATGAAGCAGAGCAGCATTGCTAAAAGTTTCGAAAAAAAGTTTGTTGGGCTTCGGCAGCAGATGTCTTCATATCATGAATGAAAAGCTGATATTTTGGTGTGGATAAATGTCTAAATCATCGTTTTACACAGTTGTTTGCCAGCTATTTATACTGATACTTCGAATTTCGACTATTATATGTCACTGACTAGAATTCATGCAAGCTCCCAATAATCGTTCCCAATTGATCGTTGTCATAGATAAATCTCAGATGCTCGTCTAACTGCATGGAAAGAAATTTTAAAGGCCGAATCACATGAAACTTTGAGAATGCAATCACTCGTCTGTCTCAGTTCTATAGATCATAGGTGGTGATATGGTGGTGATATACTTTTTGATTTGCCAAAGAGGTAGGCCACAATGCTATCACACAATTTACCGTTAGCATTGCGTTTTTATTGCCTACGCCTAAAGGTGACTTAACCTAAAAGGAAACAATAACAAAACAAGTAACAAAAATAATAAAACTCATATTCAAAGCTTTAACATAGATACTTTAGATACTTATTTCTTTTTCTAGAAATTCCTGGCACTTAGGCCGTTCGTTGGTTTATTCCGAGCACCACACAGTGCCTATACCAAATCATAAAAGTTTATAACTCAAAGATTTATTAAACAAAAAAAGTTCCATTAAATTTTTCGAAATATATATCATATTTACTGTTATAGATATTAACATATTATGAATTTTGTAGACACGAAACTAGATATTTTATATTGGTTTTTGTTTATCAGATATGTACTGCATAAGTTATTACGTTCGTCCATTTGGCGTTTAACTAAAATCAAGATTGAGAAGGTCCTTGCTTTTTAAAAACGTTTCGAATACGAATGTTCACTGTTGCTTATGCTATAGAATCGAAAGCAAAAATTTGAACGAAACAAGCTCGGAATCAAACTAAAGCAAATGATATGATAAAACAAAATGCATTTATAAAGAAATGTAATTACTAAAATATAGAAAACTTGAAAGGAAAATTGTAAACACAAGAAAACAACTGCAAAAATCAAAAGGAATGAAAACAAACACAAAGAAAACCAAATCTCTGCGAGAATATATAAAATGAATCGGTTTTTCATAGATAAATATATATATATAGATATATAAGTATGTAGGTTTGTATAATTTAATAAAAGACGTCAAGAGATCATTGAATTTAATTTTTTGATGGAAATTTCGAGCGAATCTCTCAAATACATATATGTATGTAAGTACGCGCTAGAACGTCCGCGCCAATGCGTGGACGCATTTCTATGGCTCTGTGACGTGTGAGTGTGTGGATTTGTAGGAATGTGTGAAATAAAGAGCCATACTTTATTAGAGTTACTTTACGCCGCTCTGTGGCTGTGCATGTATGCGTGAGAGTATGTGTATGTGTATGTGTCTGTTTTATGATTGTTCGATTATGAATACGTAACAGAGAGAGAGTATACTTGACGTGTATCAATTAGAACGAATTCACTTACCTTGCTATTGGAAAACAACAAACCGACACCCTCAAGGCAAACCTGTAGAAGGCCACCCTCGCCTGTGTTCATATCCTGCACTGGGAACTCGCCACCTAGTTCGGGAACATTTGTGGGAGTACCGCCACGCTCCATGGCCTCCTTGATGCAGTTATAGAGCTCCTTACACTTTTTTGTGTATGTGTGTGTGTGTGTGTGTGTGTTGGGCGTGTGTTTATTGTTAGAGAGATTTGAGTATCAATGCAAAGTAGTCCATGATAGTAGCGGTGTTAGTATCGGTAGGAATGACACTACGCAGCGAACTGCTATTTTCATTTTTTCGCCATATTACGACTCACCTTTCGTGTGTAGTACTTGTGCAGCTGTGTTTGACCGCCATTGCGTCGCCATAGGCACAACAATTTCGTTTTTGGCGAGTATGTCATATTGACCAACCGCTCGTACCACCAACGTTCAACGATTGTGCCGTCAACGGAACGCAAAACTAGGCCATCGTCGCGTACTTCCATGAAGCGCAGTGGCCCATTGATATCGATACCCTGGTGCACAGTGAAGCTTTGGCGATGCAACAGACGCGAACCAAGCGGCTTCAGATCGATGTCATTGCCGTTCTGAGCGTAGATGTTCGGGTTTAGTTAATGTCACCAGTATTTCTTGCTAACGGTGCTTACCAAATTATTGATCTGATCGACAACGTTGTGCACTTCTTGCGAATAGACCAGCCCAATGTGGCTTTTGCCTAGCAGGCGTCTAACTTTACGGCGGATCTCATCCTTGTTCACATTAAGCATGACAAGGATAGCGGTGAGGTTGTAGAGCATTGTCGACAATAGGCGATCCTCGTCGTGCTCCAAACGCTTGCGCTCTGACTCACTCAGCGACTTATAACGCTCCATCATTTCGATAGGTCCCTATTAGAAAAAAGCAAATGATAGAACAGAACCACCAATCGAACCACTATCAAGGACGCCCCCGTCCTTGGTTTGCTCATATTCACCTGATCCATGCCGACCATGTCACGTTCCTGACTGACAGCATCCAAAAATGCATCTTCCCAGAATTGCATTTGATTCCAGAGATTAAGGCGATCCTTGCCCAGCAGCCCCTCGAATAGATACACACGTGGACTGTCGGGCGAGGGTGATGAGGAGGTGTTTATAAGGTGGCCGCCAGTGTAGCGAAAACCGGCGCTCAGTGTCGACTTGCCAGACCACAAATTGCCGCCGCTCTTCTTCGAGTCTTTCGACGTTGTGGTCTGCAAAAATAAGCATACCGAGCGTAAATGATGACGTAGTCAAAACTATAAATTCTCAGCAGTTGTGTAATCCAGTGCCATTCAAGCATGACGATCAGAGTGATGACCCAAATAATCGTACAATGGACGACAACTCGTCCACTTCACCCATAAGGTTCTCACCAGTCGGGCCAAGAAAGAGGGTGTCACGTACTTACGTTTTCGTATTCTGTATCAGACACAGTTGAGCGACAACTAGCGGGCAGGCGCACGCTCAGACTGCCGGCCGGCAGCAAGTCACTTACGACGGAGAGCGCGCCCGTAGACCCAGCAGCCTATGAATTACAATGGAGACAGGGTTTACAGATACATGTGACAGAATCAGACTAATCAAAATCAGTGAAAGTTGGCAGCCATTAAACGCTAGGCACATTAAGGCACATTATCATAAGGTTGCGGTAAGCGGCACTACTACGATGTAATTATTACGAGTATATAAAACGAAACTATGCTTGTTATACACAACGATAATACGGATACGGGTACGATACGATACGGTACGGTTCGATATAAGCGATGTTGTTACTTGCATTAGTACGCTACAAGTAGTCTACAATGCGGGAATGGCCGAGTATTAATAGTGGGAAGGACGCTGACGTTGGGATTATGAAATGAACGAAGAAGTCTAGTGATTGGCAAGTGGGGCTGATGACCAACTGCATCGTATAGAACTTAAAACCGGTAGCTCACCCCGTATACGACAACACCATGGAGGCTGGCTATTTACATTATGGGCGTGGATGGATTTAATTTTTTATGAGGCGACTGCTTATTATATACAAGATCTATAGGCAGAATATCGTTAATAATCGATTGCATTATTTCATTAAATGGGAGATTAACTAATTGAATAATCGGCTAAGCATTAGTACGCAACCAAAATAAAGAGCTACTTACATCCGAGTCGAAAGACGTAAGCATATTCTTCAATGCACTTCTCTTCTGCGACAACATATCCTTGAACATCTCCGTAGTAGATTGCCCGTCTTGACTATCGGCCGACGAGAGCCGTCTCGTCGTTGCCGCCGTTGCTGGTGCTACGGAGCGTTCCGTATGAGTGGAGGACTTACGCGATTCCTGCGGCGAAGCCCACTCGCTGCCTAGGCCGGACCCGTTTGGACTTGAAGGCGAACGCAAATTCTCGCGACTACCCATAGGACTAGCCGCATGACTCGACAGCAGACTGGATGACATGTCACTACCCTCGTTAATCTCTTTGGTCCAGTAGTGCGTGTGCGCCACTTCCATCATCTGAAAGACTGACGCCATGCCACCGAGCCCATAGTTGGAGAATGTAACCTCGAAGCCGGCAGCGATAGCCAGCAAACACTTGAGCATGCCCTTCCATACCGGCTTCGTGATGCACTATGAAAAAGCAGGACACATAAATGAGAATTGTAAAGCGAATGAAGTGTAAGAAAACTTACCACATCGTCGATGTGGTCATCGGGAGCGATCTTCTTATCGAGTGTCTTGTTCAGCTTGCCAAGCACCAAAGTTCGGTAGGACTCGTCTTCCATTAGCTTTTTAAATCGGTTCAGCTTTAGCCAACCGATGCCCTCACCTGCCATAACCTGGTTGGTTACGTCCTTGAGGAAGGTCTGATTCTCGGCATTACTGTGTGAACGCTCTTGATTCTGCTGACGTGTTAACTCCTCTTGTGTCTGTCGCGGTCCCGAGTGCTTTATAAGTGGCGTGCGCTCAACAAGACCCTTGCGACTTGGAAAGGGATCGAAGTTAATGCCAGCCTTGGATTTCGGTGTTACTACACTGGGGATTTGTTTTATTCTTTGATTCGCTTGTTGATTCGGCTGGCTTTCTACGGTTTTAAGAAGAAAAATCAGAAAGGATGTTCAGAAAAATGTTCCCATTCGACAAAACTCACTTTTGCCACCAAACATGCCTGAAAACATGGTCGACGTCGACGTGGCCAACCCATTGAAATCACTACCTATGGCCGAGAAAAAGTTGTTGCCTGTATTCTGTACTTGCTTCTGCGTTGCTACCTGCGTGCCTGCAGGTGCGGCATGTGATGCTGCATGGTCTTCGACCTTTATAATGCCCTTCTTAGTAGCAGCCTCCTTGGCGGTTTTGGTCAGATCTCCTAACGTCGACTTTCCCACATATGTGAGATCTTCGAAAGTATTCTTGCTGACGCCGGCAGCTTGCTTTGAAACTTCCAGCGCCTGTTTAGATGCCTCTCCAGCGGCTTTCTTGGCATGCAGTGTAAACTGTGGGTTTTTTGAAGAATTTTTTATCATTTAAAAGTACATAATTATCAAAAAACTAAACAAAAGTAAAAAAAAATCCGTTAAGTTCTTAAAATTTCATTCGTCTTCATTAGATTTTTATTTCTTGAGTCTTAACAGATTTTTACTTGTAATAAATTAAATTAAACTTTGCTGATACATTAAAACAATGACTACAATACTTTAAAGGAAAGCAGTAGCCTGTCTTCTAGAGAAATGAATCGGTATTGGAATTGGGTGAGATACGAGTAAGCGCTGAGTGCCAATTTTCCAAATCACTCAAATAAAAAGAATTTGACTAAACTCTAAAAAGCGAATACAAATTTAGCGGAACCAAAGCAAGGATGAGACCAATCGTTGATGGAAATTATATGCATTGTTCGCAAGTGTTCAAATTATGATTAATTTTTAAAGATTCGCGGCATTGAGTGTTTGATGAGCTGTGAGGTTCCACAACTGCGTGTTCGAGTACAAACCTTTTCAAACGTATGACGCATTTTCTCATCAAGATCTTCCGCTAAAGTCTCATCCACAGATTGCTATATACAAGTAGAATGTGTTTTTGTGTGTTCAAATTGTTATATTGATATGTTTTCCCAACCAACCAATAAGAAGATAAATATGATTCAAATAAAACCCGGAAATCCAACAATCATTCACAGCATCAAACAGAAAATAAATAAGAATCGAGGAGCAAAAACAGTAGAAAAAAGTAAACGGAAAATACATAAACATCGAAACATCGAACAACATTGAGTCTTCAACAATGGTCTGGGGTTTTGTCGAGATGGGTACAAACCTTATCGACATGCGCTAGTAAACCTTCTTGGCTGCTCTGACGCGTTGTCTCGCGCACAAGTTCCTTGGCATGGGAGGCAAAGTTTTCAAAGAGTGAACTCTGCGAACTCTGACGTCCCGGGCTGCTAGAGCTGGAGCCGGAACTGCCGGTGCGAGCAAGAATATTTGTCACGCTAGGTACTTTAACAGGCGGCGTTAGTGGGCCCTGTTTTCGAAACATAGTGGTTGGCATTATGAGATGGGATGATGAGGTATTGGGGTGTCTAGTTAACTTACCGATACCTTTTTCTCAATTTGTGGTCGCTCGATGTCACTTGAATGCCGCTGCATCTTTGTGGTGCTAGTGGTTTTCGGGGACATCGCGGACAACGTGTCCGATTCGTTCTCTACGCTCGCCATTTTCATAGTAGCCTCGAGTCTCATAGCCAGAGGAGTTGCCAAGTCGAAAGGTGTATTCGCTTTTGTGGGAAAATCAAATTCGGAGTCTCGATTAAAGCTGGGCGAGCTGAGATCCGAGCGACTTGACGACGATGAGACGGCTGATTCGGCACGCTCTTCTTCATCCTCTTCTTTGGAGGATAATTTTTGGCCAACTCCTTCAGGAAATTGTAACTTACTAGGCGGATGATAGACCAGTGCTGGATCAAGGTTGGACGAGAGCGTCTGAGGAACGACATGCTGTCGATTGTGCGCTCCGAAAACATCATGCATACTTGGCGACAAGTCAGATGACGCCATCTCCGAGACAAAGTCGCTAAGCGATGAATACGATGAACTCGAGCTATCAGCGCCTTCTGAGTCTGAACCACTTTCATCCGTGGGCTGACACTCTAGTTGCTTAAGGGAGCGTAGCGCACCGTTCAGCGAACTGCCGTCATCCCAAACGGAGAAGCGTATCGGCGTAAGTGAATGTGCAAACCACTTGGGCTTGTCGCCCACCTGAGCGGGATCCATGACACCGGTTTGCACGCGAAGGAACGCCACGTTGGTCGGCGTCAGTGACCACTCGGCAAGGAATTCGACGGCTTGCGTACGCGCAAATTGATTGAGGAATTGCGAAGCACGCGGTCGCGACCGCAGAAAGCTGTTAATCTGGAAGGCGACCACAGGGCGCGGATACAGGCGCAACGTGCGTGTGTGCTCCGCAAAGTTGGCCAGTGTATTCTGTGCATTGAAAAATCGGACCATGGCAACACGTGTTGCTACATCGACTGAATCGACATCGGTGCCGTAGATGAAGGGGTTCAGCGCTGGTGAGTTCATTGGACTCGGTTGCCGCGAGGGTGCAGTGCCCTGCATCGACAACGAGTTACGCTGACTGGCGTGTGCCGAATGCGGTGGCGTGGTGAGTGACAGACGCATCTGCGAAACGCTGCAATATGTGTTGCTAAGACTTCAAGAGGGTTCCTTTGCGGCGCTGCTTCTTAGCTTTACTCACCCGAGCAATGGCGGCTCCTGTAGACTGTCGCGAACCGAAGGCAACAACTGCTGCGACGATACGGCCTGATTGGTGGTCGTCATAGAGGTCAGCGCCTGTGTAAAAAATACAAGTTAGTTTGTTCAACCAATTGCGGGAAACGGAATTTTATATATTTAATGAATATTTAAATTGAAATCGGAATTAAACTGCTTCTCAAATTACTTTACAACCCGTTACATTTCGAGAGCACGAAAGTATACGACTATACCGTATTTTAAACCGAATATGAAAAACTTTATGGGAAATGATGATTCGACTTAGTTTGTCGTCTCTCAAAAAGCATGCAAACTAAATAAAACGAAAAGCATTTCAACAGAAAGTTGACTACTTTGAAATTTTGAATGCGTTACTGTGTTGCGTTTTACTCTTGTCTTGAGTTTTGGCAGGACTTTGAGCCAGAAAGTGAAATCGTTGAACCGGACCAATACAAAACACTAACTACTATTGTAATAATATCATACATCAAGACACAAATTATAGCTACTCGTATTCTTTGCTTGCGGTTCGATTTCACCTGCTGAGCTCAATAAAAAGAGACCCTGTTTTGTGCCACTCATCAGCACCAAATACGTGTAAGTGAACAGTTACTATAAATACAGTTCCAATCTATGTTACATCATAGTCAAATATCTACCAGGATAATTGGAAAAAACAACTTCAAATTACAGTCGAACTTCTCTATAACGAACTTCTATGCAACCAAGCTCTCCCTACTACGAATTGGTTTCAAGTACACATCATTTCTGTATAACGAAGTGATACAGAATCGTCTCGTGACGATGCGCTACGGAGAAGTTTGACTGTATATATAAGTTACAGAGACACGAGTATAATTAAGTATTTGATAAGCAAGTTGAGCATTCCAGTTAGTTAGTATTCATGCCTGCGCATACTGTATTATACTGGTATAAATACGTACAAGAACAATTGCAACTCAGTACTCATTTTCTTCAAATAGCTTAGCAGTTATATGTGTATATACGAGTATAACAGTAAACAAAGATATTTACACCAAGTCCAGCTTCATCCATAAGTTGCATAGCCTTGAGTGATCATGTAGTTGTATAGGATATTTTTAGATTATGTAGAATATAGTAGAGTAGTTCATAGTAAATAATTACACAGAGTAGTACAAATTGGTAGCAGTATTACGAGTAGTGGTGGTAGTAGTAGTAGTAGAAGTAGTTGTGATGGTAGAAAAGAGCATTAGTGTTGAATAGTATAGAAAGATAGAAAAACATTTTTGAATAAAATCATGTTGTATAAATATGTATTTAATACATATTGTATAATGGTTGCATATGTCTTGAGTGCCCTTAAGAGCATAGGTTCTTCTTGAGCTCTTCTTCTTAGATCACCCATTTGTCAAAACATAATGAGTTGGGGAAAAATTATTGGACCTTGTAAATATATATAAACCGATAACCTCATGCCTTCTTCGACTATGCCTTCTTTACTATGCATATCGATTTTTATATAGAAATTCGATCTATTAATTTTAGTTTACTTTAAATACTCAGATTATGGGGCACCGAAAAATTACTTTGTTTTAAAATATTCAACAGTTTGATCAGTATAAGAACCTTCTTGGGATCTTATTAATTATTGGGTGATGTAAAAAGTATACGCGGTATTTGAAAATTTGTGAACAAAAATTTTTTGTTGACCACTTCTGGTTGTTTTTCCTTGATTGCTTCATTTAAGCGGTCGAGTTGTAGCAGTAGAGTATCGAAGTAACTGTTTCATCGGCTTTTTCATTGGTTAGCCGACCAAAGCGAGGAGCAACTTTGACATGAAGATTTTTGGAATGTAATCGAGCAAACCGTCGATTACGCACAATTTTTTTGCATATTTTTACAGCGGTTGTATCTTTTGTATTATAAAAAAGCATCACCTAGCTTATTTCTCAGATATGTTACTTATTTTCAAATCAATATAACTTTTTAACCAGCGACAAATTATAGAGCTGCCTTCACAATAAATGTAGCCTGAAAGGTTACCTTTCGAACACATGTTCGTTTGACACAATCGGATTAGTTTTGGCCAATATGTGTGTATCAACATCTACTCATTCTACTAGGTGGTACTTTTAATATCACCTAATATTTCAATACGAAGTAGTTGGCCTAACATAGATGCACAATCTTTTTAGCAAATTTTTTTTCGAAATAACATTCTTTTTAGGACCTATCACTTACGGATTGACCAAATGCTGTTATGGTCACAATTAAGATCTTGTTCCCATTCACAGATTTATGCATTAAAAATTAAAAAAAAAAGTAATGTGCCTCACCCATATAAGCAGACCATTGAAGTGAAACTGCTGAACAACTGATTATTATTTATATTTATTTTGTTTGATGCACTTCGTTTTGTCTTGTTTTCTTGTGTCAAATGTCAAAGACTAAATTGTATAGACCAGACAAAGCGTCCACAAAGAGAGCGGTCTTCTGCTTCTTTCAAAGCTCGTGAAACCATATTAAAATAAATAATCTCAACAATTTGAGTAAATTACGTATTTATTTATACTAGTGTTCGCCCAGCGGTCAACAATAATCATAATAATATTGAATTGTACTATGTCACTTAGTAACCACCTGCGTTAAGGTAATGTAACGAAATGCAAGAGAGTGTCATGTGAAGCGTGTGTGTGAGACTTTATTGTAGTTGAGTGTGTGTGTCAGCCTATTTATATAGATATATATAGATTTATATAGATGACATATAACAGCAAAGCCTCAACGACATGCATACAAACTAATATATGCGAGATCGGCGTGGTGTAGGGCACAACCACAATTCAAACGCATAAAAGAAATTCGCTATCTCCATGAGCACAAATATGATTCAAGAGAAGAGCGAAAACGCATAAACACTGTCTCTGTGAGAGAGTGCTTATGCCCTCTACGTCTCTCAAGCTTCGTCATCTTGAATTCCGTTTCACGTTTTTTTTAACTTACACTTCGCTAAAGAAGTTTCACTTAAAAAAAAATCAGTCCTGATAAATTGTTCATAGCTGATCATCAGCTCTATTGTATTAACTGCCAAACAAAAAACAGAATAACCCAATCCAATAACCTCTTCATATTTTCAATATTTTCTCAATATTTTCTCCCAACTTATTATTTTCATACCTTTGACTTGATGTATGGATATCACGTTTCAACGGCCTTCACATGAAGTGTGTGCCGTCTATTGCAAGTGGCTCAAGCTATATGCAACCATTCAATATTTGTCAATTAAAGCAACTCATTTAAGTGATAACTGTACAAGACATCTTGAGAAATTCCAAATTAACCAAAAGTACCAGAGAAACAATATTTGAGCCAAAAGAATGAAAGAATGCCATGAAATGAACACAAACCAAGGCAATCATGAAAAATGTAAAATTCACAAGCTGAAAATATAATTCCTCCACACGTTTTCCAACTCAACGGAACATAGGTCCGGATGTATGGTCTATGCCTATGTTCTTATCGGGGTGTTCAATGAATTCCTAGTGAAACAGAATAACGTATCTTATTATAATAGTGCGCACGAAGAAAGATTTTCTAGTAAAACAGTCAGAAAATAGGAAATCAATTCCAATATATCCTTGCCATAAGTCATAGCTTTCTCGTACTCGTATACTAACTACACTATACGAGTACAATTAAAACCACCATTTCGGATATGAGCTTCAGTGATCAGATTAGACTACAACTTCAATTGCTCAACAAATTTAGATGTAGATAACCAGTACCATGACGAGGTTAGAGCTGTAGACTTAAGAGTTTTTCTTCATCTTGAATATGGACCGAATGAGTTCCGAACTTAAACGTTCTGAACATGATCGCCAATGTAGAAAAGTGTAAAAGCTCAGTGCAGCGCACCCATGAGGACTTGAATAGAATTGTTGAAAGACTGAATGTGCTTCTGGACTTAAGAACACCCCGCATACCGGAACTATTAGTGTTTTTAAAATGTCCATTACAGCGGCATTATTGACTAAACTTAGTCGGTATAGAGAAAATCGTACCTGTTTTAGATGGTTCTTTAGTATAGTGCCCTCTGGCTCGGGCAATGCGGGTATTTCCTCGTAGCCGCCAGTCGGTGGTGTCAGTTTAGTCGAATCCAAATCCACGACCCAAATGTCATCAGGTAAGCTGTAAAGTGGTATTATATAGTATACTCGTATGTGTAATAAACGAGCTGAGCCTTTCTAAATGTTGTCGGAAGATTCGATTCGTACCGGAAGTTCTTTTTATAGATGAGAAAGGACGCTGGGACTCCAATCACGAACGGTGTCGGTGCCAGGAGTAGTTGCTCGGCACAACTGAGACATGTGGGCAACAAGGGTATGACGGGGAACATGTACTCCAGTGGGTACAGCATTGTTACGAAGGCCATCAGGGACATGGAAAGCGCATTGTAGTCGCGCGATTGGAAAAGCACTTTATTCTCTAATATGATGAGCGTCCACACCTTGAGGCAAGTCTCAACACCGAGCAGCTCCAATGGCAAGTGCAGCGGGAAATCGACCAGCGAGAAACGCGTGTGATCAGGAAGTGCGAACAGAAGCGGTTCGTGTACTGTCGGCGAAAGCACTTCAACCTAGCAAGTTCAAGTAAGAAAAGTGAGGAGTTGCTGAAAGGAACACCATAACTAACCTCGACCCGCGTAGATCCAGGCACAGGCACGGGTGTAGAAAGCAGCCGCAATATCCAGGTTTCAATCTCACGAACATCGTGCAATACAATCGACGGAGTGGAATCGCTCGCATGGCCCGTTAGTACCGTCCACACATTATCGCGGTTAAATTTTTGCGAGGCGCCAACGCGCTTTGGAGACGAGGACTCGTTGCATGCGTCAATTAGCTTCTTCAGTATGAAGAGGCATTCGCGAAAAGTGGTGAAGAACGGGTGGTGCGATATGATGCACAGCGACGTCAGCGATTGGTTGCGTAGTTTCGTGCGTTTGCGCGAGCCACGCGGTGAGGGCGAATGACTGCCGCCGGACTCGGAATCACCTGAGGGCGCCATTAGACCCAACCTAGGTACTTGGTGTAACTGCGAGTGTGGCGACTGACGGTGCTGATGATGCTGCTGATCGGAATCGCGACGCGAAGTTAGTTCACGATCTGAATCGCTAGGCGCGACGTTACTTCTGTAGTCGCTAGAAGTAGTTAAGAGGCCGTAACTATTATGGAAATGATTGAATTCGTTAACAAAGCTGGCGCTCAGAAGACGTTCAAAAAGTTAACCAAACCAAATGGTTAACGAAGTTAACCAGCAACGCAAACGGTTGAAAGAAATTAAAATCGTTACCATACCGACAATACTTGCCTACTGAATGCCGAATCGGAGCTACGCTCCATGCTCTTGCGCCATGACTCGCGCCGGAAGGCCGATGACCGACGACCACGCGCACTGCCCATATTGGCGCCTGGACCGGCTGTACTACTTATGCCGCCGGCGCCGCTGCATACCGTGCTGGGTGTGTACCGATCGATGGCTCGATAGAAGTTCACGCATATACCGTAGCGCGTCTTGCCCGAGTCCTTGTCGGTGAGCGCAAACACAAACGAAGTCATGTCTCGTATGGCAGAGCCAGTGCGTCGTGGTCCGACGCTGGTGCAACCCTCCGGCTGACAGAAGTAGACCATGTCGAGTGGTAGCGGAAAGTCGGCATGGTCCGAGGGCGGATATCTGCGTAGTAGCTCTGGCACCTGTTAACAAAGGCAAGAAAAAGAATCGAGAATAATGGATAAGCTTATTACTTTCTAAGCCACTTGAGCTTCGTCTCGGCTCTACGTACCTGGACCGGTGGCGACTTGTTGCTCTGGAAACCACCTCGCGGCATGGGTGGCATTGAACGCACACCCACTATCGCCATGTAATCCACTAAGCGCGGACACAGCGATAGTCGTTGTTGCTCTGACATTGAGCTGCTTAGTTGTCGCTGTCCCTGGCAGATTAACTTTATTAGTGCGTGCCTCTTCTATGCCCGGTGTCGTTCGTCGTGTGTCTGGCTTCACGCCTCTAATATCCACCCACTGCGTTCGGTTCCTGCCTGTAAGTGTCCGAATAAACGAATTAAATTAATACTCGTAACTGCGCACTTCACGTTATGCCCAACAACAGGGACGGCGGCAAGTCTGATTACGTCTAGTCGACAGCGCGACAAGTCTGCAACATAACACACCGCCAACTTAGTGTATATGAGAAAATGGTCTACTCCTACTGGAATTTTGTAAATCGAATCAATTAAATGTCGGTGCTCAGTTATTCAAAGACGTCATTCGTTGCTGTTTTCGAAAGGCTTCACGCTTCAGTTGTCTGTGGTTCCATTTACGTTACACCACGAAGTGGTTGTCAATCACATGCGGAGTCCTTAACAACGGTTCAACTGGCGCTGACACCTAAAGACTGCAATTTAGTTTGCTTCATATCAAATGACAGTCATTCGCCACAATTGCTGCTATTTGAAGGATAAGCTGCTTAGTTGATCGAGTAATAAAGGTCAGCTAATGACAAACGTGAGCACCAAAGGCATATTGACAAGGCAACTCATAAATCATGTGGTGCCCGCGGTCACGTCAAATCTGTTGACTGTCGAAGCGTCATTTTGATTTGGGTGGCCTTGCAGAAAACTTAGACGCAAACATCTACTAACAACGAAAGAAATGTGTGGTATGTGGTATGTGAATATTAGCGTCAAATTACACAAGCAATTGACAGTCAGTCAGTTAGTCAAGCGAAAAATACAGAATGAGGGTCAGTCCAGTAAGCCGAATAGAATTCTCGCCAACAAAGCAACAACGTTTTATTGGCTCGATTCGCTTGCAACTCCATGAAATGTTCGACGGCAGCAAAAGCAAAAGCTGCACACTCATACACTTACGCCCACACACAACCGCCCACGTATTCATTCAAACACTGTAGACTATTTTTTCTGGTTTTGCTATCTCTGCCTGCGGCCTTATTCTCATGGCCTCAAATCCCGCTCGTAGTGATGATGTGCATTGCTGTTTTCTCCGATGAGATTTTGTGTATGTGTGTAGGCTTGCGATTTGCCGCCTGCTGAATGCCAGAAACGTTAGGCTTCCGTTTGGGAAAAGTGAAAGCAAACACAGACAAACACGGAAAAGGGGAAACCCGTGGATAGCGAATTTTGCATTTCATCGAATACCACACTTTTAAGTGGTTTTTATTAATTTTTTAGGACCTGTAATCAATTCTTATGAGATCTAAAAATAGAAACAGGCAAACTAGGCAAACAAATCCAAATAAAATTGATACAAGACAACATATATAAGTGGAACGTACTGAAGAATAATAGTAGATAATAATAATAACCCAGAATTAAGAATTAAGCCAATCATCTATCAAGACATAACGAACTGTTCGAACAACGAAATGAAAACTAAAAAAGCACCCGGTTTCGACCAAATAACCCCAACACTCGTCAAAAACTTGCCAGCCAAAACACTGATATATCTGCGAAACATTTACAACCCAATGATACGCATCAAATACTTTACGAAATTGTGGAAAGTTGCAGAGATAGTTGACAAAACCATCATCATATCGTCCTATAAGCCTTTTGCGCACAATGGGCAACTAAAAGGAACTTGACACAACAAAATGTTACAATAAACAGCATGAGTATTCCCAGCGTTCTTGCGGCAAAATATCTGTGCATGCAGTTAGATAATAAGATGACATGGAAACAGCACATAGTCAAAAAGAAAAATCAAATCAACATTAAATTTAAGGAACTAAATGGACTTTTGAGATTCATCATTATCTTTAGACAATAAAGTTCTAATCTACAACTCAATGATAAAGCTGATTTGCACATATGGCATGCAAATTTGGGGAACTGCGAAAAATTCCAATATAGACATCATTCAACGACAGCAGTCAAAAATACTACGACAGATGACTGGCGCTCCATGGTATGTATCAAATCATGACAACCACCGGACCTGAAAGTACATCCAGTTGTGCAACAAATGCAAACCACATGCAGAAAATAGCTTGCAGCAATCGAAGTCCATAGAAACAGAGAAGTCAACATACTCCCTACTCAAGAGCTAACTCTACCCCGTAGATTACGAAGACGACTACCAATTGACAATTGATTGTATAAGCAACAACAGTTAACTTTAACATAAAATTTAAAAAAATAAATATTTAAATAAAAGTCGAACTTATTTATTTTTGTATACACAAACATATATAACTATTATGATTTATTTATGTGCAACTCAATATTGTATGTCGTGCTAATGTTGAAATGTATGTATGACATAAGATTAACCCATATTATATACCTTAAAAAATTTATTAAATGGCACAACAGTTTGGCGCACATACGCACATAATAAGAGTTGAAAAATATATATATATATATATATATATAAAATGGAGAAATTTCGAAATTCTGTACTCCATTGCATAATTAAGAGCAGTTGGGCGTAAGAAATAACAGTTATAGAAATTATGGAACTAAAAAGTTGTTCACATGGAACGGTTTAATTCGGACTTGTGGTAGAACTAAAGTTAACAAACTGCTTTGAAATTTGAACAGCTTATACACATAGTAGCAAACCCGGCAAACGTTGTTTTGCCCTCTCTAGTATGTGGTGCGCGACTGACTCATGCATAATACTATTTGCCTGTGCGCTCTCACTATATAAGCACACTCACTGCCTTAGCAAAGATCTGCACACGCTCTTTTTGCAACTCACAATTATAAACACAAAAATGAAGAAGAAGCATAGCAGAAAGAAAGAAAAAACTTACAAAACGTTCTGTGCTTGTGGTCTTGTAGTTGTTTAAAAAAAAAAACCTGAATACTAAAAAAAAAGTATATTTTCGTTTAAAAACTAAAAAAAAAAATGCGCCAACCTTCCTACGCTAATGATCTACATTTTAAAACAAAAAAAAACTAAATTGGTTAAAAATTACGTGCAGCAGCGGGAAACACAGTCTTTTTACCACTTCGTTTTATATATAGATATTGTGTGCTATACTGAAATAAAATTGTTACAATATGTAGATGCATGGGTTTTAAAATTATATTGGATTAAATTTGGCTAACTTGAGGTAGCATATTTTGTAGCTGTAGCGACGACAATATGGCTACACCACTCACTTACTTTAGGGTCTTGAAATTTTTACTATTTAGCATCACACATTTTACTTTATATACCTTGAACTTGACCGATTCAGTTGTCGTGGTGTGTTGAATTTTTTTATTTTGGCATTCAATTAGTTCTAATCCTAATCCACTTTTCAGTCATTCAAATTTAACGTAGCTGATTGAAGTCAGGCGTCGTCGCTCAGCCCGTGGGTATGCAACGAATTTTGTGTATCGCTATTCTAGTAGCTTCATTCATGTGAAGGCGTATTAAATCGAGGCGCTTAACACGAATGAAAGCACGCACACGTATACGTAATGCGTATAGTAATGTAAATGCCTGTGTCACTTTTAATTAAGGAAAACTTGATCGGCAGTATTTGTCCTTAAACTTAGAGATGCATCCCGAGGCTATGAAATTTAATCCGAATAAAGTGCACACACAACGACGCCAAGGCGTCTAATGAAAATGATGTCAAGGCTATTTAGTCACATCCACACCCAGAGACAACCAGAAACACCCATGCCCACAAGCAGCGGCGGCTTAACTTAGTATAATCCTTTTTTTCTAATAACACGACATAGTTTTGAAGCCATTCACAACACTTTGTTGTTTAATTTTAAGCTTACGAGAAAGAGTTCAAGCGGAACATTTGGAAAAGGGGAGCGGCTGGACATAAGAATTAACGCAGCGCGGGCGAGTAAGTAAAATAAAAAAATATATTCAAATCTACTACGTTTGCACATTTCTGTGGTGTACGAGTGCGATTACGAATATCTCTGTAATGTATCTTATCTCGGAAGCGTAGAGCTTTAACTGCGAACATATTCACTGGCTTATATGGTAGAAATACTGACGCCATTTCCAGTACTACGACAACGTACAGCTGCAACTGACATATGCCGAATACGCATAAAACTCACAAATCACACGCACACCGTGTGGGCGTTCGGAGCTAGTGCACCCCGCAATGCTGCTTGAGCAGTTGAGCGTGTCAAAAATATCATTACTTTTGAAATGTCACTGAAAAAGTTTTGCGACAAAGAAACAACGCCAACGCACAACGTACAATACAACGAGCGAGCAAGGACTTTTTCGGGGCTGGCATCAGAGCATTTTAACTGTCCGTCCAGAATTACTGGCGAAGTCGTTTCGAATTGTTTCAGTTATTAAATCTGGGGAATTATATCATAACAACAGCCAAAAAAAAAAGCGAATTTGGTTAGGCTTGGGGGTAGGACGCGTTGTACGCTTACAGCCATTTGGAACTGTCAAAGAAAAAAGCCAAAATTAGAACAAAAGAAGACTAAAAATGGAGAAAAAAAAACTGTACAGTAAAAAAGATTAAATGTTGAAAGCAAACATCACAGATATCTTTGAATCTTGGCCGCAAATGGAGAAAAAGGGAAAAGACAAAAGCGCACAAGAAACAGTATGCCACATTCGGCCCAATTCAACGTTTAATGCGGTTCTTTCGTCGCACGCCATACGCTTTAAGCAAGCTGCCCAAAGTCCAATCAGTCAATCAAAAAGCGACTCAAACTTCTTTTACCGTTAGAATGACCTCAAAACCGAGTAAGACACCAGCTTGCTTAATGGCAGTCGAGAATCGTTTGTTAGCGGTAAGCGAGATTTTCTTGGTTAAATAAAGGTGTAATTAGGTTAAGTTGGCTTGAGTTAAGTTCAGTTATGTTGGGTAAGTTTACTTCTTTCATTAAACATTAACGTTTTATTGAAGATTTTCTTCTACTTCGAAAATCATAACCATATTCGCCATATAGTGCTCTAGCAATTCGAGACAGGCTCGACTGCATACGAGTCACTTCGCGTTGTCAAGGAACTCATTGGAAGAGGAACCTACACCATAGCGAGGAACCACATTTTTGGTGAACTATACGACGTTCTGCGACTCTTCGAAATACGAGTACCGCATTTTTGGGGAAATTTAAAATTCTGTTAGTACCGCGCGGCAACGGAATCCCAATACATGCAAGCCTCTGCTGAATGAATCTTGGACAGTGGCATCTCTAATAGTCACGACTTACATACAGGGGGAGTCAAAAGTATTTTGTTGTTGTTGTTGCAAGTAATTTGGAAACAATTTCACTGCATTGATTGAAGTATGTATTAAAGATGCAAACAACAGAAGATTTAAGAGATATAATATTTTGTCTCATAAAAAAATTCTCATAAAACGGTACACATTAAGAACATTTAAACAGTAGTGGACCGAAAGGTCGTAAGGGTTTATAGGCAAAGGATTAACTTAAGCTACCCTGAGTCCCAGGTTAAATAAAGCTGATATTAGAACGTCTGTCGTGAGCAAAGTAGTCGATATTACAACAACAATTTCCAATTAATACAATTCACAATTTCACCAATTTTCAATTAACTCGCAACAACAACAATAAAAGCGCATTTTAATAGAATATGTAAAATGCGCTTCTTTGTGTAAATACTTTTGACTACCCCTGTATATCATTAAAATCCTTTAATCCTCCTCCTTTACTTAACGTCCATATATTTTAATGAAAATTATATGGTTGGACTGGTATTGTTCTCCAGATGCGCGTTATGTAATTTTATGCCAATATACTGCAGCAGAAAGAAAAATTTAACGTTAACAACGAAAAGTATTGAAAAACTGCGAACTGCGTTCTCATTATCACTTGCGATTTGGGATTGAGCCTGCGACTTTATTCGGGTTCTTGGAAAAGCGCAAATACAGATACAAATGGCACATTCTGTATCGCATGCTTTCAACTGTTTTGTATTGTGGGTATTATGGTTGAATTTCAACCGTTGGGCGAACACTGTATATGATTAAAAACTAAACCTCATAAATCGATTATGCGACAGGAGGCTGATCGATTAATATAAAATCTGGATTCGTTTCAGGAAATTCATTGGCGAATTGTCATGCAGTTTCCATACATGAAAAACCAAAATCCTCTGAATGCCTAATGTAAACATGCTGAGTGTCAATATTAGTTTATTGTTAAATATTGTAGGTACGGCCTCTTGAGAAGGTTGCTTGTCCCAACCTCAACATTAAATGCCATGCTCTTTTAGACGAGCATAACGTTAAATAAAGCAACGCTAATTAACAGCCCAATTGATTAAGATATTAATTAATTTAGAGTTAAAAATGGCAGACAAACGCCGTACGCCAGGCCATTAGAAATACGAGACGCCACTGGCAAAACTTTTATAATTGCTCCGGCAGCTAACGATGAGCATAATCGGCTTAAATTATCAGCGAAACTGAGAAGTCCAATCTAAGAGCACGCTTTGCTTCTCGCAGGATGTGGGTGGGTGTTATTGACTTTTATAGTTATTCAGATTTAATCGGCTTAAAGTATCAGTGAAAGTGAAAAGTTCGATTTAAGAGAGCGCTTGTCTCCTCCAAGTCTGTGGGCGTTTTAAGCTGCCAATAATGAGGATACCCTTTGGAGCAGACGCATGTCTTTCCACGAAGTGAGACAGCGAAACTGAAGTGGCCACTTGCCGTTACTCGAGTGGTGCTCGTCTCATGCATATAGGTAGCCACTCACATGGTGTGAATGACTCATACAAGTCATGCAAGACAAACAGACAGATAGACAGATACACGTGTCCACATTGTATAAGATTTATAAAAGTCTATACAATTGTTTGTTCCACTGTCTGTTTGCCTGGTCGCGAGTCTGTCGCTCAATTCGTCATAGCGGATACTCGTAAAAGTAGCCGAGCTCAGTTGCATGACGCACGTGCTTCACTCAAAGTGTCAGTTGTCGCTACAAGCGAAAAATTGCAAGGATAACAAGACTTATTTGCAGGAGTAGAGGAAGAAGCAGAAGAATAACAGAACAAAAAATATACATATATATAGCTAGAAAATCGATAAACGTGTCCACTTGGAAAATATTCATAGCGCTCTTAGCCGTGGGGAACCACCGAGAACCGTGGATAACCGTGAAAAATAAGCACTACAAAGTGACTTCAGGCAAAATAATCGCGCTTCAAGAGAAGCCAACAAGTTCGTTGAGCCCAACATGCTGAAACACTCCAAGTCAATTGCTGTAATGCACTCATATTCCGTACACCCGTAGCCGTACAGCGAAGTCAAAGCACTGTTATTAGCGAGCTAAGTGACAGGTGCTCGCGTGCGGATCAGAACAAGCTGAGTAGCGCTTCGCCATCAAATATTTATCGAAAACTTTAAGTGTTGCGGATAAAAGGGATAAGAGGATACCCGCAAAACAGCACACACAATTCTGTTTTAAAGCGATGAAATTATGAACGTTTCAAGTTAATAAGAGATGCGTGGAAGAGGGAGAGGAACATTTAAGAAAATCTCCACGCTATAACTGAAATGAAATTTGATGAAATTAGCAAATTGAACTCAATTTCAGATTACGCACGCTCATATAAACTGACACACATACATTTAACCGATGGCACCGTAGGGAACAGGCAGACAAATATCTCCAATGCTAAAGGCAGCTGTTGGAGGTCTTCGGTACCCATAAAAAAGGGAAATACAATAAAACTTTGACAACACCATGATAAAAGACAGACTGCAGCACTGCCGCTGGTGCAATACATTTTTCGAGAAGGCTTACGAAAAAAAGGAATTCTACAAAACCAACAACAACCTGTAGAACACGTTGGTTGTAGGATTCTTTTACGGAATTTCGTTAGTATTAAAAATCCAGAAAACTTCATGCATAACGAAATTGTTCCAGGAAACCCTTTTTCCATGGACACGGCTGATGAATGAAAATATGAAAAACTCATCAAAATTAAACGGCAGAGGCAGAGACATAAAGAGTGATAGCGAGAGAGAGAGAGAGAGATAGATAGATAGAGATAAAGCGAAAAAAGATACTGAAAGGAATAAAGTTACCCCCTGCGAGCTTTATTATTTAAACATCAAATGCGAAGTACGTTGCGTTATGGTGAAGAGTGTTGTTGCACGGAAGGGAAAGTGTGTAGTAGGAAGAGCAACGAGCATTTGGCGTGTCAAATCGCATCGTCGCCGTTGCTTTGACTCAGGTTTTACGTGCGCGTAACTTTGTACGCAACAAGGTCACTGGAAAAATCGTTATGAAGAAGCACCAATACATACAAAAACATATATGCACACACACCCATAAACAAAGCAGTACGAACAACAAGAACACAAACAACGCTGTTCCCGACAACAAATGCTAAGCCGTAGAAGAAAAAGAAAAAGAAGCATGGTTATAGTAATTTTATATTATATACGATACGACAGTATACACACACATATGCATGCTGCTTTTTGCGTACTCTTTTTCTTCCTCGCTTTCCCGCTCCCTCCCTCTTTCGCTCTTTCTGCCACCACTTAGCTATCATCAATCGCATAATTGAATTCGTGAAACATTTTTTATAGCACACTTTAAGGCTGACTTTTAATTTATTGCAGATTTGAATTCGAAATTTGTAATTAAAACTTTTAGATTGGCCACAATTAGATGCAGAGTTTTTAACCAAAAAGTATTTTTGGCCAAATAAACATTTGTTGTCGCACAAAAATGAAAATATACACTTACCCACTGATCGATTGCTTGACTTCTGGCGCGTGTTGGTGCATTTTAGCCTTGAATTTATTTGGTAGCGGACACAATTCTCGTTTACGCTTTCTCTTTAATTCTGTTTATTTATTTAAACAATTGCCAGACAAAAACCAACAACAACAAAAATAGAAGCAGCAAAAAATTATGACAAAAACAAATCACACCCCGAAAAAGGATTCGCAAATTTTGTTTGCTATCGTTATCCTTATATGGCTGAGCGCTTCTATGGCCTACTGCGTATTATGTGCTGCTGCTGTGGCTTCACTATACGAAATGATTTTCCACACAAAATGTTCTTCACATTTTCACACAGCTGGCTTTGCTGCTTGCTCGCTGCCGCTGTTTGCTGCGATTGTTGCTTAGACGTCTGCACCACCAAATCGTGTTTGCTACTTGGCGTGCGGATTGTAACTGTTTGCTCATGGCTTCGTTTCTTCCCGCATGCACAACCACTGCGATATGGCTCTGCACGTTCGCTTTCGCCCGGCCAATTCCGAATCGAAGCGAGCATGCCAACGGTATTCGATTTGCTTGCTGGCTTGTTGGCTCGTGAGCTTTCAAGTTCCCAAGCTTCTCTACTCGTTAGTCGCTTCCAGGTGCCTTGTTTCAGTTTCAATGTTTTTGCCTCACGTTGCGCGTTCGGCACTTGTTGGATTCCGTTGTTGGCCAATGCGCATGGCTTGTTCGGCTTCTGTTCGCTGCCTGGCGTTTCAACTCACTCAACTTCGTTCGCTAGGAGGGGTCGGTGGCAGTGGAATTAGACATTACACATTAGACAACATGCATAGCGGTACATGTGCGACATTTTTCCAGTCATACACAATCACGTAAGATCAGAAATTCCTATGGCAAACGGTTATTATTTGGTCTATTGGTGTTGGGCAGGTTTCTTCTTTTTTGGCATATTTCATAAAAAATTATTTATTTATTTTAAAAAAAATATTTTTTCAAAAATCTAAACTAAAACTCCGTGCTAACGAGTCACTGTCCGACTCGTTGAGTTCAAGTACAGCAAGCAAAGTCATAATAGCGAAAAAGGTGCAAACTTGGAAAGCAAGGTCAGTGTTAAATGCAAATTTAAACGAAATTGCCGTTAGCCCATTTACAGTTTGCGTGTACATATTACGTACAAATGACGATCCCGGCATTGCACGGATTTTGTATAAAATAAAGTAGATGTAATATATATAAACAATAGTTTATTTTTCTGAAGACCATGAGTGGATATACATACAGTTCCTATGTAGCCTTGAGTCTACTTATGTGCCAGCGGGCTATCATATATATAAAGATGTGAAAAATAGTTTATCAAATGCAAATGCTTGGCTACTTTTCTATTTCAAATAAAAGTACAAATTGGTTTCCAAAGAAAAGTATTTAAATACGAAATGCAAAATATGTATTTTAAGAATAGCTTTTCAAATAAAATACTCTCACTGACTACGGCTGCCTTGGCCTTCGGCTACATTTTACAGAATTTAAAACTAATATTTGTTCAAAGAGTTCATCTTTCATGTTCCATCTATGTGGCCGTGGCATCATAATCATTTCACAAAACGAAAATAGTCGTTCAACAGGAGCAGAACTTGGTACGCAAGTATTATATTTAAGGATATTTGTCAAGGATTTTACACTATTCTGTCTTCATATTTTAAATATTGTACTGTTTCCAGGTCTATTGTAGCATTGGCATTATCACTGTGTGCTGAAGAATCATACTCTCCAACAAACATATAATAGGATTCAGTCTTTTCCTTTTTGCCATTAAAGTTAGTTTGTTGGGAGCTCTTTCATCTTCTTGTTCGTCTCTTATTTTTCTCACTGCTTCTCATTCTCCCTTTCCCACATTTCGTTTTGCTCTTTCTCAAACACACATTTTGAGAGCTTTTGTTTATTAAAATATTTTACAAACCATTTTGCATTTTACAAATACTAAATATTTATAAAAGCATTTCAAATAAAATAGGAAATACATTTTAAAAAAAAGTATTTCAAATGCAAAATCAAAATAGGTACTTTGCATTTGCATTTTAAATACATTTCAAATAATTCACATCTCACAGTAGTTTAAAGTAATAAATGCACCTTTTACATGTTATGGAGACACAAACGACAAAAACTTTTATAAAAAAAAAAATATATACATATATACATATATATATATATATATATATATATATATATATATATATATACATATATTATTGATAATAATCTAACACTACCCGGGGTGGGTGCAGTGCTGAGGTAAATAAATGCAATAGAACAGACTTTTTAGTTTGTTTCAATTTGTTGTTTGGCTTACGTTTGTTCAGTTCAGCAGAAAGAGTGCCGGATTCTCAAGTTGGTGTTTCCACACATTAGAAAAACTAGCCATGGTCACACCGTCAACAACACGATGATCGGCACACCAGCTGACAGACATGACGTACGCCTTGACAATCTCATCTTTTTCATTGAAGCGTGGCACTAACTTTGTACGGCCCATGGCGCCAATCGATACCTGCGGCGCCATGATGCAAGGATGTGTGTAGGTACCACCGATCTACAAAACGAAACAAACAAAAAGACAGTTCAAAATGCAACGGTCACTCAAATTGGAGACAACTACTCACAATGCCTATGTTCGAGAGCGTAAATGTGCCATCAGCGAAATCCGGCGGCGTCAGCGTACTAGTACGGCCACGCTCCACTAAAGCGTTCAGGTCCTTTGCTATTTGAATGATATTTTTGTTTTGGACATTTTTGATGTTTGGCACGACGAGGCCTTGTGGTGTGTCTATTGCTACGCTAATGTTGTGCGCACCTTTGTAGATGATCGCTTCGTTGGCCAAGTCTAAGGAACTATTCACAATTGGATACTTGCCCAACGCAATTGAGGTAGCCTTAATGCAGAACGGCATAAAAGTTAGCTTCGGCACACCCTGCTCCTTGGCAACATCCTTTAGCTGGTCACGGAACGATACCAATTGCGTCATGTCGACCTCGTCGCTATATGCGAAGTGCGGTATTTTCTGCAAATTTTTGTGTTTTACCTTTTAGTATACTAATTTCACATCGCCAACACTTACCAATGACTCCGTCATAGACTTCAACATAGCCTTGCGCACGCCCTTTAGCGACTCAATACGATCAGCGGGCACGTCAATCACGTTTTGGACAATACCAGTAGCAGCAGCAGAAGAAGCATTAGTTTGCGCTACTACGAGCGTTGGATGCGGTACATTTGTACCCGCAGGCACTTGGCCCAAGTACTCCAAAACATCACCCTTGAGCACACGTCTCAGTTTGCCTGTTGGAGTCACCTTCGATAAATCAACATTATTCTCCATGGCAATTCGTCGCACAGCGGGCGTGGCAAGCGTAATTTTGCGTCCGTTAGTCTCTACATTTGATGTTCCGCGTTGTGCCTCAGAATCCCGAGGATTTGTTTCTTTGAGCGACGCTGACTGCTCATTATCGCTGTCAGAATTAGTACTCGTATCGTCTTCATCTTCATCTTCAACCTCGAAGTCTAGCAAAGGCTTGCCAACAAGTGCAACTTCATCAATATTGCTATGGATCTTGACTATTTTGCCATCGTAACGGCTGGTGATGGTCACCGATGCCTTGTCGGACTGCACCTCGCAGAGATTGTCGAATTGCTCGACGGTGTCACCGACTTTGACAAACCTACAGGGAGTAGCGAGTATTAAGCACAGTTATTTTAAGACGTTGGCGTTAATGTTCATTCACTTACCATTCCTTCACGGTTACTTCGCGTATGCCTTCGCCAATGTCGCTCAGCTCAAAGGAAACCTGTTTCGCCAAGCAGGATGTACAATGCAGACCACGTAGCGACTGCGGAAATGCAAATTACGTTTAAATGTGATACACATGTTTGGGTTTTGTTGTGGATGAATGAAATTTGTGTTATGAACAAGAAACAAGCAACACGATTTTGCCATCTCGCTCTATCACACCTGTAGCGATCGACGCACTGAACTTTGTTATTGACGTTTGCCGCATGGTTCGTACTCCAATTGCATTCATCTGACATCAACCAACTTAAGATTATGTAATGGCATATTATGATGGCGTTATGTACGTAAATCATTTGCGAAAACCCCACATCCACCCAGATGATAAGCTTTGTACTAACAATTCGGGCAGTTGGAAGGCGACAACTTCTAAGTACGCTTGTTGATGCAAACCTACGCAACATATTGGCAGCCATGTTGTATACAAGTTACGACCAAATCAACTGAAATTAAATAACACACATATAACAGACTCTACCAGTAAATTAGGCACCGAAATGTGTTCAACCTAGTGACGGGGCAATGAGGACTACTTTTTTGACATACGATCTCGGCGATCGCGAGTGTTGTTTTTTGTATGCGTAAAAACATTCACAGCGAAATGAAGTAAATTGACACAACACAGTTCGTGTGTTCCAGCCCTGTACATATGCTATCGCTCATCGATATCTCATGAATACAAAGCGTGCTTTTGGTGCAACAAGAATACTGCAAAATGGTAACTTATTCCAAAACAAATTGCAAACATTAAAAATCATTTTATTTATTTGCGTTTTAAGGCGAATCTACGTAAAGAGCTCCAGAAATGTAAGCATCCCAATAGCCGTAAAACAAAAGCCCTCGGCAAGAAGGCGCGCCGTCAGCACAACAAACACAAATCGCGTCTCGGCCATGCGATCAAGAGCAACCTCATTGGTGAGAAATTGAATTGGTTTTTAGAACGAATCGACGAAGATCGGAGAACACCATTAACGCCGCAAGAGTTTGAGGATCTCATCGCACTCTATCTGCAGCGTTTCGACGAGGAGCTCGAACAAATTGCGCTGAAACAGTCCATCGGCAAAAATCGAGCCAATCAGCATGCGGCTCGCAAAGATGTGATTACAATAACGCTAGAGAAGGAGCGCAACGAGTATCAGAGTGGTGGCATGGGTAAGTAAAGTGCGTAAAACTTTCCTACTTCAAATGCACATAATCTATTCTGTGTGTATAGAGCTGCTGAATCTCTGTGATCCGATAAAGTTCAAGGTGCTACTTGATTGGGATGGCAATGCCTTGAGCGTGCAGCATCTGAAGTTAGATTTGGTCTCCCATAATATGCTTCAACGCTTGAAAGCGCAACAGTCGGAGGCTTCATCAGCGGTGGACAGTAGTACTGCCGACTCATCGCGTAGCAAAACTGATACAATGCAGACATCTTAATTATACATAATGTGGAGTCATCGACTACCGTTCGTGGAGTTAAGACCGTTTTCGGCTTTCGCTAGTGACTAATCGAGCATTCTTATTTTTATTTCGCTTTCGGTTTTTACCGTATACATACATACATACACTCTTTAGTTCTTCGTGTTCGTTATAGTACTTTTCTCTACTTAAAACCGCAAACCGCGTGAAGGAAATAAAAAAATGGCCCCTGGGCCGCCAAATCTGGGTACAAACCGTTTCGCTATTTTTGCAAACGGTCTCCAAACAATAAAACAAAAAACTTCTCATAAGTTATTGGAATCATTTCCCTCCCTACCAACCTACACACGACCCTACCCGAAGTTTGTGGTTATGTCCGCAGTTGATGAGAACAAGCCATTGTCGCAATACTCATGTTTTGCTATCCATCGCGCAATTCAAATCATCAGCAAAGAATTTACATCCATTTCGGAATTACGCGACGGTATAAAGGTTGATAAAATGTTGATAAAATGTAAAAGGTAAAATGTTGATCTTGGTCAACAATACCAAAGTAGCTGAGAAATTCACTGCGTGCAAATCCTTGACTGGTTTATGCCCAATTAAATGCAGATACCATGAAAATCTGAACACTTCGAAAGGCACTATTTACTCACCATGCCTGAACAACATCAGTGAAGAAGAAATCGTACGCGAACTGGCTCCACAAGGTGTCTCTTCTGTATACAAATACACTAAAATGTTTGACGGCAAGGCTAAGCCCAGCGGTGTATTACTGGTTAACTTTAACCTTTACTCCCTCCCGGAGACTTTGGACATTTCCTGGCACAAAGTTAAAGTAAGTCCATATTATCCCAACTTCATGCGCTGTAAAAATTGTCAAAGATTAGGTCATACAGCTAAACGCTGCAACAAAGATCGTATTTGCGAGAATTGCAATCTCCCACCCCATCTTCCTGACATGAGCTCCCGCACCCATTGTGCCAACTGCCAGCAGGAACATTCAGCTTCATCCAATAAATGCCCTATATTCGTACAACAGAAAGAAATTCTTAAAATACAAACCCAAAATAAATGTACAGTAAGAGAAGCTAAACAAATATTCAAATCGCAGCAAACATCCGTAACCCCACTAGACTCATATGCCGCCACAGCAAAGCTAAACATACCTAATGAAAGCAACTCTCAAAGGCTCTCGCAATCAAACCAAATACTACCGACACAACTACCGCAAACACCAACAACACCAACTTTACTTTAACGCACGAACACAAAACAAAAGAAAATACGATAATTACCCCTTCGTTACCTCAAGAACAACCAAATCCCATCAAAACCAACTCATATACCCAACTCATTCCCCCACCTCCTCGCCGTCTTCTTCGTGGTTCCTTTACGGACGGCAGCGAAGATGATGAAATGACTTAATTCCAGGAATATTTTTCGTTCCCCCCCAACACGTATCTTTATCAACTACACAGTGACTAGTCTTATCGCTACTTTGTACACCGTGAGTATGTATTCAGAATGTCAACACTGCCGGGGACGGTGCTGGGGGTAAACGGAAAATTTCCACTCACTTGTAGATCAAATTCTTTCTTTTCTTGTCACCTTTTTCCTTTTTAATTCAATCATGTTCTCTTTTCTACAGTGGAATATAAATGGCCTGTATAACAATATAACAGATCTACAAGTTCTTATCAAAGAACACAATCCATTAGTTTTCTCTATACAAGAAACACATATTCTCAAAAATAGTCATGTAATCGTGTCAAATTCCTACGACAGTTATTTTTATAACTTACCACAAAACACAACCAATAAACAAGGTATAGCAATTATGGTATAAAAAAAACTATCCACATAAAATTATTCAACTGCAACCACCGATCGCGGCATTAGCTGTCGAACTAAACATTGGATTTAAAGTCACTTTAATTAACATTTACATTCCACCTGATCAACACTTCACTGAAGGTGACTTGAGAAACATCAGCAGCCAATCACGCACCCCAATAATTATACAAGGAGACTTTAATTCCTGGAGTCCCATGTGGGGCTCAGCTAAAACATACCCTAGGGGCAAAATTATTAAAAACCTACTCATTTCAGAAAATCTGAGCATACTAAACGACGGCAAACCAAGTAATTTCTCTACACACCACTCATTTACCCATGTTGATCTTACAATATGCTCTACATCTATTTCTACCCTAATTCGTATGAACACTTTAAATAGCCTCCATAGTAGTGACCACTGTCCAATTAAATCATCCATAACACTCAATAAAAATTCTAAAAAATCTCCAAGTCAGAAATTTATAACAGAAAGAGCAAATTGGCAACTCTTTCAAACACTTCTTAATAATAAATGCTCAACGGTTCCTGTGTCATCAAACATTAACAAAGAATGTTCAACCATTCATAAATTAATCCGGACAGCTGCACACTTTTATATTCCACAAACCAATTTCCGACCAAGAATTAAATTGGTAGAATCAAGAATTAGCCGTCCTACGGTCCAAAAAACAAAGCGCATGGCACACCTACAAAGAAGTACAAAATTTACCCAATCTGGTAACATACAAAAAATTTAATGCCCTGTTTCGTAAGAAATGTAGAGAAGCAAAAAGTACTACTTTTGAACGCCTAACTGCGTCAATAAACCCATCCTCAAACCCCCAAAAGATATGGGCAAATATCAAAATGTTAAATGGGTGGTATAATCCTACCACAATTCCTTTTCTCAACACTAAAACCGGACCTCTACGCGACTCCAAAGATATTGCTAATATCGTAGGCAATACCTGGTCAAAGTACTCACACAACACAAATTTTCACCCGCTGTTCAATTCTAAAAAACAACATATACTTAGCTCAACATATATAAACAGACATCCGTCTCCCCTTGCCAAAATAATAGAATCAAATATTACAGATATTAAAAATAGAAATTGCCCTTTCCTCCGCGAAAGGGAAATCACCAGGGTTTGATAAAATCTCATATCCAATGTTGAAAAACCTACCCCAGTCATTTAAAACACGCCTATTGCTTTTGTATGATAATGTATTTAATGAAGGAATTTATCCACAAAATTGGAAATTTGCTATCACTCTCCCAATACCCAAACCAAACAAATTAGCAACTGAAATATCAGAGTACCGTCCTATATAACTGCTATCCTGTCTAGACAAAATACTAGAAAAATTCATCTCTAAAAGAATAGTTTGGTTAGCCCTTCGAAAAAACCTACTAACACCAAATCAATTTGGTTTCAAAAAGGGGCTTGGTGCCATTGATGGCCTCCTCTCAATAGAACACTTCTGCTCTACGGCACTGGCAACAAAGAATCACATAACAATGCTCAATCTAGACTTCGAGAAAGCATTCGATAGAGTCGGTATACATGTAATTCTACAACAGCTTAAGCAATGGAAAATTGGAACCAAAATATATAACCTTATCAAAGCATTCCTAACTAACAGAACATTTTCCGTAAAAGTAAACAATAACTATTCTCATATTTTCGATCTACACAACGGAATCCGTCAAGGATCACCCTTGTCCGTTATATTATTCATTATAGCTTTTAATGACATAAGCAAAATAATAAACAAATACAATCATATGGAACATATCTTATATGCTGACGACATAGTTATATATACAAAAATGAAAAATCTAAACTCTGTAAATAATAATTTTCGAAGCATTTTATCTGACATTGCTACATGGTCCCAATTTTCTGGCGCTAATTTATCTATTGAAAAATGTAAATCAATCCACATATACAAAAAAACAACCTGTAAATATGTTCCCATAATATACAATAATGTAAATTTATGTAATACGAGCTCACTGAAAATCCTAGGCATTATATTCGATGTAAGACTAACTTTTAGGCAACATTGTTTATACCTAAGACATAAACTAGCCGCCAGACTAAATATTATTAAATTTCTGTCATCCAAGCGGTCTCATGTACATATCGATATTTTAATCAATGCAACCAAATCTCTCATACTCTCAATAATTGATCACGGCCTCAGTATTTATGGACAAGCATGCTACAGTAATATTAAACTATTACTAGCGCCCTACCACGCTGCCATCCGACTTAGCTTGCGAGCCTTTCCTACAACGCCCATCAAATGATTGCTAGCAGTAGCCGGTCTACCAAGTATCCAGGATCGCATTCAACTCTCGACTCTACGGCTCGCCCCTAGATTATATATAACTTGTAACCGAATTATTTACAACACAGTTAAGTCTGCTTACAACTACAAACGCACCTCAAAAAATTGCTCGGCAATTATAAAATGCATCATTCATATCAGCCAAACCACTTCTTTCAGGAGTGCACCCGCAGTACATAGTTCCAGACAAATGGCCATCCTGGTGCCTCAAGCCATCATCTTTTGTAACTGCCCTTGAGCAACACTCAAAGAAAAACACACCTCCAAACGTCTACAGAATACTATTTCTGGGCACTTACCGTCCTCTGAGCTCTAACAGCGCAAAATTTATATTCACCGACGGATCAAGATCTAGTTACTCAACCTCCATTGCCATAGTTAATAATTTCAACAACACTATCACCGCAGGAATCTTAAATTCTTTCTGTTCAGCATACACAGCAGAAGCTACTGCCCTTCTCCAAGCAACTAATTACGCAGCCGAACAACCAAATATAGTTGTGATCTGCACAGACAGTAAGTCAACAATAGATGCAATCCGACACCATAGCAACAATAGTATAATCATATCTCAAATACGTAACTGTCCCATTGACCACAATAACATAAAATTAATGTGGATCCCTGGACATGTCAATATTACCGGGAACGAACTAGCAGACACACAAGCTAAATTGGCACTGAAAGAGCCACTACAGCTTTCCAACCAGTTTGAGAAAGCGGACATCTTCAGACTAATTAATTGCCACATTGCAGAGAAAAACAAAATCGCATGGGATGCCCTTCACCAGCATTACAAGCAATTCAACACAGAGGGATTACCCGCCTTTTATCCAACAAAATGCCATAGGAATGCTATTCAATCATTCGTCCGCCTTCGGCTGGGGCACACCCGAGAACACACGAACACCTACTGCTCAGCAACAATGATGATATCGGCCTCCTCTGCAACGCCAATCAAAGATCGGTCCAACATCTCCTTACTGACTGCCCAGCGCTACAATTCTGCAACTCAACCCCATCGAATTACTTAAAACCATAAACACCTCTACTATAAATCAGTTATACAAATTCCTATTACATGCTAAGATTGACCACCTCATATAAGTTTCATAAGAGCTGAAAGCCCTAGCAGCTAGTGCTCTAGTTAAGTGGGATAAAAATTTATTTTTATCTTTCTAATTATAAATAAATAAAATAAAATAAAATAAATAATGTGATTAAGACAATTACGTTTAATTTCTAGTTCTTAAACATAACTAACGTAATGTCAGTAATAATATTTTATATCACATGAATATTTTATGCTATTTAGCGAACCCAAAATCAAAGGAATTAATACGTACGAATTTTTATAGCAATAAAGAACCTCCTACATAGGAAATATCATCTCCTGAAATAGGAAATCCGCGCTATTTGAAGATCATGTATCTGCTCCATAAACTACAACTATTACCAAGGAAACTACAACAAAATATCAAAATCTACTGTAAAAGGAATCTACAAAACAGTAACTTCAATTAATTTTCAGTAGTGAATTATTTATTTATTTTATTTATTTTTTTTTTATTGTAGCTTAGAATTAATCCTAAATTACAATACTTTTATAGCCAGAGCAACGAAGGCCTTCAGGCTGAGTAGTTAATTATAGTTCACATAGCACGACGAATCCACCAAATAGATCTGAAACAACAAAATCCACACGACTTTCACTGGGCCACATCAAACCTGAAAATTTCTAGCACAAAGGCTGAGGACTATATAACACACATACATACAGACGACAGCACGGATAAATCAAAAACATCTGTACATACATATATCATAAGGTCTCCGGTGTCTCCTCTGTAATAAAATTCGACTCACTACATATGTATGTACATATATACCCAAAATTAGTTTAAGGCCATTATTCCATTCTAATTATAAACTTAAGAGGAATTCCAATTTATCTAGCTTTGTTTACGATTGTTTTGAATTTGCACATTGCCGCCGCGTGACATTCACCATGAACACAGACCTGGTACCGGTGCAGACAAAAGCGAACAGCTGACTTATTTAGTTAACTGATTGTTTAAAGAAGAAGAGAGGGGGCTCATGCGAATTTATTTGAATGTTTATTTTATTCCAAAGTCACATGTGAGATATACGTCAAGGTTATTATATAAACGAAATAATTTCTTCAAATCACTTCGAAACAAGTATCACAATTGTATTTTCAGTTTAAATTTTGTTGTCTAAACTACAAATTAGTCGTATCAATAAAAATGGGTAATGCACCAGTCAAAGAAGTCGCACCGGCAGCCGTCACTGTTGCCGCGCCAAAAAACACAGTCGGCTCCGGAGGCGAGGAGAAGCCAAAGTGTAAGGCTTGCTGTGCCTGTCCAGAAACCAAACGTGTACGTGATCAGTGGTGAGTATAGCATGCAACGAACTATAGTTAAAAAAAAATTGTAACCGGCCTTTTCCCCCACCCGTTGCAGCATTGTAGAACGTGGTGAAGAGAACTGCACTGATTTAATTGAGGCCCATAAGCAGTGTATGCGCGACGCTGGATTCAATATCTAAGCGCGCAACAATGTCACCAATTAGTACTTACTGCTGGCAGTCGGTGAATAGTGGACTACCGAAGTAGCCCTGTATGCAACCCTATTATATGAACGTGATGCGCTTAAATTCGGCACCTTGTTGCAACAACCAAAAACAAAGTTTTTCTCTCTTTAGATCGATTACTGTTATTTCATATTTATTCGAGCCCAATTAAATGATTAATAACTTAAACATATTTATCTTAACCATTGCCAATATCATCAGCAAACGCATTACTTTTAATTTTATATAAACTCCAACGTACGCAGAGCAACGACGGCGGCCATGTAGAATGTGACGAGCATGGTTGTGCCGAAGGCCAAAATGCGTGAGGGCTGCGGTACCGGATAAAAAGCGTAGACCAGCGTGTGCATAATGCGCGCCGCAGCGGCAACACGGAATAAATTGCATGCGACCACTCTACTGGGATCTGTGCTGATGTAAATCAAAGCCATCACAAAGTACGGCAATATGTTCTCCATATCGTTACGGTGAGCCCTTTCAGAAGAAAGAATGTGTAAGTCAAAGCTATTGTGTGAAACCTTTGTTATGCCAACCTTCGGACGCGTTCAACATGTGGATCATTAAATTGCACCTCCAGATTCTTAAAGAATAAGTCCTCTTCATTTGGGAAGATCTACAATGGGTTTGGAAACGCATGAGAAATCTGTCCTCTTTGATTGAACAACAGCTGCTTAGGTCAAGTATGGATGGTATGAGCAAATTATAATTCTTACTTTGCGCTGCAAACTCAAGGGATGTAAGCGAAGTATCTGTAAAATGTGTTATTGATGTGGGTTTTTGTTTACAGCCGTTCTCACACGCATATATTGGCGCACTTATTGCCCAAGAACTCGATCAAGTCGATTGGACGCATTCGCCGTCACTCACCTTGTAGCGGAATCGCTGCAATGCCGTCAACAACGACATGAGCAACATCTTCATCACCAGCACTGTGGCCCAGAAGACATAGCAGCAAAAGACGGGATTGTCTAGTGTCAGCAGCTTTGCACGGTCGTCCCGCTGCTGGTCATGCCAAGATGATGTCGAATTCATGGTATTCGGGCTAAACTACTTATTGCGCAGCACGCAAACGACAACGGTAGACTAGAATGTGGTGCTAGTCTCGAACAAACAGACGTCGAGCATTGCTAGCTTACCGCATTAAACCTGCACTTAAAGGCAGCATGTCGGCAGTAATAAAGAAAACTGGTTTCAAGGTGCTGCTAATTTATTAAATCTGAAATCTCGTGAAACACGTTAAAGCGCATTATTCTGTATACGGGTTCCAAGGCACAATGGACTTGAAAATGCGGTTTGCAAAACAATAACATGACTTAAATATATTTTGCGCTGCAGACGAGCACGTAGCCCGCCTCGAAGACGGTAATGCTCAGCGTCACAAAGAAGGTGAGTGCGCGCGCCGGCTGCGGCACCGGTCGGAAAGCATAGACGAGTGTATGCGAGACGCGTGCACTGGCGCCAATCCGGATGAGCAAACGTGCAGTCAACGCATGAGGGCCACACGCTATATAGGCCAGCGACATAATCAGAAATGGCAGCACATTTTCCAGATCGTTGCGGTGAGCACTGAAAAACACACACCTTGTGGTTGGTAATGATAACGAACACACTCAGTACTTACCGCCTAACACGCTCTACATTAGGATCGCCAAAGCGCACCTCCTCGCTCTTGCTCATGCGCAAGTCCTCCGGATTGGCAAATGTCTTTGTCTTCATGCGTTGGCGAGCGGTCAGCAGAGACATCATCAGCATCTTCAACACGAGTATGCTTGTCCAAAAGAGATAGCAACAGAAAACCGGATTCGATTTGGACAACAACTGGAGGCCCGTAGCCGAATCTCCACCTTGGGCGGAGTTGTCCATTGCCATTGTACGCGCGCTGATTAAGCTCTTCGTTTACGTTATGCCGTGAAGACGTCACCCGTGAGACTGAGCCCATCGTTGTGCGTGGCCACGGCTTGGGACACTCAAAACAGATGTCCGAGTTCTCAGTTCACAGGGCTGTGGATTGACATTGGTGTGGCTCATTACTGAAACCTTCAAGCGCATAGAACGCATTTTAATGGGTTAGCCAACCCATTAGCTAGTTAGCTGGTTAGCTGGCTGAGCACGTCGCCCATTCGACGTGACGTGTTCGTTCTTGTTGAGCCTAGTTGAGTGCTTTCCGCTGACAAAGGATGTGGGTATATTGCATTTTTAATGCGCCCGAGACTTATCCCGCTTGTTAGCCAATACGTTGGCCGCTGGTAAAGTTGCATGCGAATTTAATGTACATATATAATACATTTCTTTGATTCAATGACGAAGAATAGTATTCGAACACGTTAATATGGCTAGCGTTGCCTTTTTCTTGCAGTGTACATACTCGTCTAACAAAAATGCTGTCATTCATTTAAATTGCTTTCGTCGCTTATCATTTTTATTATAATTTCTTGTTTGTTTGTTGTACCGAACAACTGGAAGAAGCTGCAACTCTTACAAGTCATCGTGGAGGTAAAAAGCGATTGCGAAATCATTGCGAAAGATCAAGGTCGCCGAAAGCCTCATCAAACATTTCGATTGCATTCATTTGAGCGTGACCAAATATAATCGAGAACCTCGCGCGACATAGACGGAAGTCGTCGACAAAAATGGAAACAAGACTCTTAAATGCGGCCATGCGTACGTTGTGATACTCTTCATTATCGTAGGTCTTGCAAGGTCCAGTAGTCTAGAGGCTTGTATTCATTATAGTTCATAGTCTTCTAAAAAAGTTCTCCCGAAGCTCCACAATTTGTTTTATGTATCCTTGTTCACTCCTCTTGTGAGCATATGGCCACCACAGATATTGGAGTGGGTCGGGTGATCGCGATGTGACGATTGAATCGTAGGTGAATTGGAAAGACTGAATATTTTTGCCGCCCACCGTGGGGTTTGAACGTTCGAGCTCTGGGACGGCAGCGGTACCGAGCTCCACATTGATGCGTCAAAAATGGTTTGCAATTAGTCCCGAAACTTAGGTGATTGCTATACGATCCAGTAATTCTATAATGTCTACGGCCCTAAAACACATTGTGCTCCTATTTGTAGATATAAGAAATTGAAGGGGAACCACCTACTTATATATGGGCTAAGCAATTCTGTAATGTAGTTTTTATGATTTGTGTATATGGTCTTGACATAATACTGCTAAAGATTGAGTTGAAAAACAAGTCAATTGTTCGGCCAATAACTGGAATTTGGCAAATGGATTGTATTAGGCTCTCCCCATGTAATGCGTATGATAAACATAAAGGGAACATATTCAGCTCTATGAAAATGTATACTTTATGGTGTTGACCATGTCATTCTCAAAGTGTTAGAAATCTCATAACAAAGTTATAATAATAAATAATACTACTGTTCATCATATGACGAATATAACAGCCAATGCCGAAGAATATACTTAACGCACCTCACTTCTGGTAGATCGATGTAAAACGCTCGTATTATGTTTTTCATATTCCTAGATTTAAGTATTAATTTTCTTCAAATATGAACCACCATGAATGTAACCGACTAGATACCCAGCAAACCGGCTCCTTAGCCAGTTGCTTTTTGACTGTTGTATGAGTCCGCTATTTTCTTCTGGATCATTTGACAATGGTACATGAAAGAGATGAAATGATGTCTAAGTACATAATTGCGCGTTTAGAAATAATTAACGTTACCCCAACCAGCACTCTGGTTGCACCGCGCTCATCCTGCTTGAAATAAGGAGAAATAAGGTTTCCTCCTCAGGCAATTGGAGATCAACAGAGCTCAGGCAAAGGCAATATCGTAACCAATGAAGTTCTACTGACGTGCGATTATTTCTAGTTTCGATGAACTTGGAGCTCCTTTTGTTTCTAGTTTCTCAAATCATTTTGGAGTCAGAAATCTTTCAGGACTATTTTAGGCTTAAGAGCCATTTTGACGAACACTCTGAAAACCATAGGAAATTGTACTTATATGTGAACTCTTAGAAAACGGCCCCAATTAAGTCTCTTTTGAAGAATGTTCATAGTAAACGCACCGAATTGAGATACTTTTAAACGTTTTTTTTAGGAACACTCCGAAAAAGGTTTGCTAGGTTGGATTCTTTTTTCTTGTTTGATGTAATAATTTTACGGGTGAAATGTCAGGAAATGAGTTTGATCTATAAGGCATTATTTTTAACCGTCGGCACAAGTTGCAATTACCTTTCACCCCTGGTGACTCTTTCAACTTCCCTAGAATCATGAACCAGTACATCTACGACTGACGCCAAGCAGTATTTGATAAAACTGTCAACTGTGACAAATTGTGAACGCAACGTTGGAGTCAGTTTTTAGAATATCGAAGAAAAATCTTGAGACTTTGATGAGAATCGTGAGGATTTCAGTACCGGAACCATGTCAACGTACAGCTTTATATTCAATGCAGAGTCGGGCTACTTGGAGGGTCTAGTACGTGGTTTCAAGAACGGGCTAATCACATCAAATGAATACTCGAATCTGTCGCAATGTGAGACTCTCGACGATCTGAAGCTACATATGCAAAGTACCGACTATGGCAACTTCCTGGCCAACGAAGTGCAACCCTTGACCGCGGATACATTCGGACGCAGAATGCGTCAAACGACCGTCAATGAGTTTAACTACATGCGCAGCCACTCGACGGAACCGCTAACGACATTCCTTAACTACATCTCGTATTCCTACATGATCGACAATGTGGCGTTGCTTGTGTCGGGCACACAAAACCAATACCCGATAGAGAAGATGCTGCCCATGTGTCATCCGCTGGGAGTGTTCGCGCAGCTTGAGTCGATACAGGCGGTTACGACGAGTTCGGAGCTCTTTAATGCCGTGCTAGTTGACACGCCCCTATATCCGTTCATCAACGAGGCGCTGACCGATAAGGATTTTGATGAGATACATCCCGAGATTATACGCAACACACTGCAAAAGACATACCTAGAGTCGTTTTACGAATTCTGCAAAAAGTTGGGCGGCACTACGGCCGATGTGATGTGCGATTTGCTTGCCTTCGAGACGGACCGACGCATTTTGGTCATAACGGCCAATTCAAATGAAGCCGACCTATCAGCGGACGACCGTCTGAAACTATATCCAAAGTGTGGTTATATGGCACCCGACACGCTCGTAGCGCTTTCCAACGTAAACGACTATGATCACCTAAAGGCGGTGGCGATGCTCTATCCGGACTACGCTAAGGTCTTCGATACCCAAGGGAAGGACAGCGATCAAGTGGCGTCTGTGGAGCACAAGTTTTTCGAACTGGAGGTGAAGAAGAACATCAACGTATTCTTGCAGCAGTACCACTTCGGCGTCTTCTATGCCTATATCAAACTCAAGGAACAGGAATGCCGCAATGTCGTGTGGATCGCCGAGTGCATAACGCAAAATTACCGCAAGAAACTTGACGAGTACGTCAATGTGGGCATGAACTAAAGACACAGGCGGCACAGAACTCTTGTAATTAGGCGCTTATTGTAGTTAAATTTTTATACAAATCCGCTCTATCTAATTCATGGTACTTCTAATCTTAGGAAAAGCAAACAAGTGAAAATATTAAAAAGAAACAGAAAACAAATCAAAACCAAAAAAATATAAAAACCCATTAAATCACATCAAGTGTTATCAGTTGCGCCAACTGATCTCCATCGTTGGCATTTCGGAATTCGTGACCGAACAACAAAAGTCAATTGAGCAAAGTCGATTGAGCATCTCTAAGCAAATTATCGAAATTCAATTGAAAATTTTCCAATGCATGAGTGCAGATTAGTCAATAAGCCAACCTGCGACGCTGCCAGCTTAGATGTGCGCGCTTTAATTTTGATTGCATTTTAAATGGTTCCTTGCAGTTGAATGGCGTATGCATTTCCATCGACTTAGTATGATTTATTAAATTAGGGTCGAGGGCAACAGTGCACTTACATATGTATGTATGTATAGTGTGTATGACAAACCAATAGCATAAACCATGCACTTCAAGCATGAAACAACAAAAAAGACATACTCGGATACTTAGTACTATTGCTTCATGAACACTTTGTGTCTCTCAAAACCGATTTTACTCAAGAAACCATGGGTATTTTCTCTGCATTCTTTCTGTATTTTCTCACCGCCTCATCAAATTTTACCACTCTGCAATATCATCAATGAAGGCTAATGAGGTACAGCACGATGCCTGAGTAACGGGCTAGTGTACCCACTTTGGTCGTCAGCCACTCAAAGTACACAGCTGCCAGTTCTATGTCTAATGTATTTTTCTCTGTCAGCCTCCATCTTCCCAAGGAATTGTTTCTTCGATACTCTCTGTTCAAAATTTCTTTTAGACATGCTGATCTAATTTTTGGGCCACGCATTAATGTTGGCCCATATGTATCTTCACTTTTGGAAGCTATGAAATATATATGTATGTATATACACTTCATATGTATGTTCTTCCTGGTCGCTAAACGTAAGTGTTGAATAATATGATTTGACATATACTATGTATGTCATTTTATTCTACTGTCATTAACCTTCAGAAACAACACTTGTCATTTTATCTAAATAATAGCGTCATTGTGTTAGAGCTCTGCGAATATGTCAAGTTTTGTGCCTGAAAAACAGTATTTGCGGCATACAATGCTTCTCTTATTATATACACTAAACAAAAAGACCGTTGCTCCAAGCATAAAAACTGGTTTCTCAAACAGAAAACTGGTGATTTTGATCTGCAAGACAGTCAGCCAGCGTTCGGGTAGACCAAAATCATTTGTGGATGCGAAATTACCGAAGTTATTGGCGGAAGACTCGACCCAAACTCAAAAACAATTGGGAGAAGTGTGAAATGTGGCACAACAAACAATTAGCGGCCGATTACGAGGAATGAGGAAGATCTAAAAACTGGGCAGATGGTTGCCACATGAACTGAATGACAGGCAAATGGAAAATAGGAAAATCATTTGGAAATGCTGCCTCCACGGTTCGAAAGACAGTAGTTTTTGAATCGGATGGGTGATGAAAAATGGATTTATTTCGAAAATCTCAAACATAAAGAGTCGTGGTTATCGCCTAGCAAAACTGGTCCATCGACTCCAAGGCCGAATCACTTCGGAAAGAAGACAATGCCAATGCTCTGTGTTGTGTGGGACCAGGGTGGTGTGTTGTACAAGGAACTTGTGAAACCTGGTGAAACACTGGTGAATACTGATCGCTACAAACAACAACTAATAAATTTGAACCACGCATTGCTTATAAAACCTCCAGAATGCGCAAGAAGACACGCTAAAGTGATTTGGTTGCTTGATAATGCAACGTCACATACAGCCAAACCGGTGAAAGAGGCAGTCAAAATGCTCAGATGGGATGTACTATTCCACCCCATCGCACTCTCCCGACTTGGCCCCGTCCGATTGACAACTTTTTGCATCAATGCGACACGCGCTGGCTGAGCAGCACTTTGCCAATTTTGACAAAGTCGAAAAATAGCTGATGAGTGGTTTGGCTCAATGGACAAAGGACATTTATAAATTGCCAGAAAGCTGTATAAATGGTATGGAAACGAATGGCCAATACTTTGAATATAACACTTTTTAAATTTTTTTTTTAATTTTTTTTTTTTTTTTTCATTAAAAAAACCGGAATGTGCTTTCCGGTACACCTGATAGAATCAGTGAATTCCTTTTCGACCATGATTAATGAGTATTACTAGCTACAATCAAAGGTGTAGTACACACAATTCATGTACACATTCGAACAGCTATTTATGAGCCCAACGGTGTCACCATAACTGTGTCATAAACTTCATTACACGACTAGAGTTATTGTAACAACAACAATATTTAGTATTCTACGTAAAGCTTATAAATAAATCGCAAAAAAATTAATTTATTAGTGGTTGGATTGCAACAGAAATTGTTTTTGTTTTGAAATCGGACAAGGCAAAGAGTTGAATGACGTATGTACATATGTATGTGTGTATGTAGTCTCAGACAAAGTTGTTGATCTTTGGACATAGTCGGCGAGAACGAATATGACCAACAACAACTACAACGACGACTATAGCCAAAGCAAAAGCACTTTTTGGTATGCCAAACGTGGCGTGTCTGGTCTGATGTTGTGCTTGTGTGGCCATGTGTGAGTAAGAAGGGCGAGAGTGCGAGTGAACGCGTATGAACACAAGCTAAGCACATTCAAATTACGAGACACGCAAGCGTTCAAAGTCCAAGTACAAAAAATGTTGTTTTGACTTTGTGACGAATTCGATTTAAAAAGAACTATTAAGAAAAGACAAAAAAAAAACCACACACACACACGCACAAGAATAAGCAACTAAAAATTAACACGCTCAGAGCGTTGTACTCGCGCCATGTAATGAACAACATGCGGGCGAGGAGAGCACTCTCACAAATTGCCATAGATTAGAAAGAAAAAAGTAAATAAAACAGAGCGGGGAACCATGGAAGGTGTCTACGTGCGCGTGCGTTTCTAGATTCTATGATCGCGTGATTAACTGAAACAACAAGACAACAAGAAAAACCAAATAAAAGGAAAAAGAAAGGAGTTAAGGTGAGTAGGTAGGTACTACAGTATGAAACACTTGAATTGAAACAAAAGCGGAACAAACAAAATATGCGCTTTCCATCTCACCTCTTCCTTTCGTTATTACACGGTGTGTAATACTACTTCTATTATGCATTATGCTGGTTTTGCAAGGTTTTTGTGAGTTATGTATTTAACTTCTGTAGTGTTCGGCTTTCTTGCGAAATAATTACTTCTGAAGTACTTACTATAGTAGCTAAAATAGCAACTATTGCGTTTTTTCTTAAAAAAAAAAAAATTGCTTTAAAATCAATTTTATATTTATTTATTTTATATTTATTTATTTTTATTTATTTATATATATTTCAGTTTTTTGTTTACCTAATGCTAGTATTCATTTTAATTATCCACGACTTGTTTAAATCAAACAGTTTTTTGTCTGCCTCCCTCCACTGATGAGTGGTAATTATCGCTCTAGACATACAGACAGATGTATGTACGCATACGTATTAAAAACGATTAATGTACATATGTATGTATGTATGACGATAACAACGCGAATGCCAAGCGAATTCGGAAAAAAATTTGAGTAATTTTTATTGTTTGTTTTTATTTATTTGTTTGTTATTATTAGACCATTACTATAAATCATATTAGGTGGAAAATATTTGCCACTGATTATCACAACCAAGTATTTTCAACCGTAGTGTATTAGAACAATATATTGAGCAAATATATGGTCTACGAGTCTTCGAAATTGTAACGGTATTAGAACTACAAGTATGCCACAAGATCGGATCAATAAGTCTAGTTTTTATTTAGGAAGATGAGTGAAATGCGTTCTCAGTAAGGCCACGTAGCACATGGTTTATTGGCGAATATTTAAACGATGCCACACCAGGATTGCTATTGCAATGGAAAATTTTCCCATGGCTTTCCAAACACATAACCAAGGCACTCACTCGTGGCCGTGTCTAATGGCAGACTAACTACATCTGGATGTACATGCCTGTATATTGTGGACTATTTTCAAAATGATGGTCAAATGGTCTATTTGATTCGAATAATTTTCCTTGATTTTCTCTTTTCAAGGCCACATACATATGTGTTATAAATCAGTCACCATGACCTTGACCGGTTGAAAGACAAAGCCTTGGCCTTCTTCGATTCAAATAAGCCCACTGCTGCTTGGTATCTAGTGTCTTGTGATAGTTCCCTCTATCTACCAAGGCTCTAACATAAAGCAGTGCAAAAACCCGTCCCACCAACTCCAAACACTGCTTTGCAGTTTCCACACAATCGAGTTTTTAATTAGTTGTTGAATGCGGCACGCATCTTAAGAATAGTTTTCTGATGTCCAATTGTTCATGCAAATTCAAAACCATGGAACCGTACATGTACTGTACATTTGTGACATATTTTGTATATAAATATTATGGGTGACTTTAACGTTTCTAGCTGGAACAGTTTGTACGTGAACTTTGACTACATCCACTAATGGAGACCAGAACGTGCAGAACATTCGTCTATCACTGATTAAATGATCCGGCTACGAGTACTAATGGTTGTCATAGAGCCATTCGAGCAATGCAGCCAATAATAAATTCTTCAATATTTGATAATGATCAACAGCTCACTGCATATGAAACGCACATTCTAGAAGATACATATGTATATGTATGTACATATGTATGTGTGTAGGCGGGCGTTCGTCACTCGTTTGGTGACAAGAGTCGACATTACCGTCGTCACCGTTGTCAGCGTTGAAATGTATTCAGTATACAGTATTCACACACACACACACACACACACACATACACACACACACGCACACATACACACAGGCATGCACATCAAAGTACTTCACCCTTTGGCTCTACAGTAGCAAAAATGCTCAAAACCAAAGTTCTCCTCTAGTCGGTGCAGCTGTTGAGCGATCGTAAAACCTGATTAGAATAGAATGAGATGCATAGATACATATTATAATACCCACTGTGGGTTAGTCGCAGACTGATACGAATCAATTAAGATTACTTTTAAAGTCTTAAATGTCGTTTACCCAATACTGCCAGTTGTTTTCTTGAAATGACAGTTCACTATTAGAAGAAATATATACACGTACATATGTACTTGTGGTTCTAGATACAAGTGAATCAATTGTGGGCTGGCACATGCCTCTGTCAAGCGATAAGCATAATTCCAGATATGACTTTATTATCATGTGTCACATACATTTTAGTGTGCGTATATGGAGGCCTACTCAGATTTGTTCATTGTTCACAACCCAGATGCATTTCTTAGAAAATGTGTGAGACATACGAGTATATACGCCCCGTTTATTGTCTCAGTATGTTCTGTTTCTATTTTAATCAAATATCGATTACTCTCATATGCATTACATAGGTACATAACACAAAGATTATAAGACATACATACACATAAATATTATAAGTTATGTATTATACGATATACAATATATACACACACGTTTTAATTCACTTGATATGATAATGTATGTAATATATAAATATATGTAATATATAAAGATAGATAGGTAAATAGATAGATAGATACAACAAATAGTTCCAACAGATAGATACAACAGATAGATATAAAATGTAGTTATATAAATGTATAGATATATAGTTATACAGGCAGATAGATACAAGAAGGAATATGTAGGAATCTTTGTACATTGGGAGGCCCTTGCATGCCGTGCAACACTTCTTCACACTTTATATCTTGTGATACAGGCACGCCCCGCAGAGGACCAATGGACGGTCGAGTAATTACGGGACGAAGGACCGATCACTCTTGGACACTGCATACTCTATATACTCCTACATGTTCTATTAGCTGCTTTAAATCTAATTACTGATGGTTATAGAATTAAGATCTTTAAATATTATCCTTGTAGCAGCTTCTTGTATTCATTGTTTACATTTGGCTATACAAGCATTTCTAAACCATCGTCGAATCTTAATGATCAATGCTACGTCTCAGGCTCCCAATCATACTGAGAACAGCTTAGGAACGTCTTGTATAAAAAGGAAGTTATTTTATCTATATGACTGTAAATCGAAACAAACTGCATAGGTTGCTTCTGGTAATTTGCAGGGCTACCTCGTGCCTTTCATTTCCGAATAGTACAAAATTACGGCAGTGGTCAAGGCCATTAGGCTTTGATTAGTTTTGGAGAAGCAGTAACGGAAGACGGGCGTCCCTCAAATCTTGGAACGTACGAAGATAGTAGATAGTAGGGATAGTAGAGCTCCTAACTCCGCTATGCATGTCATCACAAATACTCGAAAAACAGAAATTCTCTGTTCTCCCAAGTTAAAGATTAAAAGTTATCTGGTCTCATTCTGTGTGGGATAATCCACACTACTCAATAAACTAGGTCGAATTTGTTTATAAAACTTAAGAAAGCATTTCCTGAACATTTCGTTACCAGTACAGTCAAGTAAGACGATGCTAGACTTAAGTATGCAATGAAATGGGTCCAAAGGTTCAGATGGGCGATTTCAGCGTTAACCTGACGCGACTTATTGTGCTCGTCGTACAATTCTGTGTGATTACTCGCGTTTGACGACGCCGTCGCCGTCGCCGTCGCTCTCTCTCTCTCTATCTCTTTTACTATCACACTATTTAACTAATGAAAACAAGCACTCATTCGGGTGTTGTATTGGGGCAACGAGCACTCATTTAGTCAGCCGATCGGCGAACTTTGAGCTCGAAATGGATTTACATGAGGCGTAAGTACCGTAATTGCTAGCACAACTTGATTCATTATAGGGCGGGGGCTGCGTTGAGATTCCGCTGATTGCGATTGTTAATTAGATCGGACTACTACTACTTTATGAATAACTTGCCGGCTGAGCTCAGGTGGAATCGCACGAGTTGTTACACTTACATATGTATATATGTATGTACATAGCATGTAGACAGCGTGCTATAACAGTTGGAGGTTTACAATTATCAGGCAACAGTGTGACGTTTTTGTTGTAGTTTTTCTTGCCGGTTGTTAGGCGTCTAAGTAAATTTTGTTCACTCAACTTCTGATCAAAGGCCAAAACTCATATCACCACTCAACGGGAATGTGATAATACAATAAATGTCGACAAATCAAATTGTTTTTGTTTTTTTAGTTTTTTCTTTTTTGGTTTTTGGCGAAGCCAAATCGGAATGGCAGGCAAATCAAACATGCAGCCACATGAATGTGAGATATGTATGTAGCTCTCCTTCCAAGATCAACGTGGATCAAGTGAATGCGTACGCGTGAGTCTCTGTTTGTGTGCCTGGGGGGCGTCAGAGTTCGCGCTATTTGCTCGTTACTTATTTAAAGCGAGCCAGCAGCCATAATTCAACGTTTCGGGAAATTTCGAATATTCGAAAATTCTCGTGATTCCTCAGTGCAAAGAAATTCAAACACTCATTGGGGCGCGTGCATACAAATAACCAAATCAGCAAATAAACTCATCCATGACAAAAACCCCTTAAATGCGATATGTGAATATTTATTTGTACGTATATATATGAACATATGCAGTTATGCACACATTTAATATGTACGGTATATATGTACATATGTACGTATCTACGAACGAGTTCAATTTGCTATTTGTCCAAAACGTCATTTTCGTTGTGCTCAAAAGTCCAAAGTAACCACTAAAAGTGTACACTTAATCATTGTAATTGAAATTGTTGGTGGTGCGAGCGTGTCTTTGAGTGAGTGCGCTTGTCGCCACATTGACTCAAATGAGTACGAGAGAGTTGTGCTTCTCTCATGAGCAACAAATAAGCAAATCGTCAGCTAAGAAATACATACATACGTGCAAAGTGAATACGATTAAGCAAATTAGTTCGCGAAACTTTCGGAAATTGTTCGCTTATTGATCACTGAAGTTGCCCCTAGACGCACAATATTTTATATTGTGCCATATTTTGTTCACATTTTCCTTGGCCAACACAAACGGTGCAATATTTTTGCGCAATAAATTAGTTCGCTGGTAAAACTTGTGATGACAGCATATGGAATAATAAAAAGACATCAAGTTGCGTAGCTATAACATTAGTTATAGCTTAAAAAAGAAGAAGAAAAAACAAGGGCGAGTGGCTGAACGAGTGGTTATTATGAATTTATTACGGTAGATGCTGGTATCAGTGGACGAATATCAGACGGAGGCGTCCTACTGCATTTAGAAAAGACTATCAGATAAATTATTTAAAATCCCAAACCCTTCTTCATTGCCAAATAGTGGAAAAATACTTCCGTTTTGTATTTGTGGGGTGATCCCCGACTAATTTTGCACTAACAGAAGATTTCATGAAATCTTATAGCCACACAGTATTAACCATAGAAAAAGGAATTTTTAATTATCGCCTTAGTCGTGCACGTCGCGTTGTAAAAAACGCATTTGGTATTTTAGTTTCCAAGTTGTGTCTACTTCAAAGAGCTAGTGCGCTATCTCCTGCGAAATCCCAAGTAATTATCTTAGCATGTTGCTATTTGCACAATTATTAAGGAAGAAACCAGGCTTAAATATACATTTGTGGCAGTTCTATAGATGTAGAAGATTGTTGTTTGAAGGAAGTTGAAGAACAACTGGACAGTTTGATTGGACAGAATCACTTCATAAAACTAATGTCAGAAATTCGCCCTCAATTGCAAAAACCATCTTTTTCTCTAGCTTTCATAATAGTAGTTGTGTACTACAACAGTGTCAACACATAACTGAAACAATATTGCGAAAAATTGCCCACAGACGACGCAACATTTACAACATTGACGCTAAATATTATTGCAATATCAATTATAGCGCAATATATTGAGTAGAATGTTGTGCGTCTAGGGGCAGCTTTAAAGCTAAAAAAGTCATAGCTTTTAAATGATGCGTGGCTTGTGGTAACAGAAATGTTCGTTTGACAATTCGCTGAGCAGTGATAATGGTAGAAAAGAAATTTACAAGCAACGATATTTTAAAGTTTCCAGAAAAAATAAAAACATTAATTATCCCAAACCAAAATTCAAAAATCATCAAATGGGGCCTACATTACTGATAACTGGTACTGATAAGAAAACGCCTCGTCTAGGCACAATAGGATCTAGGGTATTTAAAATTTCGGCCCGATATGTTCACAAACAAAAAAGTATTTCAAATAAAAATTTGATTTCAAACTATGGTTTGAACTGGAATACGCCGTGGTGAGATACGGCCGGTTTCGACAAATGTGCAACCAACAATGAAAATGTTCAAGTCTCTAACTGTAAATTCAAGTACTATAATTGCTGGCATAGAAAAAACTCCTCTCGTCGAGCTGGTTTAATATATAGACTTTATGGGATACCGATGCATTTGTTTTTCGAACCTTTGGTTGGTTGGGTATGATTTTACCTCGTTTGAACGGCTCAACAACTGTCTGGCAGCGCTACTATGATCGTTTGAGCTACGCTCTCACATGCCTGCTGGCACGCACGCACTCTCTTGCAGCTGTTTTTGTCGCTGCCCGACGCGGCGTCGGTTACAAGTGTACGTCCCATATAATAAACGGGGTCCGCCATTGCAGACTAGTCAGAAGCGTGTTGAACGTGATTGGGAGAAGTGGTATAGTTGGTTCGTTGAAAGAGCATAGAAGTATAACAGAAAAAGGAAAAGAAACAAAAATTAGTCTACGATTTAGATGCCAACGAGAATTAAATGTTAAATAAGAAAAAATCGTAGTTTTGATCAATTGGAAACAAATTTATTTTATTTATTGACTGTGTTTTTATCGTTGAACCCAAAAGAAGTGTATTCTAAAGCCAAAAGAAGGAGAACCCAAAAGAAATTGAAATAAATTTAAAAATGGCCAGTGCTCAGAATAATGCAACGGGAAACGGCACTTCTGGTATTAACTATGCTAAGAATAATCTAACCGAACAGCAGAAGGACGCGCAGAGTCTCCTGCCGCATTTGGAATCGTTGGAGCGGATCATCAAATTGCCCGTTGTGGGTGCGGCTTGGGACAAGAGTCAGGACGTCTATGGCAAAGTGAAGGGTACGTGGAGATTTTCGTGTGTGTATCATTCGAATTTATGTTTGCATTTGTGTGTGCGTGTGCGTGTGCGTTTGTAGACGATCGCCCTAAGTTGCGCCTATGTAAAAGCGTACATTGAACTCGTTCACCAGGCTAACATTGATATATATGTTAATACATGCATACATATGACAGCCAAACCGACAGATGGACGAGAATTAACGTTTAGTGGTGAAATGAGTAGTTGAGCAAAAGATTAGACGAGAGAGTCGCGGCAAAGAAGAGCGAACGTTTGACCTGCATTGAAAAACCGTTGTGGCGAAATTTCGGATTTCTTTTTAAATGCTAGTCTCATTTGGACACATTTTATAATTATTTATTGACAAAAAAATATTTTTTTTTTGCACAGAATTTTATACTTTGCACTTAAGCTTTTTCTTTTCTTTGCTTTCTCATATTTTTTTTTTATTCGCTGCCGAAGCGAAAAGTTCATTAGCGTAACGGTAATTTATTGACAATTTCAAGTGGCATTTTATTATTTTATGGGTGTATTGAAAGAAAAATTAGGCAACATTCGAATGGGTTTAAATCAGATTAATCAGAGCACTTGTATTTATCAGATCATTCACAAAGGTTAAATCACTCTGATCAATCCCATCACTGTAAAAATCGTATATGCTTGAAATGGGCCAATTATTAAATTAACTTTCGAACACAATGTGGTCTATATCCGGAAACCGATCCAGAGAAACATTCGTTGACAAAGTATTGCTAACCCTTGGATGCGGATATGCCCTCTAATTATTCATGATCAAATTCCTTTATCTTTTTCATAAGATTTTACAGGGCAGCCATTCCTTTTTTTTAATCACCCTTGTGTTTTTGACATACATATGTACATATATATTTCATCAAGTTGAATTAATTGAATACAATTACTTTGAACATTAATAAAACGACTAGAAGTTTTGATTGAGCAATACGCTTGAGTATGGTTATCAAATGCGTCTCAGATGCAAAAGGAAATAACAATATCGAAAAATTATAATTTATAACACAAAAAATATTAAAAATAAATTTAATAAAAAAATAGAATAATAGAATTTTGTCATATCAAGAATGGAAATATGTGTCACTAATAAGTATAGTGCCATGACCACAGATAATAAAACTCTTATTGAAATATAATTTCCTGATGTCAGCATTTGTAATTGTAGAGGGTTGAATTTTGGATGTGGTATCTGTGGGGAAGTTTCCAAGAGTTGGTAATAATATTTTTTTGCTCGCAACCGGCATTTTAACCTCGACCCTACTTAGCTGGTGGCGTGGACGTCGACTGGCTAGCACGCCGGCCGGCAGGTATTACCGCGCCGTATGGATTCGAATTGATTCGTTGCGGACCGTATGCGATCGTATAGAGGACGTTGCACGTGTTTGCGGGTACAAAGTACAAACAAGTAAAATGTGTAAGAAAAAAGCAAAGGAAAGGATAAAATATATAAAATTTACAAAATTATTAATTTGTACAACGAGAAAACGGAAGCGATGACAAAATTATTTAACAAAATACTTGATATATAATATTAAGCATTGAAATAGCAACAACAAAGGCATGCTTAAGTAAGATAGTCAGTGAGAGCGAGATGGAGCTCAACTTGTCTTGTGTTGGAGCTTTTTGTATTGTGGTGGCTGGGCGCTGGTGCTGCTGATTGTGGAAATTAACTGAACTTTAGACTTGTTTGTTAGTTTTTTTTTTTTTTTTTTCATTTTATGTTGATTTTTTTCTGTATTTTGATAAATTTTTGCGTTTGACTAAAATTATAGCAAAGCTAAAATGGGTGGGGGGGTTTGGCAGATTCCATCACTTAGCTTGGCAACTTGGCAAGATAACAGCGAACAAATTGTAGGGACCATTGAATTACTCACTCGCTGCTTACCCACTCTAACTCACTACTCAATAGAATGGTCTCGCATCTGCGTAGTTTCAGTGGCTGACCTGTCTGCCCCCGTGAGTCTATACAATGAGTAATTCTGAAGAAGCGAGCCCACAGACTTATTTTTCGTGTACTGAGTTGATTTCAGATGAACTGAACTCTTGATTAGGTTTTATTGCGTAATTTGCAATTTTTTTATTTATGTATTATTATTATTTTTTTTTGTCACTAATGGAGTAGTCGAGTTGAATTGAATCGATTGGAATGGCATCGAATATTCGAGAGAGCAGATAACATTTTGCTTGAAATTATCATTTGGAAAATGAAAGCAAGTAGATAACTTAAAAATGTATGAGTTTCGCAAGTATATTGGTCATGATTTTGCGCCGCTTCATATGATTATGATAAGTCGTAACCAACGTAAGCTAGTCTGGTCTATAAGCATGAAAACAAAACAAAAAAACATTTTATCAGTCGCAAAACAAAAGGAAAGAAACTCAATTGACCAACCATAAATCACTATTGCCTTATCAGAAGTTTCTATAATTATTTAATTTTCATTGGAATTTTAATGTTAATTTTTTTTTCTCCTAAAATATAAAGTTGACTGATTTATTAATATTAATAATAATAATAGTTATCGGTATATAAACATTTCTGTATTTTCTTCAGGTCAAAATCGCGTCTTTAACTGGGCTCTAAATGCCGCCGAGGATTGCGTTACACGTGCCGTGAGCACAGCAGCACCGATTGTAAATAAGTTGGATCGTCCCATTCAATATGTCGATCAGACAATTGTCAAGGGCATTGACAAACTTGAGGTAAAGGCACCCATTATCAAGGACACACCACAGGAGATCTACAATCAGGCTAGGAGCAAAGTCTATGATGTCGTACAGCCGCACATTGAACGAGTAGTAAAATTCAAAGCTGCTGGCCAGCAAAAGGCTGCCTCGCTCAAAGATCTCGCCTGGCAGAAGGCCAACGAGGTGCTCGCCACCCAATATGGCAGCCTTGCTGTAAATGGCGTAGACACAACGACTGCGCTCGCTGAACGTTTGCTGGAGTACTACTTCCCAAAGTCTGAATCAGATGTCGAGGACGATGATAATGGTATGGATTTTTTTCATACATTGGGTGATTGTATAGGTCGATTGATTAATTAATTGGTTAGTTAGTTGGTTGTTTGTGTGTGCCTTTAAAATAGGAATGCCAAATGTGGCTAAATCTGTTTTGGCCCAATCCCAGTCGTAACAGCATCGCTGGGTTGGTTGGGGGTGAGTGAGTCTGCGCATGCAAGACGCACTTATTGAATAAATAGAAAAATTCACAAATAACAAATTTGCAGTCGCTGCTATTTTTGACAGTCATAAATCAAGCAAACAAAAAAAGTCATTTGGCACACGAGCCAAGCGATCAAGCCCAATGCGTCACCGGCGGCGTGTCGTGTTAGGCAACCAAAGCGCCAAAATCTTCCAATTCGTCGAATTTGAAAAAAAAAATCTATTTGCTTTAAATTTGAATATTTTTATGTTCAAAACTGAATCTCCGCCATTTTCTTGCCATCTTATTTCAATTTAAAATTTTTGGTTTTGTTTTTACCTTCGATGCGTTACTTTTAAGCGAATAAGTGTTTTTCTTCTTTTTGTTTTCCTGTTTCTTGTCTAAACAGAATTCTATATAAACAAATCGTAATCGTTAATATTTTCATTCTCAGATGATAAACGAAAGGCTGTCGTGCTAAATGGCGAAAGCAAAAGTGCTGAAAATGACAGTAAGTCCATCCTAAAATACCATTCCCTTCCCCAAACTGGTTTTGTGATCAGCCAACACCAGAATTTGCACAACTAACATTTCGTTAGGAAGTGGAACCCATTAACGTCGACCTTCGAATCGGTAAACTTCAAATTGACGACTCTATAAAGTATGAGTATCCAATGCTAGGTCCAATATGAATACACAAGAGCGCAACCTCCAGGCAACACACTCATCACTAATAATTGACTAATCCATACATGTCAATTTCTTTTCCCCCCTGATTGATCTCTCCTACAAATACAAATACACGCTATAGTCTGTTTTGATCCAACAGTCGAGTTTAGCATTAATCTTGCTATCATTTCACAAGGTTGTGAAACCTATCCATCAAAGAATGAAACTCTCAAACTAAGTATATCATCCATATCTATCTACTCTTTTACTTTTAGTCGCTCATCCTCAATTAGAACACGATTATGATCATGAACTCGATACTAGACTCTTAGTTGCCGCCTCTACAGTATTACTCTCAATGTCGTTAAAGGTCATAAACGAGATTGTTGAGCACGTTAGAAGAAATCCAGAGATTATTGCAATTATCGATAGGGAAATTAATAATTTTCTGGTAAGCGAAGCGAAAAAATTGAATGAATTGAAGGCCACTTTCTCAGTCATGCGTCTCACTGTACTAACACACACCACACACCACAGCACAACCGGAATCCAGCATTCATACATTCCCAGCAAACTATTTTCGGAGTGTTATTTGAAAAGTCTCAATCCGAGCATTTCTCAGAGCATTTATAATGAAAACTTTCAAAAACAATTAACTCAAAATCTTTTCGAATTTGACACTTTTCTAAAAATGTGAGAGTCCCTTAAACGGATGTATTTCTGAAATGAGAGCAACGTAAGGGTCTCATTGTTTGCTGGGTTTTCATACAATTTATTTTTGTTAGATTCGCTTAAAAGTCTTCGATATTTCACTAACTGCCTCTCTTTCTCGATAATTTGAATATTTTCAGTGCCAGTTCCCGCAAGCGAGGACCCCGTACTACACACCGTACAGACAGTTGGACGCCTCTCCAATAAGATCTCCCGTCGCGTCTATCGCAATGTCTCGCGACAGATCAAACAAGTGCAAAAGGGCAACATCAACGACTATCTGAGTTCATTGATTGCTGCGCTTAAATTGCATCAGTACATCAACTTTATTAACTCATCGATGGGCGCGAACATCGAGCAATCAACAGTCTCGGATGGTGGCGCTAATTCTACCTATGGCATAGAAATTGCTGCAGCAGGCGGCTACCATGTAAACAAATTGAGCTCCAACAATACTACATCAGTTGGGAATGGTAGTGGTGGCAAGAAGTCGAAAGCACCCAATGCCGGTGATGGTGGCTGCGGTGCTGGAGCGGGTTCGGGAGTGGGATCGGCATCGGCATCGGCGACATCACCAAAGTAAAGAGAAGTAATAACACATGAACCAACAATCCTGAATCGCACATCGCTGCCGGTTTCTACGCGTCCAGCAGCTCCACAACTCATCTGATTGTTTTTTCTACTATTATATTTTCGCTGCACCACGTTTTTCTCGGCATATAAAGTAATGATTTATTTGATTACAATTAATTCATAATTATATTTTGGCTTGCCCGACGACGACCCCTTGCGCACTACGAAGCCCACCACCAGAAATCCATGCTAAATTCTTCTGTCGTCACTTTGTAAATATTTATTGAAACTTGTGACGCGAAACGTGCGCTCAGCACCTCCTGATAAGAAACATATTTTTTTTACTAATATTACTTTAATTACATACATTTTACATATACATAATGATGTAATACCTAGATAAGCTTAGTTAGTAGATAGAGCTGTGGTAACTGTAAAGCTTTGAAAAGATGAGCAAGAAAGCTACTAAGGAAGAAGTAATGGTTGATACGATCGTGAGATAGAACCGATCGATTGAGAATTGAATGGATGCATACCAGACAGACAGCCGCATACATACATACACGCACGCAAATGCACTCACTCATCTACGTAGTAAGTGAAAAAAAACATATAGAGATGAATATATGAATTATGTTGAAATATGCTTTATACAATCTAAAATAATATTAAAGAAACAACAAAAACCACTGAAAAACCTAAAATTGCCAAATCATTGTATATCAATCAGTGGGCGGGGTAAGGAAAACAGGGTCGCTCAAATCTCGCCGAAATCTGAAAATTTCCATTCCGCTTGCGTAAGTTCTGCTGATTATGCCATACGCTATGCGACGCAAACACCCAACAAACCAGGGTGACGTTTGAGAAGGGAGTCATTTGTGGCTCGGCTCGCATTACGACCAAACGAACTGAACTGAAATGAAATGGAATTTGATTATCCAATCGAATATGGGAAATCATGCAAATCTTGTCGATCTGCTGCTTCATTGAAGCCGTTGAGCGTTTGCAAATGTTTGCGGTTTTTCAGTTGAAATGAATTTATTTATTTATTTTTTTCTTTCTTGTATTGAATTGCAACATGGCATATTTTCTCCAACGGTGTGTTGTACTTTGTACTCGTCTCATAATCGGTTCGATGCGCCATTATCATTGTCCCATTTATAGCGGCGATATGAAATCTAATGCGAGACTGCCATGAAAGCTGATAACTCACAACTGTTGCTGTGCTGTGGTTGTGTGTGTGGTGTGATGTGATATGAGGTACCAGTATAACGCCACACCCGACACGAACCGAATCAAGTGAAACCTGCGGTTTTATAACGGTTTTTTTTAAGGTTTCGCTTATGGGTGGCAACAATAACGCCATCAGCGAAAATTGTGTACAAAAAGTCAAGGCGCCGTTTCTGATAACGGGGGCTTCTCTTCTGATTTTCATTGATCTAAGCAATTAAACAGATCAATCTTATGTAATACCGTTGTGATATATATTTACATATATGTGTCTACATCCATATGTAAATAAGTTAAATTCAACTACGAAAATCCAATGGTTTGTAGACCGGCGTTCTTATAACAACTGCTGAATTGGCGAATGGTACTTGGCCGACTGATAGTCGAATAGTTCCGGGTGTAAGATTGTAGTTGCCTTTTATGGTATATGTATGTACATACGTAGGTGTGCATTAGGCAAGTGTTCGTGTAAAGCCCAAGTTGGAAAAAGGAGCTCAAAATTTCTATGTAGAACGATGTTTTATACTCTTAATGACAATGAAACCCCATGGAAGTCTTGAATCTCATTGTATATGTAGGTATTTATCGGTTTCCGAGTCGGCTATAATGGGTTCAAATCCTAGACAGGACAAATTGTCTGTTCCTAATCCTTCGCTGTTGCTCTATTGATATTGGTGTTACAGCAAAGTGCTGCAATAATCTTCATTACCCCGGTGGTCCCATTATGTTTTTCTTCATCTCTCCACACACATCTGTGGCACGTGTCGAAACACTGGGCATCCTAGTATCCTAGGGTGCATTACTATGAGCTACCAAGTACCTTGTATCAAAACGTACAGCTGCATCCTTCATCTAATTTGTCCAAACGTGAAAAACCTATACAGAATGAAAACATTCTTTAAGTTATGTTATGCAAATGGCGTTAGGGGCTAATTGTATTTCGGAGGGCTACAGCCAATTACACTTGGCTTTATATAGGGATCAGCTTAACTCGGAAACAATTTTTAAATATAGAAGACTATGGCAAGAGGTGTACGATATTAAACTCATCAGTATGCACATTACATTTTGCCTTGTTTTTTATTGTTTCGTGACTAGATTTTAGGTGAAACTGAGTTAAACTCAGAATATGCATAAAATTTGAAATTTTCGCATTCCAATTGGTGAACAAACAAGCGATTTCAAAAAGGAGAGCCCCACGAATCACGCGCCGCAAATCATCGTCGTTCTTTTGTTGGTTTGCTCGTTCGTTCAGATTTGGTCACAGGAATTTTGCGTGCACATCAGATCCATCAATATTTATGAGCGGACAACGTCGATTATTCAAAAAAAAACAACATTAAAAAAAAGTTAATTTCTGAGCAAAAAAAAAAAGAAACGAGAATATCGAATAAAAAATTGTTTCTTCATAATAGCTAAAAATGGACTCAAGAATTTTGTTGCAATGCTGCTTAGAGTGAATGCGTCGCCGACTCCTGGCGAAACAAAGAAGGAAAAGACGAATTCACACGCACCTGACGTAGCTCGTCGCGCTTGCGATTTGCCTTATACTAGTTTAACGAGTTTATAAAGGAACACAAACGCACTAAAGGAGAACATTAAAAAAAAACAACAGCTACGACAAAAAATTTTAATAATTAACTTTTATGTTGTTATATACGCACAAATGTATATACATACATATGCATTTATGTTTTTGCCATATTAACGACGATACTGACAATGACAAACCCGAGTATCTGCGTTGAAAAAGCAAGTGAAACACTAAATTGAACTATGGAATGGTATGTGATATAACAATTGGTAAGGGGGATAACGGGTGATAGTGCGTTTATTTATTTATTATCTGCGCTATTAACTGCAAGAACGTATGACGATGAGGAAGAAAAAGACGCAATCGCTGCAAAAGCTGCGATGCCATTCACAGCAGCGCGCATTGTTTTCCTGTTTGTGGTTTTTTAATTATATTTTTTTTGCCTCGCACTCACTTTATTGTCGTCTGAATTGGCGAGATTGGCTCTTTATACTCTTCTTCCGATAATATTACAACTTCGTCATATCAGGCAGACAAGAGTAGATTTAGGTGATTTCAATGTACTATCAATTTATAAAAATTAGTTCAAGAAATTATCTTTGTACCACATGCTGCTCTAAAAGCCTAAGAACCATTCTTTAAATTTAATTGTAACATTCAATATTGGGGTATATTTTAGATATAGTTGTATATATTGTAACTGGGATTTTGTATTTACAAACACATGCATATATATGAATGTACATACATTGTATATACCAGTTAAATTGTTTGAACATGAAGAGTGTAACAACTTTAGCCTAGTGGAAGTCAACATTCCTCCTTGTATTGCGTTAACGCTTATCGGTGAAAATGGCGTTGGGCATATTAAAAATAAATATGGACATATGTACATACAAACGTATGTATATACCAGCCATAGAGAATTTATATACATACATAAAGCAATATTCATATACACACAGCCATGAAAACATTAACACGAAACACACACGAAAAGGCACCCAGGCTGACCGATAATGACAACGAGAAAGACGAAGAAGAAGAAAACGATCTCATTTTGTATTATTTTATAGTTGGTTGCTGGTGGGTTGGTTGGCTTCAGAAATGGAAGCAACTTGCAACGTTATGGAAGATTGTAAGTATTAGTGCGAGATAGCGCTATGCGTAGCTCGATCGCCATCAGCGTCGTCGCGTTGTTTGGGTGCAAAGTGCGCTCGAAAAAGTGGCGTGATTATTCGCATTCTTCGACTGACGTCGCGGATGACGACGGCGTGGGCAACGATTAAGTCGGTGCAGTCGAGATAGCAACCATCGTCCATCACAACTTCTGCAACAGTTTTTACTTTTATTATTTCGTTGTAATTAAAGCAATTACACTTTTATAACCGAATTATAACCGAACGTGAGATTATTATTACAATATGAGACGATTAAAGCCAACTCGTGTCAAATATCAGTCATCAGATAGCCTTCGTTCGAGCCAGTCAAACAGAAAACATTACCAATCATAGTTCGATAGTCCCAAGGCTGATTGAGTAGTTTAATCTTGAAAGTACATATGCACATATATAAAAATAGTCACCAAAGGCGGGGAGCGGCAAGCTAGTCCCACATCACTATATTAGACAAACTGTTAGATTTAAGTAAACAAACAAGCCTCGGATATTAAACTCCCGCCACGATAACGACATTTGGTACACTACTGCAGAAGCTGCAGTCAACCCAAAGCTAGCTAGCAGGGGCTAACTGCATATGTGGTGTTGCAAAAACAACAGCACTGAGCAGAGTAAGATGGAAGAGCCTTGTGGAGGCGCTATGCTCCCAAGAGAAGTGAATAAGACAACAGAAAATCTTTGATAAATTAGGACTCTTCTCAGCAGTGCGCATCCTTATACGCAGAACTATCGCTGGAATTCCACCGTTGGGAGTTCTCGTTACGCTACAACACCGACAAAAGCAACAAAATTGCGTTTTCCGCAAAAACTTTCGATATTTATCGACCTGGACATTTTAGCCAAAGTGAGTAGAACGCACAGTGGTCCCCGTAATACACCCCACGATACTTGGTCTGGTCTTTCACAACTTCATCATTTCCTCGATGTCACATCAATGTTACACAGGCACACCTGAATGGAATAAATTTCTAAAGATTGGGGCCTAATGGAGCAATTTCAAACCAAGTCGTATTTGGGGGTCCATAGTTTAGACGGCTGTGAAACCAAGCCATAGTCATCTTGGTTGGGATAGGTTGTGATCATGGACTGACCTTGAACCTATAGACCACATTTTCCTATCGGCAAGCTAAATCCCCATCCAAGAGTATTCAAGCCTATTTCGAGAAATATAACTATCAAAACATGGCGAAACATTATGCTTCCAATGGATCTAACACGCAATTTTGCTGTAGGCCCCAACGATTAATCTTAGCGGTCACATAAACGAGCCTTGGGTAACTGGCAGTTTGAACTACAACTCTTTCGATAGAAGACAATTATGCTGGCTCGTCGTGACAATACTAGGGAGTCAACGGGGAAAACGTCGTCCTCATCTTAGACTATTAATATTGTGTCCTTCCCGAAATTCATAAGCTATTACACAGTAATAGCTCTGTTCTCTGTCTAATTATAGCCGGTGGTTTGTGGTCAAACCGATCTTTTCGAAATCCATCCATCTTGGGAGAGTTTTAACAGATAAAACTCAGGCGATTGATTGGTTCTTACAGATAAACGTTCTCGGCAGTTACGAAACAAGGTTCCAACAATTTTTGCAATATAATAATAGGATAAGTATCTTGGTGTGAGGATTATAATGCAGGATTATAATAAAACACACAAAGCCATAACAAGCCAGTTAACAGGTATGGGACCCAGGGGTCACTGTCGAGATAGAGGATACACCTACAAACGGAATAGGATATCGCAACCAAAAGAGACCTTTGGGCCGCAATGGTACACCCATATGAAATCTGAAAAAGTAAAAGCATCTTCTGTCATGTCTGCCACGAAAATCCGATTGGAGTTCCAGATTATGCATTCTATACGAGTTCTGACGGAAAAGACCTCCAGACCATGACTGTCAAGATAAGGACGAATATAGAATTTTTGAATGATAATGATGCTCAATCAGTGACTTCCGGTGCTCGGATTGCACCTTGTGCGTCATCCGGCGTAAAGCATAGTAAAGTAATAATAGTCATTAAACTGGGTTTCACGATAGCTTTCAAAATATGATTTATTTATAATAACGCTTCCGAGTTACTCGTTAGCTTACTTAGGGGATTAGTTGGTTAGTTAATGCATAAATAAATCTCATATATAAAGTAGAATAAACTGATTAAAAATACATACATATATACTTGCCAATCAAATGTGTACAAATATATCGTTTTCTGTGCACTCGTGTATAATAAATGTGATGTATCTTATCTGTGTGTAACTGAGCTTGTATCTACGCGTCACGCCAACCAAAACGTGCCACTTTTAACAAAATGTATCACTTAACCGCTTTGTTGTTTTGTTCATTTTAATTAAACCAACTGGAAAAAGAGAGCCCAAATATACCTAAGGTTGCAAGAGTCCAATCACAATATCAGGTGTTTCGGCGTGAGGTCAGATACAACAAACTCACACCCACACACACACACACACTAAACAAAACTGTATCACTTAAATTGCATTTTGGTGGCTTGGGTTATCGGTCAGCCGGTCACTTTAAAATCTCTCAATTACTTTTCTCAATATTTCACTTAGGTCTAAGACTGGGAATAAAAATAAATACATTTGCACTAAGCCTACGTAAATTGTCATTGTCTGAATCACAAAAAAAAAAAAAATAAAAAAAAAATTTTAAAATAATGTTGATACGAACTGCAATAATTTAAAAATATATAAAAATATAAAAATTTTCGTTTGTTATTTTTCACATCAAATTTTACATTATCTGTCCGGGTCCGGCTTTTTTGTAGTTGTTAAGTCTAAATGTTAAAATGGCTTTCGTTGAGTTGGGTTGAATTAATTGTGATAGCTTTTTCCTTCTAGATCGGTCGTAAATAGCACTCAAGAGATTATCAGTTAACCGGTAGGGTGGACGTGGTCAGTACGTCTACATCGCAGATGCATCTGTTCTGGCAGGCCTTATGTTCTTAACATCGGACTTATTGTCGACAATGTTATCTGCCCCTGCAGACCCTTCGAGCGCCGCAGCGTGGGGCTCGTCGATTGGCTTTTTGCATAGCAGCTCCAGAAAGTAATCACCAAAGACGGAGTGATTGTAGGTTATGACGCGCTTGAAACTAGCCGCAAATGCAGCAACCTGTTCGCGATAGTCACCGTAGCCGGCCACTTGAGGCGGCGCATCGTGTGCGAATGTCTGTATAGCGAAACGCGCAAGGGTCATAAGGCGCTTCCCTATGAAAGGGTAAAGAGTAATAGAGGAGTGAACAATAGGCACAAAAAAAAAAAACACTTAAGTCACTACTTACACATGAGTACCCGCACAGGTGCATCACGATTGGCGATCTGTAGCACCTGATTCTTCAGCTGAGCCTCGACAGCTTCGCTAAGCGGCGGATCATTCTCCTTGGTGAGTGCATCGTTCATGAACTTTCGCATCTGAGCGTAGATGCTTTCGATTGCTTCGGAAATTGATCTAAAGGAATGAGATAGAAACAACAGAGTGAGTGAGAAAGAGTTTTTTTCTTCGAACATATGAACAAGTAATGCGACCACCACCTACTTGTCATCCTCTTGCACGTCCTGCAGCAATATTTCGATCTGCTTGGCGAGCGCCATGCGATTCTCGGTGCGTTGTGAAATTATCGGCACCGCTTGTGCAATGGACATTAGCGATGCGGCAAGGCAGAGTCGTTTGGCGCGTATGCCCAACTGTATAATGCGATCCTTGTCCATGGATAGCACCTCGGGAAATCCATCTGTGGCCGGCCAATCGAGCAGATCGAGGTATGCATTGTAGATTGCTTCACCGTTGCTGCACGATTGTTCATTTGGACCACTGGTGCATTTGCGTTTCAGCCAGTTCTCCGTTATTGGGAAACCCACTGTGAAAATAGACGCGTATAAGTTTCAAACAAAACTTCAAAAAATAAAAATAAAAAAACACAATTGGAAGTTGCTTACTTTTGTAGTACTCCAAATACTCCTTGAATTTCTCCTTCTCGTACTCGACCGAGTGGTTCATAATGTCGTTACGCGCCAGATCCAATAGATAATTAGCCATGTCGAGCTTCATCAGCGTCATTGTTTCGAGTATGCCACGGAACAGGTCCACCACATCGTTTATGTCGGCCAGCGCCCGAACGGCCTCATCCCGTGCCGGAGCACAGGACTTGGCCATAATTTGTATGATGAAGTTTGCATACGATTTGAAGTCGAGCACGCCACGTTCCGCCTGCTGTTTGATGACGGTGGCATCAAGCACCTCGTTTAGGTAGTCGAGTGCACGCTTGTTGTGCAGCGTTAGAATCTGCGGAAAGCACTCCTTGATGTCCGCTAACAGCTGAATGGCGTAGTCATAACGCGGTGGCGTCTCATTCAGTTGCTCACGCAGAATGTCCCAAAACGCTTTGTGCACCATATCCTTGATGCGATGCTCTAGGCTGTTGGTATAAAAAAAAAAACAACTTAAATATTACTCACTGGCTTTTTCAACTTTCAGCGTTATAACCTAAAATACAACACCTTGGGGGCAGATTCGCCTATCAATAGACTCAAGCAAGCTCTCTTATTTAGCTTGTAATTGTCGGCCATTGAGTTTCGGGTAGACAAATACTATGTGGTCTTTATACCATCCATTTCAGAGATAAAGATGTGTTTTACTGAAGTTTATTGTGGTCGTACAACAACCTCTGATAAGTGATGCCGACCTTTCTGGACACCCAATTTAGGTCACTAAATCCAATAAAAAAAACACAATAAGAATGGTAGCTTCGACTACGATACGGTTGTAATACACTTCATGCTCGATTGACTTGAAATGTAGCCAAGCTCGTTTGGAATTAATCATTGGGCATTAATCTTCTACACCGCCTAGTGATCGGATCTGTTTGATTTCAGTGAATGATGATAAGGAAACGACAGACGGACATGGCTATATCACCTCTCTTATAATTATATATGTTCATGCTTCTTAAGAATAGGGGGATTTGGCTTCAACGATGATGTCAACATTGAAAAAACGAATCCACGTGGCTATGTCGGAATTGTAATAGCCTTCACACCAAAAAGTGTTCATACAAATGTGGAACATGCAAAATGTCATCTCTACAGCTCAAAAACTGAGGGACAAGTTTGCATACTTATAGACGGACAAACGGAAGGGCAGGCAAAGACTCTTGGCTAAATCTACTCGACTCGGTGATACATACATATACATATACTTAAGTTATAATATAATAGTGTTTGCGGATTGTGAAGAGTATGATATATATAATTGAAGACCTAAAAGGATTGTACGTCCATCAATTAGAACCTTTTTCTTAAACTTGTTGATGGACCCGCTTTCGAGAACTAGGCGCTCCTTACAAACGCAGCAATCATACCTTTGCTCCGGCGGTTCGTATGGCTGCAACTTGAAGTCCGGATTGAGCGCAATCTCATGCGCCAATGTCATATTCTGCAAATTCTTGAACACGTGTTTAACCTCGTCCATGGTGACTTTCTTCGGTGGACTGCCATCCATGCTTGGCAGCATGAAGCTGGAATTAGCTGGAGAGGAGCTGAGTATGTCCTGGAAACTTCCATCATTCATTTCATCCGATTTGGATTCCATGCTGTCAGGAGTGAAATAAAGAAAAAACAATTTGAATAAAAGTCGCTTGTAAAATGGTTCTACTGTTTGAGTGATCACCCACCTGCGTATTGAGTCATCAGGCATTTTGCTTCAACTTAATTATACGTAACGCTCGCTTTTTATTTACTTTGACCTCGGCTGCTTCCTGACTCAACAAAATGCCTAAATACGCTTTTCCTTTGTTGTAACTGGTTTTGACCAAAGTCGATTATTTTGCACTTTAAGTGCCTTGTCTGTACGCTTTTGTGTAAGCTTTTGTAAGTTATACTTTCTCAATCTTACCGTATTCAATCGTTGACTTTGTTGGTTTAAGTCGTTCTCACAATTGTTGCTTCTCCTCAGGACTTCGAACTCTGTGAAGGAAGTAAAGTCAAAGGTGGAAGATCCGCAGTATAAATTGCATTTTTTCTCTTGCTCACGCTCAAACAAACTGCATAACGACGCAGTTTTGACTACTGTGCTGTTCTCTCGTTCTCTCTCACTGCACTCTTTCGTATTAGCATTATTAGTTTTTGCTTTGACTGCTGGTCAACAAAACAGCGAAGTGAGGAGAAACAAACAAAAACCATTAAACACGAATGATGAAATGAAAACAGATATATAAAAGAGGAGAACTGCGCAATTATTGAGGTCGGGTGGTGTAACGATAGCATCGGCCAGCAGAGGTGGGCGGGTAGATATTGGTTGTACGACCGACTGTCCACCTACCAGACAGTGGGTTGATTGCGAAATTGTCACAAGGACGGCTGTGGTGTCTATGCGTGTGGAAGTGATTGGGAATAAGACGAAAATCTACTGGCGAGGCAAGCAAAAAAAGCAAATATAAATAAAACATTGCACCATCGGTTTTGACACGGTTTCAGTTTTCTTTGCTTTGATTTTCTGTCTTCTTTGTTTCTATTTTAATGATTTGCGCAACTTACACATTCAATTTCGTTAAATTTGCGCAAACTTTTTCTCCGTTTAACTTTTTAACCACAAATAATTTTTTTAAACTTTACAATTTTTAAATCGCCATAATTTTTTATTGTTTCCTGTTTTAGTTTTTGGACACGTCCGCGCATCGAGCTTGGTTAAATGCGTATTTAGAATAACATCCGGAAAAGCTTAACCAACTCCGAGAAGTGATGGAAGTGGAATATTTTATTTGACGACTTGGCTGTTTATGTTTTGGTTTTTCTACTGCCAAGGTTTGGAGATATCGAGACGCCAGGGCTGGGCGAATTCATTTTTTTTTTCAGTATGCGTAAATGGCAATTTAATTTGTTATTGGTTCTTGTCTACGCTCTGTTCATTTTGTGTTCAGCTATTCTGTGTGCGGAAACGCTGAAAATTGCTAAGCGACCTCTTACGGTTTGAGTCAGTTAACTGGAGCTGCAAATATTTTAATAGTTTGCGACAACCGTTAGTTTTGAAATACTATATTTTGATTATAACGTTTAAGGTATACAAAAGGGGTTGTGTTGTGGGACACCCAAGTAGAGCGATCGTAAATTTATAACCGCTCATTCGGCGTACCAACCATACTCTCATCCATTACTCTGTCGATGAGACCAAGTTTCTTTGTTTAAATACTGAAAACTTTTCTAGCGTGATAATTTTTGTGATTTCGCATGCCACAACGCGCATAACATAATTTCGAAATGGGCGAAAAAGAGACTTTGTTTATAGAATTTGGAAATTTTCAATGAAATTGGAGTCTATCTCTTCTTTGTAGAGCTTTGAACTGGGGATGTCAGTACTTTTCGACATTCTCCTGATTAAAAAGGGTTCGGGTCTTTCCGGCGTGTAGATCCAAGTTGAAAATATTTCTATTCATTGTTGCTGATTACGTAGCGGAATACGAAGTCCCGTCCTATTAAATTTTTGTGATTGTCAATAAAGCGGAAGTGTTATATTCGAATATGAGTTTCTGGACTGACTCAGGGACCATAGGCACTGATCTATACGTTGTTGTGAGTGGTCTTTGGTCGACTGACAGTCGAGTAGTTCCGGAACTTGTATGGAGGTATAACTCAGTGGTAGAGCATTCGACTGCAGTTCGGGAACGATAACTCGACAACGCTAAAGCACTAAATCTTATAACACTAATTTGCTACTGAATTACAAGAATTCACTGCTCTTTGAATTATGTGGCTTGAAAGACAAATAAAAATTGGCTGAAAAAGTTAGAAAATGTAACCTTCTTCTAAAGTAGTCCTCCAAAATCTTTATTTATAACGTTACATTTCCATTTCTTTAAGATTTTGATATCCTCAAAAGAACTTTTCCTACATAAATAAATTCTCACTTTGCTCCTTCGCTGAGCGATTATCGAAAGAAGCGTAAACAAATTTATCCCATTTATCCCAAACATTTCCAACATTCTTAAAAGAGCAGAGTTAACGTATTTTTTTCAATTTCCATAAACTTTTCTTTGTTTGAAAAATTAGTGTTTAACATTTTTCATCTAGTGCGATAAAAGCTTTGGGGAATTATTACTTATTTTATTTGGGATAAAAAATACATTACAACGTCGTTAGACAACTTTATGGGTCATTCATAAGTTAATTGATTCCTAAATAAAATAATTTAAAACCAATTTTTCTTTGGATCAAAACGGCTATAATTACAGCAATGACAAGCCATGTGCGTAGAGTAACCAACTTTAACAAAAATTGTATATGTAAAAAAGTTATGTTAATTAAAAATATTTTTAGGAGGTGGCCATACTGTTCTCAGTTCCCTAAAAAATTTGTTAATAATATTTTTAATGCTCTATGACAATCTTGTTAATGCTATTAGATAAAGCAAATGACGATTTTATTTCAAATATTATTTCTAAAATTATTTGGTAAAACGGTGAATTCAATTGGTCGATAACGATATTTCTTCAGAACAAATGTATCGATAGTTAAAGAGCTCTAATATGCTATATGAACGTATTTCTTTCACTTACTATAGCAGCTGTGCTGACATCTGTTTGACTTTTCATCTCTTCACTCTTGTTTTCAAGTGTTAGTGCTGACGGCCAGCCGGCAACGAAATAAATCATAAATTGTGAGCGGGTTTGTACAAAATTTGTATTTATGCGATTTTTAATCGAAATTTCCATTTAATTGATTTACATTGAACTAATTGTAATTAAGTCGCACCATTGTGTATAGTTTTATTTGCGCCACCTTTCGCTACGAACGAGTTTGAGGTTATGACGCACCTTGTTCTTATTGTATTTCCTCTGAGACGTGTAGCGTTTGTTCGTGCAACGCAGGCGCCACGTTCTATAAAGCGGTACGAATTATGACTAATTTGAACTTCTTTACAGCGTCGTCGTTACACGAATATATAAACACACAGAGACGCGCACATACACACAAGTAACGCGCTTAGATTCGGAACTTTAGCTGCAAGATGCCACCTAAGAAACACGAGGAGCCGCAGCGCAACCCGTTGATCGGTCGCATTGGCACAAACCTGCGCATCGGCATAGTCGGCGTGCCCAACGTAGGCAAATCGACATTCTTCAATGTGCTCACCAAGAGTGCTGCACCGGCGGAGAATTTCCCCTTCTGCACCATTGCACCGAATGAGAATAAGTATTCCTACAATTTATTAAGAGTTGCCTTTTTTATATATTTCGCTTGATATGCATAGATTCCATCCGATCGGCCATCTTTCGTCTGATTGCTGCATAATTTTTACTGCGCCTGCAGCATATTTCAGCAATCGTCGACTTAAGCGGCTGACGCTGATTATTTGTGCTTTAATCATGGTAATTGCGATAACTTTGGCCAGGCCAGCGCCGGCAGCACTCGGCGTCCGCGTTCGCGTTCGCGTTCGCATTAGAACGACGCAAATCTACACCGGCCGCCGCCATTGCCGACGCCCGACCACATGCCACATGCGTTTAACAACTAATTCGAAATTATTGCTTTTTATGCCAAAAAATAATGCCGTTCTTTCTAAGCGATATACTCTAAAAGTCGACCGTAAAGCTTGGCCTTTCCTGGCCCAGCCATGGGCGGCTACGGTGTGCAGCACTTTTGGGGCGTGGCAATAATTTTCTTCGTTTTCAGTTGGCTGGCAGTCATCGGCAAAAGGATGCAGCATACGTATATATATATATATATACACACACACAGCCACATACGCAAAAGCATTTTTATTCGTATGCAAATTACGTACAGTTAAATTTGAGAGCAACTTCATTTTGCATGCGGCGAGTTAGTTGTTTGGTTGGATCGGTCAGTGATGACGGTGGCTGCAATGGCAGCAGCAGCATCAGCAGCAATCATGCAGCCAAAGTGTTTAAGTCAAAACGATGATCGTCGATGGCAGCCGTCATCGCTGGCGGCGCTTGTGATTGCACAAAATTATAGAAAATTGCAATGATTGGCTTCGTCGTCAAACGGTCGGCAACCGAGCCAGCGATGTGGTCTGGTCTAGTCCGGTCCGGTCAGGTCCGAAATGTTCTGTAGATGGCGTTCGCTACGCGTTCCTTTGCCACATTCAAACACAATTTTAAGGATGCCAACACTCGATGCTTCGTTGTTTCGTTTTGCATGCATTGCGATGCGCGCTATTTAACCTTCTGCCAATGCCAACGGAGTTGTGGTTGCGGATGCGGTTGTGGCCAGTTTGTGTGTTATTAAAGCGAAATCTAAGCTAAGATCGCTTAGCATAGATCGGTCTGGTGCCTGGTGGTTTGTAAACAGCTGCATTGGCGCCAGTCACTGACAAAATATGCACTAACCTTGCCTTCCCCTCTCCCTTTATTTATTTGTTCTCGATCGCTGCTTCTATCTTCTCGCATGTCCAGCACGTCGTGTACCCGTGCCCGACGACCGTTTCGACTATCTTTGCGATTACCACAAGCCAGCGAGGTGAGTACCAGTCTGGCACTTTCAACAGCCATTATAGTTTCATATAATGCTTATGTTTCCATCTCCATTGCAGTAAAGTACCCGCCTATTTGAATGTGGTGGACATTGCTGGTCTAGTTAAGGGCGCCTCCGAGGGTCAGGGTCTGGGCAATGATTTTCTATCGCATATTAGCGCTTGCGATGCCATATTCCATTTGTTACGCGCCTTCGAAGATCCGGATGTCACACACGTCGAGGGCGAAGTCGATCCGGTGCGGGATCTCGATATTATCTCGGAGGAACTACGTCTCAAGGACGAAGAGAAACTTATGCAGAATTTGGAAAAGCTTGAGAAGGTTGTAGCACGTGGCGCCGACAAGAAACTTAAGCCGGAGTACGATGCTCTGCTGAAAATCAAGGGTGTGCTCATGGAAGAGAAGAGGCAATTGCGCTTCTCCGAATGGAATGCACACGATGTGAGTTTCATCTTGGGAGTGAGTTCGATCAGTGGGTAAATGATATGTCTTTTAGATCGAGGTGCTTAACAAGTATCTGTTCTTGACAACGAAGCCTGTGATCTATTTGGTAAATCTCTCCGATAAGGATTTCATACGTAAGAAGAACAAATGGTTGCCAAAGATTAAGGAATGGGTCGACAAGCATGATACGGGCGCCATCATTATACCCTTTTCGGGCGCATTCGAGCATTTGCTCGCCGCAAAGGACGATCTCGAGCGCAAAGCTTACGAAGACGAGGTCAAGGTCAAAAGCCAGCTGGACAAGATAATCGTCACTGGCTACAAGGCACTGCAACTGGAGTATTTCTTCACTGCCGGTCCGGACGAAGTGAAAGCCTGGACCATACAAAGGGGCACCAAGGCACCACAGGGTGCCGGACGCATACACACCGACTTTGAGAAGGGCTTCATCATGGCCGAGGTTATGCACTTCAAAGACTTCAAGGAGGAGGGCTCCGAAGCGGCAGTCAAGGCTGCCGGCAAATATCGCCAACAGGGTCGTAACTATACCGTCGAGGACGGTGATATCATATTCTTCAAATTCAACGCTGGCGCTGGACTCAAGGATGCCAAGAAAAAATGATATCACCTCATGACCATTATACTCTGCGCGATTTTGTATCTAAATATGATTTTGTATTCGCAAAGTTTTCTATTTGCTTAAGATGCTGATATTACTTGAAAAGAGTGCATTTTTTCAAAAGTTATTTAATTTGACCGCCTTTTTTGCTTTTATATATGTGAAGGAATAAAAGAAGAATTTGTTTCGAGCACAGCCACAGTTTTAGAGTCAATCTCATTGGGTAACATATATAGATGGATATTTGACTAAATATATATAGGCATGCTCCAATAGTTCAAGAGAATTAATTCATACTGATATTAGTATACTCGGTTGGAAAAGTCGGTGCTAATCATTTGCCAAAAAAGCATTATTACAATTTGGTTCCAAGAACAGTTTTCAATATATTTTGGGGTCAGTCTGTTTCGTGCGTGACTCATTGTGTATCAGGCTTTGGAAATGAGGCACTCGCATGGAACAAACGTCGCTTTTCAATTTCAATATTGCACGGCGTATTTATATAAACTAGTTTTCGTCCAGCGGTTGAAATTCAACGGCAATCGTAATAATACTGAATTCTAGTATGTCATTCTACATTTAGTAACCACATGCGTTAAGGCAATTTAACAAAATTCAAGCGTGCCATGCGAAGCGTGTGTGTGACAACTTGTAACTGTGTAACTGTTTTTACGCCCACAATACCCAACTCATTTTATTAAAAAGCATATGGTGAAAATCTGCAAATGAAAACCTGTCGAATCTTATATTTTCGTTAAAATCGGTTATATAGTTTAGGCGTAAAGTGTCGCGAAAGAGAATGTCTTGGCCTATTCATATATAGCTGGGGGAATTGTACTTTTAAATCAATTCTACAGCAGTCAACATAGAGCTGGCGTTGTCGGTAAATGCTGCCCGAATCTTTGTTAGTGGTATATTCCATTTTTTCAGTATGTCCAGTAGGTTTAGATTAGATTAGAATATGTAGTCTCTATATGGATAGATGGGCAGACATGTCCATGAATAGATAAATAGGTAAATGAGGCATATTGTTGTATTGTACATATTGAGGGTTCAGGTACAGCGACACAGGTTCTAGCTACTATATCACCTAGTACAGTCAAACCTGTCTAAGTTGACCACCTTCGTTCCGGGATTTTTGGTCAACTTATGCAGGTGGTGCCTTTTAGTTGCGTTTTTGAATTGTTTTTTGATTGACTAACAATAAACTTAATCTTAACTTAATAAACCAATCTCTTAATCTATATATATAAAATGTTTGCATTGTCAGTCCGTTATAGACGCTGAAATCGCTGGACCGATTTTAATTAAATTTTCAGGGAATCTCTATAATAGCCTTAAGAAGCTAGCTGTGAAGTTTGGTGCGGAAAAATCGTGAAATTCGAAAAGTCGAAATGATCAAATATTCGAATGAAAAAAATCAAAAAAGTGAAAATCACGAAAATAAAATCAGTAAAAATTTGAACACCGAACGAAGAAGACGTGATTATACAATCTATCAAATAGAAGGCGTATTAATTGATCAATTAAATACAAAAAACTGTAAAATAATGCCACCAAAAAAAAGCATTATTTGGAAGAAGAACAGCCGAAGCAAAGCGAAAAACTAGAAATAGAGCAGTTGAAACAGAAGAACAACGTGAATCTCGACTTGAACAAGACCGAAACAGAGCATCAATATCAACAGCTGCAGGAACAGAAGAAGAACAAGAATTTCGACAAAGTCAAACACTGGAAGATCAGCGAGGAAATCGAGGCAGTAGAGAGAGCGCAGAGCTACTGAAACATCCGAAGAGCGAGACGCACGCGAAGGCAGCAACGCGCCGGGGCCCCGCTAGTAATGTGTAATATTACAATATAATGATTATATAAATAATGAATATTAATTAAAGAAATCTTTAATGGTTGGCTGTTTAAAAATTGTTGTTTTCGTAATTTTTTTTTTTGCTTAATAGCACATTTAATGCTTATTAAATGGTCCACTGAGTCCGGAAGATGCTCGCAGATATATGCAATAAGGCTTTTTATATTTTGAAGAGCTTGGCTGGTTACGTATGTTGATTTCTACACATTAGATATTTCTGAATATACGTCGAAAGAGTTGTTGACATCTTATCGAGGTGAATTTGCACAGATTGAATTAAAAAATCGGACAAAGAAGTGACCAACTTACGAAGTACAGATTAAACTCCAACTCATGCAGGTTAAAAATATGAATTTTGTATTTAAAAAATTTGGTTCCATGGAAAACATGTCAACTTAGGCGAGGCGTCAACTTGTGAGGGTGGTCAGATTGACAGGTTTGACTGTACTTGCAAGCCGGAAAACGGCAAACAGATTCTTTGTGTTATATTTCCTGCTTAAACCACTGAACCGATTTTGATAAAAAAAAAATACCAATTGAAAGGTATTTTTCAGTAGATTTTTATAAAAATCGGTTAGAAAAGTTGTTAAAGATAACCGCGTTACAACAACAATAACCAGCGGTTGATGTTGTGAGTGCTGTAGATTGGCAGAGTAGAGACGTTTGAGTGGATCTCTCTTTTGTTCAAGCGGTTTTGTGGAGCCGTGCTATTCTTGTTGTTCCATTTTTATTTCATACACAATGTGGGGAGAGATAAACTTTGTGTGATTCGGCTCGCTTTGCTATCATTATTGTATGAGTGTTGGGTTTGTTCATGAGTATGTGAACAAAAACAAATTTTTTATTTTAGAATGCGGTTGATTGTATAGGCCGTCGCTTCCCATCGTGTAAAATGAAAAACGAATATACGGTATAGTGAACACTTCATTGTAGAAGTTCAGAATGAATTTAGATAAACATACAGTCTCATACGAGGAGAGCTATACGATACAGCAAATCTAGAGTATTGCAAGTTGCGGGGTACGTACGGAATGTACGGAATGGTCAACAAATAAAACAGTTTCTCCAATTAGAACTCGTATTTGAATTCGAGGTATCCCTGATAGTGGAAAAAGAAAACTTCAGAAAACTTCACTCAACCATTCAGCTGTCTCGCTCAAGAACTGTGGGACTATGATGATGGACACATAGACACATGGATATGGGCACTAAATTAAATAGCCTCATCGCGCTGAAGAAGAATATACGAGCTTATTCCTTGACTGTGTTAAGGACTTCATAATAAAGCTATAATTCAAAGTGTGGAGGGTCTATTTGCCGCACAAACGACTTAGAACGGAGCGCGTACGAGTAACTGGCATTGACGCGAACAGAATCTTCAGCCAGCAAAGAGGCAGCGAATCGCGTAATTGAATTGAGTCTCACAGTGCTGATTTGATGAAAGAATGTTAAGGTCAAAACGTTTTCATTGGAATGGATTGATCGATCGATCGATCGATCGATCGGTCGGTCGATTGGCTGAATGACTGACTGATTGATTGTTTGATCATTACCGTTCGGTGATCGGTTGTAATTGCACTGTGGTTGTGCGTGCTGGCCGCTTGAACGTTGGAGCGCTTTTTGAGCAGCTCGTCTCACGTACAGCTTTTTATTTGAGAGTGAAAGCGTATTGGCGATTGCGGTGGTGATCGTCGTGATTGCGTCCGAACACGGAGACTAGGACGATCCCGCCTAGTCAAGGTCTTTCACAGTCGCTGGCTGGCTTAGTTGTTGGCAACAAAAGGTGCAGCACGTAGCTGCAATTTCATATAATTTCGGTGAGCTCTCGGTTCCGAAATTATTGGCATTGAGAGCGATCCGCTAAACATGATCATTTGGCTTGTCAATGAACATTAAATTGTTGTTGGACATAATTAAAAGCGCCGTTATGAATCGATCAAGCGATCGATCACCTTACCCCTAGACCGACGACCATTGTGAGGGGCAAGCTAGTCGTTTAGCTATTTTGCGGTTTCGGTTTCAGTTGCAATTTCTGTGCTGCCACCGTAGAAGAAGAGGCAAACCAAAAATAAAAACAATAAAAAAATTTCAAAATGTGTTTATAATTTTCCACGATTTGGTTGTCGTTTTGTGTGCCGTTTGTGGTTTTGCCGTTTAAAAACGCATTCTTGTGAAACTGCAAAACCGCAGACTGCAAAAGCGAAGATCGACCGAAGAAACGCTGGCAACAATGGCCAAGGACAACTCGGACAACTGTTTAGACCGTTCGTAGGGACATTTTGACGCCACAGCAGTTTTGCGGTCAGTTGCACTTGAACTGTTTACGGGAATAAATGAAGCGTCAAACGCGCCTGTCATATGCGACACGCAATGTCAAGTTTGTCGTTTCAGTCTTTCGTTTGTGTGGCATCTATTCAAGGGTTCGTTTGATGTTAAAGTATTATGTTTTTTTTTTTTTTTTTTTGTAATTATGAAAACCAAGGATGACTATGGCAAGTGTACTCTTCAGGGCTCAAAAGTACTGCATTATTGCATTTGTCATCTGGTTCATACATGTTCTCTACCTGAGTTCACCGTTCTTTATTTCATTTTCAATTAATAATTTATAATTTAGAAAACGAGCCTACGTTCGTGTAACCATAGGCCATCAGGGTGAAGGCGCCTGAGCCTAACTTTTTTATATGAAACCTTATACTGGCTTGTGTGATGATTGATCTGCTCTCGGACCAAGGCGATTCGGGGAATTACCTATGTATCAAGGGTTGTTAACGATCTGAGGAAGAGCAGAATTCTGCGTGAGATAGAGATAGATATAGATATAGATAGATCATGGCTCGACTCAGCAGCAGTACCCTACTATAGTCTCTGTCTATTCGTATCTATTTTCAACAACCCAAAGGTGCTAAAAATTCTAAATAATGAGAAGAAAAATTCTACAAATCACAATTTCACAAATTCGCACAGATACACGAACCAACGTATGCTTAAGGCTGCCGTTCGGCACCCACCGCATTAAGACACCATACATTGTAATGGAACGTACCAGTTATGTGTACACCCATCATATTCAATGAATCTTAAGCTTCTTTAGGCTTGTTTGATATTTCTGTTGTGTGGTTGGCATTTAACTGCAGGTCTAAACTATAAATGATCACGTAGATACGAGATACACCCATACTCCGTCGTTGAGCTAACAAAACAATGCAACGGATAGGCAAAGAGTTTAGATGGTTTTCAAGATCAATTTAATGTGAAGCTCTTTTAGTCTCGTCACCATGGACTCGAAAAGGAATACGATGGAGTACCACTCGAATGCCTTCAATAGAAGATGCTGTCAATAGCGGATATCTTCCTATAACGGAGAGTTTCCTTGGGTTCAACGTATTTTTCGGGTTCCGTACGTTTGAGTGAAAATGGAACCAATATAGGATCACTCGTGTGATATATCAAACTTCCTCCTACTTGGCTGTCCATTTTTATTTTAATATTATTCATATCAACGATAATATCTAAATTAGTATTTTATTGGTACTTTGGATGACCATGAAATGGTCAATGGTCTTTGGTCCATGAAGGTTGCTGTTATAGTGCAAGCAAAAATTAAAAAGTGCTGACTCAAATAAAAAAGCATACAAAAACGAATACATACGATCCATCAAAGTAGGTGGAACTATTTCATAGACTATACGCTGTATTACACTACAGTAGCAGAGGGGTAATAGATGGCATTTATTGGGCGAGCTTTAATCTCCTAACCGGACTTGGACAAAGATTACACAAAGAACCACAAAAAAATAGACGACGCTTGAAGTGCCCTGAACCGAAATGATTGCTTGCCCAGTGACTCCATTTTGAACCGATTTTAATAATTTTTCTTTTAAAAAAACACATTTGTGCTATAGAAGACACTGGCATACTTACATTTTTGACTTTGTTAAAGTAAAATGTTTTTTTTGTGAAACCGCTGCAAGAGCAAGCACAGAAAGTGTCATAAGCAAACCGTCACGTTTCAGAAATTGCCATAGTAAATGTTGAAGCTAAGTACTGCACACGAAGGCATTACTAACTGGTGAACATGGTCATTATGATTGAAAGCACAGATCGGCACAGATGTTCATTGAAACGTCTTCAAAATGTAGTTCAAACATTTTCTGTCGAAAGAGAAGAAGAAGCATTGAAGAAATTTAACTTATAGATTTTTTTTTTGACATTTAAAGAATAACTTTTATCGCATTTGTAGAATGGTAAATAATGACGTGTATACTAAATTATTGAATCAGAGTTGCGCCGTTAAAGCAATGACTGAGGAGGCTGCTAATTCCTTCTTAAGGGGAGATTGTGGGGGCGTTAGACTTAACAGTGCTTGCCTTGTTGCAGCATGGGTGTAGAAGGATGGCAGAAGGTTAAGATGCGTTACACGTCTTGTGTGATAGCGGCTGCTCTGAGAATTAATCACCTTCGTAACCGTTGGCACGGTGAAGTCCCTGTGCAGCGTGCTGTTGCGGACGGCCCAAGGGGCTCACGTGAATCTTCCGAGTGCAATGTTCTGGTGCCATCACTTGCAGATAGATTAGCCTCTTATTAGCTGCGGATAGCTTGTTTGAAGGGCGGAGGAGCCACTACAGTTTCTTGAGCTTTTGGTAGAAACGCGTTTTAAGAAGCGATTTACTTTCAACCCTATTTTAATGTTGGTACAGTATATGATTTTCTCTTTGCTAGTTATAAATACACCTTTTTTTGCAAAACTGCCCTATTATGGCTAAAAATTTTCCTTTTGGAAGGTGGACGATTAAATGATTTTCTTTGCAGGTGATATATTGACGCTGATACTAGTTCATTTGTACTACCACAGGAAGAATTAAGCAATTTCTACGAATTTGTGCTATAGTATTATACAATTATGCAAGAAAAGAAAGAAAAAAATTATACAAATATATAAAAAATGTGTGAACATTCGTAACAATAAAAATTAAAGAAATGTTGACGTTGCTTTTGAGAAAGCGCACTGCCAGTTCCCCGTTGAAGGACTTAAGATTTGCATAGATTATTTCGAATTACGTTGTGTGGTTGTGGCTGTTTTACCTAATTTTGTTTAAATGGAAGGCAAGTATTAACGGAAATACACCGTAAGCCGGAGGTAGATTTGAATTACAAGTGCGAGAATAATAAAATTTCATGTAATTAGATAAAATAAATAAAAAGAGTACTAATGACTTCTCCTCATTGCAGTACCATAAAAAAAATATATAAAATTTTAATAAATAACAAAATATAATATCCAATACCCATATAATTAATTGTAGTAAAAACGAATACCCAACGAAGAAAAAGCTCAGTAAAGACAGAAAAAGTATATAACTCATAGCATATAATCGTAGCAAAAAAAAATAAAAAATAGATAAAAATAATAAAAAAGCTAATGCATCACGAAAAATTGTTTCAAAGTACTACATTGAAAGGCCTGGAAGGAAAGCACGCATTACACAAAGCCATAGAAAGAAGAAGAATACATTTCGTTTGCAGAAGAAGCATATCACACCGTTGGCACTTCTTATGCCTGCTTCTCATTGCCAGTAATAAGAGAAGTGATTATATCTTTATATATGGAATTTCGCTGTAACGATACTTTGTGACTAGGTTCCTCCTGATGAGCTGTACAGATTTCGATGAATTTTTTCGTGTGCGTTTAAAGGGATCCGTGGATGCTTGGCTTAAAGTTAACGGGATACATGCAGTTTTTTCCACTTTTTTGAAATTTTTTCATTTGGCTCAAAATGTACCCAACCGATTTCAATGAAATTTTGGGAAGTTATGTGATTGGGTAGCCATTCCATAAGAAGATAGTTTTGAACATAATAGATGACGCTGTTGTCGCGATCAAAACATGTTTTCATTATGCGAACCGATTACACTAAAAACAAAATACGAATTCAATAAAAAAAAAATTAAAAAAAAATTCAAACCACAAATGAAATGGAGCCGGGGACTGCTTGTTTATATTATATAATACGCGTAGACTCGGGATTCTCAAGTCGTATTTTCATATTTAAATACGAGCATTCTAATTTCCGAGAGCAATCATAATTCAAAACTCATGTCGCTTTAATGACTTCTAATTATATAAATTAATGGGAGAGCGCCAGGGCCCACACCAAGCCAAGCAAGCACCCAAGCCCATTCGCCATGGTTCGGCGTTATTTTCTTGTTCCAATTTCCATTTCGCCAATTTCGACAACAGTAGTCGACCGCTCTGATCAGCCTGCGTTTATTTAGCCACGCCACGCCACGCCACGCCACACCACTCATCGCAACCCTCGTGCTCATACTCGCTCGTACACACTCGCATTCACTCCAATTCAATTCAATTGAATGCAGCTCAGCTCATTTTGAGATAGAAAACCGCCAATTAAACAATTCAACATTTTTTAGTTTGTTTCGCTTTTTGGGTTTAATTATTAAACAAAACGTACTAAAATTATGCGCAAGCGGCCTCCACAACGCCATCGTGCTTTTGTTTTGTTTGTTGTTGGCAACATTGAAGCCGCCGCAACCACGACCCCTAGCGGCAGCACGCCCTTCTGTTGCCTAACACTGTCTCAGATTAAAGTCGGCATTTTCAGTTCTTCGTCATAATTTCCTTATTATTTTAATATTTTAATTTGTTACTTTACGCACATCGAACTAAAAATGGGCGTGGCCAGCTGCCATTATACTAAGCAGGTGAGTTTCAGCAGCGAAGTGCGCTTTCCGTTTATTTATGCGATGACGTCCTCGTCGTAGGCGGCTGCGCGGGTTGGCCAATTAGTGAAAACGCGCTGTCTTCATTCTAATTAAACGTGGTTCTTTAACCGAGCGACTTTTATTGCCGCTAATTATTATGTTGCGGCCCAAGGCGGCTTGCGATTAATTAGATTTTGTTTGTATTATTTTAATGCTATGCAAATGTTCTTGTTTGTGGTGAGGCGGAACGGATGTGCCAGCTTTTCCTTCCATTCGTGGTTGCTGGCAGAAGTACTACTCACGCACTCACGCATGTGAGCCTATTTCTGTAAGAGAAGTAAGCAGATTGTTTGCCGACTACAACTAGTTGAGCGATGAATGAAATGAGTCAAAGCAGACGAGTATAAGAATTACGGTACAGGCCACCCCCAAGCCTAACCGCTAACTTCATCATTGTTTTCGTTGTTGTTGTTGTTGTTGTTGGGTGGCTGAGCGGTACCCCCCACATTCACAGCAGATCGCGTTCTGCGCTTAGCACAATGGTCTCAATGAGCTATGATGGCCATTCAAGGGGCGCAACCGTTACGATTTAAATAGGGCTACCTAAATGCGGTGCACATGACAACAATAACAGAATTCACATAACAAAACAATAACAACAACAACAACAATAACTAAAGAGTGTTGGAGAGTGGTAGAGTGAGAGAAATAGAGAGAGAGAGAGAGAGAGAGAGAGAGAGAATGTGTTAGCGTGAGTGTGCATGAGACAGTGCGCGCGTTAAAGGTGTTTGCCACCGTAACCAAAATAACTGCTGAGCGTATCCCTAAAGTAGGCGTTACATAACGCCCTTTACACTCGCAGAGAATCCGCATCGCATTCCTGCATTGTTCTGTTCGCTTCCTATCTATGAATGTACGAGCTATCTATGAATGTGCGCGTGTAACGCCGTGCGTGGTATTCAAATAAAGAATACAATGGAAAATGCATAAAAAAATAGAATTTGTGAAAAACAAATGAAAAGCGCAAAAACACGCTCTCTGCCATTAAAGGACAGAAATGAGAGTGAGAAAGAAAGAAGAAAAAATTCGAAAAATATGAAGAAGCGAAAAACTACCCCCGGCGTCTGACGGCTGCTGCTGGCTAACGCTGCTATTCACTTCCTGTTAGATTCACCATGCTGTTGTGTGTGCGTGTGCAAAAGCGGCGTATCCTTTTTTTCAATGCTTATGCTAAGTGAATTATAAATAGTGCGTGCGTTTGTGTGTGTGTGTGTGTGTGTGTGTGCGCGAGGTTAAAAAGGATATTAATTTTCGGTAACGCCAATATCATTATTTCTCGTTCAAGGTGTTACTCGTAGTTTCCTCATCTTCCACACTATTAGGGGAAGTTCTCATGCCATTTGCACACATCAACATCAACAGCATCCTTCACATGTGCACGCGTATCTGCATCTGTGTATATGTATCTACCACGGTGTATCTGTTTGCTACTCGAAAGGTGTCATTTTTAACACGTGTTTGATTCAAGTATCTGCTGCGCTTAATTTAAATAACTTTTTGTAATATTTTTTTGTAATATTTATTTATTTTTTTTTTGGTGTAATTTTTGTTGATTTCCTTTTAGTTTTATTATCTTTTTCTTTTGGGATTCCTTAAATAAACTGATCTGGGATGCAATCATGTGTTGATTTCTCCTTCTTCTTTTGTGTAATAATATGCTTCGCCAACACAGTTTGTTTTTAGAGCAAAACTTAGAACTATTCATCCGTAAATCAAAATTAAGCATTTTGCCTAGGAAGAGCTAAACTGCAAACTGCAACTGTTGATCTGGTTGCTCCAGATGTGCAGCTGCTTTCGACACTGTGTGCCCACAAAGGCCTACTTCATAAGCTAAAAAACTATGGTGCCCCTTCAAACACAGTTAACATAATAAATAGTTTCTTATCTGTTAGATATTTCTGGGTTGAAACCGATCCAAAAAGAAACTAATCACTGCAGGCGCCCCTCAGGGTTCTGTTTTATGCTCTACTCTTTATAACCTCTATGCACACGACAACCCAACAACAACGCTTGACAATGTTGCAATACCTTAATTTTGGCTAATGACACAGCTCACTATTACGAGTCAGACTTCAACTCCCTAGCTAACTATTTCTGCAAATGGTAAATTAAAGTTTATGTCCAAAAAACAAATGTAATATTATTCGCGCGCAAGCGCAAAGGCTGCAATCTGCCTGTCACAAACCTACCACTTAAACTAAATTATATTGGTTGGTTGTCATATTAGCAGGACACTAGACAAAATAAATAAAACTACGCGTATTTTGCGTAAATTTCTCAATAGGAAATCACAATTGTCAATGAAAGAAAAGACAAACTAAAAATCTATAAATCTTTGTTTGCTTCCATTGTGCTTTGTGGGTCGGAAGTTTGGGATGACTGCACGCCTTTAATGGCACACATCTCATCTAAATGAAAGGTCAGATATTTGTGTGATAGACGAAAAAGTCTCTCAAGCTTTAACTAACTTTTAATATTCGAAATCAAATATCTCACGTAATGTGTTGCACGGTACTTTACAAGCTAATTTAAGCATTAGTCGCTTTAAGTAGTGACTTGTATAGTTCTAGTCTCTAGGTTAAGATTGTATAGTTATTATGTACAACTATAATATTAGTTAAAATAAATTCTTCCTTCTTAGCAGTAAAGCTTTGAAATCAAGGTTAATAAAATTTCCTTGAATTAACAAACAAAAAAAGAAAAATAATAATAATCCAGCTCAGGTTAGGGTGGGTTCTTCTTAAAAAAGTTCTTTACCTTAAAGGCTCGGCCCAGGTCACATAAATCCAAAGATTCCAATTCTGAATTATTTTGAAGCCGTGATAATAACAGCATTACCCGTTGACCTTATATCATGCAGTATATTGAAGAGGTACTACTTGCTAATTCTACAAAATTGGCCGACTTTGTGGGGGTGCTTTTTTACACAGTTTTAAAAATGTTTACACTCAGACTGCAACAAGAGTTAATTGGTTTTGTGGACCCGTGCTATTGTTGTTGTTTCATTTTCGTTTCCTACACAACGTGGGAAGAGATCAACTTTGTGTGTTTGCGCTCTCTCTTGTATCATTAACGTATGAGTGCTGGGTTTGCTCATGAGTATGTGAACAAAAACAAATGTTTTTTCTAGAATTCGGTTGATTGTGTCGGCTGTGGGCTTCCCTCGTACATATTTATTTCATCATATTCATATTTCATCCTTTGGATTCTGTATTGAGATACAATGAGTACGCTTAGATGTGGTTCTCTGTGCAATCGCATAATTTACTTTACTTGCAAAATAAATTTGCTGTGGCGATGATTGCAGTTTGATCTATTTTCAATACTTTTGAAGGTACCCTCACCTGTGCTTAATATCGCGGTAGACGGCACACCTAAGATAAATTGATTGATAAGTTGGCCAGTAATTTGCAAATTAGAAACAGCCGTTTTGCGAGTATGTGCATGACATGACTGGCCACATTGGACGCACCTCTGCTGTGATATGCAAATTCTTGAATTACGCAATACTCAAATCGCAAGGCGCAAATTCGCAATTGGCAGCTGGACGCGGCACGAGCGCAATGAAGCAATTAGCACGGCAGGACACTAATCACGACGATGGCAGGCGGCAGCACCCATGCCTCTCCTAATAGGGTTGCTCAACGAGTGTTGGGCGAATTATTTTCTTTTTTCGGGGTGCGTAATTTATGACAAACAGTGAAATCCGATTGAAATAAAAATGGCGGCAAAGCAAAAAATCTCTTTAAAAAAGAATGACAGATGCAGAGAATATTTTTGCTCATTGCTTAGTGTCGGCCATTTTGAAAATATGTAATTATTGCAAGCCAGTAAGAAACGAAAAGGGGCTAAGAAGAAGAAAAAGAAAAATGTGGCTGGCCACATTAAACCATTTCCGACGATTTTCGAAGCAATTTTGAGAGTTGAACTTTTTTTTAAAATAATTTTTTGTGCTGATTGAGCAGTAGCAGCAAAAAATGCAAAATTCAGATGACGGAGACGCGCGGTTCGCCAATTATCAATAATAATAATAACAGCAGCAGCAGCAATAACAACCACGCAGTACTAAATTGCATTAAAACCTAGAATAACAATAACAACAACAACAAAATGAGGTGTGGTGAGAGGGCATTTGTAGAACGCTGCAGCAAAAAAACAGTTAATAGGTCTGCATTCATGAAAACCATTTGATGCAGAGGCCAAATTATTACGGTAAAGAAAAAACAAAAAAAAACACAACAACCGCTCAGCGTTGGGAGAAGGGAAAAGAGATCAGTAGTGAGCGAGCGAGTGAACGAGTTGTCGACCGTAATTGCAGGCGCAGAATGCTAAATAATAAACACCCATACAAACACAGATCGCACACAAACAAAGTGGTCCGGTCCACCTTCGCCCGCCACCTGCTCGAATTTAGTGCAGCTTAGCATGGCCATAAAAATGGCCAACACACATTGGGGCAGCGCAGCAGCAGCAACAGCAGCAGCAGCAGCAGCAGTAGCAGTAGTAGCAGCAGTAGTAGCAAAAAGTGCAACAACATATGAGAGCGAAAGAGTGAATAATGCAGCAACAACAACAACAACAACGAAAACCGGTAGCCCCACTTAAATGTGTGCGAATGAAAGCGTCCGCATAAAAAACAAGAGCACAAAAACCGAAACGAAGAAGCAGCAAAACGAACGAAGAAGCAATACGGTCTTCCTCCATAGAGTGGTGTGGGGTGCGCTGGCGAATTACAACCGAAGTAACATTTTTTGCATATTTTCTCTTCGGGTTTTTTTCGGTTACATTTCTCTGCGTTTGTATTGTGTTCTATGTGTGTGCGCCTCGTAATTATAATTACTTTCTTAGAAAACACAGCGGCCACTGTTATTATTTTTTTTTCTCGATGCAATTTAATGCGTTCGCCATTTTGTATATAACAGGCTTCAGGTGTTGGATGAAGTTTTTCTCTCTCTTTCTGAATCGAAACGAAACCTTAACTAACACTTGGAAATTGCATGCGAGAATGTTTCTTCCTTCTTATTTCTCGGTTATAGTTTTGTCCAGAATATTTTTGTATGTTTTGCATATAAAAAAAAATGGCCAATTAGAGCTGAAAAAATGTGCTCGGCGCAGTTACAATTTAAATCGATGTTTTGCATGTGAACTCCACATTTTCCACACTTTCTAATTGAGGCTCAGCAAATATCGCCGCAAAAGTCACATTTCAGCAAATACGAATTTTTTAGCTTCTTTCAATTGTTTTGACGACATCCGCTATTTTGTAAAGAGTGGCTATGTTGATATTTTCTCTTATTGATAATTTAATAAAAAGATACAAAATGTGTATTTTGTATTGTGTATTGAAAAAATTGGCATTTGAAACAATCTTTTAATAGAAATTTACCATACTTTTACAGCTTTATTGTACTTTACATATAAAAGATATAAATCGAAATAAAACTACACTAATTACACACTACATAAAACTATAAAAGTACCGAAATATTAGGCATGATTATTGATATTCTTTGCACTGATATTTATCAATAATCATGCCAAATATATCAAAGCGAAGTTTCTGGCAGGCCAAAATATATCTACATATATGCCGACCAGTGTACATGCCTCTATTGCTGGGCACATCAATATCACAAATCAGCTTAAAAGTTTTTTGTATTATTTTTTGTGCATATTTACTTAAAAAAAGCTGACCAAACATTAGGTCGAAACTTCTGCAACTATTTCTGTCCATTTTTGTTGATCCATTTTTGTTGTTTTCGTTCAAAACTCAAAAGATTCTTTTACTATTGCTTCCCCTTTTTTACGCCAAAGGTCTACAATGTGATGTGGTATTAGATGACAGAGACAACTGAATATCTGCTCTTTTTTAACTGAAAACCGTTTTGATTCGGTTATAGTGTCAGGGATCAAATATGTTTCAGTACATATTTACTTTTAAAATTTTCTTATTTGCTTAGCTTCATTCATATTTTAGCAGAACTACTGAAATATATACAGAATACACACTTGAGGCTAATAAAACTTAGAAATTTCAAAAGAAAAAAGAAAAGCGTATTGAAAAGACTATCGCGTTCGAAGTTGATTTCTTAATTGATCTAGTTATTGATCTTGTTAGTATAGTATACTATACTATCAGATAATCAGGTTGATGCAAAAAAAATCTTTTTTTTTTTATATTTAGGGTATAACATTTATCGCAGTAAACTGCATAACACATTTGTCGGATTAAAAAAAATAATGACATGAAAAAAAAAATAGACAGACTAAATTGTTAATTGCGCCGTAAAGGCAATGACATAGAAGGCTGATTCCTTCTTAATCTTTCAATAAAAAATAAACTCTTGGTCTTCAATGGATCGGATTTTTCAGAAAAATGACCAAAACCGTAAAACTAAGAATTTTGTGGTCTAGCTATCGAATCTGTCTACAAATGGAATTTCTACGCTGATACTTCTGTATGTCCTATGTATGTACTTTTCTATGCTATGCTCCATGTTAAGGAAGTTCGTCTTTTAGGAGAGCCTGAAGGCTTATGAAACACACTACCATTGAGTGAGAGTAGCGATTCATGACTCATGTTTAATTGCTGTTAAAAATAAATTGTTTTAAAAGTCATTTTGTGCCAGAAAAACCAAACGAAAATGGCCGACATTAAAATTATTTTTTAGAAAAATGGCGTACAAATAAAAGAAGCGTACAAAATGAAAATGCGGTGGCTTCTTTCATAAAATGTTAATTTATTTTGAGTTACTTTTATAATTGTTTCAAAATGGCTACAGTCGCATTCCGCAGGCAAAATTAAGAAGAAAAATAAAATAATAAAAAAGAAAAAAAGCAGAAGGAATAACAATCGACAAAAAAGTAATACAAAAATGTGGGCAAAATTATTAAAATTGAGCAAGAAAGCGAATCAAATTATGCAAACGACGCCACTCACTGTTGATGATGCCGCAGAAGTAACAGAAAAGGCAGATAAAAACAATAATAACAGCCAACAACAAAACGAGAAACCGTATTAAAGCAGCAATGAGCGAGTGGCTAGCAACGAAAAAGCAGGCAACGTTTTGCGATTGGAAGAAGTCGAAAGAACGCCTCCAATGCGACTGATTGCCCCATGGCACGCAATCGCCATTGTGGCGGGCAGCAACGGTCGAAGCGTTTACACACAATGCTGTCGTCGCGCGCAAATAGCCCAACAGACCGAAAGATTCAGCGAACGAACGAACAACTAGCGCGAGCGTACGAAGTTGGCATACATAACATAACAACAAGAACAAGTTGCCCAACAGCCAGCAAGCTAACCAACTAACCAACCAACAACAGCTAAGCCGAGTTGGCTCGTCTCGCGTCTTTGCACCCGCAGCATTCTATCGTCAACACTTTCACGTTGACCCGAGCGAGAAGCCAAGCCAACCGAGTTGGGTGCTTTGGTGAGTTGAGCTGCTTTGGCGAGTTGCGTTGAGTTAAGTTGCGTTGCATTGCGTTGAGTTGCGTTGTTTGCATGCCATTGCGCAGACGCCGCCGTCATCGCCGCTAATATCGCGGTTGCCATGAAACCGTAAAAGCCAAACCGAAGCGCAATGGCCGCCAAGTTCCGCTTGTTGTTGTTGTTGTTGTTGTTGCCAATTCTCTTATTATTGTTGAATTAGTGCGTGTATTTGTTTTTGCCGCTTTTGTGCTTTTGGTAGCAATGCATTTTTATTTGCTTCAGGCATGCGATTTGCGGCGCGCTACTTTATTTCGTTGTTATTCGCGCTACCTTTAAGGTTGAAGTTTTATGTTGCCAACACTTGCAGCATCTCAGACTTGTCAGTTGCTCCGTCCTTAGTTAGCCACGACTGGCATAGACGTAGAAACCGAAACACAAACCAATCAAATGCCTATCAATCAAAGCATTTCAATGTCGCTACAACCAATAAATATAGTAAAAATATCTAATGCAAAAAGATCGGCTTCTGTTGTTACACTTTAGGTAGATTTCAACTTCATTTTCTTGTTGCTGTTGTTGTTGCTGTTTTATTGTTTTTATTGCCACATACATTATGATAATTCGTTGCAATTGAAATTGCAATTGCAACTGCCTTGCTGCCTCGTGTCGCTCCACCTGGTCATGCGCAGCGCACATTGTTATTAGGCGCATCTTATCTACAGGAAGCGATCATCGCACATTCAACAGCGTCGGTAGCAATCATTATCATCATCACTGGAGGCTTTCATAATTCAGTTTTGGGCTGCCACTGCTACTGATACTGCCACTGACACTGCCACACACTCCAGGTCAGCCTCCTTTTAGCTTCGCGTATTTCTCGCATGCGATATTTTGCGTTTTCCCGATCGTCATGCTTTTGCGCTATTTTTGCGAACATTTCGTGGCCGCTTATTAAATTAATTTGTTCAACAATGTTATTAGCCTTGCTGCAGTCTCTTTCTAAAGCGTTCTTTTTCTCCCTCTCTCTCTCTCTCGCTGTCTCTTTCAGTTGTTGTTGTTAAAGTTTTTCTGCTTTCTTGGAACTGATTATTCCACGCTGCGATTATCAAAGTACTTGTTACGTTGATTGTTATTTCCACTGCGATGCAGTTGTCTGTTGCTTCCATTCCACCTCACCTCACCTCACCTCACCACACCAGACTATCGCAAACTTGAGTCTCAGCAACTTTATGGCCGCAAAAAGGAAGCCAAAGTGTGAATAAATGTCCGCAAAGGTTTGTTGTGTTTAATTGCCGACCATTAACTTCTGCTAGTTCGCTTTTCATTGTATCGCATACAAATTTTAATAGCTCAATTGTAGCTTTGAATGCTCCATTCTTTCTAGTTTTTTTGTTTTTCGTTGTTTTTTATTTTTATTTTCGCTGATTTCAAATTCTATTCATACATCAACGTTATCTTTATCTTCTCTGTGGCATAGTTTTCACTGACGCTCTATTGGATCTCCCATGTTAAATTATCGTACTAAGACCAATTAAATTGATGGCTGGTCCAATGCCACCTTATTGAGTGAATACAAAAGTTTTAGGGCGCTATCTCTTATACGAGTAAAGTAGTTAGTTTAAAAGGTTTGAATAACTGCCATGCCTTTTATTACTCCTATCCCATTTATATAGTGAGCCTTACGCCACAAGTAGCGATTACTGCGTCTAGGCGAAATCGCACAATGTATGTGTTATACTAAAGTAGTTTTCAGAGGAGTGAGTATCTATTACTGAGCCTCATATTTCGTTAGTGCGGTGCTGTTAAGGACTTAACTTTATAAGCTTTCTAGGCTGCTTTGCAATGATAGTATCAGTAACAATAAGTTGACACAACTGGCAAAATCTGTTGAATATGGTGTTAGATGGATCATATTTTCAGGTTTAAATCACAGTTACAGTTGGGTCGATTGAAACCACAGCGGAAAATTCATGCGCTGTGCTTACACTGAAAATTTTTTATATTTTTTAAAATATGTTTTTATTATTTCCCAACTCTTATTTTAATTGTGTCAAATTATTGTGACACTTTACACATTTTTGAAGGTATATAATATGGGTTAATCTTATGTCACTTAATCATTAATCAATGACATTCACATTTCAACGTTAGCACGACATACAATATTGAGTTGCATATAAATAAATCATAATAGTTATATATGTTTGTGTATACAAAAATAAATAAGTTCGACTTTTATTTAAATATTTATTTTTTTAAATTTTATGTTAAAGTTAACTGTTGTTGCTTATACAATCAATTGTCAATTGGTAGTCGTCTTCGTAATCTACGGGGTAGAGTTAGCTCTTGAGTAGGGAGTATGTTGACTTCTCTGTTTCTATGGACTTCGATTGCTGCAAGATATTTTCTGCATGTGGTTTGCATTTGTTGCACAACTGGATGTACTTTCAGGTCCGGTGGATGTCATGGTTTGATACATACCATGGAGCGCCAGTCATCTGTCGTAGTATTTTTGACTGCTGTCGTTGAATGATGTCTATATTGAAATTTTTCGCAGTTCCCCAAATTTGCATGCCATATGTGCAAATCAGCTTTATCATTGAGTTGTAGATTAGAACTTTATTGTCTAAAGATAATGATGAATGTTTGATCAAAAGTCCATTTGGTTCCTTAAATTTAATGTTGATTTGATTTTTCTTTTTGACTATGTGCTGTATCCATGTCATCTTATTATCTAACTGCATGCACCGATATTTTGCCGCAAGAACGCTGGGAATACTCATGCTGTTTATTGTAACATTTTGTTGTGTCAAGTTCCTTTTAGTTGCCCATTGTGCGCAAAAGGCTTATAGGACGATATGATGATGGTTTTGTCAAGTCTTTTCCTGTCTTTGGAATTGCAACTATCTCTGCAACTTTCCACAATTTCGTAAAGTATTTGATGCGTATCATTGGGTTGTAAATTTTTCGCAGATATATCAGTGTTTTGGCTGGCAAGTTCTTACCGAGTGTTGGGGTTGTTTGGTCGTTTAAGTTTTCATTTTGTTGTTTAAGCAGTTCGTTATGTCTTGATAGGTGATTTTCTTAATTTTTAATTCTGCTTTCAAAGGTGCACTTTGTACCCGGTAGGCCGTGTCGCTTTTCTGTGCATCTGAGGCAACTAATTCATAATAGTCAGCTAACAATTTTGTTTTGTCGGTGCTTATTCTAGCCCATGTCACATTAACATGTGCGGATGGCTTCTGGAAAAATGCAAATAAAAAGTGTTGCCATGATTAGAAATGAGAGCACACATTAATCGCATCAAGTAGGATCGTCTTTATGACCTTTTTCTCGGCACTACGTTAAGCTGCTAGGTTATGTTAGCAAATCAACAACAATTGAACAACTCGAGAACAACATCCTTGAAACCATTGGCGAGTTCCAGCGCGACTTATGCAACAGTGTGTTGCAAAATTGGATCTCTCAGATTGACTCTTGAAAGAGAAGCAAAGGAGGCAATTTAAATGACATTATTTTTGATATACAATGGTATTGAATGTTCTTTAAACTGCGAAAAAAAGTTTCTTACGCAAAACCCTTTTTATACAATATTCATTAAGCGTAAAATTCAGATACGCTTAATGAAAAACCCCTTATATTAAAGAAAATAGTATTAATGAAATAAATATTGTCCTTTCCTCTGCATACTAAACACTACTTAATAACTACTTGAATATGACAAGCTATGTATGTTTTATTGATTAATTTGATTTGTTATTTAATTTACAAAATGTATTAAATTTACTTTCAGCGAATTGTTAATCAAAGTATCTGAAGTGCTTTATTTATTCTATGCTACTCAGTTTGAGGATGTATAACAAATTGAAGGGCAAACACTGCGCTTTTGAAAAAGGTACTTGCTTCAATCACATTAAATCCAACTAGGCTTTCGATTATTTGACACTATCCATGAGGCACGCGATCAATGCGGTGATCAAATATTATGATAGATCCTCACTTCCAATGAGTTCAATTGCAAGCAATACAATGCTATTGTAGGTAATCAATCACGCTGTTATATAATTTGAAAATCTAATTTTGCTATTTGGTAATTAATTTTGATTGCTACTGTCGACCCAAGAAAAAATAGAAGGAACCCCGAAAGCAACGCAGCTTGAGGCAATCGAAAATGTGAACAACTCGCGAGTTGAGAAGCGTTTCAATGGCGCGAGCCAACAGTAAAAACAACGTCCTGATGTAACGACACATCTGCGATGGCAACGTGAGGCAAGATGCGACAGGATGCGAGAGGATGCTGCAGCAGTCGAATCAGGATGTGAAAAACGATACTTTCTGTGCAATAATTATAGGTTGAGGCGTGCAAACGGCGGCACATGGATTATGAATTGGGATCGGGAGACTCGGATTGGCATTCGTATTTGAATTGGAATTGCTTAAGCGCAACGAATGCAATGCGAGCGCGCGGTTCGAGCGCGTCGCCATTGTTGTCTGCATGTCGCTAGTCCGCGCTGCAAAAGAAAAAAAAAGTAAAAATCGCGCACCCAAACAGATTCAAACCAAACGCACCGAACTGAACGACAACTTCCGCTCAACAGGAGTTTTTAAGTTGTCGTTGTTGTCGTTGTTGTTGTTGTTGTTGCTGTTGTTATCGCGTTTTAGAAGCTTAAATTTGTCAAACAATTGTCGACAAATCAGATGAGACGTAGAAAGGATTTGCACCCCGTGCGCATTGATTTTGCGTTAAAGAGCGAAGAGATCGTTGACTACAATAAAGAGGCTTGGGTGCTGCGCGTACGAACATCAATAACGCTAACAATAACAACAACAACAACAGTAATAATAAAAGGACTTCCGGTTGCTGAACGTGTATATAATTACATTAGAAGTCCAACCGGTTCCTCAGCCTGTCCGTCCGTCCGTCCGTCAGTCAATCTAATCGCGCACTTACGGGATATGTACAAGTAGAAGACTAGCGAAGCAGGCGGTGGGAAGTACGAGTATGTGACGGCAGCTGATCTCATTGACTGACATGCAAATCCCGTTAAACGAGACACAAAACTAATGCCAGTTCTGGGTATCCTAGCTGTATGCGGATCATAATTGGCATTATGCGGCCGTATTGAGTGTGCTCAGCGAAGAGTTTTTCTCTTCCAATAATTTGCACAATCGAATCAGATTAACTGACGTACACACATTTACACAAATGCACACATATACACGCCCACCATACCAAAGCACACCAGAGCTCAACTCAACTCAGCTCAGGTCATCTCATCGCAACTCAGCTTACCTCATCGCATCAAAAACACAGCACATTTGGCCTAATAATATTTTCGCACTTCCGGTTTGACATGTGACATGGCAAAATCGTCCTGTCCAAAGCGACGTCAGGCCCGCCGATTCGGGGCGACTCATTTGGCTCGCGGTGATTGCCTTTGGTGGGGCGGAATAACGTCACGCCCCAGGCATAAAATCGCTGCAGCTCAAACTACTGTTTGCTGCTGGTGTTCAGTGTTTTTTTTTTTTATTAAATTTTATTTTATTTTTTTTTTGAATAGAATTTCAAAATCACACACACCAAAATTAAAAGAAAAAAAAATTAAATAAAATAAAATTTACAAAAAAAAAAAAACAAATGTAAAATATATGAAAGGCCATAGTAAAGAATGGAATTTCTGCCTTTGCTAAATGCCAAATGGAGTATATGTGTTCGTGTGTCCGTATGTGTTAGCGTAATTGTGAGTGTGTCAGAAATGGGAAGTTCGCATTGCTACTGGGCGTGCCCGCCTGGCTCGAGCCACTGAGACAAGCGTACGCATGCCGCTACCGCCGCTACCGCTGCCACTGCTGCTGCTGCTGCTGCTGCTTCCAGCCTCTCGGCCAGCCTTCGCCACCGCCTACTAGCAGCACAGCGCATTGCCACGCAACGCTCTGCCTCTGCCCAACAGCATTGTGATCTCGCAGTCGTCTTCGTTTGCATTCATCAAAGTGTTTAATGTGCAAATGTCGCAGTACTCAGAATCAGCTTTAGTTTTGAGCTCGTCCTTGTCCTTGTCCTCGTCATCATCATCGTCATCGTCATCGGCATCGTCATCGTCATCGTTCTCAATGACACATTTTGGCTTTGCTCGGACGGTTTTTTCTAAATTTATTTCGTGTTGTTGTTGTCTTTGCTTTGTTTTTTGTTTTGTTTGGGCGTTCTGTTCTGTGTGAAAATTTTCATTGGTTCTCACCTTTTGTTTGCGCCAATTCACAAATTAGAATTGCCTGCTTCCCTCCTCCATTCCAGCTCATTGGTACGTGGCACGTTCTGAATGTGTTTTCCACTGCTTAGCATTTTTTGTTCATCGCCAGCACCGTTCCATGATCCTTGTAATCCTTTGCTCGGTTCCCTGTTTTGCCGTGCATTATGTTGTAAAAACGGTCGGCTATGGGCGTGACCGCCTACTTAATTGTGTGGGCGAAATCCTCTATGTTGCTTTGTTGTAGTCGCATTTTTCGCATTTAACGGAAATTTATTTTTTGACATATCGAACAGAATTTAGCCGAGGGCGGAACTACAATAAGTGAACCCAAGTGTTTAAGAGCAGATGAACTGACGAAGACCATGCCATGCTAATGAAGATTATTAGTTGCAATTTGAGCAAAACCTCAACTGAGCTCGATATTTGTATTATGCATGTAGGTGGGTGGGACCAAATGCACTTTAGCGCGAAATCTTGATGAATGGTGATCTGCAGAGCCAAACATAGAAAATATTTTATACTTCAGTTATAGAAATTGAAGTTAAACGAGCTTGGGTTAAGATGACTGATGGTAGCACATTGCCGTCACCCTTTTTGGCTCATTGTGCGATGCTGACTACCTCAAGCTATGTTATTAAAGTTTCAACTGATATTGGCCGAAGTCGTATTCTATAAAGAACAAATCAAGTATACATCTTATGAAGAATGGTGTACACCAGCCTGAGATACTCATTTCATACATTTTCTGCAGATGCCAGCTTCTTCCACATTGATTCTCACAGTGTTTCTGCCTATCGGCCAATGCTTTGTTAATTGTATTCACAAAACTCTTGTAATTTTACAATTCAATACATTGCCCCATCTGCTCTTTGCACTGCGATATATTTGCTTTGGATATAGAAATTGTAAAATCATTCAGGTTAGCTGAAACCCAATTCCAGCTGTAACCACATTTTCGTCCAAAAACCACAGGCGTAGGATCGGGTAGGTCGTCTGACACTAAAGTTCGAGCCCCAAAGGCTTGCATAGGAGAAGTGTTCGGAAAATACCGCAGTTTGAAGTTACTCTACACCCACTCATAGGTACATATGTCGAAAATAATGCTCAGACCTTTAACAGTTTGCAAATTACCACATGAGTTTGTCATGTGGTTATATGTGGAATAGTCAGTAGATACACGGTGCAAATGTTCTTAGTTACGGAGTCTTGCACAATAACATTCAGCGGTAGCACCATTGTCTGAATATTAAAACTCTGCAAAGTCCTTCAAATCATTTTTTTAATATTCATTACGTCCGTGGTTAATGTTCTCCAATTAAAGTAAGAAAAATTATTGCATGAGCAAGAATCTATATATAAATAGGCCAAGACATTTCCTTTACCATACTTTTAAGCCTAACCATATAACCTATTTTGATAAAAAAATGTACCATTCGACAGGTTTTCATTTGTAGATGGTCACAATATCATTTTTAATAAACTTAGTTAGGTATTGTGGGTCATAGTACAATTCAATATTATTACGATTGTGGTTGAATTGCAACCGCTAGGCGAACACTAGTCTGCATAGAAGGACTAAATGAATAAAATTAAAAATTCAATTAAATAGCTTAAGCCTCATATAATAGTTATATACGAGTATTGGCGGGTGCAATATTAGGAAGCTATTTTGAGGCTTGCTAAAAGCGAAGTTGTGAAAATGCAGTTACTATGTAGACGAAGAGAAGGCTATTTGCCTTGTCCATTATATTGCGTAACTCTAAAGAGCTTCTATAAAATATCAACAATGGGTGACTATTTCTATGGCCAAATACAGTCAAACCTGTCAACTTGACCACCCTCACATATTGACCACTCACCTCGATAAGTTGATCACAAACAAAAATCGTCGCCGCTTGTTGCAGATCAATGAATATTTTAGTAGCTTAAAGTAGATCACTAGAATTTCGTTGTTCATTGGGCTCATAATAAAAGAGCTTGGATAATTTCCCTAAGTTTTGACAGTTGTAAACTCAATAAGGAGATGAAATTGCAAAAGCGGAAAGTTCTTCTTATTTTAGATAATGCCACCAGCCAAAAACGGACAAAAAATTCAACAAAGTCCAAATATTAATCCTACCACCAATTCTTACTTCACCAGTTTAACCCTTGGATCAACGACTGATTCAAAACTTAAAATTCAAATATAAAAACATCTTGTTCACATATTTAATCTCTGAAATAGCTTCAAGCGATTCAGATGAGTCGTTAAACAGAAAGGTAGACGTGTTCGAAGCGTGCCAATGGATATCGAATGGCTTGGAAAAATACACCAGTGGAAACGATTATAAAGGGTTTCTTTCAGCCATGCAGGTATCCAAAATTACTACAATAATAATGCTTTGAAATCTAGTAAACAACTTAAGAACCATTCGACAATAATTTGCACAAAATCTAAAATGAAAATGTACACGAGGATATTGGCCCCAGTATTGACGAAGTTTTGTATGCCTTTTTTTGACTTAAATTTAACTGCAGCATCGGACGACTCATATATAACGACCATAGGGCTCGCACCTGCGTAAATTGACCAAAAATTTCGGAACCGACTTTGGTCAACTTAGATAGGTTTGACTGTAATACCAGAGATATGCGTGTGGCTTAAACCACGGATCTTCGATGAATCGACTGCGCGTTTGTAAGTAAGTTTCATATGTCGGGGATCAGTGTTTGCAAGTGTGCAGGAGCCAATTATGTTAATGTCGATTTATGACATCTGCTTTCTTAGGGTTACCTACATATATAGAATAGAAATTATTAGCAGTTTACAGTTGCGTTCATGCGGTGCACAGCAATACAATGTGAGGAGGAGGGGCTCCATGCAATTGAATCGGGTTGATGCTAAAAAAAAAAACATAAGTTTGAAAGGCCGTGAGGCATTGAAAAGGGTTTCTTTCTTCACATGCGTGACTTTGAATATAAAAAAAAATTACTGGAAAAAATAAAAATAAATAAATAAATAGAAAAAAACTGCGAGAACGCAAAAAGGCATTGTTTCTTTGTTTGCACTGTACAAAAGTATCTATGTGCGCGTTGTTGTTATTGTTGTTGTTGTTGTTGTGGTTCGGTGTTTTTCAATGACAGTTGACTTATTGACGCAATGCGATAATAATTATCGTATAGTGGCCACATTGTCACAATGTACGTGTAACAAAACTTCTATACACGCAGCACAATTTTTAATGGAAAAATTATTATTTTTAATGGTTTTCAATTTGCCGCTAAATACAGGTTAGCAAGTTCCAAGCACACACACACACACACAGGCACACAAAGGAACGCAGAACCAGGGGAAGTGTAAAAAAATTGTGAAAATAAAACGAGCGAGAATAAAAAAAGACGACACGCAGCGTCACAGAGCCGCAAACAAGCAGAGCAATAAAGTAAAAAGTATCTATGAGATACATGAACCATTTAGTCATTTACTCACTCACTCATTCATTGTGTTATATTTTAGTATACAACCGCAGAAACGTTAAAGTGCCGTGACGAATTTACGAGCAGCACGAGAAGGTAGAGAAAGACGTTAGAAAAAGTGGGAAATATTTGAAATCGGAAAATAAAAAGATAATAAAAAAATTCCCGAAATAATAATGAATAAATGGCATTTTGTGTGAATGTTCTCGTTGTCATTGTCATGCTCACCCTCATCCTCATCCTCATCCTCATTCTCATTCTCATCATCGTCGTCGTCGTCATCGCCTATGAAGCTTGGCGTCATTGCAATGCACGCAGATACTCAGTTGATTCGTTACATTATTCTATGCATAGATTTTGTGTATATATTTTTTATTTCAATATGATTCTCTTTCAACACTGTTTTCGTGTCTGGTATTCTTTATGTCGTCATTTTTTTAATTCGTCAATTCAAGTTTGTCGTACTGAAGTGGTTTGGCTGCGCCTCATCAACGCCTCCCGCCACCGCTCCAGTGTTAGTTCCAACCGTGGCGGAGCCCAGTGGCATGAAACCAATTGAAGCGAGAGCCAACGGCAACGGCAATGGTTAATGGTCTTCTTCTTACTCGCATTTCACTCGCGGCCAATTGGCCACGGTGGGCGGTAACAATAACAATAGCAACAACAACAACAACAGCAACAACAATGGCAACGACAACAGCAACAATAGCCGAGTGTATCTTCCCAATTGCGGTGGGCATTATTCAAAACTTCTCGTACACAATAACAGCAACAATAAAAAAAAGAGAGTATCTATTACCAACTTAACCATCTAATTACAATGGCAAGTTGGGGGAGTTGACAGATTCAGCTGCGTCTGCCCCTGCCACAGCCACAGCCACAGCCGAGTTGCAGCCAAGAATTGACCGTTTTTTATTATCTGTTGTCTCTTTTTTATAATGTTTTTTGTTTATATTTAATTTTTTATGATTTTCATTTTTTCATGCGACTACTATTCGCCATCATCAGACCTGTTGACATGGGAGACTGGGTCTGGGCTCGCTTGCATTAAGCGGCTGTGGTTTGTGGCAGTTCGCATTAAAATGTATTTACTACGAGGGAAGCGTGATGAGTAATTCTTGTGGCATTAAATATTTGTATAACCAATAATTGTACAACTTTGAAATGCAAATTTATTAAACTTTGGCCACCGAATCACCGCTAGATGAACTAGTTACAATATGTGTATATCTTTGTCAATAGCAAGTGTAGATCATAAATATCTCGTAATGTGTAGAGTGTTAGCAATGGCACCGGCGCTATAAAGGCGCAGCAAATGTAAACCAAATGATCAGGTAGGCATATACAGTCGGACTTCGCTATAGTGAATTCGCACAGTATCAGAAAACCATTGTTATATAGAGACTTCATTATACAGAAATTATGTTAAAAGTTATGATCTACCAAGGCGCCGTTTATCGTTTTCAGCATTGTTTTTTTTTGGTGCTTAATTGCTCGTCTTCCATATATTTTAAGGTGTTGGGTAGCATTCCAAAGTCCTTAACTTTATTTTCTGTTGTTATTTTAAAATCATGTTTTACTTTTACTTTCTCCGTATAAAGTATTTTTGCGTTACAGAATATTTCTTCAAAAATTCGTTGTATGGTGACAAAAACGCACGAGAGTTGAAAATCCAGTTTCAAAGTTGGTTCATTGTTAAGAAAAATTCATAAGGAAAAAATACACTAAAAAGATGAAAAAGCTGGTTACTGGAAATCGATTCAGAGAGCGCTTCATTGTATAGAAGTTCACTATAAGGAAGTTCGACTGTATATGTTGTCAGAATAAAACGTAAATGATGAGATCAACGACGAACTGAAGTTAAGAGAATAATTTCGTGCTCTGGATGCTCCCAAACAGTAAATTTTTTGCTAGACCCAATTTAAAACTACAAAATGCCTTTTTTTATTGTTGGTAGACCACACATCCCAAAAAGGTTTAAAGATTAACGGCTTGAAGTCTACTGAAATTATTAGTCATGCATTGTACTAGACTCTTGCCTCTGGATATTTCTTTACTATATGTAAAAGCTGAGGTATGCCTATATTGTGGTACTACTAATATAAGGTATTTATTAGACGGTTACCAAAAAAACTGAAAAGTCTTTGCAGCGCTTCTAATGTTGAAAAAATATTATTTTCTTATCTACTGCGATTAGTTTTCACACCGCCCTCGTGCTTGGTCCAACGCATTGCATTTTGTTTACAAGCACTGTGGTTTTTGTTGTTATTGTTGTGGATGTTATTACTGTAAACCATTTTAAACAATTACACACAGCGACGCTAAAAGCAAAAAAAAAATTAAAAAATAAAAAATACCAACGAAAAGAATAAATAAAAAGTTAAAAATTATAGGAAAAAAGTAGCTAAAGCCCCCAAGCTAAAACGAGCGAGATAGAGACAGAGCGTAGTAACAACTGTTTAATATAATCAAGTGTGGCCATGCCCAATTGGAGGCGTTTCGTTTAACATTTTGCAAAACGTTAATTTATTTGAAAATTACAAGTTGTGCTGGCAGTTTGTCGTCGTTTTTTGTAATTTATTAAAATTTTTTTATTATATTATTATTATTTATTTAATAAAGTTTTTTTTAGGTATAGCAAATTATAGTTTTAATGTCAGTTAGCATGTAACCATAAGCGATTGGATGAGTTAGTGGTAGCGCAAGTGGCTGCCAACGAATGCGAGTCGGTTTGATTTTGGATTTGATTTTGGCATTTGAAGTATCAAAATATATGAAATGAAGGTAATTGAGATTAATACTTTCAGGCCAAACAACTTTAATGCTAATTTAATTTAATACAAATAATGTTATATAATATTGTTGGAAAAAAACTTATTTTGCTACGGAGTTATTCTAACCATTTTAACCACTTCAAACTGCCAGTAATTTTCTAAGAGGTTGGTCAAATTATGGAAAAATATATATGAGAAAGCGCGCCAGGAAAGCAACTACGAACTTGCGAAGAACGAATAAATATCTGAGAAGCCTCAAATTCAAGGTGCACTGCAGCCAAAATTCGATTGCGCTTGGCAGTAAATACAAGCAAGTGATAAGGAACGAAAAACATCGGAGTAGATTAAAATGAAAAAGAAAAAAAAAACACTTCTTACCGACGTCTGTAAGCATGCGCCCTCTTGCTTTTGGCTCGAAACCACATGGAATAGCGAGTGGCATCGTTGGTTTTAACTATTCTGGTACTTCCATAACATAAGAAAGACAGAACACTATTTGCCCCGTCCTCATAGTCGCAAGGTGGCATAATGGCATGGGGTGCCATAGCACATTATAACTCACTCGGACAGCGTTGTTTCATCTAAGCTAAATGCCAAACATACCGTTAGAGTAGTAAAGAGGTGAAACAAGAACGAAATCCTGACCACAATACCATCGCGAACGTATAAATGCGGCAGGCAATTAAGACTGCCTGGCGAGATTATCATTGGTCCACTTTAAGATTCGATGGCTTACCGAATTTTTGAAGTGATTTCAATTAAACAATTTGATATTGAATCTATATATATATAAAAATGTTACCATCAAATGTTTGAAGCCTCATCACGTGAGCACGGCTCAACTTATGTGGCTAATTTGTTTTTGTTGTTTTCCTTATTTTGAGGCTAAAGTATTGTATGCAAAACAATATTGCGGCAACGCTTTGGAAGAGGGTTTTTCTCGTTTTTATACTTCTGTAAAATTTTAATTTCGCAAGAAGAAGCATAGCACAAAAACGTTTTCCGTGGTTTGTACGCTTCTGTGCTATGCTGCTTCTTCATCTATTTATTTGCGTTTGTGAGTTGTTTGCAAATAGAGTTTGAGCGGCTATTTGCATAGAGAATGAGTGCGTTCACCTATGAAAACAGCCCTAGCGAAGTCGGGGCGCACCGCTAGTAAAAAAAAAAATTTGTTTTGAAATTTTGTTAGTATCTATTCCTATTTGACAAACTGCTTATTATATGAGTCTATTTGTTTGGTTGGGAGTGTATGATAACTCTTGTGCTCATCGTTGGCTGACAATTCACTTAGCCTAATCCAAAAAGAAAGTCATATTCACAGGTATTTTGGCAGTTTACATTGCCTTCAACCTTTGCAGTACGCCCAGCACTACTATGCATGCTGGTCAGTGTCATCTAATGGTCAAAGTTCTAAGTAAATAACTGGCAAACAGCTACATTCATTTAATCGTTTTGTTATATATATTCAATGTATATTTACGCTAATCATGGAACGTTCACAATTGCCTCGGTCGACATTCATTACTGTTGTTATTTAATGTAAAGAAATCTGCTGTGGGGTGGCCCATCAAACACTTTTAGAGTGTTCTTGTGCCTTTTTACATTTAGAAAAATTGATCAGAATTCATGCAAACACCTACTATATTGGGCGGTTCTTTATTTTTTTAATTTTTACTTAATTTTTATATTTTTATTATTTCCCAAAAGAAGAGTACATTATCTATCATAAGATATAAATTGACTATTGTATAGATTATTATTAATAAGTGGGTGTATTTTAACTTTTACATTTAGTTGTAAGAGTAGTGTTGTTGCTGGAATTTAACAATAAATAAATGAATTTTAACAATAAACAAACAATTAAACAATTAACAATTAGTATATAATATAATGAAGTAATGTGTCATGTGAGGTCCACTGGTCTTAGTTTAGTGGTTTAGCCTTCGTTTCCGAGTTAGTTCTTCTACTTCTTCTACTTCTTCTACTGGGAATGTATTCACACTATCGTTCGAATGCTGGCAAAGTTTGGTTTGGTATTTCCTGCTTAAATTTATAGTTATTTCCTCATCTACTGTCGTAATTCGTAGGTCTCGATCAAGGTCCATGTTGGTAATATACCATTGGGCTTTTGTAATGGTGCGAATAATTATAGATTGTTGCCTCTGGATTATCCTTTTATTTGAGTTTTTTGCAACTCCTCATATTTCGGCTCCATATGTTCAAATTGGTTTATTAATTGTCTTATAGATATATGGTGTTTCCAGTTTAGTTTACTGTCAATATACAATCCTAAGTACTTGGCTTCCTTTTGAATAGTTACGTCGTCTACGTCAATATTTATATGGATTGGTGTGTATCTAGTCTTAGTAGTGATCGGGTGCTTTATTGAAATAATTAATTATCCATGACCATTGAAAAGATAACACGAATTGTCGGAGTTCGGCGGTACTCAAGTCTATTAATGTTTATGCCCTATTAGAATTTGTTCTACAACAGAGTTAAATAAAAGAAGCAATGGTAAGAAGATTGAAACTAGTTCATTTTAAGAATCAGAACAAATGCTAGATAAAAGTACTAGGCAAGCTAAACGTCTTCGCAATTTGATTTTCTTCGTATTGTTTGCTTATTCAGATGGTTATGAATTTTACATATCTGCAATCAGATCAAATCAGACAAATGTTAGACGGTGTGGTGTCATAACACCTAAGAAATGTTTTGATTCATGAAGCCAAACGTTTTGGTAAAAAATTGTATCTGTTCGGTTGCGGTTCATCTTAAAATTTGATTTTGCTCATGTTGGTATCTACGGCTTTATAAAAAGCCAATGTAACATTACTTCCGAAAATAATATATTTGATGTGCTTGTCACAAAACGTTTTAATGCCAGGTTTAAAAGTATTTATTATTATGAAGCGAATCATCTGCTGGTGCTACAATACTAGTGGAAGTTCAAGTCGAAGTACGCATAAAGTAATATTTTTGTAAGGAACAAAAAAACGAATCTACATCAAACGGCAGCAAATCGTTAGACAAGACCAAAAAGAAAGGAAGCCTAATAAAGACTTCCAGGAAGTCGTGCGAGTATTACAACTGAGAAGTGACAAACTGAAGAATGCGAATTACCGCAGCGGACAATGACGGTCATAAATTGGCAAAGAGCCCAGCGCATTGACAATGACTAGAAAACCAAGCAAATAACATAGTGAAAAGAGAAAAGGAAGTACAAACAGCAAAGCACACACAGCAAAGGACACGATGAGGACACCGAACTTGGCATAGGTTGCAGAGCATTCAGCATTGCTGTCGAACAATTCGTATCGAACCGCCGCTGTAAAAAAAAAGATGTTATATAAAAATTGCTGACCAACAATCAAGGATAGTGAATAAAGCAACGAGAGCGAGTGAGTCTGTTTGCCGATGTCATTGATAGCACATGGTTGGATGAAGTGCACGAGATGGATGGAGGACTTAACAATGCGGTTGCCACAGCTCAGGATTAAGCAACCGAACGGCAGAGTGACTGAATAAGTGAATGAATGGAGGGATAAATGTGTGAATGAATGGCACATTACAGGATCACAGCATGCAGGACAATTTATCACTTAGCAGTCACAATGATTGAAGGAGCGTCTGCACATAGGAACAAACGTTCCAACGTTCCAACGATCGATCGATCGATCGATCGAACTAGTCTTATTGAGCTGCCTAATTACACGACTACTTGGCAGGCGCGCAACGCAAACGCAAACACAAACACTCAACGTGGCGAGTTGAGTAGCGGCGGCAAACCAATTTGTCACTTAGAAAGGACGCGCCGAATTCTGCTCTACCTAACAGCTCAAGCTAGCAGCTTGATTGTCCTTACGCTCGCTGAGACTCACTCAGGTTCAGGCTCAGGCTCAGACGCAGACTTTGACACAGACTTCGGGTCAGGGGCATTGGCTTAGCATTGTACTGCCAATTGAGCGGCACAAAATTCAATTCTTTCTGACACACACACACACAAACACACAAACGTAAATTCCGGCAATAACGCTTGTCAATGCGCTCGGCTTGTGGATGGTGTGAACGACAATGATGATCACGACTGGTCCGACTGTGATAACGTTTGTAATTGTGATTATGATTGTGATTGTGATTGTTTGTTCAACTCGATACGATCCGTTGTAACTAACACTGTACACGCGGCTCCTTGCAAAAGGGCGAAGAGCTCTGCCTACCGGTCTGCCGGTTTGCCGGTTTGCCGGTTTGCCTGAGTCCCTGAGTGGCTGCCTGCACCAGACTGCGTGACTGCGTCGAAAAGTCTCCCTGCCGTCGCCGCGGTACGGTGCGGTGCGGTGCGGTGCGTTGCGGTGCGGTTCGGTTCGGCTCTACTCAGCTCTCTACTGTTGTATTCGCTTTGTGCTTTGCTGGTGTGCCCGGTTAACCGCCGAGCTGATGCGACACAATAGCGCCACAGCATGTGGTGGCCAAAAGGTCCTCCTGGCAGCGTCGGCATATTTTCACATTCGATTTGATTGCAAATTGCAAAATTGAAAATCGCGCCTGATGTGTTTTTGCATTAATTTCATTTCAATTTGTTTATTTATTTATTTTTTTTATTACTTTTTTTTAAATTAATCTTTTGCACTTTGTTTTTTCTTTGCTTTGATTTTTGTTGTGTTGTTTAAACTTCTTAATTGCTTTAAGCAAATTTTGCCGTTCGGCCATCAAACAACAAAAGCAAATGAAATTTCGCGCCTGATTTCATTTCAATGAGACATTCACGCACGACTGCGTTTTAATTGAATTTAATTCCCTTCTAATGTCACATTTATTTTTACTTTTATTTGTTTATTTAAATTCTCGTTTTGCATACTTCAGCCTATACGCAGATACTCGCGTGTTTTGCTTCCTCAAACCTTGTGAATAAGTGCAGACGACCAAGACTTTGCATTATTATTTTTGCAAAGGCGTAAGACAGAAGCAAAGTCGAACCTGAACGCACGCCTGTGGCTATAATTAAATAGACAATTGTGTCTAATATTTTAATTACTGGCTATCATACGAGTAACTCAATGCTGACGGCGTTGGTAAAAAGAAATTCCATTGGAAACGATTTTAATCAATCGATTTGAATGGAATGAAATGTTATCAAAGCAAGTGACTTTGAACCTTAGACTTGAGGTGTGCCAAGAGTCGTTGACTTATTACTTTTTACGAGTGTAAGCAGGTTTGACTAGACTACGACTAATCATGTAGTTGCTGTCCAATTCCATTTGCGTATTCCAACGCAGTCGCTTCTAATTGCCACGATTCGCATGAATATTTAATGCGTCCAAGGGATATGCGTCAATTTCAATGCGTAAGCAATAAGGTATTCAGTTGAAAACCCTTTTATCAGTAACCCCACAATACGAGTACACCCACAATTGCGGTGAGACTAGTCAATGCTTGTCATTATGGGGTTCACACCGAAAGTCACGCGGTCACTTTGAGTGCTGCCGTTGGCGAATTATTTAATTATGATGGTAGCAGCTGACAGCTTCAATAGCAGGACACCGAGAAAAGGAGACTCATCCAAGGCAGTTGTTGCTTCATACAGACTAAGTTTACGATGATTATTGTTCTTGGTGTTGAAGAATGTGAGGCTGGTGATAATAAAGAATAGCATGATTATGTTGAGGAATGAAGAAGAAGCACAAAAGTACATCAACAGCAGTCAAAACGCTTAGCGGGCAATTGTGTCAATCGCTGAGGAAATAGACCCGAGCCGAGATGAGCAGGATTCCTACTCCGTACGCCGCGCAAAAGTCAATGGAAATCAATTGAATGCGAAATTGCTTTTTTCTCTTTTCGGCTTGTGTTCTCGTTGCTGACGCCGCTGTTGTTTATTGTTTTTGCTTGTTTGCAGTTTCACGCTGCTCGGGACTCCTGAAAACGCTTTCCCTTCCATGCGTCATCAGCCGCTGGCATTTGGCATCACATTGCCTCGAGGGGTCTACTTGACAATGAGCGGTTTCTGGCTTACCTGGCCTGACTTTTGTCATCAACCTAGTTCGATGTGTTGTTTTCTCATCGCTCTGCGTATGCACGCGTGTGTCTGGGCAATTGCAACCCCCCCAAAGAAGGCTCAAATCAGAGTTTCGCTCTTTTCATTCTACGATTTTTGTGTTTATGCTTTTGTGTTTGAATGATTTATGCTAAATGGATTATGTCAAATTGCGTAAATGTCAAATTATGTTTGTCCCTTATGGCAGTCCGTTTGTTTGGTCGTCCGTCCATGTGTCCATGTACGCGAGTGAGCGACTGAGTTCCAAGGAAAATCCGACTCAAGTGAGCGCAACCAAATGACAACTTTAATGGTTACAATGTAAAATTTGTCAATTTGTCCTTTATTGGCACTTTTATTAGCGTTTGACGTACGCACCACGTGTTGGTAGTGCAATAAATTGGGTGAAATTCATACGTGAATTACGTAAGCCGTAGCTTACGCTAATGCATTCAGGATGTTTCCATATCTTAGAGGCTTTTTGTATATCTACACCTTGGCTTGGCATTTCAAGGCATTTCGAGGTGTTTGAATTGTTCGACACAAATTGGTCTTGGGTATCTTATCTTAGAAGGGCTGGCACGATGGCGAGACAGTTTAGTAGAAGGCATTAGAAAGCGAAGTTGGAAAAGGAAAAGGAAAGTGGCAACTACAAGGCAACAATGTAGGTGTTGAAAGAAAGATTGGAAATAGTGCTAACAACGGAGGCAAGCAAGTGAGACAGAAAGGAAGTCTTGAAAGACAGTTTCGGATGGAAAGCTAGAGTGTGATCTATAGAAATTAAGGTTAAAAAGGAGTAAGAAAGAGTGTTTACGAAACGAGATTAAGAAAGCGAGGTTATATATATTGTGAAGAAGGGGATTTCAGAATAGGAGGCTACGAAGTCAATATAGAAAGGGAGTCTATAAAGCCGGCCTAAAAAGCCTGTTTAAAAATTTAACATTGAAACTTTAGGATGATTTTTAAATATTTCTGTCATCATAGGACATCTACGAAGCTTAAAATAAACATAACATGTAAGGATTTTTAAAATATCTTTATAAGGAAATCGTTGATAGGAGTCATTTCAGCTGATGTTGAGATGGGTTATGTGTTAGATATATTGCCAGTAAATTGGTGTACTTCAGTAATATATCATTATATCGGCTGCTAAAGAAAATATTTTCCGCCATAACCATTGGCATATATTTTTGAATATTTGAAAAAAAAAAAAAATTATATAATGGGGAAAAAAAGGATGTTAGGCTAAAAGGAAATCGATGAAGACCAAGAAGACCAAATAGATCGTGTTGCGTATGGAGTGCACAGAGTGTAAATATCATAAACAGACTCCATTGAAGCGTTGCAAGCATTTCAAGTTGGGTGACGACAGGAAAAGGAACGGTCAGATTATTCCGTTCTAAGCCTCTCGTCACAAATGTATTGACCACAAACTATACATGCCGGAGAAACACTCTTTGAGCGTTCAATTTTTAATAATCTAATAATGTTATGCCAGAGAGGGAGGAGATAACAAGGGTGGAGAGAAGGGTGGGCTGGTTAGAAAGAGGAACTCAATGAAGGGGTTGAAGAGCTAATTTAGAAGCATAGATTAAAAGCATAGAAAAAAGTATGGTAGGTGAAGTTATCACAATGAGACTTTTTGGTCTGGTTACTGTTTGTATACGTTGTTAAAAAAAACCCGCAGGGATAGTAGATGATTTGGCGTTAGATAGATTGAAAAAATAAGGACCAGTACTATTCTCTGGTAAATGGAAATACTTGTAGTACATAAATAAATAAAGGTTAGTTTGAAATAAAGTTGATCAAGAATGTTTTGAAGGCCTCGGAAGTGCAGCTTACAATGTTGATTAGAATGCTGGGAAAAAGGCCGAGGTAAGAAATCGAGTTTGTGGCTATTGAAGTTCCAGAATAAATAAGAGGTTTCCCTAACTAGATTAATAAAGCATTGGCTTTGCCAAGCATACGATATTGCCAAGCATTTGGTATCACCTATTTTGTGGCCATTTAGCTGGTGTCGTCTGTTTTATTTTAACATACCAGTTTTGTGCGGCCATAGAATGCAATTGTGACATGGGGAAATGGTTGAGCTCGCACTTGAGTTTTCAGTGCAATGAAGCGAATGAAGCGCAAATGAGTTTCGGTGCGTGCGTGTTTAAAATTTGAAATTAGGCCGCGATTGTCGGCAAATTGTCGCCGAAATCAGAGAGCGCAAATTGGCTGGAATTGCGGCAAAGTGAATGTTAACGTTGACAACGTTGCCTGTGACAATATTGTTATGTGGCGAAATCGGTGGCAAGCAAAGTTGCTGGAAATAATACCAGGGGCGAATGCACTGCTCCGCTGTTCGGTTGGCTCGGTTGGCTCGGTTGGCTCGGTTGGTCGTGCGTGTTTCAATTATTTCAACTGAATGCCTCTTAACAAATGACTTTCTAATAGGAGTGGCAATGAGGACGACAATGCCAACGCGAACGCCAATGACGATTGCAACAAAGTTCATACGGAATGCACACACACCCACACGGCATTCTATGTGTGTAAATACTGTAAAATTCGCTGATTTTGGAATTTCGTAAAATGATTTTAGAAATACAGTTCGCTTTTTAGCTGCTTCCCCCTCGCTCGCTGATGGTTTGTGACGATGGGCGTTTACTTGGACTTCTGCCGTGTTTTCATTTCGCTAGATGGGTTGGGTTGGGTTGCATTGGGTTGAATTGGGTTGGGTGGGGTGGGGTGTGGTGGGGTGGTTTGTAGTGTTTTGAAGCTGTAAACTTTTCACGTGCTGTGATCAGCGACAAAATTACACAGGCGGCATACGCTGTGGTGCCGGAACATCAGGCCGTCAGAGAGATAGAGATTTATAGAAGGTGGTTAAGGGTTTGAGTATATGTAGTTGAATGATTTAATAGACGACCCACACATGCAAAAACGTGCGCTAAATAAATTGGATATGCTCAGCGGGTGTTCTGTCTCAGCAATGCTCGCTTATCCTGTGCCTTTAATATAAATGACTTTTTTGGCACTAAACAGTGTGCTGGATATCATTCGTCGTTTAAGACTAAAATAAAAAAAAAAATAAAAAATAGATACACCCCGCCATACATAAATACACAAAGTACTCGTAGCACCAAAGTCAATAATATTGCTCAAAGTGGGTGCTCAGCCGATTGGGTGTTCAGGACATGATGACGTGAGTGGCAAAATACACGACCCTGCACGCAAGGTGATTTAGTAAATATTATTACTTTCTTCTTCACTGAATACTACAATTATTCTTATTATGCAATAAATAGACTAAAAATTTCAAAGTCCTGCCAAAAACATTTAAAGTCAAGTATTTATTATTATGCTAACTGTACCAAGTCTGGTTAAATGCAAATGATCTGGTTAAATGCAATACCAAGGCGTGAGACTCAGTACTCAACACTTCTAAGGAATTATCGATACAAAATTTAATTTACAAAAAAACAAAAAAAAAATATTCTCAAAACTTCTGTTTTCTTAAGAATTTTGTTAAATTTATATATCGCTAATCTTGTATTCCTCCGCACCACAAACCGCTGATTTTCCTACTAAGAACTGCCGGTGCGGTCAGGGCCGCATTAACCGTTTCGCGACGCCCAGGCAACGCAATTCTCGGGGCCCCTTTACCCTTTCAAACTTCCTAAAATGAATATTTTCTCCCACAATGCAATAATAATAACAATCATAATAATAACAATGCAATAATTAATAATAATAATTACGCTATTTTGTACCACATTGTGAAGATATGCCATCACCCTAAACAATAAAATAAATGAAAGGAAAATATGCGTATTTTTTTATTTAATACAATAAAATGCAACACAATTTCGGGTGGTTGGTGTTCCTAAAACGACAACAGTTTTGTGAAGTACAACATGTTTAAATTACAACTCTTCTAACTTTTTTAGATACAAAACCATTTAAAACATCTTAAAAGTGAACCCTTTCCAATATATAATTTTCAATCGCAATTATCGCCAATTAATTTAAATGGCTCTGAGACATTAATGAATGAAGACATTTTTTTATTAGTTTTAATTTCGAAAAGTTATGTTCACCCGTGGCGTGGCAACATCAACATACTATATATTTGTAATGCTATCATTCTTACTCAAGTTAGTTAGCGCTCATCAGCTGAGTACCTTTTTAAAAATGTATTTTTAATTAAGGATCAATTTATTTGTCTGTTTAAAAAATGGTTTTACCTATTAATTAAAACGCGGGGATACCAAGACAATGTTGCTTCAAGATTTCACAGAAATCGGTAAAGAACTGTCAAAGATTTGCAAACTGAGACAATCGAAAATAACATTTATATATATATATCACATCCATAAGGGCTAAGGAGTTAAAATGGATGGTTTAATTTCAATTATTCAGTTTTACGTATGTAGAAAAAGCGCATTGCATTCGCGTTTTGAATCTCATCGGCGACGGATATACTTAAAGCTATTCAATCAATAAGCGGTGAAACCAAAAGTATTAAGAAATTTACTTATTGCAAGTCACACAATAGGTACTAGTTACATCAGTGTGTAGCTAGATCAGGGACCGTATCTGTTATGAGTTTTATTTCAAAAAATTCGTTTTAGATTTCGTTCGAAGATATCGTTAACAAAGCTGTTCATAATGCTCATCGCCTTTGAAGAAATACCAGTGTCAGGATGGACTTGCTTCAACACTTTGTAAATTTAGATTGCGTAGCTCTCCTTCCTCTTGCGCTTCTTCTTCTTATCGTTTTTCGTAATATTCTTTTGGGCTTTGCCAGCCTTCTTGGCTGCCTTTCCACTAGTTTTTGGCGGCATTATCACTCCACTTCACTTTTTAATCTCACTTCACTCGCACGATGTTTTTTTTGTAATTAATCATGAAAATAAAAATCTATATATGCATTGCTAATTTTAAATTATTACTTATTTTTTTTTATTATTTCATTGGATTTAATTTTATGAAACGTATTTTTTAACGCTGTCTGCGTTCAGATTATATCTTAAGTCTGTCAAAATAAGTTTTAAAGCTGAAAATGTCCTTTCGACACTAACTTGTGTTGCCGGAACACTATGCACAACTTTAGGCAATTGAAATAAGTGGGGATACACAAATATTTTCTCCTCTCAATATTTTATGATGTCCATGTTTACAATTCAATCAATTGGTTTTGGGTCATAAGCTCCTATTTCAGCAATAGCCTTTATGACATCATCATTGCTATTTTCGTGTTCCTCGTTGTCAGAAGCCCAATCAATGGAATTTAAGTAGTTGCTGAGCAGTTTCAATTCTACTGTTGACTGTTAAGGGTGTTCGCAAACACTGATAGAGACGATGACGACACCTCAGAGTACTGGGATTCTTTACCCTGAATCATAAGCAAAATTGTCTCTATTTCCATTGCAATGTTCACAGCAGTATGTTTTTTTGACAACTCGATGAGTCCAAGAGTTTTGACACAAACTCGCTTTCCCTCATAATATTGAATAATTATTCCCAAGACTCCGCGATTATGTTTGGTGGCAGTGACAATTTTTAGGGATATTACTCTTCCCGAAACAGATTTTATGATGTCATTATTCACTTGATCATATTTTTCAGTGATTGACTCCATTATATTTTCGGCAGTAAATTCTCTGTTCATTTAAAATTAGCAATACATGTATTGATTTTTATTTTCATGACTAATTAGATAAAAATAACAAAATAATTATTTTTTAGATTTTTGAGAATAAAAATCGAAAATAATTGTTATTTTTTGATTTTTAAAATAAAAAACGAAATTGATTTTTATTTTTGATTTTAAAATAAAAATTTAAAATAATTATTATCTTTAATTTTTATACAAATAAATTGAAAATATAAATTTATGCGATATTTGGATAGCGCATTGAATAAGCAATAATTTTGATATACATCTCATAATGATTTTTTTAGTTAAAAATTGACTCCATAACTGTTATTTTTGGTCTCTGAGCTAGATAAATATTCTCGTCTTATTTATAAGAAAACAACAAATAAAAATTTAAGTGAAATTCAAACACAAACGCCAAGGCATGAGCACACCAAATGGTCAACGCTTTATGCGCAATAATAACAGTTATGAAATCAATAGAAAAAGATCAAATATCACAACAGTAAAACAATTATTATGCACATCTGACTGACACCACGTGTGACGAGAAGCTTTTTGATGAGTTCGAAAGGCATGTGTAAAACAACAATATCCCCATAGACACCTTCAAAGCTTCTGATGAAGACTCTGCCAAAGCTCTGTATCGAGCAATCATCAAATCAACAACCGTCAGAAAGTTAACAAAAACAAAACCAAAAATGATAAGAAGTTACCTCCAATTAATGTTATGAACATCGATTCCCAACAGCTGATCACTTTTATAAAAAGTGGATTGCTCAAAGTTTTAGCTGCAAACACAGACACAGATAAAATATAAAGTGAGCTGCGTGAACTTATCATCGATGGCCTGGAATCTTTAAAAGTTAGAGCGTTCACAACTAAAAACTCTAGGAAAAAAGAGGAATTACCAATTTTTTAGGTTCAAGTTTCAGAAGGCAGCAAAGTTTCTGAACTTAAAGCAATAAAAACGATTCTACATCGATGTGTAAGATGGGAAAATCTTAGAAAACCAGAAATAAGTCAATGCAGGAATTGTCAAGGGTTTTTCCACAGCGCAGCAAACTGTCACCTATCACCTAGATGTATAAAAGTCAATGAACGTCACAGATTGCCCTAAACTTCTAGTGCCTATGAACGAAAAAGAAAAATTGTTCTGTGTACTTCCGCTACAAATACGGGTACCCGTATTTTTAATAATTACAATCTAGTTCGGAAAGCCAGAACCAGTTATACCAAGGGCGCCCCCCTTGGAACAGGTATATTAACCAAAAACGGTATCAAGTATAAACCCTGGTCACATGACAAAATATATCAGTTCAAAGCAATAGAGACCCGTATAATGAAAATCCCATTCATATCAGCCTTCAGGAAACAACAACTCAAACCTAAAAGGCGAGCTCAACGAGCTTTTCGATCATCAACAGCTGCAGCATACAAATCATTTCTTAATATAGGCAGGCGACATAAATTCCAAACATGCAGATTGGGGCATACTAATAATAATTCAGCGGGCACTTAAAATCGGCTAGACGATAACGAAATAACTAATTATACACTTCTAGTAAACCATAATTTCCAAGAGGAAATTCCTTTCTAGATCTATGTCTGGCCGATAGTAGAATTGAAATAAATAAAGAAAATGAAAGTACCAATTGCCTTACCACCTTAGAGTACGATATTGATCATTACGCAATCGTAATCTAAGCCCCGAGAAACACAAACCATCCACTCCATACAAACACTACAGGCATAGAACTAAACTATAAAGTTACAAATTAGATTAAATTTAAATCTAAATTGTAGACAAACTGCAACCACCCATACCAAATATTAGAAACCTCGCAAATTCAGAAATAGATGAACACCTCGATAGAATCAATAACATAATAACCAAAACAAATTTAAAAATTCTGACCCATTCGCTGCATTAATTAATGAAATTATCAGGATGCCACAGAGCGAGAAAAGTAAAATTCTTAGAATTATTAAAAAATACAATAGATTAGAATGGGTATTACCCCAGTATCAAGTGCACTTACCCAAAACAAAACTCAAATTAGTGCGGAAGCTAATTCAAGAGAAATTTACAATTGCAATAAACAACAAAACAACTTAAAAGGTAAACTTGAAATTCTTTGCTCCAAAAACCAGGCTCAAATGTTCAAACAAACTAGGAATTGCCACCCCTTACAAAATTGGTAAAAGTAGCAATGGATTGGTATCAACTTCTGTCAAAAAAGGCAGGCATAGACCTACAAGGAACAGAAATTATATGATCAGAAACATTGAAGACATCTTTAATGTAATTGGCGCACACCTCGAATCAGTTCACTCTACAAAGGAAAATCAATCAGATAATTTGTTCCATAAACATGTTCCACACTGTTTCCATGTATTTTTATATTTAAAAACCATATTCGAGACATCGCAGTTAACCCTAACAATTTTCTCTAACGATAATTTGGCCAATAACATCAATGGTGAAATTGAAAACTATTTTATACAAAAAGACTTGCTATTCCACATTTTTAAAAATCTCAAAAATAAGCTATCTTCTGGACACGATAAAATTCCAAACATAGTTCTTAAAAATTTGCCGAAAGATTTAATAAGTGAGTACTGCACACTTTTCAATAAAATGATCAACAACGCCTACTACCTAACATAAGCAAAGTCTTTGAAATATGGATAAATATTGACATAAATAAACATTGCGACAGAAACAACTTAAAAATTACCATCAATTTGGCTTGAAAATCAAACACTCTACCGTCCACGCAAGAAATCTTCTAATATCTGACATTCAATGGAACTGGAACAAAAAATTTGCGGTTGGTGCATGTTTTATAGACCTAGAAAAAAAATTTGATAGCGTTTGAATTAAATACCTGATACTTTAAATTAATAAGATATAAATTTCCCGTACACCTTCTAATCCTTATATATAATACGATATCCATGATATGATTATTATCATATAATATGATTATATATTATATGATATCCAGCAGTAAAGAGTTCATCATAGAATATGGCCTACAACAGGGTACAGTAAATTCACCTATTTTAATGAAACTCTTCATGCTCAATATGTGAGATAACATTGTAAACATAATAGCATTCGCTGATGATTCAATCATTTATTCACCGGGAAAAACAATAGAAATGATCAATAGAAATCTGCAAAATAATTACGATAAAATAGAAGACTATACAAAGCAATGAAAACTTAAAAAAAATTTCAACAAATGTGCAACCTTGTTGTTTCGTCCCCCAACAATGCAATAATGCAACTCCAACATCAGAAATAACTGGAAAATATTTAGAATATTCTCAGGAACAACTAACGAACGAACTACTTCCTATAACAAGCACAACTAAGTTTCTAGGAGTGCATCTAGATAGATTCCTATACTTTAATAATCATATCTGATTTGTATTGATTGATTAAGGCAAGGAAGGCCTTTTATTGTTATCAAAATTTGTTCAATAGTCGCTACATAAATAAAAGGCTTAAGATCTTAGTGTACCAATCACTCATTAGGCCAATTATTTCGTATGCGTGCAACATATGGTTTAATATCTCACCTTCTAACATGGAGAGGATCAGAAAATTTGAAAGAAAATGCTTAAGAACATGTACATAACTCTGTAGGTCGCATAAAAGTAACTATACTAAATTCATCTCGAACTTTATAATTAAAATAATATAATTAAAAAAGGGTTTATGCAAAACCGACATGGTATACCGGTGTTTTATCACCTCCACATATGCGCGAAAATCCAAGCCGTTGCTTCAGACCTCCTGCAGCAACAAAACTGGAGATGGGACAAGAGTATTCCGTTAAGGGCTACTGAAGTTACGAGTCGGCGATTTTGGTGGCTGTCCGAATAGCCTAGTACCATCTCCCATCTATTCAAATACCATTTCCCATTTCTTTTATCCTATAGAGTTAGCAATCTAATGTTTCTTTCAATATTTTCGTTACAATATTTTATTTCACTAAAATTTTATTTCCAAAAAGAAAATTATGTTAAGCTAAAATTATAAATCACTAGAGTACTTGTGGTAGGGTCAGGGTGAAATCTAGATTATTATGAAGTATATTTTGTTTATTTAATTGTTCAAGGAGAGCAAATGCTTCTACTGAAAGTGAAGACAAAAATGTTTAGTTACTTTGTTTCTTATTAATATTAAAAAATCCATAAACATTCTTTGACGGTGAAAAAAGCGGTTGCCAGGTCCAGCTAGTATGAAATAATTTTGCACGAAAGACGGGCATACCTATTTATTGCTAGTGGCTAGTGCCTAGTGGTTAGTGAACCAAGATTACTCTGAAGGAGGTTGCCGCAAGACTTGCCATACAATATTTGTATGGCCCTTAAGTTTGCACCAGAGATCGAAAGATACTCATCTCTTCGCAGAGCAATATTGCTAACAATAATATCAGTTCAAGGCTAAAAAACATATGCGACTGCTTGAGCCTGAATCAATCTAGCGTAGTGCGCTTTGGATTGCAAGAAAAAATGTGTTCGGCATCCTGATAAATTTCGTTGAATTATTACGTTGAGCAAGCACAGTAGAAAAAAACTTTAGTCGCAATTTCGTGCAAAGGAAATAAACTTCTTCAAGAATTCAAAAAGAAATAAAAACGGAAACAGAGGCAATAAAAGAACACCTCGCTAGAGGATCAATTAGGTAACAAGCAAAAACCAAGGCGATATTTAATCAAGCGCGTTAGATATTTGTTAATGGACAGACGTGGTTTACTTAATTCTGATCCGATAATGTTGATCGTTTCGAAAGAAATCGATCACGAAGCCGAACAACTTTAGCCAATGACATGTTTTAGAGGGAAGTGAATGCAAATACGTGTCAGACAATCGGGCCAACAACATAAAAACCAGCCTAGGTCAACCATTGAAGACAATTTACAGTAGATTGGCCAAGTAAGTAGTCCAGGTATTTCCAACTCACATAATCTGTCTGTAGAAAACAAAGGTGATATATTATATCACATGCAACTACTTATTGTTTCAATGGACTTTTTCGATTGCTTGATCAGTGGAGTTGATCAACTTGTCCTCTATGATAAACCGCATTGCAAAAACAGTGACACTCTGCGTATGAATCGCCACGAACTACTACTGTGTGGGAGAGTATTCGCCAAGTCATTAATTTTCATTTCTGGATGAAATAACAATTTGAAGCTGGCGGTTCGCCATCACCTGCCATACTTTGCCGAGAACGGTTCATCATTGCTATTCATTCCGATCGCTACCACCCTTTCTATGATATGCGATGTGTCATTTTCAGATATTTTGCTCAAAACCCAATTGATTTTTATTGATCCGGCATTGAAAATTTGCGCACTAATTGGCCGAAGTTTGTTTATAGCTAGACTGATTGATTGCATCATTCATTGACGATTGACGATAAAACCTGGTTAAAAAGTGATGGCTCTCAATTTAACAAGACGACGCGACGCGTACATATTTTTTATGCAAGCGGTGTCATTAGTAATTTTGTTGTTGTTGTTGTTATTAATATTCTTGCTCTCTGTCATTTTCATTGAAGAGCTGTTGACAAACAACTGTCATGGCCTGCAGGATTTCTCAGCACAAAACCGCATTGGGAACACGCATTAACAGTTGGAAAAACAGGGCGACACGACAGACGGACGGGCAGCACAACATTTGGAGTGGCGCTGTCCATCACTGCCAGAACAACTTGTAATTTATATGTGCCACAAAAACAAAAACAAATACAAAAAAAAAATTACCAGCAGGATAACAAAGCAACTAAGAGAATGTAAATTTGTTATTTGTTGTTCTTGTTGTTTTTATTGTTTTTTTTTGTTTCTGTTGTACTTTATTTTTTTACTCGCACCTTGTTAGCCTTCGCTTCTTATAGAAGTTTGCTACTTAATAATTGATGTTCTTTGCATGCAGTTAGCATAGTTCAGTGTACCTGCAACTTGGCTCATGTCAGCATAGCTAACCACAAATGTGTCTTGCAGGCGATCCCCATGACACACCACAACCGGTGAAACGTTGTGAGAAAAATAAAAAATAACAAAATCTATGAAAGAACTGAATACAAAGTTGGGCACAAAAGTAATACCTTCCGTTTGAAAAATATTAATTATAAGCATTGATATTTTTACTGTTCTTTTAACTCTAAATGGCACATTCTACTATAATTAGGAGTTGCCTTGCCTTGCCCACTGCTCCCTGAGCGTGCATAGTAATTTTTTTTTCTGGAAATGTCAATTGTTTTTTTCTCATGAGTTTCTAGTTCCGTTGACAGGTGGGCGGCTTCGACTGTGGTCGGTAAAAATGCCAATTACAAGCTCCAACATTCCGAGTCCAGAACAATCAGGGATGATGGCTATTCTGGTGGTTTGATGATTGGCAGCAGTATTGTATCTAATACGTACTTTACGGGTTCTGAGGTAAAGCTGAGCAAAGCAGGCGCATGGCTGTTATTGGAGTCCATAATAATACTAATATTTAAGAAATCGTAAGTTCATGGTTAAGGACCGCTGGTAATCAAATCATGCCTAGTACTGACAGCGAGTATAACTCTTTTATGTATTATTATAATGAGGAGAGCTACCCAACAAACTCAGTGTAATATCGATTGAGCATTGTGAGACCAAGAAAATATAACTAATTGGATATAGTATCGTTCGTAGGATCAGTACAAGTAAGACATTGCAATTGAAATGATTGAGGCACGAATTTTGGATTTACTGAAATTATAACACAACACGCTGCCTACTGCAGCCAACCTTTGAACCCCATTAAACCTTTTAACCGTTACACACATATCTATTCCGGCGTTGTTCCAACGGGCAATAATATCGATTAGTTTGGGAGCACATGGCTTTTACAATAATCTGTCATCGGACTTGGATTTTTTGGTAATACTGGCGAGTATTACTTAGAGGCAAGAAATCGAACAACTTTATTTGACTACGGCCCACCAATCATTTCTGGCAACATTTTCCACATTATCATAGGTTCTCAGGGTAACAAAAATGTCTACTAACCTCAAGGGGGTCATTGCCAGGTGAATAGGCGCTTGCATAGTGTTATCGCCATTTGATCGTGGTACTTAGGTTGCGCTGCATTCATTGCTCGTTGGCTCAGCCCATTTCCGACAGGATGTGCAAGGCTTAATTGGCAAATGCAGCTGCAACTGTTGCAAGAAAATATATAAAATGCATTTGATGAAGAGAACTGAATCGAAACAATTCAAATTTAATCAAATAGAAGATATGTGTTAAGACGAGAAGAGAGCTGAGGTAGCACACAAGTTTGCACATGTTGCATTTGTTAGAAGTTTGTGTGTGGAAATAGGAGCCGAAATTGTACCCACCAAATACAACAAAAAAAAAAAAAGAAAAAAAAAGGAATACGAAAACTTGTATAAGCCACCAGTCGAGCGACAGTTTTAGAAATGCTTCAAGTCGAAACGGATGATGGGCGATAAGACAGGACACACGAAGCAGAAGCAACAGCAGCAGCAGTAAAGGAACATCACCAACACACGGTAGAACAATAGTTGAACCTGCACCCCGCATCCATGTCCTTGAACGTACGCACTGAACTCCACAAAGCCATTAACGAAATTCTCACACTTCCTGTCGCAATGCTGAAATGCGAAGTCGGCGAATCTCCCATTTCGTCAATGAAAATGGATCGCTGTGAACGAATTCGAATTCGAATTCGAGACAATTCTAGATGATACTTGCGCCGATCGTGGGATAAACTGGATCGCACGCACATATGATGGTTAAAGTGGGTGCGGAGACAGGTAAGAGTGAAGTGAATCAACCATGCGAGTGAGTAAATGAATGACTGAGTGACTGACTGAGAGTACTCTTCGGGCGGCAGCTCCTTGGTTCTTGGGTGCAAAATGTTCTAGTTGTCTGGGCTTTGCTTTGTTTCAGACACCAACTCAGTCAGTCAGTCACCCATTCAGGCATTCGTGCACTCTTTCATTTGTTGCTTGAGTCACCCGAAACGTCGTCTACGTCGTCGCCGCCGCCACCGCCGCCACCGCTGCCGCCGCCGCTTTGAGACACACGACACCACTTCAAATAAAAAAGCAAGCAAGGATAATAACGAGGCTAATAGATGGTATCGAATTTAACTATAGCAGCATCAGATAATCATCTACTTGAATGCTTCAATGAGCTAAGGGCGCTGCACTGCTGAGCGAAGCCGAGCCGAACCGGCTTGTGTCGCGCTGTGCCGGAGGTAATTGTCTAAGGATACTTGACGCTGCTGTTGTTACTGGCGATTCCTGCTGACTGGCAGGGAACGCAGGGAACGCAGTGAACGCAGTGAACAAGTGTCCTTTTCCAAACACACACACACACGCACACACATTTGTCATTGAATACAGGCTGCTGTTGCTGCTGTTGCTGCCGCTGCTTGTGCTGCCCTTCTGTCTGCCTCCTCAGCAGCCAATCAGCCAGTCCCGTTCGCCTTGAGTTGAGGTTAAGGAACCTGCGATTTGTGTGCTCAACTCTTTTTTCAGCTTCCTTTTCCTTTGCTTTGGCATTGGCTTTTGTTGTTCAATTTTTGTGATTGTTTTGTATCGGAATCTTGCATATCCTTGCGTGTGCTGAATTACTTTTTTTGGACTGGCATGACAGACTGGGTTGGGTCCTTGGCAATCCTTTGTCTATTGTCAGCCGTTGTAGTCCTTTGAGCTACTGAAGCGTTACCAGCTTGCAGCATGCAACATGCTTAGTCTTAATCCTATTTGAAACCTCGCACCTTCGTTGTTCCTATTTGGATAACAGACACGGACACGGACACGGACACGGACACAGGAAACGGTTAGGAGCACAAATTTGCGTGTGGTACGTTTTTTCTTGTCGTATTTTTTTTTTTGCCTTTTTTTTGAAAACTCTGTCCTGATATTGAATGACACCATTTTGTAGCACGAATATGACCAATTTCGATTCTACGTGTGTTCATGTGTCCACAGTCACCCCGTTCACCTGATGTGCCATAACCCTTTCATGTCATTTTGTTGCTTTTCGTTTCGGTTTCGGTTTCTGTTTCGGTTTCTGTTTCGGTTTCGGTTTCGGTTTCGATTATAGTGTAGTTGAAAAGTTCACATCCAAATAATGAATGGGTTAGCGACTTTCGTTCCTCAAATAATGAAAAGTAATTACACATTCGAGACTTGTTAACGAACTTATTAAGCGTAGATGAAAATATACTTTTCATAAAATTATATAGAAGCACAAATTTTCCTGTGATATTTGTGAATGGGCCACATGTGACATTCGAATAAAGCAATTATGGTAATGCACACCGAGCAGGCCCAGTAAGGGGCGAAAGGAACACACAAATGTCCAAATGTCGTATGGCTTATTTGTCGTTATTGCTGTGGGTTACATCTGCTGGAAGTGGGATGAGTGAATTTTCGGAAAGTTTCCTGCAGTCGTTTTGTAAACAATTTTGAAAATTTCTGAAATCCAGAAGAAGCAATATCTACCAGTCTCGTAAGTTTATAGGCTTAAGCAGTTTAGAGGACTCAAGTTTTTTGGGTTACGTCATCAATTGTAATTTTGTTTGACGAAGCAAGCTCGAAGTCCTTAAGATAAAATCTACATCCATATAAATCCACAAAGTTCAACTGGTATCTCTACTAGTATATTATGTACGAGTCTTCGTTCCAGTAAGCGAACGTCCAGCCGATATATAATCCGATGAGTCAATGATGTAGTCCCGTTGCCATAGGAATTAACTTATTATCATAATAATCACAATAATTGTTATATTTACGACTATGGAAGTGGCGAATTGTTGATGTGAAATAAATAATAAAAATAAATAAAAAAAATTTCTGACCGCATAATCCTGGATCGCTTCTGCAACAGTATACACCGGCCGCGTTACATTGTCATTTAAAATGTGGGAGAATTCAGTTGTCCGGTGCTATGAATGAGCCTAAAGGAGAATGGACGCAAAGCTCGTGTATCAAAAATATAAAATTGGAATTATGTTTGTTTGTCTGTACATTTGTCCGTTATGGCCGCCGAAAGCACTGGATTGACTTTAATTAAATTTTCTGAGAATCTCTAGTATAGCCTTTAGATGGTAACTGTGAAGTTTGGTGCGAGAAAATAGTCGAATTCGCTAAATATTAAGACCAACTCAATTTTCAGATGATTCTCAAACTGTGCAGATACATATAAAACACAAATACAAAGCAGCATCTGAGAATTGAGTTTGGCGGCAGTTTTTTTTCCCTTTATATTTAATTTTTCTGTTATTATTAGAACAACTTCAATTAAATTGTATATACAAAAATTAACGAAACAACTTAAATAATAAGTGGGGATATAGTATAGTGTATTAAAAGGATCTATTACGGAGGTCGGCAGGGAGCGATCTTCTCAGCCGTCTCGCCACCCTAACTCCTCCCATTCTGCGTCGTTTTAGAAGGCGCCTTGCTAGTTTATTTGGATGATTTTTTAACCTCTCTATATATTTTTTGGCCTGACGATTTATCACATCGCCAATTTTCGGTATTTTAGTAAGTAAGCATTCGCAATGTCTTGGCCTGCAGTACTCTCACCTTCGTGATGTTTGACCTCGCTGCTATGCCCTACACCTGCAAACCGTATCGCCAAGCAGGAGCAATTATGGTTTTGTAAATGTTCACCTTATTTCCCAAGGACAATTTATTCCTGCTAGTTAAAAGCAAATGCAATTTACCAATCCTCTGTCTTAAGGATTTCGTGATACTTGAAATATGCGTCTTGAAAGTTAGCCGCCTATCCAAATACACACCCAGGTATTTGTAACCTGAATGGTGTTCCAGCAGCTGGTTTCCAATGAAAACTCCCGGACAGAAATCCGGCCGTAAGGCGTACGTCACATTGGCACATTTGTTTTTGTTAATGCAAATGTTCCAACGTCGTGTCCAGTTTTCAAAAATATGCAGGTATTGCTGCAGTGAGTCCGTGGCTTCGTAAATGCACTTGTTTCTGACGAGGATGGCCGTATCGTCTGCAAACGTGGCAATGATCAAATACAGAGGTTCCTTCAGTGGTATTTCTGACCCAGTGGGCATGTCGTGCGTGAACAGGGTATAGAGTGTAGGCCCCAAAACGCTACCCTGGGGAACACCTGCACAAATCGCCTTGATGCTAGACTCCACACCATCCAGTACCACTGAGAAGGTCCTGTTCTCAAGGTAGCTGCGCACGATTAACCATAGTTGAGGCGGCAAGAGATTCTTGAGCTTACTGAGCAGCCCGTCGTGCCAAACTCGGTCGAAAACCTGCTTTATGTCAAGATACGCTTAGCGGCAGTGGAAAGTTGAAATGTTCAAATATTCGAATGAAAAAATCAAAAAAGTGAAAAACACGAAAATAAAACCAGTAAAAATTTTAACACGGGACGTAGAAGACGTGACTACCAAATCTATCAAATAATCGATCAATTTAATACAAAAAACTGTAAAATAATGCCACCAAAAAAAGCATAATTTGGAAGAAAAACAGCCGAAGCAACGCGAAAAACTAGAAATAGAGCACTTGAAACACTTGAAACAACGTGAATCTCAACTTGAACAAGACCGAAACAGAGCATCAATATCAACAGCTGCAGGAACAGAAGAAAAACAAGAATTTCGACAAAGTCAAACACTGGAAGATCAACTAGGAAATCGCAGCAGCAGAGAGAGCGCAGAGCTACTGAAACATCCGAAGAGCGAGACGCACGCGATAATTAAATAAAATTAATAATCAAAAATTAATAATACTAAAATTGTCTAAATGTATTTTTAGGATGTAAAATTTGAGGAAGTTATTTTTTGTTGTGGTTTATTTAATGTTTTGCACTCCTCTACTACAATTCGTAGTTGGTTCAATATGATTGTTTCTGTTATGATTATTTTGCTTTGAAAAATTATAATTCACAATCACTTCAATGTGAAGCTGGTATGAGAAGTAATTTTATTTTGTGGTCTGTACTGTACTGTGGTCGGTCGGGTAGTATTTTCTTGTTATTTTTGTGATGGATTTGTCCAGGAAGCAGTGATTTTCAGTTTTTTGGTTGCAAGTAAATTTTTTTTATATAATTTCTGTTAATGTTTGAATACGCAAGGGCTGTATTTTGAATGTTGAATTTTTTTCTATGAAGCTTATGTTTTTTTTTATACAAATTTAATTTGGGATGTAAGTGATAATGATGATGACTATGACGATAACGATCATAACCATACTGACACACTTATTTTCGGACATATTTTTTTTTATCTTTATGAGTGAATTTATTTTGAATTTGAACAATCAAGCATTATTATTATTTTTTTTTTGAAAACAACCATAAATTCCAGTAGTCCTCAATCAAATTGTCAATGGCTCTATAATTATTATTATTATTTTTTTTTTTTAAAACAACCATAAATTCCAGTGGTCCTCACAATGATATCTTTCAAATTGCCAATAACTCAATAATTATTATTATTATTTTTTTTTTTGAAAACAACCATAAATTCCAGTAGTCCTCACAATCAAATTGTCAATGACTCAATAATTATTATTATTATTTTTTTTTTTTTAAAACAACCGTAAATTCCAGTGGTCCTCACAATGATATCTTTCAAATTGCTAATAACTCAATAATTGGCAATAACTAATTTTTTTGAAAACCATCAATTACAGTAGTAAAGCAGTGGTTCAGTCGCGATTAAGCTTTTGAAGTAGACGGACGTACACGCATTGTGCCTCCGCTATTATAAAGGCTGCGCTGCTTACCAAATCTATGTCAAGCGGACCTCTATTAAAATCAAAAAGGAAAAATCAACGAATAAACCCAATACGGTCACCCCCAACAAAGGAAGACACATACAACAATTGCCCGAACAATCGACTAAAGAAACCTTGTCGTACGCCGACATTACAAGAGGAGATCCCCAAATGTAATTAATCAGTCTGACCAAAGCGAAAGTCAACAGAAAATTCAAAAACACACGAACAAGCGCCAGCAACAATCTCTATCTCTTTGTCTCCGATTGGAGACAAACCCATATGGGGATCAGATTCTGAACCCCCTATGTGCTGCCGTAAATACCTTAAATGAATCCATTAAATGTCTCAATGAAACACAGAAGCAAATACTGCAATTACAGATCCAAATTTTGGACTTACTCAACGCGCGTAAATGAACTCCTTAAAAATTCTGATGTGGAACGCAAATGGCGTCTCCAAAAAACTTTATTAATTAGAATGCTTCTCGCAAACCAACAACATTGACATTATTCTCCTTAGCGAAACTCGACTGCTGGGAAATTCTGCCCCCAAAATTCAAGGATACATCTCCTACCCAGCAAATCACCCGACCGCTATACGTGGCAAGTGTGGCGCCGCCATCTTAATTAAAAACAACCTCCAACACTTCCCCACATAGCCTGTTCGCTCTAACGAAGTTCAAATTGCGTCAGCCAATGTCCTAACTGCTATCGGCCACATCGAGTTCTGCTCCATTTACTGCCCTCCTCGCTTTAACTGGTGTAGCAACGATTTTGCAGCTCTTGTGGAGAACCGTAACAGAAAGTTCCTTGTTGGTGGTGACTGGAACGCCAAACATAGGCTCTGGGGCGACCAGCAGTGCAACAAAAGAGGAAAGAAACTAGCGGATTTTATTTTATCCTCGAACGTGGATGTTCTGGTCTGGTTCCTCACGCTGACGAGATGGGCATAGATGGAGATAAGATGTTGTTAGCCTCTTACGCTGACGACGTGGGTGTCTTTTACTCCTCCCACTGTGAGTACGAAGCCGCCGACGGAATTCAAGCATACCTCCATCATTTAGAGACATGGGCAAAACGATGGAATATCAAAATAAATAGCTCAAAATGCACCAACGTCTACTTTACCTTGCGAAGAAGCTCTCCACCGCCTGTGTATCTCTGCGGCGACATACTCATCCAAACCAACACAGTAAAATACTTGGGTCTAACCCTTGACCACAAGCTCACATTTAGCAAACACATCTCTTCTGTAATACACTCTTGTCGCAACAAGATCATTAGGCTAAACTGGCTGTTAAACAAAAGAAGCTCACTGTCCCTCTCGAACAAACGGGCAGTCTACGTACAAATAATTATCCCTAAATGGAGATACGGCATAGAGATCTGGGGAATCGCGGCAAAGTCTCAGAAGAAAAGAGTGCAAGTCCGGCAAAATGACTGGTTGTCCCTGGTACGTCAAAAACTCAACCCTCCACAGAGACCTGGACATACCTGTTGTGGAGGACCAGATCGCCCGACAAACCAGCCGATACAACGACCGACTTTTGGCACACTCAAACCGCTTAGCCAGACCCCTGGCTGAAGTCTCACCCATACAGCGTCTCAGAAGGCTTCACTTCCGCGAGCTCTTGGAAAGAGGCAGGACTCGCCTTAGACGGAGAAATTAAAACTAAATTTAAGTAATCCTAAACCTGAGAAATAATTAATGCATACGTTTGTAATAGTAGTAAATAATTGTTCAAACCAGGCAATAAGTTATGACATAGATGCAAAGCACATTATAAGGCGCAATGCGATCGGTTTGGTGCTTAATAAATAAAATATTTAAAAAAAAAAGCAGTGGTTTAAATATTCAGTTACATCGTTTAGATCGGACAAAATTTCGGAATTCCGAAATATGGTAAGCCTTTTGCATCCTCTGAAATAGTTTGTATTTTTTTGAGCGCTTCTGCAATTTCTGGATTTTCCTCATCATTTTTTTATTCCGGATCCTCTTTCCAATTCGCTGTCTGATATGGAGGTTCCACCACACCATTAACAATGTTCACTCACAAACTTAAGTTTATCTTAATTATACAGTATTCGGCATATATGTATATATATATATATATATATTCACATGCCAGTACTTGATCACACTATGACCTTTTGGACATACATAAAGCGAAAGAGTGACGTCGATCTAAGTAAAACGTGAAAATAAATAACCGCCGAAGACACAAAACAGTTATTTTTTTTTTTTGTAAATATGTATTTATTTACAATTTTTACAATTCTTTCTTAAACTAGTGAACTACTATCTATTTTAATGGCAGCGTAAACTAATTATATGTAAAAACTAATAAAAAACAAAGGACCCTGTCAGGAAGATCCTCTGGGTGGCATCGTTTTAATCTTCTTATCCGAACTTTTAGCCTTTCACCCGTAAGACGCCTGCCTAGTGCATTCGGTTGAGAACTAAGCCGTTCCCAATATTTCTTGGCTTGTATTTGAAGAACGTCACCGACTTTAGGGACTCCTAAAACCCTTTCAATATCCCATGTACGCATATACCATGGAGCATTACAAATTCTCCTTAAAATTTTACTTTGCCACTTGTATTTTGTTTAGGTGGGTTTTGGCCGCAATTCCGTACACCTGCATCGCATACTTCCAGATCGGACTCAATATAATTTTGTAAATAGCTACTTTGTTGGTTAGAGAAACCTTGTTTTTGGGGGAAAGTAGCCACGCCATTTTCTTGGCATTTGACAGAACTGTTTGTTTTACCATAGTAGTATGTCTGCCAAAAGTGAGCCGTCTGCCTAATAAGACTCCGAAATATTTGTGTGCTGGTTCGTGCTTGATTGGAGAACCCAGCATAGAAAGGGCTGGTCAAGTCGCTCATCTGGTAGTAAATGTGACAGTTGCACATTTGTTTAAATTTATGCCAATATTCCACCTTTTGGCCCACATCTCAAAACTGTGTACATACTCCTGGAGAGCACTTGCAGCATCTAATAAGACGACTTCTAGTCAATACAGCGGTGTCATCAGCGTATGTGGCTATGAAATAACTATCATAATAATAATAACACTCATGCCAAACATAGGCCCTTTATCATGCCGTGAGTCGTCACGGAACACCACCTACCGGAGGTTCAAGGCTCTGACTCTTCCTCTAGTTAAGTTCGAACTGCGACCAACGATCACCGGCGAATATTATTCAGAGCTGTTGGACGCATTTGGCATTGGTTTGCAAAAAAATCCATAAGTCGGGCTACATAACATACCGATAACCCATCTAGAAGATTTGGCCCCCAGCAACGATTTTCTGTTTATAAACCTAAAGAAATGGCACGATGATAAGAGGTTTGGATCGAAAGAAGTGGTCATTACATACAGAAGGATAAGAAAATTGCGAAAAGGCTGGACTAAATGTATCGCCTTGAAAGGAGAATATGTTAAGAAGTGAAACGCTTTATTGCACAAAACGCTTTTATTTAACTCAGCCTTTTTGTGTGGGTCAAATGTTGTAATTAAAATTTTGCCTACTTCATGTTGACCGATTGCACTGAAATTTGCTACACACCCTTGGTTCTGATGACAATACCTAATAATTACCTCACTACGAGAGGTACGAACAACATGAAACGCTTTTTTCTTTTAACAGACTCGTATTAAACGAAAAATTTCACGGGAGCTCATCCTCAACCCACAAATATAAATCGAGGTGGTAACTACAGTTAGCGATTCGTATAGCCCCCGATTAACGACAGGATTTAATTAGAAGGTCTTTATTCTTTCAAAGTGTGAGTATTTGCATTTAATCATTTTCCAACTGTTTTGCGCGACTTTTATTACTCATTCGATTGCCAAGTTTGCATACAGAATCGTTCACAGCGCCCCTACCTGCCACACTTAACCACCCGCTGTGCTTTACCCACAGTTTGTGATGCTGCTGCCTGACGTGGCAAAGATTTGTTGAGCAATTTGCGTAAATGTTGCACTTTCAAGGGGAGCAGACAGACAAGCAAAAGCGAATACAGTGACTGGATAATAGGATGAGAATGGGTATAATATGAAGAACAGGGAGGAAGAGACTGCTCGTGATGATATTGCAGAGTAAACAGAAGTAAGAAGAAATGATAATAAAAATAAAAACCGCAAACAACAACAGCAGCAATAACAGTGGCAGTGGCAGTGGCAGTGAATGAGGCAATGAGTATCAATGACACTGGCAACTAGCAACTGGCAACTGGCAACTGGCAACTGTGGCAGCAACAAAGCAAATTTAACTTGCAAACATGCGGTAAGCGGCAACAATAACAACAACAACACTAACAACAACAACAACCAGGAAGAACAAGCAACAATCAGATGTAACAATAACAGCGCGACAGTTAATGAGATTAAAATACACAGCGGGATACTCGTATCGTCAGAGGAATCGAGTCCTTTGGCTGCCGCGTGAGGTTAACGTATGCCGGCAAAGGCACTGGCTTGGCTGTGGAGAGGAGATCTGATGTGTTGTGTTGCTTTGTGTTGTGCTGTATTGAGATGAGATGAGCGTGAAGTGTGAATTGTGAATTGTGAATTGTGCACGCACAGTGGGGTAGTCAACACATAAAACTCAAATGAAAATGAACATGCTCAACTTAATTTAATTTAACGCAATTTTGCGGCTCGAGTTGGGATACTTTATTTTTTATTTATTTTTTTATTATAATTTTTTTTTGCGCTTCATTTCAATTTGGCAACATAATTTATGCACTCGATTGAGTGTGTGGGTCAAGCGGGTGGCAGCTGTGGTGGTAGTGATGTTGGTGCGGTTGATGCGAAGACAGGCGAGTTATGCGCTTTGGAATTTGTATGAAATTAATTAATTATCGCTCGGAAGCGCGCAGTGTCATTTGAGATACATTTGCATGCGCACTTAAAAAGACATCATTAAAACGACAGAACGCAACGACGACGCAGACGACGCAGACGACGATGGCGACTAAATCACAGAGACGCATTCGCGTTTGCGTTCGCAGTGCCAATAAATCACGGCAATAAATTAGTTGGCTTTTAATTACGATTATTATGTTGATAATAGCGCTCATTTAACGCGCGTTATAACATAAATAAACGCGTCAAACGCAAACAGATGTTTAAAAAAGTAATTCAGATACGCAGCGCGCACTCTCCCCCGCACAAAGCAAACCTTGCTAAGTCACCGTAGATGTGCCGTTGTGACGGCGCGTGTGGGGGGATGTGGTGGTTATACGACAACAAATCACACAAGTTCACAGCTCATTCACAGTCACTCATAAAAATATTTGAAGTTAATGAAAACAATGTGTGAACAACAGAAGTCACAACGATGCGAGCCACCGATGAGGAAGTGCTATTCAGATGTATCTTCAATGGGTGCATGTGCTCGAATGTGTGTGTGTGTGCTCTCGAGAGATATTTGAAATTCTTAAGATAAATGCCAGAAAAGTGTTGAATTGGTTGTTCATAATGCGATTGCAAACGACTCAGACACTGCTAGACACTGACTAAGTTGAAAGATGCATACACAGATACACAGGCACAGTGGGACATACGAAATAAACAAACATAATGCGACAAACGAATGAGAGACATAACGACAGACGAACATACAAACAAACGGTGGCGCTCATAAGATGCTCAATCATTTGCAGTGCTCATCGAGAATCCCCCAAAAGATGGAAGAAAAAAAAAGTTCTTGTCTCATGAGCGCTTGGTGTTTGTTTTTTAGTGACGTTGTTGTTCTTGTTGACACGTTTTATGTTGCGCTCGTTCAATTTTGTATCTAGATACATTCGCATGTAGCAGCCACCAAGTGGCGCCTAATGTCGCTTAAAGTTTCTCTTCCTGTCTGTGTCGGTCGCTGTGTGTGTGTGTGTGTGCGTGCGCATTTGCCTGGCGCTAATTAAAGACAAAATGGTGGTCGTATATAAATAATGTTTTAATTAAAATTCTGTCGGATTTTCTCGCTCTCTCTGTCTGTCTCTTTTAGCTTAATGTTCCACTCGTCTTTCACTTATTTGTCTACTTCTTCTATACTTCGTCTTGGTTTACCATTTCTTGTTTTATGTAACACGCGCTCATTTATCATATTTCGTGTCCTTGTTGTCCTTTGCATGAGCATTCTGCAGCAGACATCGTTTTATGCTGTAGTGGCGCTATTCGGGGGAGTGGGCAGCACACTTTTTGTGATAAACAACTTTCCTTGTCGACAATTTCTGTATTTATGAATAATTCGTCTCGCTTGAGCTAGTAAAGGACCATCGAAAATCAGCTGGCAGAAGTCGCCGCCGAAAATAAATCTTTTTTGAATCTTTGAAATATTTCATTTTAAACTTTTTCACATTGTTCATTGAATATTGTCATTTTATTTAAAAATACATTTCTTGAAAGTCCCGTTGATCTGAAAACAATTTTGGACGAATTTTGTCCATTAGAAGGGTCTTTCGTATAGACTCATGTAATAAGGAAGTACAATACACAATACTGACAAAATCCATGGTATGGCAAGCCAATTATAATCAAGAGAAATATCTTGAAAAGTAACAAATTCTCAATGAAATTGCTATAGCGCTCAGCATTGTACTTCTTTCAACGACGCATCCTGCAAGGCCTACACAAATATTGCCAGTAGCAATCGTCAGTGGACAGTCGAATCGTATTCGAATTGTCATGCACATTTTCACTTGCCAATGTTGCATATATCATGCATATCGCATCACTGAGTAAAGATCTTCAATATTTGAATTGCTCACTTACAAGGATCAAATTATTTATTTTCTACACAATTAACAAAATCTTAGAGTTAGAATGTTTGTGCAAGTATCACGCAAAAGTCACTCATTGCATTCAAAATCGAATAACTGAAAGATAAGAAGAATTATTGGGAGTAAGACATGGCGTTTATTTCATTAAAATCGAACTACAGGATCAACGCGATCCCCTTTTATAGAGGTAAAATTCCAGCTAGTTTTATAGTACGGGTACATGGCATAATTTCATAAATTTGACAAACAGATCCATATAGAACTGTAGTTTCTATAATTCGTATTTATTATTATATATTTACTACGAAAAGTAAATACACACCAATTCGGGATCGTGTATTTGGGGATCTACATTGACAGTAATTGATAAGTAAAAACCACATAAGCACAATACACAAAATAAAAAGTCGAAAAGTTGGTGGGGGGAAAGTAACTTACGGAAATGAGAATCATATTTCAACAATTATTTTTCTTTTTATATGCAATTTTTTTATTTTATCAAATATTTTCCATTGTTATTGATTATCTCTAGCCATAATCCCGTCCCTGTAGAAATTCTGTGGTTTCTGATTTAAGGTTTAATTCTGATTTGAGTTTAAGGAATTCATTGTTACGCCATCAAGATGACTCTGCATGAACAGAAATAAATGATAATCAGATGCAGCTAGGCCCGGACTATGTGCTAGGTGCGTTAACACTTCCCAGCCGAGTTCCTCCAATATTGGCCGAGTCATCAAATATGTGTGTGGTCTAGCGTTGTCCCGGGTAAAAGAATTATATCCTTTCTGTTGACCAATTGCGTCCGTTTTTACTTGAGCGCTTCATTTAGGCTCGTTAGTTGTTGACATTGTAGTTCTAATAGGAGAAGCTCATATTGCACGGGATCCTTGCAATTCCACCATATTCACAGCAACACCTTCCTAGCGTCGGCTTTGCAATGCTTTGGGCAGGCTCACCTTGTTTGAATCATGACCTTTTTCGCACATTATTGTAGTATGCTATCCAGTTTTCATAGCCACATATCAATTTGAACAGAAAAGGTTCGTCCGATAAGATTAGTTTCTCTCAAATTGTGTGGTACCCAAACATCCAGCGTTTTTGCATAGTCAGCCTTTTTTAAATAGTATAAAACTGTCGTATGGTGGATGCCCAGATCCTTGTCACTTGGATTTATGTGCCCGTCATTCTCCAGTTTTTGAAAAATTTGCTCAACATTTTCGGTGCAAGCAGATCAGCCCAGGGCGTGTACTTCGAAATTTCCCGAACGAAATGGCGTAAATCATATTCTAACTCAGCATAGTAACCTAAAGTAAAGTGTAGCGAATTTTCTCTGTTTTGGCACTCATTTTCTTTACGCAAAAATTGCTGATTTGATAATAGTATATTCACCGTATATAGCACCATGATTTTACTGGGTTTGACACCTTTTCATTGCTGTATATCATTCGCAGATCGGACGAATAATGAAAGCGATATAGCTTTTTAAACCTAACAATTCAAATTTTCGGCATTTACTTTTCCATCAACCTAATATTTGCTAAAGAGTTATCACGCCTCTGCTTAATTGGAAGTACGGGGGTCAAATATGCTGAACTTTACCAATCTAGATCTTCCAATTAGCGTAAATGTTTAAAATCATAAATTAAATTAGAATAAATAAATAATAAAATTAACCTCTCTAAAGCCTATAAAATGTACAGTTATATGAAATGATTACGTAACCTTAATTTTTTATTTTTCATTTTGTATTAAAAGCGAAGAAATAGACTGAATGTGTGCAGTTCAACCACCCATACATTGCTATTAACCTATGATCCGACCATGACCTATTGGAGAGCATCAGGGTGTGCTGCTTTAGTTCACAATCCCCTACCAATTTTTGAAAACCTAATCAACACTAAATATTTCCCACATATATAATATACTTACGTACAGAACTCTAACATAAAGCTTTATAACCTATACCACCGATGTTATGAAACCGCGAGTCAAAGGCCATAGTAATAAATTTTGTATCTTGTTAAATCTTGTTAAACTAAACTTATATTAAATATTTATCATTGCGCTATCGTAGTAGCAAATGCCTAAATTATAATTATAAGGGAGAAATATAAATAATATAATATAAGAAATAAAATAAGAAATATTTCATTTGTTACCGCAACTTACAAAGGATGAAAGTATTATAGTTACCAGAAGATTTAGATCTCTGAGATGGTTTTGTGGAAAGAAGTTGTTTGTATTAACATGCGAGATAGTCCTCTCTGGTTGTTGCTTGTATGGTGTTGATAACCTGATTAAGTTTGGATATGGTGTTATACAATACTATATATACACTATATTCCATAAATTGGTTTGTTGTAGATCTCTATATAAAACAACGGAACGAAGAGCGTGTGGAGCCGTAGAAAGACCTTCATTCTATCCTAGTGAACAATGAGTACAACAACAATGACAACGATAGAGTGCCGCATGTACTAGTGTACAGCGGGTTCAGCCACCGGCTTTCGCACGTTGAGGTTTTGCATTACAACGAATTCACATGCTTTGAATCCATTCATTTGAGTTCATTTTCTTGGTAATTTTTCGAGTGATTCTACGAGTCGCTGACATTAAATATCATTCAAAGCTAGTTTCAAGTTCAACCACCAATCCTATTTGACGAGTGCGACGCGCATCCGTTGTGGTGGGGCACAACAATCACAACCAAATCACGTCGCAACACAGCACAACGAACTCGAACTTCCAAAGTGAGTTGGAGTAATGAAATTTCAGCACTTGCACATTCGAGACGCCGGCGATTTGAGGGTAGCGAAGCAACAAATCACGTTGACCTTTTCCGTGTCAAAACAGTTGACTTGCAAAGCGGCAGTTAAATACCAAATACACTCAACGCTGTGACTTAGTCGTGGGCGAAGGAGGCTGACGAGACACGTTGGGTCGACTTGACGCGAGCCGCTTAGAGAGGCGAGATGAGTACGGAGGGCGTCACCCCAGCGGCAGGAAAGCACTTTCGCATTGCCAAATGCTATGCACCCTCGAGACCGAATGTCAAAAGCGTTTAAACGGCGGCACTTAATCTGGGTTGAGTTGGAACATATTTTACGGTTATGAATTCACAAACGACCGTCAGCGTACGCATGCTACAACACTTCGTCCACTCGTATCTCTGAACTAAGTATCACGAGAAGGATGGCGAAGGGATGGAGAAGGAATGGAGAAGGGATGGCGAAGGATGCGCAGTGCGTCTTTCGTTTGTCAGATTGACTATCTGACTAAGTCAGTCACAAAATTGATTTTTATTGAGTGGAAATCGTTGCGGATTTTCGCCCATTTAATGTCCGTTCGAACCCTGGTACCAATGACCGTCTAACTGCCGCTCAGCGAACTGGCATAACCATTTAGCCGTTAGGGCGAGGGCGAGGGCGAGGGCGAGGGCGAGGCAATCCACTTTGGCTGTTTCATTGAGCAACGACTTTTAATGGCGGCCCCCATTAAGAGTAATTAAAATAACTAATGTCATTTCAAAAGTGATGAAATTAAAAAATTAACTTTTGCTCTGCGAGATTTTTGTTTCCGTTAGAAATAGCTGCTGAGTCGTCGGCTGCTTGTCGGCGGGAGCTGCAGCTAAGTACTATACGTTGTAGCGCATTGAACGCACTAATGCCATTGCAGCGTTTAACAATTCATTTGATTTACTTTAGTTAGAATCGTTTTTAGCGCATACTCGTATATTTTTATTTTTTGTAATTAATTTTTTATTGAGTATATTCATAAAAGTTTTGAGTTTTAAAACTAAGCAAGCGTTACTAAATATTTTTGTTTGTTTTATTTTTAAATATTTTATTTTATATTTTTAAGCTAAAATTCAACAAAACTTTGAAGTTCGCACTAACAGCTAAAAGCGACAAAAATTTCATTTTAAGATTTAATTTTTTACTTTGTAGTTTTTAGATTTCGTATTTCTGTTTTTAGTTTAAAAAATATGTATTTGTCTATACAATAAATATTGAACTCCTCATTGGAGTACGACATTTTGCATGCTTTATTTTATTTTTAATAATTTTTGTTTTTGTTTAATTTTTTAGTTATTACTTTGTTTTTAGTTTATTTAGTTTATTTACTATGCAAGCAAACTTGAAAAAAAAAGAAAAAAAAACATTTCTTTTGGTTTTCAGTTGGTGTTTTGTTTTTGTTGCATTTCTTTCCATCTGCTTTTAATAATTCGACTAGAAATTTATTTTTATTTTTTGTTATTATTTAATTTTTTTTTTTAATTATTTTGTATTTAACAGTATTGCATAAAATCTTTAACAATTTATTTATCTCTTTCATGGATTTAAATATTTTCGAGACTTGCTTTCATTTATGATTTTTGTCGTTGAACTTTTTACTTTTGCAAAATGTCAGCCCTCGCATCCTCTTACGTGTCCTTGCCACTATTTTTCAAGTGTTTTACTTAAACTATGCAAAAAAATGAAGTTTCTCTACTAAATGCTAAGAAAAAAAGTATCTTATTTTAGGTTAGTGTTGAATGCATAACTTTTTCAAGTGTGTTCGAAGCTCGTCGCAAGACAACATCAGCGTCGTCATCAATCTGAGCTGGTAAATTCATCTTTTGTTCCTCACGCATTCACCATTTGCTGATGGGCTGCGTCTCCCATTGGACAAAGTAACTAATTTGTTAATAACTATTTACATTAGTATTTTAACGATTTTTATCTTCTTCATTGTACATTGATGTCTTACTTGATTGTGTTATTAAGCTATGTGAAATTTTCGATTGGATTTTCATCATAAATTTTGCTGAAACATTTATTCCTCCTTCATTTTCACTTCCAGTTTGGATTAACTCTATATATGTTTGTATGTATGATATTTTCGTTTAAATTTATATATATATATATTATTAAGTACTATTTTAAATAAACCCTTAGGACTATTAAAAAAAATAGATTTATTTTTTATATTAAGAAAAAAAAAGTTTATAAATTAAAGAAAAGATTCCACATAAAATATTTGTCAGCTGAGGTTGCTCTTCCTTCAGCTCTCCAAGTGTCGATTCCACAATCTCGCAACTCGCAACTCGCAATTCGCATTTACTTCACAGAATAATCCACAACAATATCCACTCATTCGTCACATCACTCCCCACACCACCTTGCATTCTACTCCTAACAACCCTTCCCATTTTTCACTCGTTTAGTACCGGCCAGGTTAGGCGCTCGCAGCTACTCAGATTGCGCCACAATTCCAGTTCCAAGTCCAGCTGGTAGGACCCTGCTTCTATTCAGTTGGTGAACAGAAAGGGTCCCAGTGAACCTCAGACCATCGGCGGTTTGATGTCGACGAGCGCACTGTGATGATCGAGACCGGGACTGGGTGCCGACGTGCCAACCAGATGATGATGATGGTGGGCGTGATGGAGGTGCGCGTGTGCATGCGATTGCTGCTGCTGCTGTTGTTGTTGTTGCTGCTGATGTTGTTGTTGTTGTTGTTGGTGCTGTTGCTGCTGCTGCTGCTGCTGCTGCTGGTGTTGCTGCTGCTGTTGCTGTTGCTGGTGCAATTGTTGTTGGTGCTGTTGATGGAGCAAAACAGGTGAGCCGCCGGTCATATTGTGACCTGAGCTCAAGTGCAGTCCGGCGCTCAGTAGGCCGGTAGGTGTGGTCGACTGATGTGAGTTGGGTGTGCCCGGATGGCTGCCACCAGCGTTGCCACTTTGATTGCCGCCGCTTGACGAGTTTAGACCGTTAGATTCGCCGGATTGGTTTGCTGCCTCTTCGGAGTCGCTGCAAGACTCGGATGAGCCTTTCTTCATACCGCTGCCGGAGCCGGTGCCATTGTGAGTTTTCACATGCTTGGCTAGGTGATCGCTACGCATGAATCGCTTATTGCACACAGGGCAAGCGAAACGCTTCTCACCGGTGTGGGTGCGCAGATGGCGCTGCAGCTCGTCGGAGCGCGTGAATCGCTTGCCGCAGAAAAGCCAGTTGCACACGAATGGTCGCTCGCCGGTGTGCCAGCGTAGATGCGCCTTCAGATGGGATGTCTTGCCGTAGACTTTGCCGCAGCCGGGTATGTGGCAAGAGTGGATGTTCTTCTTGCGCAAATGCACACCGGCGGGCCCTAGGCGCTCGGCTTCCTGACAGTTGGGGCAGTCGCAGGTAGCGCGGCCCGCATATCGGCGCTGTGAGCGTGGTGACGGTGTCGAGGGTGTTGAGGCTTGCGGCGATGCTGCGGTCGCAGCGGCCGACGGTGAGCTGTGCGGCAGCGAGAAACCGCCAACGCCTTGTCCAGGCAACATGCTCTTGTATGTGTCCTGTAGCAGATGCTGACCGGAGCCGAGCAGATGTGCAGTATTTGAGAGCGAGTGCGTTAGCGCAGAGGAGTAGTCAGAGCCTGCTGCAGAAGCGTAGTTCGCCATGGTCGAGTGCATGCCAGCACCGCCCATGTCCAGCCAACTACCGGCAGCCGCAGCGCTGTGCATGTCCCACCAGCCAGAGTTGACGCTAGCTGCTTCGGCGGCCTTGTGTGCGGATGCGGTTACAGCGGCGTTGAAAGGCCAATCATACGGGTGCCGTGAGTACACGGATCCAAAAGTGGCGCCTTCGACCTTACCTAACAGGCCCTGATGCATATGATGATTGTCGGCGACCATGCTGCCCGTCGGCGTGCTTGTGTTTGGAAAGTACAGATCACTACCGTAGGCAGAGGGGCTGCTGACCGCAGCACAGGACGATGGAATCGGCCGACTGTAAGGATAAATGCTGAAATTACTCTCAATTATCGGATGTGTCGTAAGCGAGGGAATGACGCCGGTGCCGACAATTGCCGGCACACAGCAGCGGGATTTTGTCACTGGACCACAGTGAGACTTACCTAGCGGTTAGGTTGACCATTGTGTTGATAGTGCTAGAAGGCAGGCTACGCGAGGGCGCAGCAGACGAACCACCGATGCCTGAAGTTGAGACCGACGAAGAAATGGCGCACGGTGAATGCTGGCCGCCGCTTACTGAGCTGCTTGCACCACTGCCACTGCCGCTATTGCCGCTGCCGGCACCTGTGGGTACGGAGCCACTTCCGCCGACGCCTCCACTGCCACCCGACGATGGTGAAGTGGGGCTCTTCTTCCACGGATGAAAGCCCTTGCCCACAGCTGCATCGGCTAGTGGCGGCGGCGACTTGCTCGACAATTTGTTGCACTGTGCTGCCAACATGGCGAGTGGTGATCCGCGCAAACCCGGGTGATCCTACAAAGAAAAAGAAACGGGAAATGCTTTCGATTAGACGTTGGGCTCTCAGGTGCGTGGGAACTTCATCAATTCCAGGCACTGGCTGAACTGAACTGAACTCAATTCAACTGAAATCGAAATTGGATTTACATTTCTTAATTAACTCGGTGCGGCGTCAGCCACCGGCCACCGGCGACCGGCCACCGGCCAACCACCTGAACCTTAGCGGTGGCAGCGCGGCTGGAAGTTCATCGAAAATAAATTTAAATACAAATTAGTTATGCTCAATTTCGCAGCTTCCTTCCACGGCCACAAACAACCCACAAAATTAATTCGCTACGTAAATCAAACCTTGTCTCTTTCCCCTCCCGCTGGTTTTGGTTGTTTTCTGCAGCCACAGCCTGGTTTCTTTCGTTTTGTTTGATTGCAATTTGTTGCCTAATCGCGACGATTCCCGTTGCTGTTCCTCATCTGGAGTCGCCGATGTCGATGTCTAAGTCGACGCTGATGCCGATGCCGATGCCGATTTCGGCTTTGATTTCCGCCCAACGGTTCTACGCTTTTGTGCTGAATTTTATTTTGATTTATGTGCGCCGCTTTGCTCTCGAAACCGAAACCGAAACCGAAGTCAAAGTCGATGAAGCCCCTTCGAAAACGTGCGAACAGCGTTTGAAGCGCACACAAACCAGAGGAAGTCATTAAAGTCCTTTGCTGCCCCCGACAAAAACCGACAATCGACAATTGACGTCGAACAACGGAATGACAAAAACCAACAAAAACAATGAAGACGAAGAAGAAGAAAACAATACCAAAACTAATTTTCAATTCCGACTTTAACACTTGCTTGATCGTTCCGCCATGTTCGGTTCATCCCGCTCGCTCACTCCCTCTACTCATTAGGGCCCATGCAGAACGCAGACAAGCATGGCCAAAATCCGAGTTGCCGTCGCTTTCGTTTTTACAAACACTCCAATGGAACATTATTAATCCTGACACTTGCTTCCCATAGAAGCGAATAAGCGAACCAATGAAGAAGCCAAGTAATAAGCGAATTCCGTTTTCGATCTTTGGTGTGAACCAGGCTACGCCACATGTGGTTTTCAGTCTGCTTCTTAGTCCCGCTCGTGACGTCCTTTCTTTCTTGCTTTCATGCTTCCTGTCATTCCTTCTCTCTGCTTTGCCACTTCTATTCTCCGTTGTTGCTGTCTTATGATGTTCCTGTTTTTCAGGTACTATCGGTGTTGGCGGCACCCTCAATTTATTTCTATTCAGAATCCAATATCCGATAATTGCGCTCCTTTCGTAATAGTTTCAATGGCTTCGCCTCTTTTTCGGTTCATTGCGTCGGTACATTTTTGGCCTAAACAATCAAAATTTTCTCTCAAAAAATACAATCTGCATGATTGACGTCGGTTTAACAACAACAACAACAACAACAACAACAACAACAACAGCAACAATACGACCACAGATTGCTTAAGTGGAACAGCACGGCTGATTAGCAATCAGATCTGGACAGAGCAGATCCTAATCAAACATATTTCGCCAGATACGCGCCACTTTGACTGTGATTAATTTTTGGTAATCGGTTTTCAATCATGGATGGCTCTCGATGGTACTCGTAGTGTTCTAATGAGCATTGCTTATTCAATTTGTTACATATATGTATTTAAGGCACATTGAAACTGAAACTTCTCTTGGCTTTATAAGTATAATTTGTATTATAAAAATTCAAGAGTCTCTTAAGTGTTCAAATACAATTCATTTGAAACACCTCACGTGTTTTTGGGCAACATAACAGAGCAGAGGAAAAATATATTCTCTCATTGCTAAAGTTCAATTTTCCTTTTTTCTACTGTCGAGCACTAACTACTCGCATCGGTTTTGTATCTTGTATTGCTTGATCAGACTGGTACATGCGGTTTTGCCACTGAGGTCGTAACGACGTACTAATCCAACTGAAGTCCTTGCTCATAACTCTACCCATAGCTTATTATACTTCAATGAGCATTTATCAGTCCACTCACTACGTGCATAATAATTATAGTGTAAATAGTTCAAATTCTATTATATAACCTTATTGTTACTTAAATCCTATATATTTCCTTCTTGTAATTACAACGCGACTGATTGCATTCAGTGAAGAGTAATCTTTTAATATGCTGAAAGTTTAAGATGGGCACACTAGCGGCGAACAACAAATGTCTATTATATAATCAAGAATTTCTCTCCAATTTGAATTTGACTTCTCTATTACTAATATAGTTGAAGGCACATTCTCTGATGTTCCATAATATACAAGCGATTGAATATAATCCCAAACTCTTTCAAAGGGTCCGGTTAAGAATTTTCTCGTTATAACTTAAAATAAGCTCAAATGATTTTTAGAGCGCAGCTCGTCACTCAGAAAACATTTCAGATTTTCCATTTAAAGTGTGGTTATTTAAGCCAAGAAACTTAGTTCTCATCAACAGCGTAGTGAATAGAGCGTATGGCTGGCACGCTGAGTGCGCGCGTTCAATTCTGCGATAGGTCGGTTTTATTCGACTTTAAATAATTAATCTGATTGCAAAACAAATAATGTGCTTGAAATTTATGCATTCCCAATTATATTTAATTATTCATAATCCTTTGAATGACATCCAACGTATTCGTAAAAAGCTTCGCTCTACCCTGGTGTCGCACGGCACTTCCAATTTATGCCATTCTTCCATTTATTAGTCGGTTTCTGTGTTGATGTCGCTTAACTTCAGATATCAATAACTCCATTACTGGAAGGCAAGAAACAATTCTGAGTCCACTGTGAAATAGGCGTAGCGTTAACAAAACTAATTAAATATTTGAGTAAAAGTTGTCCGAACAACATTACCGCGCCAACAAAATATGAAAATTAATATTTAAAATTGTGCGCAGCGGCAAGTCGAGCTATGTGCACCCAACACTGCTCCTGCCCAATGCTCTATACGCTTACTGTTCACTGTCCGCTATTGAAGTTGCCCAACAGGTTGGTGGTGGCGTCAGCTTTTGCTGTCGGCGTTTGGTGGAAGGTGGCCCTGATGGCGTTGGTCGAGGCGACAAATTCAATAAATTTTTAAATATATGCAGTGCAAAGTGTTGCCAGATGTTTGTACGTGTGATTGCGTATGTGTGTATGTGTGTGTGTGTGGGCATGCCAATAACGCCTCGATGGCGCACCGTGCTGTGCTGCTTTGCGTGCGTGTCACCAACACGTAATGCAACACAAACAGCGACAACTTTAACTAAAAGCGCTTAAGTTATTTCCACTTTGAAAATGCATAAATTACAATTAGAAAATTTAAATTTTTTCCAAAATACTAAGGGGCGGACGCAGCTGACGACCTCGACAGCAGCTCAATTTAAAGCGCCGTACGCAGCCGCACGAAGCTACGAAAGCCAAACCAATGATTTGCGCCATAATTGTTAGGCCACACTGGCCGGCTAAGTGGAGCGAGGGTGAAAGCGAGTGGGACTAGGGCAGCATTAATAGATAAATCATAGTGGCAGTGGCCACGATGGCTGTAGCTGCATGAACTTGTGCATTCAGAAGCTGACGGTGGCCGCCAATTGTTGTTAATTTTCAAGTAATTTTAGTTAGTTTACGGGGAAGCTGAAAAGCGCACGAAAAATCTCACATTTGTGTAGCGAGCGGCGTGCAGGGGAGTTGCACATTAAAGCGTACGGTCGCTCTACTTAATTCGCGCACTCAGGTTCAGCTTGGGTTCAATTTCAAATTCAGTTGAGTTCGCAAGAAGTCAGTAGTAGTTAGTTTGCGGAAGCTACTATTTTCAGATAATTGCAGGCCTTACCATATTCGCGTCTATTCGTATGTGTGTATCTATTTGCTGGTATCTAGTATCTTTGATTGCCGGCCCACTGCGGAGCTGGGCTGGCTAACTCGCTGTGGCTGAACGGCTGAACGGCTGAACTTCTTCTTGTACCGCCAATACGCGGTTCGTTCGACTCAACGACTTTCGTGGTTCGCAGCTTGCTCCAATTGTTTCCGCGTTTCGCTTTGCACACGACGTTCTGTTTCGCCTGTGCCGTCTAAGCACTGCCATTGAATTGGATTTGGTCGAGATTCGGTGGAGCATTGCAATTTGTACAGTTTTTGCGCATGATTTCGCCTCGATTTCGCTGCGGTTGCGCATGGCCACACGTCCGTGCCGCGAAGCCCGTCATTATCGAATGGCCAACTGTCTATTCCGATAAATAAATTGTCGGAGTCGTCGCTACCATGCTTTGTCGTTATTAATTCCGCTGCTGTTTTAATAGTCTGCAAAAGCAGGTGCCGTTGCCAACGAAAGTAGTCCCGAAAATCGCTCGAAAGCCAAGTTGAAAGTTGTGCCTCGATGTGAGGCAGAGGCAGCCAGCCCAGCAGTACTACGCCAATCTTAGCTGAATTTAATATCAAGTTTGAAATGCAGGAGTTGAGAGAGTTGAATGCCTGCTTTATGAGAGCGTAGTTAATCGGTGCAATTTCGTTGTCGACCTGCATCGTTATACTCGTACGTACACGTATAAATAATGTGCTCCAAAGTCTGTCTCTAACTAAATATGTATCTGTAACTGTATCAGTAGTTGTAGCTGCTTGTGTGTGTATGTGTTTGTAAGTAGATGGCAGAAAAATTATACTCACTCAGTCAGTTAGTTAGTCAATCAGCGTGTCAGTCGTCTTGCCAATCGAATTAAGTGCTACTTGACTTGATTAATCGATCAATCGTCAACATTTGAGTGCGTCGCGCCTACACTTGAATGCTACAGCATCTGCATCAGCATCAGCATCAGCATCAGCATCAGCATGAGCGACACGATTCCCTTCACCTGTGAACGTATCTGGCTTGCCATGACTCTTGCCAACAAGTGGCGCCTTTCGATTATCGAACACAATAAGCTGCACTAATTTGCAGCGGTCAACGGCAACGCCTCCAATACGCTGGGGACCCAACGCTCAATGTCGTGTATAATGAATTGTTTTTCGATTTGCGTCGGTCGGACTTGCATTTGCCTTCGATTTCGCTCTGCCACAAATGCACGCTCGACGAACAAAGGCCGTTCCAACAACAATGAATAAAATGAAGTGGACAACAAAGAGAACAAAGCGTCTGCCTGCCTGCAATCCACCGATCAATGCCACTTGCCAATGCCCCGTAAATCTCTAGCAATGCCTCACTTGACCAACGCCAAACTTCAAAGGTCACATGCACTCAGCTCAACTCAACACAACTCAACTCAACTCAACTCAACTCAACTCAATTCAAGTCAGCTCAACTCAATGCCTGCTCGTCTCTTACTCACCTGATGCAGCACGTTGATGATGCGTTGGTGGCGGTGCCCTTTGCGTATTTCTCATTGTGTGCGCTTTCATTAAAATCGGACGGACAGATGGACGATCAATAACAGTAACCGTTGTCATTCCATGTCAATTCGATGCAGTTGAAGGCAGTGAACTACCCGACGGTCTCCTTTGTTGGCCTCACCACCATGCTACTCTAGCATTCTACCTCGTACTACTTCATTCTATGTCTCTCGCACTCCAGCTAGCTTGCTTAGAGTCTATGGCTCTTTCTGTAAATCATTAGCAGTGACACCTGCTGTGAAAATTATGACACCGCCTCTCCTCGATGTGCAACTTGTTGCCGTTGCTGCCATTATGCCATTATTGCTAAGGTGCCGAAGCAGCAGCGCCGACAGTGATAGCGGCCCCTTTGAGCTGACCTTTATCCGAAAACCTATAAGTGTTGTTACTGCCACCGCTGCCGCTGCCGCTGCCGCTGCCGCTGCCATTGCCATTGCCACTGCACACCCGTCGCGTTGATATAATTTGACATTGGCGGCGCGAGCTTCAAGTGTCATTTAACTGGTTTAATTAATGCAACTTGGCAGTTGGTAGTTGGTAGTTGGCAGTGGCACCAAATCACGGTGGACCACCACCACCGAGCGAGTCGCACTGCTGCTGGCAATTAGTGGCGGCTTATTAGAAGCTGCAGTCAGAACCGTGGCCGAAGTCAAAGCCGGAGCCATTGCGCTATACAATTTGGTCAAATTGGTCATACGAGCTGAGACAATTCGAGTGTCATCTGACATTTGCCTACATTTTTGTTTTTTTTTACTATTTGGCTTTTTCTTCTCCTCCTTTATTAACGTTGTTTGGTTATACAAAAATCGAACACATAAAACCGACTGATGGGGTTTTAATTAAGCAGCAAAGTTCAAATTCATTGAAACACGAAGCCATACACATTGCCCAGCACAGGCCAGGCGAAGTTTGCTGTGTTTGAACCCTGACACTCCTGGCATAACACCACTCAATTTCGGGTTGTTGTTACCAATTTACCAAGTTAATTACAAAATTCAAACGGTCGACAAAAGCTATCAAATACGGCAACACAAACTTATGACATTGAAGCGACAAGCCACCCTCAAAACGGGTCAAGAGGCGTGAGTGGAGCGTGAATTGGATGTCCACTCGATAGAGTTAAGTGTAACAAATGCCATCTGCCATTAATGAGCGGTCAGTTAATAGTGACATTAATATGTGATGCGTCCGACGGACTAGCATCTAGCAAAATCATCATCACCATCAGCATCAGCATCAGTATCAGCATCAGTATATACGCGTACTTATTGTATTTGCCATTGTCAACCCTTGTCGTCGTCCTTGCGTCGCTTTGTGTAATAATAAACCAGCACTCGCCTGGGCGAAGACTGCTTTCAAATTAAAGCGTTGCTTTGAAACAAACGTCGTTTTGGTGTCTACTAACGATGTAAGACTCTATAAAATAAATGCTGCAGAATATTTCGACAGACGAACATTACATCAACATTACATTTCGCTAGCGCGAAGCTTACATGGTGAATCCTTGCATTCCTAGGGAGGGCGCTGAAGTGATTTTCGAAGTAAATGAGTGGAAAAGGACAAAGAAAGAAATTAAAATGAATTTTAAAGGAACAGCAACAACATCAACAAGAACAACGAAAACAGTGGCAGCATAACTTTTTCATAAATACTTTTTTGCAAAAACTTCATTAAAAAATCCATTCTTTTTTTCCATTACTGTTTTGCTTTAGTTTTATGTTGCTTAGCGGCTTCTGTTGCCAGCTTGAATCCATGCCTGAACTCGACTACAAGTCGTTGTGGCCGGTTTCGGTTTCGGTTTCGGTTTCGCTTTCGGTTTCGGTTTTAGCTGCGTCTGCAACTTCTACAACTTTAAGTCTAGCTTCAAGTCAATCTTCAGGTTCAGCTTCAGCGGCACTCTTAATGAGTTTTCGTGTATGGCTTACTTATGCGCTCAGGCGTTGTCTGACCGTACAGTAGACGTCTGCTTCATACCCCACCAAAACTGGGCTAAACAACTCTCAGTTAAATGTATTTTTCCAAGGAAGCTACAGATGAAGACAAATCGTGATAGTCGCAGTGCCTGCCTGCCTGCCTGCACACCAGCTGCTTTGATCCTTAAGTGGGCACGTCGCGGCGCTACAAATTTTTGATTGGGTTCCTGCCTGCAATCCATCGTTCGTTCCTATTAACTTTTTAGTTTTATTTTTATTTTTTTTTTTAATAAACTTTAACAAAGTGCCATAAAATGAAAATTGAATGAATTTCCACCAGCGCTAAATTGAGTTTGGTTTTGCAATAACAACAATAATAGCAACAACAATGACGATGGCGACGACGACCATGAGGACAACACATTTATCAATCTGACTCGCCAAACACTTTCCCACGCTTCTTTTAATTTCTTCACTGGCTCCAAAAATCAAAATACATAAATAAACCAAAGAAAAAAAAAAAAACAATAATAATAAGAAGCAAAAAAACCAACCAAGGCAGCAGGGCTGCAGACGTTTACTGCGATTAGTTTACACTTTACATGCTAATGGCAGAAAACCAAAGTCCAATTGGCATGTACAACTCAGACAAAGTCAGGCTCAGGCACAGAATCAGACTCAGACTCAGACTCAGACTCAGGCACAGGTTTCGCTTATTGCCCATAGTCAACTTAGTTCTGCCCTCCACCTGCTCCACTTACCATTCACCAAATTCAACACAACAACGACAACATTGGCGACGATGACGACACGACGACACGACGACACGACGACTCTGGTCTGTCTGCTGAGGTGCCACTGTCCGTGCTACTGAGCAGCAACTTGCCCAACGACTACCAACTCGACTGCAGGCTTTTGGCACATTTTAAATGAATTGTTTGGCTACCGCCGCCAACGTCATTGGCCTTGTCCTTAGCGACGTTTGGCTGACCGCGTCAGCAATCGTGGCCATTTTAATTGCCAACGAAATTGTTCGAGCTCGTTTCGCGTTGCCCTCTCATATTATTTGTTGTTGCTGTTTTGTTATGATTATTTTTATTTACATTTTGGCGCCATTCTTTAGTAATAAACTAATTCATTTCCGGCTATAGCTATCGTTGAAACACTGCACACGCAGCAAGTGTGCATTTATTTCGGCCGCTACTGTGGCCGAAGCAAATTTGATTTGCACAAATCAAATGAAATGAAATGAAATATGTAATGCCATAAATATGGGCAAAATGTTTAGTGTGAATATGACCTTTTTTTAAATAATTTATATATTTTATGCAATAATGATTCCCCTACGATTGTAAACGTCATAAATACTAGATTTTTTATTAGCCGCTCGTTTGTATTTCTGAGCGTGGTATTTTATGCTATTTATTTTATCTTTTATTTTTTTTTCGAGCCATGATTACTTTTGTTTAAGGAGTGTGTCTGTGTTTGTGCTTTAGCCCGGCTAACAATAAAAAACAACAAGAATATCAAAGTCAGTTGCAACCACAATTTCAGCAGTTAACTAAACGAGTCAGCGATCAAATGTGGCAGCCACAGCAGCAACTGTGAGGCAGAGGGCAGTAGTAATAATAATAATAACAACAACAACTACAACTACAACAATAATAACAGCAACAGCAACAGCAACAGCAACAGCAACAATAAACGTGCTACAACATTGCAACGAAATCGCAACACGCTGCAAGTCAAGCCAGACGATTTACACTACGCTACAAAAACTGTGCGCTGTGCAAAGTGCAAAACGTGGCGAGCCACAAATTGTTGCCATTCAATTACGTTTATTAGCCGCTGCCTTATGACCACAGTTTTACCTACCTAACTTTAACCGTTGCCCATTGTTGACTCTCATTGGAAACTGGCAAGGGGTGGTGGCGGTTGGCAGTTGGCGGTTGGCGGTTGTCGGTTGGCGGTTAGCGGTAGGCTTATAATCACTCAACGAGTTTAACACACACACACACACACACACTCAGAGAGACATATATACACTTAAGTAAAACATAACAAGAAACACAACCAGCAAAACAGGCAAGCTGACAGTCAGGCTTCCAGTGAGGCAAACAGGGAGTTAGTCAGTTTACCTGACCGACCAAGTTGACACAACTCAACTCAATTGAACTCGGCTCGGTTCGGTTGAAAACGCTCTTCGCCATGCTTTCTGTTTTTGTTTTTAACTTCGTGTGACTGTTGTTAAGTGCCTGTGCCCTTGCTGCTTTGCATAGTTAAAATAATCTAACACACAATAAAAACAACAATAAAAACAACAATTGCACAGAAGACACCCCCACACGGCACATGCAAAAGGATAGGTGCATGCACTGTGGCTTTAAACCAACCAGCAATAACAATAACCATTTGTGTTGATTGTTGTTGTTATATAGGTTCTATTTTTCTTGCGTGAGTTTTTTTATTTACGCATTACTTTGGGACCCCACAGACTACGTAACCGCTGTACGCATTGTGATGAAATGTTGAGGGAAACTCTAGAAAAAGCGTGAAAGTCATGAGTGAAGTTTGGTGCGAAAGTCTAACGGGAAATTCGGAAAGTTCTATACAACAAGAACTCATTTCTTAAAGCAAATTCAATAAATTCTAAAGGAAATAAATAATAGCATGTTGGTGAGGCGAACTCATAATATTTTGAACTACTACAAATTTAAAGCGACTAAAGAAGTTTTCACTTGGCGTTTACCTCTTCATTCTACAAAAAAAATGGCGATTAACGCCGGTTCTCATAATAATCTATATATATATAGTAAGAGCCTTGGTGCTGCTCGGAATGTGCAAATTTTTTAAATTATTTTTCATTGACAGACTTTCGATTTCGAATTAGATATACACATCAGCGGGAAACTGATAAAGCCATATTGATTTCATACAACAAATTTTATGGAATTTTTCGAAATTCGCTGTATACTAAGGCAACGGACCAAGTTTGGCCATAATGCCATGTATATATCGTATCAGTTTTCATGGTGTTCGGTCAAACGGTGTCGTAGTCGGATAGGCTTCACACAGACAAACATCAATTTTTATATATATAGATAAATATTTGCTTGTTTCTTTGTTATAGGCTAGCATACCGTTCATTGAATTGGGATAAAACGTTCACAACTTATTGCTTGTTTACTTGTACCAGGCATAATATAATTAACTTACAGATGGTGATGCGCTTGTCGTACCGGCAAATGTACTTGAAAGGTAATTTTATTTCATTTTCGATGCCGATAGAAGAAAACGCTAATTTTGTTTTCAAATCCATATCGTGTCAATTGCTACGTCAAAAAATATGCCTCAAAAAGTTTCGTCATTATAGACAGACATAAGCGAACTCGAGCTTCTCAAACAAAGGAGAGTAGCATAGCAGATCGTATACGAATCGCTTATTCACGTGCATCAGAATCAGAAGATCGCAAGGTCGAACGAATAAAACGAGAACGGTTACGTGCTCGACGATCTTGACAAACATTACAAGTTAACTTGAATTTTGCTGCATTTCAAAACGATGCGAGTTTGGATCAAAGTGAAAATATTAAGAAAATGAATAAGCCAATTTCATTGATGACCATACTTCATGTTGCTATTGTTTAGCAATAACACATGAAAAGTGTCGATACTACTCTCCAAACTTTAACTTTGCACTAGTGTTAGCTCAACGGTTGAAATTCAACCATAATAGCCACAATACAAAACAGTTGAATACCATTTATTTAAATGTATATCTCCGTGCTTCAAATGTTCACAACAGCTTTCCCTCTCTGTTCCTCTTATAGTTCCAATATATTTCTTCTGGCTCATGTAACGAACGCGGCCTTAAAATTTCACTATCAATTAGCCTTCTAAGAAGTTTCACTTAAAATAAATGTCTAAAGGTGTCAAAATCAGTGTTCATCGTAATGTATACTTTGCAACGAATAGTTTTCTCTGTTCATATGTAATAGATACATATTATGTATAATAGTTTCGGTTTCTAAGACTGCGGTTCTTGCCGTCGCTTGCCCAAGAACCTGATTAAAGTCGCACGCGAAATCCCAAATCGCTAGTGATAATCATAAGCTGTGTTTTCCTGCTTTAACATAACCCTATTGGCATAAAAATTATCCTACGCACAGCTTTAGAACAATACCTTTACAAGCATATTATGTTCATTAAAATATATTGATGTTATATAGGGTAAAATGGTACCACAAAAATCGTGCCTCCATATCAATATATATATATAATAGTAAAACAAGATATATAGACACGATTCAGCAATTCCGCGCTTTGCGGATGTTCTGACTTCAGATAACTCGACATAAAGTTAGTTAATTAAACACACTTTCACGAATTAAATTAATTAACAAATAAAAAGTGACCAAGGTTGCGTGCGGAACCTTTACTTTAATCATATTTAACATACAGCAGATATACCCCTACCAAGCCCCATTGGTAACTCTGCACTAGTTTCAACCTCACCCACGTGATGATATTGTTCTGTGCACACGAAGACTTAATACGACCGGCGTGATACGATGAAAACCGGCCAGTTCATCTACACAGCCTAAAACAAAGGCGAGAGAAATTATAAAATTCAATAGTCACGGCTGGAGAAACCACACTGCTGTGTCACACAAGAGTCACGGCATGTCACAAGTACTACTTATTTTCGGCTCAAATGTCCTCGACTTCAGATGACAATTATATCGAAAATATAGACTCTTATTAGCCCGCGACTCTGTCAAAATGAATAATAAATAATGAAATGAATACAAAAATAAGGAGCTGCGCAATCAACGCAATCTTTTTTTGCCACCACTGTAGTCGTTCGATAAAATTTTTTTATTTCGTCTGTTTTTTGCATGACTCGCAGCTAATTTGATAAGAGACAAATTAAACAAGATGTTGCAATTTGCCTTCACTCAATTCGATGAATAATTTCGCAGTTGAAAGCTTAATTTTTAGCAAATATTTACACGAGCCGATAGAATCGCATTTCGTTGTTGGCTGTGTTGTTGTTGTTGCGTCTGGTGGTGCATTTCGTAAAAATGTGAATGTTTTAAATGTTGCCGGGAGCAGTTCATGTTTTCATTGTTGTTGTACGCGTAGGCCAATGAGCTTGTACAACGAAAGTTTGCGTCACATGTGTAGCATGTCAGAACGCCACAATAATAATAATAACAACAACAACAACAACATGCTATGCTAATGATGATCATGCTATTGATGACGATGATGATGTTGATCACGATCGCGTTGTTATGTGTTGTGGTTATGTAGTTTGCCTCGAGCTTCCTCTGCTTGGGCTTTGCTGTCGGACGCATCAGTCTGGTTGAATCTGACAAAAACTGTCTCTATTAGCATATGCCGGATTGAAAGTTAATTCTTTATAGATTTTTAATGGCATGACTTGCAGCCTTTGATTTATATTACAGTCACACGATTGCAGTGTCGTTCTGCGCTGTCCACACTGTCCACACCGTTCACATGTATGCAGGCCGTTCAAGTGTGCCACTTCATTTAATAATACAACTTTTCCTTTCCCTAAACGAAATATGTATTGCATAGTTTGAATGTGTGTCAACGTTGTCATCAGAATAGAAAATGTTGTTCCATTACAGTGAGTGAAACTGAGAAAATCCTTGGCTTGAAGCTTGACAAGCATTTCACGAAGTTACAGCTGAGTTGAGCAACAAGAGCGTGCTGTACAAGTCCATCCACAAGTCCATGGCGTACAACTCTGGAACACTGCTTCCAATTAAAATATGGTGCCTTGACGTTGCGCAGTGTTAGGCTAAGAATTCTAACACATCATCGGCTGAAAAGGTCCTGGTCCGATATTGAATGGCGCCGAAATTTCAAGACAATCTGATAACTGAAATCTGAATCTAAAAGTTACAGCCGGTTTAGTGGAGCAACTTTTGTTGTTTTGAAAACAATGGATAAAAACGAATTCGAGTGTGGTTTAAACATTGCTTTTTGATGGGGAAAAACACAGTTGAATCAAAAGCTTGGCTTGATATGCGTTATCTGGACACGGCACGAGGAAAATCGACAATTATTGACTGCTTTGATAAATGCAAACGTCGTCATACGAACATCGATGATGCGCCACGCTCTGGACGCCGACAAGTGGTATTCATACCGGAACACATCAAATAACTCCATAAACTCATTTTGACAAACCGTACAGTAAAGTTTCAGGAGGTAGCGCACACTCTAAACATAGCCAAGGAACGTGTGCGCTTTATTGTGCATGAACATTTGTCTATGTCGAAGTGGGTGAGTTGATAAAAATTACGTTTTGCATCGATACATAACGATGGACTAAACTTCTATCCACCATTACATGCCAGAGTCAAAACGGCAGTCAGCTGAGTGGACATCAGCCGGTGAACTGAACCTCACCCGAAGCGACAAAAGCGCATCAGAGTGCTGGCAAGGTTTCCTTTTAAAAGGCTTCCTTTTATGGGATGCGCACGGTATTTTGTGTATCGACTACCGTGAAATAGTCCAGACAACCAATAGCGATCGCTACAAGGCTCAACTGTATCGTTTGAAAGTGGGAATTCACCAAATTTGACACCCAGCGAACGTCGCAACAAATGTCTATTTTGAGGCCAAAAATAAATCGTTCGTCAAAAAAGGTAACGAGATGTTAGAGAAACGCTGGAATGATTCTTTCGCTCATTAGACCGAGAACTTATCAGTCGATGTGTTATGAACCATCGAGAGAGAACTGTTGATCCTAACGATCAAGGAGAAGACGACTTGTGATTACTGACTGATGCGTTACAAGGCATCACTCAGTGATTCCTTGAAGTGAAGATTGAAGTAGTTTTTAGTGAACCAGTTAAAAGTGACTAACATGTTAAGTATAGTATATCGTCGTTAGGCTAGCCGTGTCTATGCAAGGACTAATGAATAGACCAGTGCTGTTGTAGTTCACACAATGCACGCGCTGGAATGGAATTCTTCTGGAACCTAATTGATGAGCAGAATGACAGTGTGAAGTTGGCTTGGAAATGTCTTAGGATTAGTGGGCTCTTTTACTATATTATATTTCATATTTCGTCTAGTTTTATAGACGGCTTTAAGATGTGCTACTCTGGCATACTGCGGTTCTATTGCATTTCTTTTTCACAATAATTTTTGGATTGCTCAGTTGGCATGGGTGAGGTGAGGTACTTGGTAAACGTTGCTGTGCTTGGGGACTTGTTTCTATAACTTTTTTGTTGTTGTTGGGTAATTAGACTTTGGCAGAGCCTTGGCACTTTATGAAGCTGTTGTTTCGAACTAGCATTTACCACCATACAGATTTATATCTAATAAAAATATATACGTCGCTAACGAGTGATAGTCAAAAACGAGGCCGGTTTTAGTGAACTATTTAATTGAATGGCATAGAGCATCGAATAAGTGAAGGCGAAATGTGGTCAACTGCAGTTGATAAAGCCAACGCCAAAGCTGTGGCATAGCCAAGCCGGATGCGTCGTTTAAGTAAATATGCGGTTTGCAATTAACGCGAATTTTTCGCCGAACCACCGCGCTTAGCCGCACAGCACGAGCACGCCATGTATCATGTATCAGCTGTGTGTGGCGCTTGCCTAACTAACAGTACAGTGTATTGTACTCTCCTTGCCGTCTCAGCCGTTCGTCGAGCATTATTCGCGAAGCACGGTTGCGCTTGCACCTTTGCGGTTGCCACTTATTAAAAGCACTCGCCACTTTTAATTAAAAGCCGCAATGCTCGCTTCCTTTTAATATTGTGCTATCACAGACACACAGATACACAGGCATGCACACACCCCAACGCAGTTACACGTTGTGAGTTGCATGCAATGCGCACCGTGTCTGCGTCTAAGCGAGGCCTCCAAACTGTGGCATGTTTAAATGCCGCAGAGTGTAAAAAAGAGTTGCGGGTTTTTGTACTAGGGCGGTAGGCGTCGTACCAGGGTGGCGGTAATTAAGCGCCAATCTATGCACATGTGCGTTTATATGTATGTGCGACTAGTGCAATTTGCGTTTAACCACGACTCTGCACCACTGTTGAGATTTTTGCAACAAGCGACGTGCAACAAATCGAGTGGCGTCGCTTTCAGTTGAAGTTGAAGTTGAAGTTGCAGTTGAAGTTGTGGCACTTGAAAAAACTTTTGCAATTAGAACACTTTCGTAGCTCGTATGCAATTCGGCGAGCGTGTGCGCTATTGCAGATAATATATCTATGATCGCTCGTATGCGTGTGTGATTGTCTGCGGCTGCATTTCCTTTGCCCCTTGTCTTTTTTTTTTCGTGCAGACCAAAAGTTCAATGAAACCCAAATGTGTTTAACGGCTCTATGCAAGTCTCTTTTTTCTTCTATCTCCCTTTGGAAACGTGGGCGTGGCAGGATGTGTGCTTTGCGTCTGATTTTAATAACTATTTGCAACATTCACACACGCACTCACACTTACAACTTACCACATGCGCTTGTGTGCTTCCCGCTAACGGCGAGCTCGAATCACTTGAACTGCGCCCCCGAAGTACTGGAAATTCGTGGCAACGACTCCTCGACTCACTCGTATAGGCGTATGCAGGCGTACAAATGTGCACAAAGCAGAGAAGAAGAGACCAAAGTTTGGTGAAAGGAATCAGTGCATGAAACGATTTCGAAATCAAGCGGCTCAAAAAGGTTCGAAACAAAGGACAAATGTTGGCAAACATGACGGCGCGAAATTTGTTTATTTTGGCAACGTTTTGGCTTTGGCTCGAAACCACACTAACGCGAACCAAAATAAACGAAGAGCAAACAAAAAAAGAACAAAATCGAAATCGCAAAGGATTAACAACAAACGCATCCAGCCTTGGCCGGGATGGGATGATCGTGCGTGATCTGGGCTCATTAGTATTGTGCATGAGTGATCTGCGCTTTTGTGGATCACCTTTTTTCACTCTAATCCGACTGAGTTTTTGGGCTAAAAACAAAAGACGCTCTCAAGTGTTTGTTTAAGCGCAAATTCCTCATCACTTGTCCGACTGTTTCGTCCTTTTCTTGGGCATTCTTTAAGCCACAACAGAAGTCGAGCACTTTGGCGCAGGCGCAGCGCAGGCGCAGCGCAGGCGCAAGGCACTCGAAGTGAGCATTGTTTTTTGTGCTCTTCTCCATTTGGCAACATTATTAAAGGATTTCACGCTTTGGTCCTTGTTTGCTTTGTCATTGAGTGCAAAAGCGGATTTACTATTGCTTAAACAGAAAAAAATGCTTGCTTGCACTCGTCGCTCATGTGTTTGTATGTCCTGTATCCTGACACATTGAACGCAGTGCTAAGCGTATGGCTAAAACGGCTAAGCAAAAGCAAAGTAGATCTTTTGCCATACTCGTTCCGTTCCGGCAGCCGCTCTGATGTTGTTTGATGTTTGATGTCTGTATGCGTGTGTGTCTGTGTGTCGGTGTGTCTGTGTGTCTGTGTGCCAGCAAACTGTGGATATCCTGTGGCGATAATGACACCGCACTCATTCACCAACAAAATATCGCAATCATTTTCGATGCGGGAAAAGTGCAACATTTGCGACCGTACGACGGACGTGAGCCTCGAGTAGGTACGCGTGGTGCGCTCCGCTGTGCGCTAATTTGTCGAAATTATGTTGCCAAATGAGCGCTGCAAACAGTAGAGGCCGCCCAACATGGGGTCCTCGTTGCAGGCGTTCCATCCAGCGAACCTAACAGCTTTGCTCATTTTTGATCCTAGTGCGTAGTAGTATAACAACAACAACAACAACAACAACAACAACAACAACAAACAACAAAAAAGCGAATGCCGCAAAAAGCGCAACGTCGCATTTACCTTGATGCACTTTGACCTTCTGCTTGTGTGCGTGTCCCACTGTGCGCGCATTTAGCGTCCGCAGGCCTTCGATTTAATTTGCAAGCGCGCAGCGTGTCTTGTTTTGTCATTAGTCATTAGTCATTTTAAGGAAAATGTGAGCGAGCGAATACGATAGAGCGAAATACTATAAAGGGAGAAAGTTCGTTTCAGAGTACAGTCCCCAGCATATGATAATTGCTGAAGCACGCACTGCTCATCCCTGCTTCAACCCTTAGCATTTTGGCCGCACCATGATATGCCGGCAATGATGTCATTTTGTTTTTTACGCCGTTGAAATATGCAGACAAAACTAACTGTGCTTTCCATAATTCCATTTGATGATTTTTTTTTTTCGTCTCTTTAATGTTCGCCAAAAGTTCGCGTGACTTTTGCCAGACAACATTTAAATGAAACTGTTTTTGTTGCACACTTCATTGGGTTAGGTCCCTTCACGAATTTATCGTGCTGTTTGTAACGCATTCAAGCAGAGCACGTAGAACCATACTCGTCTTCCCATAAGATCAGTGCCGCAAAAATATATGGACCACACCTCTGTGCTGCCGGACTGCTGCTCTTCTACACCGCGCAATCTTCGCAAGAACAAGACTCGACTCATGCGATAGCTACAGTCATTCGTTTTTAAATAAAGGTAAGAAATTTTCAATTTATTTTTTATTTTATTTTATTTTATTTATTTTTTTTGAAGAAATGAACAAGAACCCTATAGTTTTCTAAAAGTCAGTGAATCTATATATGTATAAATGGTAGCTTGTTTGATTGTTTGTCTTGAACACCATTAAAATTGGTAGATATATGTATGTCATCATGGAGAATGTTGTTTGATGCGATAGTCTACGGCGCAAATCGAGAAATTCCAGCCATTTTTTATATGAAATCAGCATTGCTTCATAAGTTTGCCGTTGATATGTATGTCAAATTCGAAATCGAAAGTCTGTCAAAGAAAAATAATACTAATATTGGTGGTGAGCATATCTTTGCTGCCTTTAAAACGATTCACTGAATTTAGTGTGCTCCCAAGCACAAGCAGCGCCAAGGCCCTTGCTAGTATTTTATATAACTGCCCGGCGAAGTGAACTTTAGTTCTGATACGAACGTGGTAGGTAAGTCGGTTTTCATGTTTTTGTTTGTGTTTTAGGTTTTTTTAAAATTTTTTTTTATGAAATTATCTCGAAATGGGCAGACACCATATCGACAAATGAATATGGGGAAAGAACTCTGACGTCGCTAGTCGAGGTGCGTGACAATAATTGTTGGAAAGTTTGCGTTGCATTTTGTTTGTTTAACCAATCAATGAGCAAGAAATACACGCAAACAATGAAATAAGAAAAAAAACGAAGCCGACAAACGAAATGCATGAATCCCAGTAAGGATCAAAAATGATTGCAAGAGGCGCGCACAATTAAACAAAGCGCTTCGCCATACTTGGCTACTGCAACGGTTGCACTTGCAGCTGTGGCAATGCGCTTGGGGCAAGCAAATCCGTCGGGTCGATACGAGTCCGAAGTGTAGCATCGAAGAAACGATTGCGTCCATTAAGTGCGAATGATGGACTTGGCTACAATCGGCAAGCCATAAAAGCTCAAAGAGCCAAGCACAGTGGGGGCAGCAGCAAGATACGCCGTGAACTACGGCAAAGCCATATGCATATGCACTCGTACACACATTCGCACGACGGCTGCGAATGTGTTTATAATTGGATATGCAAATCAATTTACTTGAGTGAGCGTCGTCATCGGTGAGCGATGATAAATTGTGAGACTCAGAGCGAGAGAGCGAAAGAACGAGAGAACGAGAGAACGAGAATGTGGTCGTCGGAGTTGACCAGGCTTTTATGAGCAGTTCGATTGGATCATAAAACGCAAACGTGAGCCGCCGTCGTTGTCTTTCGTTCGGCCTTTGGCTTCGTTTAAATTAGCCCAGTTCTGTGGAACTGCTCCAGTTGTTGCCGACTGCCCCCCGGTTGCAGCAACTGCTCCTGCTGAGGTGCCGCCACCCGCTGTGCGTGTTGACTGCATGAATTGATGCGTGAGTTAATGGCAGCGCATGGTCAACGGCGGTTGAGCGCTGGAATGGGGGCGGTTGCTCGTACAGTCGTCAGTCAGTCAGTCAGTCAGTTAGCCAGTCAGTCAGTGAGTCAGTCAGCCAATCTCACTGGTCTCAAAGTGCTGCCGTTCGATTCGCTTCTGTTGTTTTGCATATTTCGCAGCGATTCATTTCGGCTTTCAGTTGGACTCGCTAACTCGCTTTTTTATGGTTGTTGTAATTCTTGTTATTGTTGTTGTTGCTGTGTGCGCACTGGATGCGTAGGCCAGTAGCCAATTGCTTGGCAGTAAAGGCTGCACCAATTCGTTAAATAATAAATAATGAAATATTTTGCGCATTCGTATTCGAGAATCCAATCCGAGGCGATTCAACTCAATTATTGGCATGGGTCGACCACATTCAGGCTTGGCTTGTCTTGTCTTGGCTTGGCTTGGCTTGGTTTGGCTTGATCAATTTATTAGACGTCACAGTGAATTGGCTACTGTGACGTTCAGCATTTGGCATATTGATTTCTTTATCGTTTGACAATGTGTAAATCGCTTGCGGCGCCCTTGATTTCGTCTGTGTAATGCACGAGTAAACATTGTTACTCGGCCAGGGGAATTAATTTGTACACTTCGATTATTGGTTGAACGGGCGAACCTAATAGATAGATAGATAGATTGGGTTGTGAGATTGTGCATTAAGGCTGGAACTGAGACGGTAAAGTAAAGAAGTTGGAAAGTGTGAGTGGCAAATCAAAGTGGGAATGTAATCGAAAAGTAAGACTGGAAAGTCAACGGCGTATAAAACTGGAAAGAAATTCTGGCTCCTGAAACTGCGATTACGAACGGAAACTGTAAACTGAGACTGCAAAGTGGAAGTCGACGGTAAATTACAACTAGAAAATGAATGTAACAAATAAACTGAAAAATTAGATTAGAAAGTCAGGTTGGAAAATGAGCCTGGATTGCAACAGAAAAGTGAGGCTGAAAACTGCGTCTGGATATTGAGACTGCAAAATGACACTGAAAAAGTCGGAAAGGTCTCTCAAAATGGAACTGCCAATTAAGATATCCAAATAAGACTTGAGAATAAAACTGGAAAATAGGACTAAAATTTGGACTAGAACAAAAGACTGTAAAATCAGACTAACTGGTACCGCCGACAACAACTAAAATCTAAATTTGAGCCAAAGATTATACTAAGAGTTACTAGATTCTATCATCATTCAAGCAGTATTGGCTGACACCTGAGTTGCGTTTACCTAAACCGTAGACATGCTAATTTCTTGTTCTTTGCCCCGTAACTACTTGGTATTTTTGAAGTCGAAGCTCGTTTGTTTAACTGCCTCATCATATTTGCTTAATTTAGCAATTTATTAAGCCCACGGCTGTTGGCGGCTGTCGCTGAGTTGTGTCAATAAATTTGTCAGAAAATTTGTGTAACTTTCGGTGTTCCCTCGACGCGACCATTGAATAATGACCAAATTACATTTCTCTGATACCCCATGGTGTGGACAGCTTTGTTAAAAAGTGTTCTACCTTCTATGTACATATATATTTATATATATATATATATTATTTTGTTAATTTAGAGCTCCGAATTTTTTACATCTTACATAAATAGCAATTTTAATAATATCATAATTTCATTACTGAAATATCAGCACGAAAAAGTGTTCGATTCCCGTGTTTTTGTCGTGATGTGATGACTCAATAAGTCAACACGCCTTGCATTCAAGCAATTCTGTTTCCGATTAAAATTTTAATAGCTAATTTAAACAGGCAACGCCAACAAAAAAAGATACAAAAAGCGCAGCCATTAAAATTAAATAATTCGGTGTGATTATGAGCAAAATAATGATGAAGGGAAAACCATAAAAAATGAGCATCGTCTCGTGTATCCATTTCGGTTGTTTGAAAATATTTACGAGATGTTAACAAGTTCCGCAATGATTATGAGATCCCACTACATGACCGCCTCGATCGTCTCAACACCATTATAATCATCATCATTAACATGGCGACGCGGACAACGATCATGATCACGACGATCAAGATGATCACGATTATCACAATAATGATTATGGTTATGATTGCTGTGGCAATATGATGTGTTGTGCTCAGATTCAATGCAGTGTGATTTAATGATAAATCACGGCTAAACGTGTAAATAATACTTGGCCATGCAGCTCAACTGATGGAGAAAGATGGAGACAGCGAAACCCGAGCCCAACTCAAAATCACATTTTCCAGGCGTAAAGTAGAAAATTACAACCTACACAGAAACGCTAATGCCACGCCGCACTAAACGCCGAACGCAGGGAAAACCTTTGCCAACACGACCGCCTCCTGCTTGAGGGCTCTGCGCAACCAGCTCATTTCCCAATGCGCCACCTTTGGTGGCTTCGGCTTAGCTTTGACTTTAGAAATTAAGTAAAATGTATTTTGTTGTTGTTGTTTTTGTTGCTGTATATGTGAAGTTGTAACAAACACTTTAAGTGGGTTTTCCCAACGATTTTCATGTTGGCTGCGGCCCCTGGCGTATAACGACTGACGACGTTGGAACGTTGACGAGCGAAGCGCGTCCCACGTTGCGCTCATTTCATTCGACACGGGTTTTCATAATCAAGTTGCAGTAGAAAGCTAGTAGTACAGAAAAATGGAAAAACTAGCAACAGCTACATCGAAGTTGGTCTACACTACGGCAAAGAATTAGAATTATTTAAAAAAAAAAATTTAAAAAAAGACTTTCTTTGACTAATGTCTTGACTCTGGTTTATTCATTAAGATTGTTCTAAAACCAGGGATTGTCTATAGAACTAAGGGTTCTATTTTCAACCTCTATAAAGTTTTTTCAAAACGAGACAAATCTCAACAAAATCCATAGCTTAATGCTTCAGTTTACTTCCACTTAGTGTTATGGCACTGGCTAACAATTTGGATTTAAAAGACCTCGAAAATTATCACATAATCTTTTATGATTATCAGAGAGTCACTTAGACAAACAGTAGTGTTACTACAGTCTCTAATGCTATGTGTATCTGTTAGGCGACTAGGATGGTCTTATGAATCAAATTCTATATTATAGTATTCGAATTATATTAAAAATATTTATAGTGCTCAAATAAATACTCCACCTTCAGCGACTCGCCGAGTGTACGTTACACAAGGTTTCCTCTCTTGGAACAGATCTCTGCTATATGCGAACTACCAACTGCATGTTACAAATCTCATAACAGACCAATGAAGCTATACCACTGACAAAAGGCATTCTATTATGATGCGAATGTGGGAAACACTTTCAGTGCGAGACAGCGAAGAAGCCGCATGCGGCACGATAGAAAACCTATTCCAAGCATTTTGGAATTGCGGACAGCAATCGATCTACCAAAAGCAGCACCCATCAACGATAATCACAACCACACGAAGAAGAAGTTAAAGAAAATGAATGAGCGACGAAGAAGACGAAGGAGCGTAGAAAGAGGGCGTCTCGAAAAGCGTGTCGAAAGTGATTTTCCGTCGCAATGTTTCCATTTCACTCATTCATGCTGACGATTTTGATAATCACTTTGATTATCTCGAATGATTATGTCGACTTGGGCTGAGAGAATCGTGTGTAAGTAACTCTGATACTTCATCATCATTCGATGTGCGGCGCCGCACCTGTCACGTCGCCCTTGCAGTTGTTTGTCTATGATGTCTGCTGTGCGATTTGACTTGATTTGATTTGATTTGATTTGATTTGAGTAGATTTGATTTTGAGCTCTCTTTAATTAATGATATTTAAGTGAACATAGTTGTGTTATTCGATGAGTTTTTTTATTGAATTTTTTTCGTTTTGTTTTTTGGGTGTTCCAATTTTCGTCTCTGCTAAACACGAGTAATTGAATTGAATTGACTTGAAATGACTTGAGTTATATAAAGGATTGTAGTTTGTGTTACCCATAGTACATACAATCAATGCTAATGACTCGTACTTTTTGGTGATTTTCTCTATCTCTACCCCTCGCTCTATCTCTTTTTCACTGAGTGCTCAGCTTAGTGCTAACAAACGCGCTCATCACTAAGTCAACTAGCTTCTTTCGGTGTTTGAGCGCCTACCTTTGAAGAGTTTTTAATTTCGGCCAACACATTTTATGACCATGATTAGGTAATGATCAAGCAATGCTGCGGATGATGATAATGAAGCAGCTCATAATTATTTCTTGGAGCTGGCAGCTTAGCATAAAATGTTGCAAACGTTGCACACATAAGATGCATTGTTGCGTGCTACATTTTTATGACGCGGGTGGCAGCTAAAAAAGTTAACAAATAAAAATAAATAAACTAAAATAAAATAAATAAATGCATGAAGAAATGAATGAACGACCCGAACCGCAAAGTTGCTAAAGTAACTCAAAAGCTGCAAGTCTCAAGTCAAAAGCGAAAAACCATTGAATGTCTTCGTCGTCCTTGTTGAGAGTTTGGCCAGACGTTCGTTTGCGTCTTAGACTGCTGCTGCTGCTGCTGCTGCTGCTGCTGCTGCTGCTTTGGTAGCGTGGCAATTAAATGGACTAAAATATTTGGACAGTTTTATAACACCGACAAAATTTGTGCAACAAAAAGGTGTTGTTCTTGTTGTTGTTGTGCTTGTTGTGTTTCCAGACCGGCGTCTTTAGCACAAAGCAAGCTTTGCAACAATGTTAGAGGCATTTCGTTGCATGTGGACGGGGGCCAGTGTCGATTGTTAAGCGCCAAGTTTTTTGATGTTTTTCCATGGTTTTTTCTCTTTTCATTATATACCATACATATATTTTATGAGAAAATTGGCGCTGCTTCGTTGACAGTTGATAGTAAAAAATGTTAACTTTGAGTATTCGCACTCATTCAGTGTATAGTTAGTTTTTTTCTGCTGTTCTGTTACAAGATCTCCTACTCCGACTGAGCTGCAACTCGCTTGGCATTATTTTTGGGCAATTTATAGTATGTAGCCTGAGAAGCCTGAGACACACACACACACATACAGGCACATATGCCAATTTGTCATGTCACGCTGTTAGTGCTGCTCCCTGCAAACAGCCAACCGAGAACGCTGCAACGGTTTCGTATGTCAGTCGCTGTCAGTCGGCATTGACAAACAACTTGCGGGTTTACGAGTTCAGGCGAAATTTTTATCAATGAAAAGAAAATATTCGCGGAGTTTCGCTCTGGATTTTTAATTTTATTTTCTTATTTTTTTGTTTTTCATCTTTTCTTTTCTCCTCTCCTCTCCCCCCCCCCCCCTGTTCTGCTGTCTTTTCGCTTCTTGTGCTTGTGCTTGTGCTTGTGGTTTTTGCCATTGAGAAAATTGTGCATTGGAATTTAATTCAGGCTACAAATTGTTGTGCTGCAGCAGCTAGCAGTAGCGTTTGTTGCCACTGCCACTGTGGCATTTGCATGCAACTTATTTGTCAAACGGAGGTTGGCTGCAATGCAATTTTCACGTACATTTCAATTGAGCAATTGCCATGAATTGAACGGAAAAAAGGAAAGAAGAAGAAAATAAATAAATAGTAGCGCATTTTTCCACGGCACTTATATTACAACGCCTGCTTTCCCGCTTCCTTTTCTGCAGCAGAAAGCGAAGTTGCTGAAGGAGAGTGAGTAGAGTAAGTCGTAGATGGAAAAAAAAAACAACATTATCACCCTAGAAATAATGATCATCATCTTGGCACATTTCACATTCACTCATTTCGCTCGCTTGCTGCCTGCCGCACGCTAAAAGGAAAGTGGGCGTTGCACATTTTCGTTGCGATTCGTTTCAATTGAATTTGCATTTTTTCGCTGCCAACATAAAACAGCAAAAAAATAAATAAATAAAATAAAATAAAAAATTCAAAAGCGCATTTTACAACCTAAAAAGAAAATAATAAGTTAGAATATAGATATATATATGTATGTATAAAATTCCAAGTTGACTAAGAAATTTATCCGCAGCCGTACTTTGCATATTTTCTCCCTCTGCACCACCAATTCACCACCAATTCAAGCCAAAAAAGCATTTGAGTCGTCATTACCATCAACGGCAAACGCCATCACCATCACCTTCACTGACGTCCGTCCAATGCACGAGTAATGCTTCAAAACGAGCGTTTTTCGCTGCCCAAAATTATCCACAGTGACTGTCTGACTAACTGCATATAATTTTTTCTGCCTCTTCATATGCTACTTTTGCTGCACGTTGTGTGTGCACTGCCTATGTGCGATGACACGCCCACTTTTGGCTGCTTTCAGTCGTTTGCCTAGTTGCAATTGCGCCAGCATTGGAGATCAAAGCGTTTTGTGTTTTGCGTTTTGCGTTTTGCGTTTTGCGTCTTGGCACGAGTTTCATGGCACTAAGTGCGACAAAAACAAAAACAAAAACAAAAACAAAAACAACAAGAAGAAGATCTCACAAGCAGAAGGATTGTCGAATGTCATTGCAGCCAAGCGCATCTGACAAGCGTCGCAGTACGTGAAGTCCAACTTGGCAGCCCTATGGTTGTTGCTTTTGCTTTTGCTGTTGCTGCTGCTGCTGATGATGACGATGATAATGATGATGATAATGATGAGGCTAATGCTGCACTATGGACACATGCAACCGTTGTGGCCGCGCTGACCAACCATGGAGTGCAACAAATTGAAACTTGTTTACCCAAAAGCTGAACGCTACAAAATTTGATGATGAACGCCGTCATGGGTTTGAGCCGGCTCTTGGTCCGAGTCTGTGGCATTACCAGCTTACGGCAACAAACAACGCCTGAGTCTGTTGCTGCTTGAGTGGAGTCATCGCCATCGCCATCGCCATCGTCATCGCCATCGCCATCGTCGTCGTCATCTTCTGTGTTCTGTAACCGTGGCAAATCAATCAATTTACTCAGAGACTCTCAACTCATGTGCTATTTTTGCTGATGTTGTTCTTGTTGTTGTTGTTATTGTGTTTTATTTTTCGTTTTTTTATTTTTTATTTCTGCTGTGCTAAACGCTGCACTTTTGATTAAGCGTGGAACACAACGTGGCGCGCTCATCCTCAACGCCATTTTAATGTTGAAATGTGACGCGCTTAAGTTGATAAGCCCAATTTCCGTTCATCGCGGGCAACAGCAAGAGCAACAGCCACCAGGGCTGGCGAAGTAGCGCATAAAAAATGTTATATCTGTTGCAAGTCAAAATTGTATGCAGCCCTGTAAATTGTTGGTCGCTTCAACAATGTTGACGACGATTATGATGTCGCGATGATGATGATGCAAAGTGCGATAGCAGTAAAGCTTAACAACAACAATAATAACAACAATAACAGCAGCAGGCAGCAGACAGCAGGCAGCAGGCAACAACAACAGAAACAACTTCGACGCTACCAGAACGAATCATAAAATGCGCTGGGGCCAACTCATCGCCAAACGCTGCCAGCACAAAGTGAAGCGAAAGCCATGCCAGGCACTTTTTGCGTCAGCGAGCTTGTGCGAAGAGGCGAGTTGGCGTGAACACGAGACAGAGGGAGAGAGAGCATACGAAATGCTTAAATACACGATCATCGTCGGTAATCGCGAGCATTCATCTCGCCAAGTTGCTATGGCAAAACCATCAACATCGACATCGTCGCCATTGAGATCGAGATCGAGACCCAGATCGACATTGCCAACATCGACGTTGTCCAGACGACAGACGACAAACAACAGACGACAGACGTCCGACGTTGGCAAAAGGCGCCTTGCAGCAAATAATAACAACAACAGCAGAAGCACAAATTACCAAGAACACATTCATTGTTGCCACATGATTTTTTTTTAAACTCTTCACACAGTACAGTATCGTACTATAACTCTGAGCTGAAGTTTGTAACGGTATGAAGGAGACAGCGTAGAGCGCATTATATACTTTTTTGATGAGCTCGATCTAATTATTTGATTTAGCAAGATCTCCCTATCTGTATGCATAGAAACTATTTCCTTAATTCTTGAAATCTTAAACAAAGGATTACTTATATCATTTGGCGGCAACGGCCGGATCGGAACACTAAGAATGGTGCTCCTCATACAAACTCAAATTTATTTATGGAACTTTTTTTATTTTTGTGTATCGAGCTGAAATTTAAACAAATTTTATTTCCAGTCGCCCCTACCTGTATGTATCTAAACACTGAAGAGATCTTGACATAATGTGTTCGTATAAATTATACTGTATACTGGATATGAGTCCAAATGGAATTCGCATAAAAGAAAGTTTCTTTTGGTTTGGAACAATCGCACTTAAATATGAAGGATATCTATTTCAGATCCTTACACATGAATCCTGAAAATTTGCAAGCCTCTGCAATAACCTAATAATAATAACCTATGATTTGTTTCATGTTTTTAACACCTTTATCTCACAAAATTTGTTTAACAGTACGCAATTTTTTTCATTTGTTTCATTGTAATCAATATATCGCTAATCTTACGGACTTAGAGTCATTTGTGCTTCAAAAATCCGTGTTGAAATTTTTAGTACAATTTTTTTTTTAAATTACCTAAGGGATAATCATCTGATTTCCTTAGTAAGAACTGTCGATGAGTTATTGTTGAGAGTACTTATGAGCTGCGTACCTCCTTAAGAATGTATTAATAATTAATGATTCATTTTTTTGTTTGTTTAAAAATAAATATTTTTATCTATATAGTAACACGTGGGTACACCAAGATAATGTAGTTTCAAAATTTTAAAGAAATCGGTAAAGAACTTTCAGGAATTTGCCGTTTGGAACAAACGAACATAGTAGTTTTATACCTCTACTCGATGCTGATTTAAATCAAATTAAAACTTACTGCATTCTCGAGCGTCTTGTGTTCGCTTTTAGAGCAGCACGTAACTTTCTTCTCCTCTGCCAGCAGCTTGGCCCTTGCATTAATATATTGCTCATCAAGACTAAATTTTCCTAGCATGATTCTCAAAATAAATAATTATCCTTTGACCATTGAGAAGTGCAAGCATTTACTTAAATGGCAATCAATAACATGCAAAGCGAGTACTGATTTATAAACAGAAATATAATTAAATATTTGCTCATATAAAGGCGTAAGCGTACTCTTTCCCTTTTCTTTAAAGTGTCATTGAATATTATTGAATTTTTTTTATTTTTGCCTATCCGGTTGGTATCATAATTATCTACATTCAAAAAAAAAAAAACAACTAATTTGGTTGAAATTGGTTGGTTGGTCAGCAGTGGGGAAAAAACGCGTTTTTTTCCTTTTTTTCATATATATATAGATATAGATATAGATATAGATATAGATATAGATATAGATATAGATATAGATATAGATATAGATATAGATATAGATATAGATATAGATATAGATATAGATATAGATATAGATATAGATATAGATATAGATATAGATATAGCTAGAAGTTGTCGCTCTTACGCAATACATTTGCGTAGATCGTGAAGAGTATAACAACTTCGACTTAGCTGACTTAGACTAGGGATCTATATTATGGTCGTTATCAGCATGAACAGCGGCCTTACAAGATGCTTTTTTTTTGTTGTTCTTGCCGCTCTCCTTGTTGTACAACGAAAGTTATTGCAAAATTGGTTTTGCAACTTTGTGTTGCACTTGAAATATGTAGGTTTGACCTTATGCGCTTGTTGTTGTTGCTGTTGTTATTGTTGTTTTTCTGCATTTTAATTTAATATTTTTTATTAATTCATTTGACTCTGAGCTGCGCTTCGCAGCCGCTGTGAATGAGTGCAACAATTGTTGTTGCATGTTGCATGCATCAGCATCAATAACAACAACAACAACAGCATAGTTAGCAGCAATTAGTTGTAATACAATTGCGTGCAGTGCGAAAACTATCTCTCTCTCTCTCTATCATTAAATGCGTTTTCATTACGCTGGTTTAAGTTGAAATGTTAGCTGGCATAGTTTTTTTCTTTTGCTCCCTTTCTTTTGTTGTTGCTGTTGTTTGTCTTAATTATTACATATTTTTTTTAGTAGTATTAACCGCTTTTTATTTAATTAAATATTTTTATTTCTTCTCCTTTTAATTGCTACAAGAAAATTGTCTACAATAATTTTGCAGAGCATCGCGCGTTGGCTCAAAGCACTGAAGCTCAGCTGCATCTTCCAGTGGGTTTAATTTGCGTTGTTGTTGTTGTTGTTGATGCTAATGCTGATTTAGTTATTAATCTATTCAAATAAACATGCATATATTTGTGTAGAATCTATTTTGCATGCCAACTTACATGCAAATCAAGTACATATAAGTAAAAATTAACTACTGCTTCATTTCCATGAGCAACCTCATTGTGTGACGTGAATCTTCGGCTGCCGTTTGCCGTTTGCCGTTTGTCTTTTGTCGGTCATAATAAATGCGTATTTAAACAGCTTCGCTGCATTTGCGTTGCGCTTTGCATGCATTTGTCAATTTAGCATGCCATCAAACATCCTTTCGATGCTTTTTGACAGCCGCCGACAGTGGCATGCGACATGCGGCAGACTTCGAGCATGAGGCGTTAGTGTATGATTGTTGTCAACGTTGCCCCTGCCAATGCAGATACATCAATGAATGAACGTATGTGGCTGTGTATCTGTAGCTGTAGCTGTGTGTGTTGTGTAGTTCGCTGTTTCGTTCGCATGCCTCAATTGGAGCCAAGAGCGTTCAGGCTCGGTTCACTTGTCAACAAGTGAATGCGAGCGAATGAGTGCGGTGTATCGCACTGTATCGCACTGTATCGCACTGTATGCAGTGTATGAAGTGAGTGAAGTGACTAACGAGTGCATCATTAAACGATTTTAACGACTTCATTTAATGTTTAACACAATATTTACAACTGCAATAAAAAGAACGCGTATCGTCTGCAGCGATCATGATATAGTAGATATAGTAGAACCACAGCGCTAGTACTTTTCTATAACGTTTGTCCCTGCTGTTATTGTTGTTGTTGTTGCCGTCGAGTGACGCTTGAAATGCTACTCTTTGTTATCGCGTGTTCTGAGTTAAGTGTGAAAATCAAAGTGTCATCAAAGCGTAAATCACAGCGAGTCACTTGCAGCATGTCATTGCCAACTCTACTCAAACGCTTGTCATAAGTCGCTTCAAATCAGCAACACTTCAGTTTGAACGTAAGCCTTCGACCTATATCATCTGTATGTGTGTGTAAATATTTAACAACCTGTGCGTCAAGTTAATTAAACGAGTATTTTACGAGCGAGCGCACATTTCCGTTAACGCATAACTGTTGCTCCACCCACCCACAAGCAACGTGCACCACTAGCACCACCGAAATGCAAAGTGAAGTTTTATGCATTTTTTGTCAAGTTTGCGCGCCTTCAACACTTCAAAATACGACGATGACAGAAAGAAAAAATTATGGCATCGTAAAAAGATACAACGAGACGAGGCGAAGCGAAACGAAACGAAACGATATGAAAGCAACGAAAATAAACTAAAACCATAATTTTTGAGTAACAAAAATGAAAGAAAAATTTGTTTTTAAATAAAAACAACCAACGACAAAAAAGATCCAAGCATTTGGCAAAGGATGTGGCGTAGTGAAGCGAGGTGCTAGTAAGGAGACAGCAACAAAATAATAATAACTGTCAGACCCTCGTTCATCAAGTAACACCAAGTTGTGACTGGCTGCCACGGAGGCTGTGGTTGAGTATGTATTTGACAGTTTGTGCCCCGTCCTCATATTCTCGCTGGCACGCTAACTTTTCCAATTCGGTCTATCCCCCTACAACACCAAGCCTTTGTCTGTTTGCATTCCACTCGAAGGCATTACATGGGGGCTTAGCCGTTAAGTAAATAAACTAAGGCGCTTAGCAATGTTACTTTGACCTGACAACAACAACAACAACAACAACAACAACATTAACCAATAGAAGAACACGCTGAGATAATTTACCAAACACTCTCAGTTACTTTGCTCTATCGAAAATGGCAACAACAGCAACAAAATCATCACACATCATGTCTCTAAATAGCCGTAACGAAAACAAACGTTAACATTGTAGTTGCAAGAAAGCAAGCTAAGCGAGTCACAATAGATACAACAGTAACAACAACAACACTAAGCCTAATATAGAAGTAGATACTTTTCTGCACACAAAGACTGCCTGCAGCGTATAATTACACACACACAGTTATTTGAACAATGCCATTGTGTTTCGTGTGTGCGGTGTGTGTGTGTCGTTAATGTCCTGCCCGACATGAATGCATGATTTACTGACCCTTGGCGCTGATCTAAGCTGCAATACTTCAGATTATTTTGCACTTTTTATGCACAAAGTATTTGATGAATTTGCTATTGTTGTTGTTGTTGTCGTTGTATGTGTGTTCTTTCTTTTTACTATTTCTGTATTATTATTTCGTTTAAATTTGTGAACATTTGATAATCCGCTCAAATAACTTAATGCGCACAATACGCTTTTGTATCTAGATACATTGTTTTGTATATATTTTGGTCACAACTGAAATACAAGCGAAATTTGACTTATGCGTTGAGTTTAGCTGAAGCAAATTGAGACGAATTGAGTTGTGTCGACTCGATTGTTGTTGCATTGCAATGGCGACCAACAAAAAAAAAAGAAATATTAAATAAAAAAATTTAAAAAATAAATAATAATAAAAATAAAAAAAATTAATTTCTGCTCACGTTGCGATCTTTTCGGTATGATTATCACAATTATCTGTAATTCCAGCGATAAATCATTTTTGTACGCTTGACGCAGCCCAAATGCAGGCTACGGCTACGGCTCAGGCTCAGGCTCAGTTGGCTGGCGTTGCAACAAGCTAAGGCTCAGTCTCTCAGATGCGAGTGCACGTTTCGAACAGAGAGTATCTTCCGAATACCGGGACAAGTTTTATTTTCAACGGCAAAATAATGAAAACCACAACGCAAAAATCTGTTGGCGGTTTTTATTTTTATTTTTCTTATTATTTTTGTTTTTGTAAAAATGTTTTTTTAAGAAATATTCTTACCTTTATCAGGTTATGCGCAAGCAAACTAACAAAGGCAATAATAGTACCATAAGCTACAACAACAATAACAACAACAATAACAAAAATTACTCAAAACGAAATACGTATGTGTTGTAAGTAAATATCTTTAAAAGCAAATCACGCCTTATAAGGCGCAGATGCATTGGCATTTGCTAAGCGTCGAACAACGTTCGCGCTGAAAGACGCAAATTTACAATGCGACCAATTCGTGCAATCAACCATCCCAACGATCGAAACCATCGAAACGCGCACACACAACGCAACAACGTTCAAGCGTTCAATTCAATCAATTCATGCCAACGATCGATCGATCGTTCGTTCGTTATATTGATGAATTGATCGATTGCCCGAGCCTTGATTAACTCATGAACTTGCATCCATGAGATACTATACACCGATCGTGTCAACAAATAACAATGTAACGAAATAAACTGCATTGTACACATATTGTACGAGTACGAGTACAAATTTGCGATTATTTAATTAATAACCAGTGTGGATGCCTGCATTGCGCAGGCTTTGTGCAGAATGAAGAGGCCTTGCCCAAAACAACTACAACTAATTCGAGTATATGAGAACACTAGCAAAGGCTCCGGCGCTGCTCGGGATTTGGAACACACTAGCTTGATTTTATCGTTTGGACTGCAACAACGATATGATCACCAGCAATAACGCATTAAAGTCTCGGTTTGAATTATTTATTTTATTTTTTTCACTTTCTTTGTCAGACTTTTGGTTTCGTATTTGACATACATAATATCAACGGCAAATTAATGAAGCAATATTGATTCCGTACAAAAAAGTGCAATGAAATTTCCCAACTTTTGCGGTCTGCTAACGCACCAAACATAGCCAAGAATATTCTCCTTGATGACATCCATATATGTACCGATTTTCACCATAGTGACAATACAAAACAGTTTGAAAGTCATAATATCTTAATAGAACGCAGATCACGCAATAAGAAAATGAATGCAGCCTCTATAACAGAATATGGCATTTTGAGAGAGATGAAGAATATGTGTTGGTGTACTGTGTCGGTGTGACATGCGAAGCGTGTGTGTGCGATTTCCTTATAGTTGTGTTTACGAAAACTTTTAACTATTTTTACGCCCAAATTGCTAACTAATTTTTTAAAAAGTGTTTTGTGCACATCTATAAATGAAAACCTGTCGAATGGTATATTTTTTATTAAAATCGGTTATATAGTTTAGGCGTAAAATGATGGTAAAGGAAATGTCTTGGCCTAGATATAGATATAGATATAGATATAGATATAGATATAGATATAGATATAGATATAGATATAGATATAGATATAGATATAGATATAGATATAGATATAGATATAGATATAGATATAGATATAGATATAGATATAGATATAGATATAGATATAGATATAGATATAGATATAGATATAGATATAGATATAGATATAGATATAGATATAGATATAGATATAGATATAGATATAGATATAGATATAGATATAGATATAGATATAGATATAGATATAGATATAGATATAGATATAGATATAGATATAGATATAGATATAGATATAGATATAGATATAGATATAGATATAGATATAGATATAGATATAGATATAGATATAGATATAGATATAGATATAGATATAGATATAGATATAGATATAGATATAGATATAGATATAGATATAGATATAGATATAGATATAGATATAGATATAGATATAGATATAGATATAGATATAGATATATAGATATAGATATAGATATAGATATAGATATAGATATAGATATAGATATAGATATAGATATAGATATAGATATAGATATAGATATAGATATAGATATAGATATAGATATAGATATAGATATAGATATAGATATAGATATAGATATAGATATAGATATAGATATAGATATAGATATAGATATAGATATAGATATAGATATAGATATAGATATAGATATAGATATAGATATAGATATAGATATAGATATAGATATAGATATAGATATAGATATAGATATAGATATAGATATAGATATAGATATAGATATAGATATAGATATAGATATAGATATAGATATAGATATAGATATAGATATAGATATAGATATAGATATAGATATAGATATAGATATAGATATAGATATAGATATAGATATAGATATAGATATAGATATAGATATAGATATAGATATAGATATAGATATAGATATAGATATAGATATAGATATGGATATAGATATAGATAGACACGAACATACAATTAATTTCCCTTTTTATCAGTTAGTACATATAAACACACGTTTCCTTACTTTTAGAAACAACAAATTCAAAAATTTAATTCGTAAAACCTAAACTACAAAACTCTACCATATGCAATACGCGTTCGTACTGTGAGTCGACTAAGTACCACGCGGCCTGGCGTACATTCCGTACGAAAGTCAGAAAGCTGATACAACAAGCACATGAAATGCGCTGCTCAAAGCATGTCTTCTGAATGTGTTCTTGTATTGCGAAAGTGGCAGTAATGAATATGGAAGGTGTTTAGAAGCCAGAATAGAAGTACTTTGCCAACATCAAACGGACAAAGGCAGAAGCGTTGCACTATTTGGTAAGCCGTAAGTTCTTCAATTTATGTTTATTTTAATACAGGTATAGCAATGTATACGGGGGATACAGGGTTAAAAAAAATGGTAAGCCAATTTTGACATGATTGAGAGAGTCGCTTTTTGGGGTCACAAAAGTCCCAAAAACAAATAATTGATTCGATTGTGAAAAATCATGATAAACTCGCACTCACATAATGCTCAGCGTTCTTAGAGGGTTAACACCATAGTGCTGAGTTGTCTATGTTGCCTGTGGTCTCGTATTAAATTTCAAACTGAGCGCAGTAAATGCGCTTCTAATGAGCGTAATTAGAGCCACAAAACGCGCTCCTTTTTCGACTTAATGCGAGCTCAATAATGAACTCACTCACGCGCGAGTGCTAAAGCAAATGGCAAAGCCAACAACAACAGGAAAGTGTATTATATAAAACGAAATTAAATGGGATAATAAAGGAGTGAAAAAAAATGCAGGGCGACAAAAAAGTGAAGAAGAATTCGTTTTTATTTCCACAACAGCAAAACAAGAATAAAAATGGGAACAAAACATGAACCTCATTAGCGCCGTACTTAGGCCAAGTAGATGTTGATGGTGTCGTTGTTGCTGTTGTTGTTGTTGTTGGTTTTACTGTAGCTATGTGGGTACTGCTCCATAATGATTTCGTTTGACATAAAATACGAAAAGGTGGCAACTGAAGACATGCGTCAATTTGAAGGTGCGCTCATTGGCTGACTCCGAAACGAGGGTGACTTAAAAAGTGCTGCAAACGGGTTACATACGCTGAATGATGGTGCTATTAAAGGTAGAAGTTCTTCAAGCAACTAATGAGACTACTACCATTTAAAAGCATCCCCTGTACTAAACTATGCATTAGCGTTCAATCGTTGACCCGATTCTTGTCATCAGCATCCATTATATCCAAAGATTACAACCTAAGCTATGCACTAAAGATCTGCTTATATTAAAACTCTTAACGGTAGGAGTTTTTTTTTATGAAATTCCTATTCAATTCGATTTGGTGCGATTCCGAAGATGAAATTTTAAAGCCTCTCTAAATCGATAACTAATAATCTGATCTGAAGTCTATTCCATATTCCTCAAAAAGGCTTGAACCGTACGGGAACGTTGTACCAACTACCTGTTTGTTATGGTGTGATAAAGGGTCGTTTTGCCAAGTGATTACAATGAAACAGAGTCGAGGGACTAATAAAAAATTCTAGATGAATTATTGCATAAACTGTGGTAACTACAAATAACACAAATATATAGATGATACAATATTGGAACCGAGTATAAGAAAGACCGAAATCAAAAGAAATAAGTCTGCCAAATAAACTCAAGTGATTTCGAAACCACTCTAATGAATTTGAACTCGTCTACACTCATTTTCTAACCTGGCAATGGCGTAATGAGCGATAGAACAGAAAATGAAATCAAACAAAACGAAATAACGTTAAAACCAGATTGTGCATCGACCCACAGCCCACAGTAGCTGGGAACTGTAGTCAGAGTCGAGATCGAGACATTTGCATGAGAGCGAGAATGCACATTTTACGTTAGATACTTTGCACTGAATTAAATAGCTGCAATAAATATTTATATTTGATTGAATTTGAAATTGATTTAATGGTAAGCTTGTAGACGTAGGCGAGCAGCGCTGCGCAAAAGAAAGAAAAATGAACACAAAAAAAAGGTTGAAGAGTAAAACCGACTTATGAGCGACAGAGCGCAGCCCTCGCGCTGTTTCAAGCCAGACGGGCTACAATAAATGCAAGTCAGCTGCGAGTAGAACGGAAAGCACACTGTAATGCGGCAAATGTCGAATAAAAAAGTCCTTTTCAATTAAGCCATTGTGACCGGCAAATCAGCAAAGCGTCCCGACTGCGACTCCGACTGACCGACTGAGCGAACGCCACCGCTGTTGCGGGCGCCGTCTACGCACCAACCAAGCGGCGGCATGAATGACGACGACCGGCATGACTTGACGATTTTGTGCCACAAACGACGGGTGAAAGAATGACAGACTGACAGACAGACGGACAAACAGACGGCCATACCTTGGCAGCAGCATCATGCAGACTAATTTTCCAAATGACGTAAGTCAAATTTCGCTGCCGACAAATGCACCCGCCGTTGCATTTGTATAGAACACCATTACTCGACCGAGTCGCAATCTGTCCGAGGTTAAATTTAAAAAAAAGAAAGAAAGGAAAAACAAAGAGAAAAAAATTCTATCGAAAGTTCTTTAAAGCAAATCACATTAAGTAAATAATGGAAAGTGTGTATTGCTATTATCTGCTGTAGATACTCTACTTCTTTCTATTTAGACGCTTTCGGACGATACGAGTAGCACTTTTGGAAATGCATCAACTGAAAGGCAAAGCACAATAGGCGCGTGCGCCCTACAGATCGCCCGGCGCTATGCTTCTCAGCCCGCTGCACCGGCGTATTTGATGCAATACTCTTTTCTGAGTGCGTGCGTGAGTGTGTGTGTTAATCACAAAATTAGTAGATGACTAGCTGCTTTTTGGGCTCATTTTCATTTTTTACTCTCTCACGTTCACTCACACAATTTGTCTGTCTGTAATTAATTCTCGACTTTTCAATTTGTATGTGTCCCCACGGCAGCATAGACCGCAGCCGTTTCACTTTAGCGGTCGCCGCCAACGCCACTGCCACCGTTGAGCGGCGCGGCGGTCTTTCTCTTTTGTTCTCTTCATATTTTCATTAATATTTTATTGCTTAATTCCTTTTGTTATGCTGATTATGCCGACAAATGAGGCAACAGCGATGGCGTTGATGATGGCGATGGCGATGGCGATGGCGTCGCTTTAATCGCACCAACTTGCCGCGCTGCGCAGTTCACTAGCCGCTGCACCTCGTCGGCAGCGTAGCCGGCGTTGTCGTTGTCCATGGGAAAAAAGCGAAATACTAAAACCGTTGATGAAATTTAATAATTTATATTTAAGCAGTGAGTCTTAAGATTCATTTCTGGCGATATTTCAATAATTTCTTTGGCCCATTTGGCTTTCACTCCTTCTTCTTTTATAGTTTAAAAAAAATGTATCTGTATATATTTTTCATTTTGCGACTCAGCGTAATTTGCGCTTCACGTGTTTTAACTGGTTTCCATAAGACAACGACGGCTTTGGCTGTGTCCAACGGCGGCAACTGACGTGATTTTTACACACGGAAAGCGCAGCAAACAGAATCGAAACGCAAAAAAAACGTATAAAAATTATGTTTTTTTTTCTTCTTTATGTATCTGACAGAAAATGTTAATTTCAGTTTGTCTCGGTAATTTATCATCTTCTGCTGTGCCGAGACGTTCTTAATTTTTTCTTTTTTTAATTTTTGTTGTTGTTTTTCTTTACTACTCAACGCTAATCTTGGCTTTGGTTGCTATCGAATGTTACCGTGCGCCGCGCAACGCTGCCAGGCACGTTCGGCTTATGGTAGCTTAATCGCTCAACCACTCAGCAGCGCGAACGCTCGATGGCTCGGCTTAAACGCTTCTAATTAAATCGAAGGCGCGCATGTGTAACATTTGAAAGCGTTTGCTGTGCCAAAGAACTACGACTACAACTATGGCTAAGCTTACACAAAGTCTCTATGACCAAGTGTCGCAAGTTTGGCTTTGAACTTGGCCGACAAAGCGTTTAGTAAATGATTGATGTGGTATTAATTTTAATAAACGCTTTAGCTCAAACCAATGCTTAACTAATGTATCTAAGGCATGATGAACGCAAATGTTATCATTTGTCAGATACGTTTTTCTAACTATCTGACTTGTGTGAACTTTTTTTTTTTTGTACTATAGGCAGCTTCCGCAATAAGTATGTATTTACATAAATCATTTTGCCAAAAGAAGACGGCTTATTTTTAAAGTAGTGGTGCGTCATTAGCAGTGGATAATTTTTTCGGTTCAAGAGAAATACAAAAAAGAATATCTGATAGTTACTAAACTCTCTAATCACTGCTGAGCCAACACGTTGACGCTTATCATGCCTCAAATTGCATACTTCCTGTTGCATTGAGTCAGTTCAAAAGTCAATTAGCCAATGAACCCATCACAAAAGAAAGAAAGAAAATGTGCAAAAAAAATTAAAAACGAAAGAAAAACATATTCAAAAGTCGACAAGAAAGCCTCTTATCAGAGTGAGTATTTTGTATACGCAAAGATGCGCTCCGAGAGATATCTACAATGGTAGTGCAATCCGAACCGAACTGATCTAATCAGATCTAATTCATTTCACTTCGTTCCCATGCCATTCAAAGCAATTCATTTGATTTTGCAATATAACTCAGAAAACATTTTACGCAGTACGCATGAGCAGCGTTGCTCACACCTCTAAGAATGGCAACAACAAAAAAAAAACACTAAAAATTAAATTAACTGACACACAAAAAATAAACGATAAAAAAAAAAATTAAAAACAATAACAGCAAAAGTATGAAATGAAAAAACAATAATATTAAAAATAATAAAATGTATCTGAGTACCTATGAAAAGCGCCGCTCACATAGCTGATGTTGATAGCATGCGTAACTAAGCCGTTGTAATTGATTTCAATGCATATTTTGGGCATTTCAACGCTCGCACAAAAACTAACAACCGAAAGAAAACCTTCCACGAACAACGGAAAAACGAAGTTATTGCAGAGGCCGACACCTAAGCCACATTTGAGTTAAGCTGCTGCAGCGAGTCGTTGAGCTCGGTTCAGTTCAGTTCAGTTGAGTTGAGTTGAGTTGAGTTGATTCGAGCTGAGTTGAGTGCGGCGTGAAATTCGTCTCGCCATTTGAACGGCAATGAACAGGCAACAATAACAACAACAGCAGCAACAACAACAACAATAAAAACAATAAGAGAACAAAGCAGTTACTCTGAACAAGCCGAAACAAATCGATTTGGCGTAGTATCTGTTAGATATTTTACTCGCTGGCGCATCGCATCTTTTTCGCTTCTATCGTTTCTTTTTGCTTATGGTTATATCCCAAAGTGACTACTATGGTAGCACTTCGTGGTTGAGGACATCATATTGGGTTTGTTTGTCTACCTAATCGTTTTGTATTCTTTGTTCTAACGATTTATGTGAAATTTGTGAATTATGCATGGCAAACGATCGCAATTGCGATCGGGATTGGTAGTATGAGACTGCACAATGACAAACGGCGCTAAACAGTGCAAGTGTTATTTCAGTTTTTCTCAGCTACTTTATCAAATCAATGCATACAAACTCATTCGCTTGCCAACAATTCGAACAGTCATCAATCTAAAGTCATTCGGTTGGATGGTCCGAGTATGTTCCATTCAGAATTTAATACTCATAAGAACGTTCAAAAAGTTCTCACAATGATTTTTTCATAGCACTAAAATTCATCAGTGAGATTGACATTTTGGCTTTACTACAATGCTTCAAGCACAGAGATGAATACAATCGAGCAATGGATAGTTTCATACTGAATGACATTTTAATCGAATCAACAATCAAAGATATGGTGCCATGGGATGCCTAAAATAATCAGTTTTTATTGTTATTATATAAAGTGTAAATGAACCTAACATGACTTAGTTAAAATTATAGTATTAAGGGCAACCTAAACAATACCAGGATGTGTGGTTTTTACATATTCAATCCAAACAGTGGAAAACATAGGTTTCTCTTTAACTCAATTTCAAGTGCAATTGATTACGTTAATGCTTTTATTCGAGCAGATATTTTTGATAAGTGCCATGCTGAGCTATAGCGAAACGAGAAATCAAGAAGTGAATGTATAATCTCAAACTCTATGATCCTAACTGGAGCCACTGCACCTCAAGCAGTTCGATCTGATAATGTGATCCAATATAAATATTTTTCTGCAGAACTCTACCGATTGTTTGTACGATCAACTTTAATATATACTCTATATGGTAATATTAGTAGGCTTAAATTGTGTAGGGGAGATCAATGCTTGATTCTAACTGAGACCATCAAACAAAATAGTTCTTAGCTATTTTGTCAGCTCCAAAGCACTTCGGTTGAACCGCTATAATTTTTTATTGGGTGATGCGAATGTCAGCATGCTAAATATTATATTCAAGCAGATGTGTTTGTATTGTTCTAGACTAGTTTAGGTTGCGGCGGCTGATAGGCAAAGCGCGTGGACCATGCCTCAACTGCACTTACGCTAAGCTACCGACATCGGTCTTGTATGTGCCTAGCTTGCACCATATTTCGTGATGACTTTTTTCAGGCCTCAGTAAGCCATTCACTGCAACGATCCATTAAAAAATATAGCAAAAATCAAATGTTCGGATATCTGTTTGTTATCTCAAAGTAGCTGTGCTTGGAGGGATTGTCGAGAGTCAATTGACGCGAATAAATTCATAGTTTTCACGGTTTAGTAAAAGTAAAAAAAAAAGCTACCGAAAAGGTGCGGTGGCCAACTTACCGGATTCACTTGCGGCTTCTGTAGATGTGTCGCAATATTCGTGATATTCATGCCCATGGCCGGAATCTGAGAGCAGCCATAAAGTTGGCCGGCCGTCGGCGTCATGTCGGTCAGCATCTTGGCGGTGTTTGTTGGATTGGTTATTTTGAGACGTATGATTTCGTTGTCGCACAAAAAAAGTACAAAAGGATGTGATTTCAATTGTCTACTTCTTCTTCTTATTCCTCTTCTGTTACTGCTTGTGATCCGGCTTACGTTTGGAAACGCTGCAGAGTACTTGTCAAAATCTCCGATTGGACACCGTTTGCTTCAGTGCTAAGACTGCTTCTTTTGCATGCTGGTTTACGCTCACAAGGATTTGAGTATTCTTGCGCAGCAGGACGCGTTTGCTCTTTTCGGTTTATGTTTTTTTTTTCGCACTTGCACGCGATTATTTTTTTTTCGGTATTTGTCACTTTTGCAAAACACAACACAAAAACAACAAATAAACAAACAAATAAAAAAAATTACAATAAAATTAGAGAAGAAAATTTGGAAATTCTCTTTGCTTTTCGTTCGCTTGTTTTTGGCTTTGTACGCCGGACACTCGTTTCTCACACAATGCAAAACAGTTGCGCGTTTTTCTTAATGGAAAATCTTTTGTACGCAGGATCTTATTGTTCTTCCGTACGATCTATCTGTGCCTGCGTCCCTCTGTGCGTGAGCGGCAACTAATCCGTCAATCCGGCGCTTGATGGGCCGCTGACAGCTTCGTTGATCGGAACTGAGTTGCGTTGTCGACCGGACACAGCGTGAATTATCTTTGGCTGCCGTCGGTATTGATTGATTTTTCTTGGTTTTTTTTCTTTTTTGTTTTGTTTTATTTTGTTTTGTTTTATTTTCCAGCTATTTTATATTTTCCGACTGCGTCTTTGAGGATTCTCAATTAACTCGATTTATTCTGTGTATGCAAATTATTCATTTGATTACGCGCTTTTAATTTTATGAAAAAGTTAGTTTGTTGGTTTGATGAGTGCTTCGATTTGTATTGATTTGATTTGATTAGTTTTGAGTTGAGTTCTTTGCGTTATGCAAAACGCGCCCGTTTGTCTTTGCTGCCCCGGCGCTACTGTTTACTAGATACTGTTCGCTCCGGCACTTGGCTCGAAATAGACTTTTAGCAAATCGCAAAGTAATGCAACAACAACAACAACAAAACTACAATCGACAACGCCAACAGCAAGAACAACAAAAATGTCAGATTCGAATGCAGTTTTCAAACTGTTGCGTTGAAGTTGCCTTGATTGAGGAAGTGGCAGCAACGCGAGCCGCGGCCTTTTTGCAGCTGCGCCTAGTTGGAGTGGAAGCGTCGAAGCTAAGTCAAAGTCGAAGATAGAAGTTGTGTAGTTGAAATTGAAGTTAAGCTCAATCGTATTGAATCGAGTTGATGCGTTTTGCGTTATGCTTTTTTTTATTTATTTTTGTTTTGTTTTGCCTGGTGGTAATATCGCCGCACACAATAAATAAAAATTTCCGCGCAAAAGTTTTCGTCGTCGTCGCTGATCGTTCAAAGGCTTGCAACTGTTTCACGCGATGCCAAGTCAAACAAAAAGCTTGCGATAAACAACAAAACGCCAGCAGCGCGGCGGCGCAGAATCGCAGCGCGCAAAACTATTGGCAGCAGAAGCATAGGCGAAAACAGAGAGCAACACAAAGACGAGAGTCGAGAGTCGAGAGTCGAGTATCGTACCGAGTTGCGTTGAGACGTGCAAAAGAGATGGTGGTGTCGTCGTCGGCTTTGGCTTCGTTGTCGGCGGCGGCGGTGGCGGTGGCGTTCGTGTTGGATTCGTTATTCGTGTTTATTACGTATGCGTTCGCATAAGTGTGTGCAAGTGTGTTTGCAAAAAGCAAAATGTAGCGCAGCTGAACTACGTAAACACATTCGCTGGCGGATAAATATTATGAAGAAGCAGGTTTTACGTTCGCCTCAGTTGTTGATGGTTTGAAGGGCTTGGCTTTGTTTGTAGTATCAGCATTGATGTTGATTGTAGCACTGCTAAAGGCGGCGGCGGTGGCGTTCTGGGTACGCTGTCGTTGTCGTTGCAATAACAGCAGCAGCAGCGCAGTAACTTATAACAAGAACAACAACTCTAGAGAAATAAACCCACATCCAGCCATTCAACAAGCGAGACACACAAACGCACAAGCACAAAATTAGCGCATGTTGCATGTGTGCCCATCGGTCTGCTGGTGGTGGTGGGTATTGATAGCAGCTGATGGTAGTGGTGGTGAAACGAGCAAGCGCACTATTGCGGGCTTTTGGATTGGCCTAAGTGAATTGGTGTATATGCGTGTGAATGAGATGCAATGAGGGCGCTAGTAGTAACCACCACCATGAATAAGGAATGCTCACACACACGTCATCACACGCTATCGCAGCGAGAGAGCGTTGAATTAGGAGTGTGTTAGAGTAATATACCATTTACAAAACACCGGCACCCAAAGCGCTCACGATCATCACATTTGGATAGCCCGTTGCATTAGCAGCTGACCAGCAGAGAGCGTACTGCGGTTCAGTACCAACGCCACTAATAACCCACATCACATCACATCACATCACATTCATTCATAAAAATCTTGCTCAAAACTAGTTTAGAAGCTGGAACTGCTTAAGTCAGCGGTTGCTCTACCATACTCTCATTCTCTGTGACTGTGTGTGTTTAGATAAATTTGTGTTTGACTCTCTTTGCGCTTCATCCTCCGCGAAAGGTAAACTCTGTAGAGACGCCCTGCTGCGTGCTGCTCTCGACCAATCAGCACATTGTCTTATGCCCAAAGCGTCTTAACCTATAATTATCGCGATGGCCGCTGTGCAAGTGAGCTGGCATGCTGTGCACTGTGGATGTCGTTGTTTCGTTCTGGCGCGCGTCGAAGCACTCTGCTTTGTGCTGCTCTATCTCGGTCCACACTCGTTCGGCACTCACTCTCGGCTGGCGTTCAGTTACGTCGCGTGCGTGCTTTGCAGAGTATTTTTTCCAATGCGGCGGTATTTTCAGTTCCTTTCTCAGCTGCATATTATCCTTTGTCATTCTTAGGGAGCGTTTTTTTTTTCTTATTTCCCTTTTTTTGAGACAGTGACAATTGTGTTTTATTTCATACTGTTGTCCTTTTTTGCATATCGTTCATATTGATTAATCGGCTTAGGACGAGTAAAGAAATGTGGTTGTAAATTAAAATTTTATTGAAGTTTGTGGTTGTAATAGATAACCAAGATTTGTTTGTTGATGGTTTTTTTTTTTTTTTACTTGAAAGTAATAACTTAAAATGAATGCAAAAATCCTGAAGCAACACCACTGAGACCGTGGCATCTATAAATAACGTTAGAAGACGTTTTCGAGAACAATTACTCTACTAGTGTTGTGGAACACTATTTTATCATCAAGTGCAGAAGGTCTCAATTTAAAGATAGAAGTTTACTTTGTACTTTTGTACTTTGTTGTCTTTCATATTTTTTTTTTTGTCAAAGTAGCATAACAATCTTGGCACTTCAAAGAACTTTGTTTTTAGTAGGCACCACTGTCAGAGTTTAGGTGTTCTTCATTATTTGGTTTTATCATAAATATCTATATCCTCATCATCTTGCAACATGAATTCAATCATTACACTTCAGGATAAGAATTAGGATAATGGTTGACGTAGTACATTACAACTATTGTTCATCTCATCTAACCCTCTTAACTAAGCATGAGCCAATTTTTTATATAAGCCTATGCCTACAATCAATTTGCCAACCTCGTATCACAACAGTACCTTAACAGTAACTATAGCTGATTAAATGTCTGATTAAATGTGCTCTAACTTTAAGACATAGATTTCATAGTTTGAACTGCGGAAACCATTTTTTTTTTTTTGGTTTTATTTTTTGTCTTCAATACCATTTTTAAACTTCTTTTGGAAGCAATTTCTCAAAATTTACTGATATAGAAAAAAGTTGAAAAAATAAAATTATTTCATCAGAATAGTAAATTTCGATCACCAAATTTTTCAACAACTATTTAGTGTGCTGGTTTGATAGTGATAGTAGCTAGTCAATTTTGTTTATCTATTTATAACCTTTAATTTACTTTTAAGGCTCGCGTCATACCAAGCTCTGACAATAGCATAATAGTATAATATTTGAAGTCGTTCAAATCTGTAAAAGTACTACGGAGTCGTATCAACCCTACTCAGTGTCACATACATTTGATAGAAACTCCTTTTCTCCTTGTTTTTATATATTACGTAATAATGAAAATGTAAGTTATGACGTAGTTAATGCGACAATGACGTGAATTTTCACCCTTCACCCAAAGCCATAAAAAGATCTCTGCCAACTGATTAAATTGAAGATAACATAAACATCTTCCATGCAAGTGTCGGTTAGGAAGTTTTCTGGCAGCCGCAGCACAAGCCTCGATTGTCGTAATATAATTCATATAAAACTGGACGCCGCGCTCCTCTTGGAGGTATCAGGGAAATTTATATAGGGCCATATATATGAACATATTCTATATTCGAGGTGAAAGAATCTAGCTCTGCATTAAGCAAACTGCCTCACTTTGATGTCATTCATTGCATTAGAAATTTAATGGAAGTTTCAAGTTGTCATTGATTAACCCTTTAATTATAATCAAAGAAAAATGTTAAGCTTTTTGGAAAATCCTTTCCATAGGTTTGTACTTAAACTTGCCACTTCTGTATGTCACACGATTACAAAAACACACAACCACAACAATTTCCTTTACATCAGAAAATATGTTGGAAAGAGATATACTACACAAATATGCATTCTCATTGCGTTGCACTAAAATCAGCCGCCCAAAGGTGCAACTCAGCAGACAAGGCCATTTTGGGGCAAAGAAAAGAACATAAAGAAAAAAAGAAGAACAAACGCTCTAAGCTCAAAAATTGGGCGTGTGTGGGCGTTAAGCATCGAGCAAGTGTAAGACAGACTAAGTGATTGACTGGCTTGGCTGACGTAGCTGTCTTACTTGGACATGGATACGAACTGAGGCCATGTTGCATGCTGTCATGTGGCACAAACAGGCTGCAACAGCCGATGAGAAAATCACACGAAATATGAGCAAAAGTGATGAGAATACAGGCCCCCAAATGGCTGGTTGGCTGGCTGACGTTGACGTTAGATGCATTCACATGTGTGTTTGCGAGACTGGTATTTTAGCATCAAGTCGGAGATGACGCTGGCAATGGCAATGGATAACCCTCACAGGCTTAAGGTTGACAATGCATATAACTGTATCTATGTTTATGTCTATAACTGTGTGCCAGCAGCTATGCACAGCAGCAAGCACAACCATTTTACCAACATAACAACAGATTATTTTGTATCTGCACCACTTGCTCAAACAATAATTTAAGAATAGTTTTACTTCAAGCTTCTGGTTTATACTAAGTAATTTTTTTAGATGTGTGCATAGGTGTACATAATGTGTGTACATAATGTTTAAGCGCAAAACTTTTGGTTCGGTCCATTTGTCGTCGTCCTCCTAGAGTGATGGGCAAGGTAGATAGACAGATAGTGTCAATACTCAGCACATTGTGTAGGCATACAAACGCATTCGGATTTATTTGTTTGTTGTAACAACTACAATCTAAAATACTTTTAAAAAACATCAGCAGACGAGGTACGATCAATAAGTTCCTCTGTTAGACGCATGTTAGCCGCATATTAGAAATTTACTTTATTGCATCGCATCTCTTGTTATTTGATCGCATCAACTCCCCATGAATATGCTGATGTATTAATGCAGTGACAAATCATTTTTTCTAAGCCACAGCGAGGCATGTCTGATCAGTGCCTTAACCAATGACACCGTGAAAATTGCTCCCCGAGTATTATTCACTGCGCACTTAACAAAATCGTGGACCTGTTGTTTTCGGTGTTTTCTTGCTGTTTTGGAAATAGTCTCTCTCTCTCTCTCTCTCTATCTTTCTCCAGATTTTATCACTGATGGTGACGTAATGCAAAAGCTTGTGAGGCTTTCATTTATAGCGGTCGAAACAAAAGCGAGAGTTATCAAAGTCTCCAACGCCGACACCATTCTCGTATTTAATTTATCATGTAAGATATTTATTGCCTTCCTTTAAAACATGCCCAACACCTTAGATCGGCGATCAGCGAGATTCATGTCGTGCTTCGCTTCAAGGATTTCCCTCTTATCGATGGAAAGTACACTTTTCCCACTACAAGTGCCTGTCAGGCAACAACTAACCAATGAATTTCTCTGGCATTTAATATGTGGTCCGTTGACAAGTGGCATTGGACGTTGACAATGCAAAGTTTCCTTAGTAACGCCGTCACATTTCTTCAAAAACTGCAACTGTAACTGTGCAACAAACAATGCCAATGATTATGAGATACAATGAATTTTAGAATAGCCAAAAACACATCTTTTACTCTACTTTGTAACATTGCGTGCTGAGCGCTGCTTCTTCGATTTTTGGCTTTGGCCGCTGTCACCCAAATGCATGCCAACACCTGCATCATCATCATCATCATCATCATCATCATCATCATCATAATCATCGTCATCATCCATTCTGATTACGAGTACGGCTTTGGGGCTGTCCATGTGCTCATTTTGCGCTGTTAACAATTTTAATGACACTCATTGTCAGCCATTTTAACATTTAATTAAACAAAAGTTGTAATTTGTCAACGCTGGTGTTGTTGTTATTGTTGTTGCTGTTGCCACGTGAAGTGCTGCACTTGTGTGCCGCCCACGTTGCTGTTTCGCCACGCCCTGGCCCACAAGCCATTTGAGAATTTACCTGAACGTTACTTTCCAAACACGCCCGGCACTACACTCCACTCAACTCCACTCAACTCCACTCCACTTCACTTCACTCCACTTCACTTAAACAACTCTCAACGCGCTATTGAAATGTTTTGTTGTTGCTGTTTTTATTGTTGTTGTCTCTCTCAATTAAAAATTATTCATTTTAATTGAATTTATTTTATTGCGCTTTTTAATTAAATTGTTAGGCGCCCATTGCGCCAACCGCGTTTGCCAATGACGCCGCCGCCCCATCCAACAGCACAACTCACTAAGCCGAACACGGACATCTACTTCTCTGTCTATCTGCCTGTCTATCTGTCCATGTATCCATCTATCTAACTGTTGCCACCTACACCTGACATCCGAGGTTTGCAATTCGTTTTGAAAATATTTAAATGGCTTCATTTGCTTGATTGCTTTTGTTTTTGCATATTCGCATTGTTTATTGTTGTTGCCTCGTCGTTACTGTTCCAATTTCAATTTCGATTTCAATTCCAGTCCCAGTCATCAAAGCCATAATCGATGTAGCTAGTGTCGCTCTTAATTGACGAATCGGCTGATTGACGGTGTTAGACACTCAGCAACTGAGCGACTGACTATTTGCTTCGATCCGATAGGTTAATTAAAATATGACGACTTAATTACACTTTTCAGCAATAAAGTTCATTAGGCAAGCCACAAACGGCAAATAGCAAGTGCCAATTGTCGTTTGGAAGTTGAAGTTTATCTGTTATTCGAAGTATTTATTATAGGCATGACTTGGTGATGTGGAGCATGAGTTGGATGAGTTATTTTATTAAATATATTTTTATTTTTTTGAATTACATTTTGAATTACATATATTTATTTGAACAACCAAAGCCATTGCACACAAATGATTTATTACTTAACTAGTGCTCGATATCACTTTGGAAACTAGAGTGTAAGTCTATTTAAATACATCTCATGAGTATATCAATTTTTCACCACAATTTTCCAATGTCATTAACACCAATCTGAGCTACCCTCAGAACCACAGCGGGATTTGCCGTTACTGGCAAATTGCTGCATTGTAGTAGGATATATTTTTTGCAGTAAGCGATTTTTACAATTATATTGGAAGTAGTATATGCTCAAGAAAATACCACTCCAATCAACTCCAGCTGGTAGGCTAACTATACTGGCAGGGAGTATGATAAAGGATTATATATGTATATATAACAAAAAATTGTAGTCGGTTAGAACTAGAATAAAACCAAAAAAAAATAATTAAAATCACGTTAACTTCAACTATGCCGTTTTTAAATATACTTCTCCCTAAAACGACGTAGAGCCTTATGTTATGTAACATCAACTGAGGCCCCGCCCCCTTTGATGAAAGCTTCGAAAACGCTCCGTATTTAGGCTATACCATCCAGTAAACCCAGGCTATTGCAATTTTCATGTTTAATCTAAACTTTAGAGGCTTTTCTAATACAACTTTGAACAATTTGAATCATTATTTTTTATGGGTGCACCCACCGCCGAAAGGTCAGATTCGACTCCGACACATCTACAGCTTATGGTATAAAGAAAACTTCGTACAAAACTTAAGCCAAAAAACAGAAGTACTAATTTGCATGCGTATAGTCTTACAAAAGATAGCTATAGCAACACGTCTGATATCTCTTTGACATCTCCTTCACTGTGTTACAAACTCTATGACTATGGCTAAGAGACTGTTTAGAGTATAAAACACCAAATAAATTGCAGCTTTTTATCTTCCTTTATTCACACCGCTATGGATCACAGGGCTTCCACAAGGTTAATTCAACTTTTGAATATCCGAGTCTTGTGTGGTTTACGTTAAGGGGGTGATTAGACTGACCGTTCTTGTTGATGAGACGTAAGACCACCATACTAGGATGGTATGGTGGTGGATTATTTTTTTTTTTTTTAAACATAAGCAAACCGAGGCACGCAGTATAGACATACAATCATTCTAAACTGAGCACTGGGGCTGTATTGAGTGACATCTGCCAATACCTATGAATATTTTTTTATACGATTAGGTGGCAACAAACTAACTGTTAGTAGAAATCGTTGCACTCAGCACGCAGCTTAGTTGTAGCTCAAGCAATCTTAGATTTCACACAGTTGACTCTAATAAATCAAGCTGGTCAAACCTACTTACTTACAAACTTACTGATATTAATGGCTGTCATTAAAAAATAATTTTAATATTGCATCAAATTAATTAAAAAGTCCGAATCATTACCATCATCATTGGTTATCATTGAAGTAGCGAAAATGTATTCGTTTACCAGTTGAAGATAGCAAAAGGCGGCAGGCATTCCCATAAATCGGTATGCATCTAATGAGCGAATGAACGGCAGGTTGTGGAGCGATGCGGAACCAACAAAGTGAAATGAAGACCTTTTATACAAATTACTCCATTAGGAGTACTTTACGGTGCAACGCAATCAAAGCGAGCGAAAATCCGAGGGCGAATTTTGCCCGGACAATGGAACACAGTGGCAATTGACAAAAAATGGCAGTAGAAGATTTTATTGCGAACGTATTGTTTGACTTTGGTGCATAATGCGAACCGGCCGAACACTGCAAAACGGGAAAATGTCCGGGTAAGTGAATGAGGGGAGTTCAATATGGAATGGGAGGAGGCAATGCCATTGAAATGGAGCGAGACACAATCGGACAAGGGTGAAGTAAGCAAGGCAACCACAGCAAAACAATAAAAACCACAACTAGAACAACTTCAGAATGAAGACAACTCTGAGGAGAATGACGACGATAAGGGCCAACGTTGCGAGAGAACGAGAACGATGAGGATGAGCATGACGAACGACGAGCGACAAACGACGAGCGACAAACGACGAGCGACAAACGACGAACGACGTTCGACGACAATGTCGGCGTTGACGACTTGAGGCTATTTTACGGATATCAAAATCCAATTCAGACGATTTAAAGGCACACTGAGCTTAAAGCAAAGCGGTACACTACACAGCGACAACAATGTAAACGGCCTATCGATGTTGCGGTGTGGGTGGTGCCGTTTTAACGGAAAGTGGCAAACAACGACTTTGGCGACCCAAACCTCATGAATGCGAATGCGTTGTAAGTACTTTTGGCACTATGGCACTGTGTTGTCGTTGTTGTTATTGTAAGAGCTGATGAGCGGGTGGATGAATGGGCGTTCGAGTGGGCGGCTGAATCTAGTCTAGTGCGCTAACGTGCGTCAACGTGGGGGATGAGAGTCATTGTTCGGAGAGCGCTGCAGAGTGTGCAGCAAAATACTCGAGACAAGTAAAAATACAAGTTAACATTGTGAGCATGTGTATGTGAGTGTTTACGCAATAACCAAAATAGGTAAACAGTATGAACTGCCAGTAATGCTGACTCCCCCCGACGCCAACATCTGACGTTTTAACGAACCCAGCCAACCAAGCTCACAGCATACCCAGACTGACTCGTATGTTTACGTCTGGTTGCTAAAATTACTAGGTGTGGGCGTGTCGCCGAATCGTAAATCACTTTGAAGTGGGTCGCCGTAACCGTAACCGTAGCCAACAACGACAACGACAACGACAACGTAGCAGTCAAAGCAGCTAAACAGAAACTTTTTTTCTTCATTTCATTTTTTTCTTCAGTTTCGTTTAGGCTGCTTACGGCCAAAAGTTTGGCTCATTTCGCCTGAGAACCAGCAGCAGAACAGAGGAGAACAGAATCGCACAGAAGCTGAAATGTGTCCAAAGCAGCGCGAAACATTAAATGATCGCGCCAATGAAGCGACAAAGTCGCAAGCTCGAAGCCAACAACAACGGCCACAACAAGTCATACAACCACCATCATTAAACATGCACAAAAATCAATCAATTTTGTTGCGAAACCACAAATTTTTAACGGCGCCTTCAGCTGTTCTTCGCTGTTCTGTTCTGCAGCGCTGCGCACCATCGCCAGCTCGTCATTCACATCAACACGCCACGTAACGACATGGCTCGTCAGAACGCAACGCAACTCAATGCAACGCTCTCAGTGCGGCGTAGTGCAATTCACAACTCAACTCAACTGAACTCAATTCAACTCATCACGTCACCATCACAGATCACATCACATCACATCAGATCAGATCAGATCAGATCAGATCGGATCAAATCGGATCACAGCACATCGACGAGGCCCAAAAGCTCAATTCGCTCGTCGCTGCTCAGTCAGCGTCGCTTATCTACGTCAACGCAAAGCGAAACGCAACGCAATAAAAACGTTGACGCTGACGCTGACGATGACGCTTTGTGTGGAGCAGCGACCGCGGCTGACAGGGTTGTACTGTCCAGCCCAGTTAATAATAATAATTATTATACAAATTAAGTCAGAAGTGCAACGCGTGTTTATGTCAAACAACATTTTCACCTCATCGATTTCGCTTGAACGTCGCTTATGCTTGTACAGCTTCAATTTCGGGTTTTCGCACTCACTTAACCGCGGCAGTCGGCTCGCATCAACACGTCTCCGTCAACACGTCTCCGGCTCGGAGCTGATGCCTTAAACTGCTGCTCCATCTAAGATGATTTATATTTGGCGGTTTGATCGATTAAATGATTTAGTAATTCATCGATTAAGCATAATCATTACTTTGACTTAGTTCACCCATCGCTCAGCCATGTCAAATGTGGATGTGTTAACTCAATTTGATGGGCGAATCTGAATTAATTTAAATTAATGTGAGGCTATGAGGCACTATACAAGTGATACACGTTGATGGTGCTCAGTTCAGAGTAGATACTCGTTATATAATAATAATATTGTAGCGAGAATTCACCTAATCTCGTAGGCTTAATAGCAATAGTACTGATTTTTCGAGTTCTGAACCACAACATACAGAAGGCAAGGGTCGGCAGCCTCACCAGAGCTCATCATATAACATTGCACATAAAATTTTAAAATAGCAGAGAGAGCTACAAGAATCGAGTAGCCCACGCACAAGTCCAAGGGTAAATTTCAAATGGGTCCTGGAGCATGAAGACTATTAAGCCTTGCTTTTTTGTTGTTGTTGTTTTTTTTTTTTTTGTTCTTAAGAAGCTGCGCGCCTTTGGACACAAGAACAAAATGCAATTAAGACCTATATAGCTTTAAGGAATAATCTTAAAGATGATTATGAAGCCGACCAATTTGTCTAGGTATTCGTCTGTTAGAGAACCTGATAAATAGTGTGAATGCCTTGACTAGTGCCGTTGGCATAAATTATTGTTGTCGTCGCTGTAGACCCGGGAAATCCGAAAATAATTTTCCTCCTCATCGTTTCATCACCTACAGTAGTCATACGCTGAATATTTCCGGAGTGGCATCTACCAGAAATTCAGAGCAGCTCCTTGATCCTATAATTTAACGATATGAGGTAGAAGTTCACTGTCGGGATTTGTAGATTTCTACTGGTGCCTTGTTTAGGTTCTTGCCTGACCACCTGACCACTTTTTGTACGTTAGTCTGCTCGTTTCCCTAGAAAATGTAGCGCCCAGAAACAAAAGACTGGCGTATTCGATATTGTCTTCAATGCTAAAAATTAAGTCCTTTTATTCTTTTCCCAACAACTAAACGCGTGTCCCACGTACACGAACGCCCATGCACACATACGAGTATTGCAAGCCGCTCCGTGTTGTTGTTGCATGCCAGATAGCCTTCTAGCTAAGGCTGTATAAATAATCCGGTTTCATGTTGCTCTACAAAGCAACGAGAAGGTTTCAATTTTTTATTTGTTTTTAATTTTTAAATTTTATTTTATTTATTTTTTCCTTTTTGCTTCGCATAGAAGTAGTGAAGGCAGGCGACTGACTCCTTGAAGAATTAATCGGGCCCTGGCTAATGGCACTTGCAACTTAAGCGTTGCGTTGTCTTCTGCTTGTTGCTTGCGCCTAATTATTGTTATTTATTAGTTTGTTTTATCGTTATTATTTTCTTAGTTGTTGTTTAATGGGATTTTAATGTGACGACGTTGTGCAACAGGTTGACGAAATGTCGAATTTGCAAAATTGTTGAAATTTGCTGATTACCGCATCTCAACTCACCCAACTCACGGGTGCGAAGATGTGCGCCACCTTTTGCATAATTGATCGATTGCAGCTGGAGGCATTTAATGAAAATTATCGTAATCAGACTAAATGCTCGTGCTACTGCATGGCGCCACATGCGCCAAGCGGTGTCTTCAAAGCAATGTGTTGAAAAGTTGTGGCTCCGGCGCTGGGGCGTGTTCCATGGTGTTGTTGACGTCATAATTTTTTGGTTTGTGTGGGCAGGACCTGCTGGTTGCAATTATTGTAATTCGCATATGAGGAATGTATAGCAAAATCTCAATTCAATTCAATAAGAAACTCTTATGTTACACACACACAAAGACACTCGCAACAGATGCACACAGCGGCATGTGCACCATTTGTGATCATTTGTCTTTGACACAATTTTTAATTGCATAATTACGAATAATTATTGACTGCCACAGCTAACGTTAATTCACTGAATTAAACATTTTTGTTCGCTTAAATCGTTTCACATATCATTTTACATATGCATGTTTTATATACCCTACAAATAGCAAAGTAATCGCATTGCTTTGTCTGGAGCTTGCCAATATAAAGTAGATAGCATTGAAGATGTCAGTAGGACCACTAATGCAAGAGGTGCAACTGAGTCCACCTTGAAGTCACAGCAAGGTATTAGTTCGTTATCAGAAACCTAAACTATACATCTTTCTATCTATCTATACACATATATATAAATGGATGTTAGTCTGTTTGTTGGCTATGGCATCCGACACCGTTTGACCGAACACCATAAAAATCGGTGCATATATGGATGTCATCATGTAGAATGTTTGTGTGTGAAATTCGATGAGTCAGTCTGCCGGGAAACTCGGGAAATTCCATCCAATTTTATGCATACAATTATATGAAAGTATGAAAGTTCCAATATTACTTCATCAGTTGGCCGTTGATATGTATTTCAAATACGAAATCGAAAGCCTGACAAAAACAAATTAATTTAATTTTAACTGGGGGTCATATCTTTGGTGCATTCAAAACAATAATATCAATTTAGAGTGTTCCAAATCCCAAGCAGCGAAGGGGCCCTAATTGAGGCAAGTTGATTTAGTCATATCTAAATTTTTTAGGTAGAGAGCCGGCATTTTTCTGCTTAAAGTAAAGCTATTTAAGCAAGAAGACTTTGTTCTAATCAATAGTGTAGTGGATAAAGAGTATGGCTGGCATTTTTTTCATCACTAAATCATTTGTCTTGTTTTTATGTATTTATTTTTATTTTATTTTTTGCTTCTTTTAATTTTAAGTTGGTGTTTATCTTATTACAAAAATATTAATGTTCCTGAAATTTGGTCATAACAAATTATGTTTAAATAAAGTTAATCCTTTACCATCCAACGAATTGTTAAAATGTTAATGCTTTAAGCGGCTGTCACATGAGACCACTACTTTTTGATATGAAACACCTTTACTTTTAGTAGGGTTAAATTTCACAAGCGTAACGCTCGCATACAATCAAACATCGTCATCGGCTCCCGCGCGAAGGCATACGAAGTCGTTCGGGTCGCTCACCCATATACAATTAATGGAAGTGTACTACGCATGCCGTCCCAGAGGTCTTGGTTCAATTACCCATGGCGGGCGGAAAAAAAATTTCAAGTTTTCAATTTACCTGCGGGGAAAAAAAGCCCCGCGTTTCACAACACAAGCACATTCACATATATTTTTGTTTATTACATATGTAGTTGAACAGACTTAATTTCACGTCAATATATGTATTTAAGCTCTGATAATTTCAATACCCGGTTCATATATATGAGTCCATGGCCATGGCCCAATTTCAAGTTCGCATAGGAAAAACTTTTTGTTTTTTTCACTCCTTAAATTTTTATTTTTTTATTAATTTTTTTTATTATTTCTTATACGAAGAGTACATTGTCTATTATAAAATATAAATCGACTTTTGTACAAAGTTTTATTGATAAGTGGGTGAAACTCCTTAAATAAAGAACTGAAGTTTCAACAGAACAAATTTGTAGAGTGAAGCCCTAAAAGTTGAAGGACGAAATAATTACTGGATTATATAGCCTTTCTATAAACTGATGAGCCAAATTCAATATTTTATCAGAAGAGCTTTTTGCCATGTATATGGAAAAGATAGATATAGCTATAGATACATATAAACTGAAATAAATATACAATAACATAAGATTACTGCATTCAAACCTTTGGCCAATATACGATTATATTTCGAAAAAGAAGAGTATTACAACTTCGGCATAACCGAGGTCAACATTCTGACTTGTTTTTCCTACATGAAAATAATCAACATTTTCTGCATAGCTTTGCAAGTCTACCTACCCACTTATTCGCAATGCTTGTAGCGCCGGCACACCTCACAGCCCCCGTCTGCGACATAGTAAAAACCGAATTTCGCTTGGTGTTGGTTCGCAATGATATGCCATTTCGGGTTCATGAAGTGATGCCAACTGAAAGTCGGTTTGCAATATTTTCACCGCTCTTGTTAATTTTTTTTTTTTTTGAAGTAATGAATTGCTGGATTTTTTCTTCGATTTTTTTTTCGCAATATGTTTTGTTTCTTTACTTTTGGTAAGTGGTAAAATATATAAGAAAAAAGAGTAAAACGAAAAAAAAATGTTTCAGTTTCCTTTTCAGTCCAATGGCCACACAATTAATTATTATGCTCGCTGCCAATCTGATACACACTTGCTCAGACATACACATGCACATACAGAGCACTTGCATACAGCGGCGGGTATATATGTATCTAGATACATGAGGCGGCTGTCGTTGCCGCAGCCAAGGCAGCAGCATTGCAGCCGCATTTTTCGCTCTGCGCGCAACATTCGCGGCACACAACCCGTAATTATCTTTCGATACCAATCGAAAACGAAAGACACAAAAATTTATTATTGTGAATTAATAAATTTTATGTGCTCCTTCTTTTCTTCTTGCATTTTTCTCCACTCATTTTTTCTCAATATTTTCTACATTTTTTTTTTTAATTTTTTATTTTAAGTTGCAGCACAGAAATGCTCGCATAATTTTTCTTGGCCAATTTTATTTTCAGTTGTTGGCTTTCCAAAGTCCACTTCGTTGCTGTATTTCAAAAGAGTATTTTTTTTAATATTTTTTTATATTTGCATTATTTAAACGCAAGCGGCCCAATACCGACATTCCTTTTATATTTCTTGTTGTTATTATTGTTTTGCCTCTGACATTCGCATATATCTTGGGCATTATCTTGTCATGTGATCTGTGCGCGAGTCAAAACGAAACCCAAACGAAACGAAGCCGAATGAAAGTCAAATCATTTTTTGCTTAGCAGACCGATGTTGTTGTTGTTGCTGTTGTTGCTCTACAACTGCCAACATTTTGAAATTGTTACATGCTGCCCAAAAAGCGTTCTCGCACAATTGGCTATCCGAGAACTACGCGTGAAAAACGTGATTCAGAAATCACACACAGAGTGGGACATACAAGTTACGCATACGCCGAGTCAGACACCAAATCTATATATAAATAGGCCAAGATGTGCTCCTTCGCCACACTTTACGCCTAAACTTTTTAACCGACTTTAACACAAAAATATACCATTCAATAAACTAGTGTTCGTCCAGCGGTTGACATTCAACCACAATCGTAATAATATTGAATTGTAGTATATCAATCTAGACTTAGTAACCACATGCGTTAAGGTAATTTAACAAAATGTTAGCGTGTGTCATGCAAAGCGTGTGTGTGAGATTTTATTGTAGTTGTATATATGAAAACTTTTAACTGTATTTACCCCCATGCACATCTGCAAATGAAAACCTGTCGAATGGTATATTTTTCATCAAAATCGGTTTTATGGTTTAGGCGTAAAATTATGGCAAAGAAAATGTCTTGCCCTAATTATATATAGATTAAGCAGCAATCAGTGACCCATAATGTCATGTAAAGTGCTCGAATTGGAACCAGGAATCTATTATATTTGAACGATTTCTGTGACCCAACAATTTTATCTCTGGGTCGGCTTGAGTGAAAGGCAGTCTGTTACTTCACGACCACCAGATTTAAGTCACTATGTGAGGCTGTATTCCTGACGAACTAGATACAACTCCTAAATAAACTTAATGCCTTATTTTGCATAACTTGAACTCTGTTACATTACAACTTGGCAGCTACATATATGACATACCACCACTGTGGTAATAAATCTGAGAGTACACTGTGCGCTTATTGTTGATAGAGAGTATGCCTTTCTGCCACATCGAAGACCCTATATATTTAGTGTTAAAATTCTTCATCAGCTCGACGAGACGATCTGCCCTAGGAGGGGTATAACCAATACAAACAACTTATTAAAATTGAAGTTCTTATTACTGTCCAGAGTAGAACATCCCAGCTGCTTACTGTGTAAGCTTTCACGGGGTTTGTTCTATTCGCCGCTTGGAACGTCGCCCAACTTCGCCGCCTAACCGCTGGAGCTTTATCATTATAGCTTTTTCTTTTTACTTACACATTTTATTTGTCACAGATGGTAGAGTGCACGGCGACCATACGAGCGGCCCCGATTTCGAATCCGACCACAATCTGCAATCGGCACCTTGACAGATTGCTTGATGGCCACAGCAGAACAATTGGTTCACAATTTCCATTCGCTTATATTGCTTGATTTCAATTCTAAACCGAAATAAACGACTTGTAAATATTTTTTTAAATAATTTAATAGATAAATGTGTCGAAGATGGCACAAAACAGTGCCTTATCGAAACAATTACAATTATTGACATAACGCATTAAAATTTGGAGGGACTTTATTTTGGGTGTACACACGAATTCTAAAACTATAATCCTATGATTAAAATTTCTTATTACATTTCATTATTTTGATTGACGTATTTCCTCATTTTCATAATCAAAGAAATCAAAGTTCTATTAAATTTATTTTGGAACAATTAATTCGAATTGCTTGGTGGTGTGTTTGTGTTGGTGTTGGTTTGTGCGAGTGCTAGTGCGAGTGCGTCATTCTGAAGGGAAATGAGGGCGTGCACAGAAAAACGATAAGCTTTTAATGAAGTTCCAATAAAAGAAACAAACACTAACCAATAAAAAATCAAATAAAGTAACAAATATACAACAAGAAAAAATGTTCGCTGGGGGGGATAGAAAAAATAAAGTCGCACTGAAACACAAACACAAAGAGAATCATAGCGAACAGCGATAAAAGCAATGACAACTGTAGAACAACAACAACAATTCCATCAACAAAAGCCACTAAAAGGAAAATTATATAGAGCGTCATCGGGAGTAGTGTTTTGAGTAGGGGAGAACGGAGTCGGCAACAGTAACAAAGAAGCAGAAGAGGAGCAGGAGCTAAAGTGAAATGTTGGCGGCACAGCAAATTTCCCCTTATTGGGATTAACGCACAAAAGGCGTGGCATTTGGCGACATTGACAACAACAGCTACAACAACAACAACGACTATACCAGTAACAACAACAGCATGAATACAAAGCCAAATAAACAAAACCCACAACCACAACAGCAACAACAACAAACCAGCTCACTTTATGCGGCGCGCGTATCTGTCAACATTTAAGCAACTCTCTTTATCACCACCCCAACCCCCCCCCCCCCCACCACAAAAAAAAAAAACTTGAGGGTTGACTGAATGAATGTATCTGCATCTGATTGGATAGATAAGGACGAGAGCATTGGCTAGGTAGTGGGGGAACAACGTTTGCTAAGGGCTGACAATAGCGAAGTAGCAGTAGCGAAGCCTGGAACAAAGTAAGGAAGCAAGCAAGGAAGCAAGGAAGGAAGTAGAGAGTACACATTGTAACTCCTTTGCAGCTGTTTCGTGCATATCATTTTTATTGCGCTGTCAGCAGAATGCGAGAAACATCAACAGCGGTTCAGCAACATTAATGTTGTTATGTTTTCACAAGGCTGTAGAAGGCATGGGATGGATGATGGTGGAGTCTATGTGGGTGTAACTCATTGTTTACTTAAGCTATGGGAATGCCATATGAGTATGCTCTGGATGCTGGTTAATCGAAGTGAACCCCCGAAAGGTGTTGCAACACAGAAGAAGACTCAATACATTTGTTCAGCCACTCAGCCACTCGGTCACCAATACACTCATTCATTTATTCATTCAATCAATCAATAATTTACCATTAAATTATCGTGGTGCACTGCCAACGACACCATCTTAATTTCAGATCGACTCATTCATTTCTAGTGTTTTTGGCTTTAAAAGCATGCAAGCAAATAAAATCGAATCGAATCGACGTGTATGACAACCGCGAGATGTAAACGTGATCATACAATAAATTTTCCTCAAGAGCGCGCAATCTGCTTGGTCGATGTGGTTAGCAAGGAAATCGTTAGTAAGACCCATGACATTATTCTCGCTGAATGCCGTACTAAAGTGCTCGAAATGTTGTATAGGACGGCAATCAATATTTTACATGATAAATTCATTAAGCTTGAAAAAAGTGTTGGCGCGATGAGTGCTCTGATTTCTCTCTGTTGACAATAAACGGATACGGCTGTCAATGTCAAATGAAACTGTGGACCTTTTAAGCGAAATTCGTTGGAGTTTCTACACCGAATTGTCGCCATTACTAGAGCGACCAAGACAGAATAGATTAAGCAATATCCAAAACAATGCAGTTTGCCTGGGAAAGGTAAAAAATGAGAACGGGGCAGTACTGAAATAAATTGTTACACCGCGTCTATAGAAAATCGAAGCAGATATGGCACCATTTTTCACAACGATAGAACACGATAAAACATGTCATCTCTAACAGGGTACTTTTCGGTCGACCCTAGTATTTTAACAGCTTCACATTCTGTCTTGACCATTTAACATTGCGCATACGCCGTGGTACAGCAATAATAATTACATTGCTCAATGGTTGCTCACTTAGCTCGCTAAACGTTACGGACTCCATTCTACAACTAACTGCATAATGTTTGAATGATCTATTAATATCAAGAAATATCAAGATTAAACTTCATTGGATTCAGAGTGTTCTGAAAGAGAGGGGGAAACTATTGAAAATGATGCAATGATGCCCACAAATATTGACAAAACATTGAACCGACAGATTTGAGTTCAGCTGCATTTAGTCATAAAAAATGATTTTGGGCACCAAATTTGTTGGCAGTGCTTTGACTGTATACACACAAGCACACGCCGTTGCAGATGCAAATGCAATGAAATCACCTCGAGCGACGCCCCGAATAAAGCCAAACAACGAAAAGAAAAAGCGAAGACCTGAGAAGCACTTGCAAAGTGCAACTTTTAACCTCAGCTGCATTTGACGACTTTGACTTTTTGGACTGCAATTGCGAGATAGCGAGGCTTTCGTTCGTGCTTCATGCAAAATACTGCATTGCAACGCGAACCGCGACTCCTTTCCCCTCCAATGGCAACCATTTTCATGAAGCTGCTATCGTTAATGCTAAGACCACTGAGGTCTCGGAGACCGTCACAAGGCTCGTTTTTGTATCTTTTTTCTAATATATATATATATATGTGTATATGTATATTTTTTTCTCCTTTTCGCACACTACACATAGCGAAGAGTTGGCATTTTAGGCTTGTCGCTAAGTTTGCACTAAGAGTTATATATTATTTCATATAACTTAATATTTAGCATTTTAAAGAAAAATTTTACACCGTACAATTTAATGAAATAGTTAGACAGACTAATAATAATAATGATAACAAACACACATTCCACTCGTACTCATTAAAAAAATTCTTAGAATCGGTTCGCAAACTAAAAACAAGTCTAGATCGCGACAACAGCATCACCTATTATGTTCCAATTATCCTATTATGGATTCGGAATCCAGTCATACACATTCTCAAAATTTCATTGAAATCGGTGGGGTATTTTTCGAATATAATCTCAACAATCTCCAGGCGTTGGTAGATTGTTGACTAAGAGTAAATTTTCTTGGCATGCAGTGCCGGATTGTCCGCGCGGCCAAGGGCCACGCGCTACGTGAAAAAAAAATTTTCAAATGTTTCATTGAGCGAACATTTAATTTGAAGATTTTTATTCTCGATGACAATATTATTGCTTTTTTATATTACATTGTCATATTTCAAATCAGCCTTTGAAAATGTCGGTTATTTTTATTTATTTTTCGTCGACTGCAGTCGAAACAACAGTTATTTTCATTTCATTGCTTCTGCTCCGACTGTAACTGGCGACTGCTGAATTATTTGAAATGGCGACTGGCGACTGGCGACTGGATTTATACCACCGATTCAGCAGCAGAATTTTTATTCGAAAAGTCGATGTGCAATGTTCGGCAGCTCAACAGTGAACGACTCTGCTGACATTTTGCTTTGTCTTCATTCGTTTTACAGTTAGTGGATGCGGGGAAAGATAAAATTGCACCTGCCGACGAATCATATAAATTGATTTTTAAAAAAATGGCACAATCAACTTTGCCGAATGTAATGATAGCATTACAAAATCTTTTGTTATCAAATGCCACGGGTGAGCCTAACTCTCCGAAATTAAAACTAATGAAAAACTGTCTCCGTTCATCAATGTTTCACAGCCGTTTAAATTCATTGACGATAATTGCGACTGAAAATGTTATATTAGAAAAGGTCCACTTCCAAGATGTTGCAAACGATTTTGTAACTAAAAAGATAGAAGAGTTAATTTTTAAATGTCGCACTCTCATATATAAGCGTGAGCATACTCTTTCCCTTTTTTAAAATGTTCCTGTGCTTAATATTTTAACATTATCTAACACAGCATCACCATAACTATAATTTACAATGCTCAGTAGTAAAATTCTCCTTAAATGTAACTAAACTCTTAAGTATTTCTATTCTTATTATAATTATTGTACAATTTATTTATTTATTTATTTATTTATTGATTTTTTTGTAATTTATTTATGCCCATCAATTTTATGCCATAACTATCTACATTAAAAAAACAAAAACAGCTGGACTACAATACCTAACTAACATGGCTTAATTTACATGACTTCAGTGCCGGCACAGCTTTTCTCTGATCATAAAGTATTATAGGTAGCTGATGTGGTGACCAACGCAGTGGCTAGGGAACCCTCGGTCTCTGCTACAAACCCTCTATTCTTATTGAAATAATCCAACCAAAATTTTCTCATTTACTATGATTTGATTAACAGAAAGTGAAGTGTATTAAAACGTCTACGAAGTCAAAGCAATTATATTTCATTTATTTATTTATTTATTTTTTGTTCCTCTTTTCATTATTTTTGTTAGAGTCAAGTTTTGTGGGCCAACCCACTTTTTGACCTAAAAGGCTTGCGCTCAGTTCAGCTGCGAGTACTTTAGAAAAATGTATTTTCTTTTTCCTTTTTTTTCTTTATTCATTTTCTTCTTCATTTTTACTTATACTTTTCGATCATTTGTTTAGTTTTGTACGATGAGAATTATTAAAAATTTTATTCGCATAATTTGTGAATTATTTGCGCGCCAAAACGCCTCCGACAAAAACGCTCGAGTTGTTTGTGAATGCTACTCGCTAAGAGACACTCTCACATGCACAAACATGCATACATACACACAAAGTCAAACTTGCCAACATGGCCAGAACAAAGCTTAAGCAGACGAGTAGACATCGCACTAAGTTAGGGAAGTAAGACGAGTCTTGCCGTGCTTGAATTGTGGCATGACGTTCTCGGCCCTCTCAGCACCAAATTTATTCTACGCCTTTTAAACAAAACAGAATTTGTAATACTTTTTTTCATTCATATTTAAGTGTTTGCATTATGCAGTTCGTGCAGACATTGTCAAATGTGCAAAAGGCAAACAGTTTTGACATCGTGGGCGCTGCACTTCAAATACGAGTACACTACAATCAACAGGAGTAGTATACAAAAGCCGTTTGTTATAGCAATTAATACTAAAGCAATTGGTGAAATATTTACTATAGTTATTTGATATCAGGTTTCAAACTGATTTACATTAAACACATCTGAATTTCATGCTCCAAACGTTACTCAAACACATTCCCAAACACAGCCCTCATTAAGCTTAATCAAATCGCCGTTTTTGTCAAAGATTTTTCAAAACATAATCCAAGTCTTCTCAGGACCGTCTTTCAACATTATCGCTGCCACCTTTCTTTACATCCTTGGAAAATCGCATACATATCTTAGATAAACATTTGTACTAAAAGTACCAGTCAACATACGATACGATCTGTTGCGTGAACACCTTCCGGATCGACTGATCTCACTAAACGGCTATGTCAACTGGGCGGCGAGATCGTGTGATTCAACGCCGTTAGACTTTTTCCTTTAAGCTATTTGAACGATGTCATATTCCATTACTAATTGAGTTGGTAATAATATTTTGTTAAATACGAAAGTCGTTTGCGTTTTATTTAAAAAAAAGTTAAGCCACTCTTATTGAGAAACCCTCGTAATATATAAATTGACTCTAATAAGTACACACTATCAAAGAAGTCACATCCAAAACCAAACTTTGGCAAGCCCTGCCCAATTACATATCAAATATTCTGCCTGACAACAAACGTATTTGAAACTTATTTAAAACTGCTTAAGAGAACTTTCACCAAACTCATTTAAAATAACTAGTGCTCTCCCAGAGGTTGAATTTCTATCACCTTAGCGACAATACGAAACGGTTGAGTACCATTTATTTAAATCTCAAAATATCTTTTTAGAACGGAGAATTAATGACATGACCCAATCATGAGAGGAATGTAATGACGTTTTATTTCTATGGTTTATCTTTCACTCTTATATGTGACATTGTGTGGTGTGTCGGTGTGTCCTTTCCTTGTAGTTCTATTTGTGATAACTTTTAACTGTTTTTACGTCCACAATACCTCACTAATTTTATTAAAATTTATATTGTGCACATATGCAAAAGAATACTTGTCGTATAGTATTTTTTTTTTTTCAAGATTGGTTATATGGTTAAGGCGTAAGATGATGGTAAAGAGAATTTCTCAACCTATTTATAAATATTTGTATTTATTTAACCTATCAACAAATCTTGTTCTATCCAGCGCGAAACCTACAGCTGACTGTTGATATGGTCGGCCAAACTTATTGTAGGTAACTCACATCAAAGAGCCGAGTGAAATCTGGTTCTTAAATCGTTAGTTAAACCACGCCAGAAATATTTTCCACTTTTTTGTTTATATCAATGCATAATAATCCGAAACTAATTAAATTGTTATGAGGCGGCAACAGCAGGGTGACTTCGAGTAGACAGATATCAGCAAAGCTACGCCTAAACAAAACGATCATGCAAACATTTGAATAAATACATTTTTGTCAATGGGGAGCATCGGCACACCAACTCAACCGAATTCAACTCAGTACAACTCGAGTCACCTGTGTCCGCTTCGAAATTTTTTTCAAAAGCGCACCGCCGCAGCTAATTAGTTTAATGCTTTCTTAGAAAGCAAAAAAGGCGAAGCAAAGAGAAAGTCAACATACGAGTATACACTGCCATTCATAAAAGAAAATATGTAGAACTTCAAAGGGCCAACATCGATTGAACCTGCTGTGTCGCATGAGGCCCCTGGCCTAATTAAAGTGCAAAACTGATTTCAATGCAAAAGAACTGCAGAATAGTCGAGAGAGGAGGTACAAAATTCTGTACGGGGCGCCAGCAGCAATCATTGTGATGTGTGTGTATGTGTGTATGTCTGAGCATTCATCAATCAATCAATCAATCAATCAACGAATCGTCGAACTAAAAACAACAAAAACTGCAACAGACAAAGTAAGAAGAACAAAGTCAGCCAAGCCGCTGGCTGCCTGCTGCCTGCTGCCTGCTGCCTCTGCTGATTCAATCATTTATCACTTTTCGTGGGCAAATTGCACACGAATTCGTATTCGGCTATTACTTTGAGTCGCGTTGCAGGGCATTCGTTTAATTAGCTCAAGGAAGTCGGTTTCAATTCGGTGTGCGTGCGTGTGTCCGCTTGGCCTTTGTGGTCGTTGGTCATTTGCCGAATTTGTATTTGTACAATTTGACAAATTGTGCACTTTGTCGGACAGTAATTTGACTGCTGTCGACTGCTGCTACCGACTGCAGCCGTTCAACAAACAACAGCAACAGCAACAACAACAGCAACAGCAAAAGCAACAATAACAATGAAAATAACAACAACTAAAACTGCAACTGCAACAAATCGAATCGAATTGCTGAATTGACCGAACTGCGTCTCGCCTTTCAGTGATCCGAACCGCCTCTTCTTTTGCCCGTTTGTTTGGTATGTTTGCCTGTGGCGAGGTCAAACAAGTGAAACACGAAAGAGTGTAATGAAATTAATTGAACAGCAAACAAAAGCGTTGTCTGTCCTTTCGTCTATTCGTCCATCCAGCCATCCATCTATCCATCCTGCTGAAGGAGCGACACAAACGATGGTCTAACAAAAACGCCCAACAATCTAATAAATTCTTTACAAGCGAGCCAAGCAAACAGTGAAAGTGCATATACTATCTGTCTATCTGTCTGTCTGTGTGGGTGTGTGTGTTTGTGTGTTTATGTGTGTGCTGTATTTTGTATGTATTTTGTAGCTGCATGTATGTGTGTTCAATTAACTGTCAGCTTTTCAAATGCAACAAAATGAAAAACAAAAGAAGACTAGCTACCTATCAGAGGGTCAGCCGTCAGCATCAGCAGCCTTTTGACACCTGTTTGAGCCGACTCGCCTTAGCTCAAGTTGAGTTGAATTGCTTTGCATTGCATCCTTTCGCTGCTCATTGATGATGTTGTTCTCTATGCTTAGCTGCTGCTCCATAAGTCGTTTGTCTATAATGATGTGCATGAGAACGCTGACGTTGTAGCTGTCGTTACCACTGAGGCCGGGTCCTAGCATTCATCCATCATTTGTGTTGCACCCAAAAGCAACATTAACGAAAAGCAGAGGAAGATGACGTTGACGGCTTAGTATGGAAAAGAAAAGGATTTCTTCTGCGCCACATGAGGTTGCTCCTTTTTTATTCATTTCTTTTTCTTGGGCTAAACGAACTTGGCAACTGCGACTTTACTCAACGTTTGTTCTGACTTCTTCTGTCTTGTCCTCTCTCTGGCTCTGAAGACGCGTCTATGTTGTTCTTTATTTCGTTTGCACTGCTAACCTATAATTATGCGTCTTTGAATGCTTGACCTACACACAACATGCACACCTTGCTGCACCTACACTCTACAGACTTCCTTCTACGTCTCCACCTACTTCGTTCAACAATGCACAAACTTTGCTGCTTATGCCAGCGGGCCTTGCAGACAGCTTGTATTTCCAGAGCCAAAGGTTAAACGCGAAGGACATGACGTGATGTGGAGCTCGGTGACTTTATTTCTCTGTACATAATGCAGTTAAGGTTTCATTGCAACATGAGGCAAGAAAAAAACCAACAAAAAATTTACAAAAGTCTTGGCATATCTTTACTTAAGACTTGCCGCCTTGGGCTTACTTTAAACTCAGAGCTATAATACAATATGCTAGCATGCCATATCTATACTATTATATATATCATATAGATCATATAGAAATTGTATGTAACGCTTTGGCGCAAAATGTACTGAACCGATGTTAATAATTTTTTTTTTTAACAACACTTTTGCGCTGTAGAAGAGACTGGCATACTTACATTTTTGATTTTATAAAGGATTCAGTTTTATTTTCAGGATTCAGTTTTTGGAAAACCACTGCAAGAACAAGCACAAAAAGTTTCCGTTGTTATCTTCTTTCTTGTTTATGATTTACACTATGAGAAAATAAATTTAAGCTAGTATTCGTATAAAAGGAATTGGGTCCACGGTCCAACAGGTCTGACTATTGGAAAGTCCAAAAATATGGTACATGCCGCGAGAACCTTAGGGTCCATTGGACTAGTTTTTATTGCGAAAGGCGTTATATGATATATATTTATATGTTGTTATTGTTGAATATATTCTGACCAAATCTGCTTGTCTACGGCGACCTCAAATCAGTAGACACTAAGAATAATCTAAGAAAGTAGATGTCGTATACAGCAAAGGCTTTGGTAGTGACTAACAGAAATTCGTCACTTCTTTGTGTACTTGCTGTTGGTCTCCGTAGTTGGCGGTATACGTTGGATTCTCAAGACATCAGCAGTCGTAGAAAATGAATCGGATGTACGAAATACACAAACTCGCTAAGACTTATTCGGTTTTTAAGGTTTAGATAAAAACTAATGATCTATAAAATAGATCAACGATGATCGCGATCTTTTCTTGTAATAATACATATAAGTCAATCCCATTTACGCTCCTCAGTTTGCTCTCAACATAGCCCACCCAAACTCGGTGAACAAATCAAGTTGCGCCACAAAAGCATATTGCAAGAAATGCCCAAAATGAATTTTAATTTCCCACAGTCTATCAAAACATATTCTTCTCGCACACTCCGTCTATGCCGCGGTACAAATCGCGTATCTCCTACGCTCGTCTCAGACATTTGTTTAGCTGACAGTCGTTGGTACGGGTTGCGTTCATAATTATTTAACGTTTGTTAAGACAATAAATGGAACCCAGCACTATGTTGGAATATAAACAACAACAAAATTATTAACTCTGAAGTGAACTTTATGCGTTCCATTGGTGCCTTTTTTCCGCTGCTGCTTCTTCTGCGTGTCCTCGTTTAAACGAAACCAAATGATACGCAACGAAATGAATTCAGTTCGGTTGAACTGAGTAAAGTGGCGTGGAGTTGAGTTGAGTTGAGTAGAGTTGAGTTGTGCTAACTTGGGAATGTGAGCCAAATCGTACCGAAAACATTTCATCCTTTCGCACATTTTAATCAGCCTTAATGATCTTAGAAACGAGAAATAAAATGAAATATTCCCCCAAACGCTCACTCAACGCAACTCTTCTCTGGGCCAAAGTCGGTGGTAATCTGAAGGGCGCTTGTACCTGTACGATTTCGCTGCTTACATCGCTCATTCCAATTCATCTCTTGTTTGTAGGTGGTTCCATGCCATGATATTGCTCCGCTCATCTCGACTCATCGACTCACTTCACCGCCCTCCTGTTTAGTCTGCACCGATTTCATTACAGTTTAGGTGTGCCGTCCCTCCAACGCTAACCTCCTCATCGGCTGATGATGCACTAAGCCTAAGTCGGAGACGTTAACGATGACGCCGATCACGCTGCCGCTAATGCTGCCACCGCTGCGCTGCACTCGCTTCGCATCTGACGCCGCTTTGTTCTTTGCCGCACTTTTGATTTGATTTGATGCTCGCTCATCTTTTTTCTCTCTCAAATGGGATTTTCTTCTGTTCTTCTTCGGTGTTTTTGGTCTGCGCGTTTTACCACGTTTCCCATTGTTCGCCACAAAATCGGCGTCAAAGTCTCAACTCGATTTCTCTGTGCCAAGTCGCTGTTTGGGCCACTTCAATCCGCTACGCTTCGACACTTTAACGGCCTTCGGCTTTCCTCTTTCGGCTTTCTCGTTTCGTTAATTATGCGAATCCGTCTACTGGCGCCAAAGTGGTTCTTGCTTTATTCTCCGGCTGCTAATCGATTTTGTGCGGCGTAATTTTTATTGACCTGAAATCAATTATTTCACAATGCTTTGCTCGAAAACCAAAAATTAATAATGAGAAGAAATTAATTTACAGCCACAACGCACCAACGCACCAACGCACCAACGACGATAATACGACGTTGAGCCAATGCGTTGCTCGCGATGAGGACGACAACGTCTCCACGCCAGTGAAGTTGGCTGCGAACGAGTTCAGTGCCAGTAGAAATTCAAATTTCTAGTCTAAGTGAACCAATGTTTAGACAAGGTGTAGATGATCGATTTTGTCGAATGAAAAAGGACATTTAAGAACCAAGGCAGAAATCCGCTTGCGCACTGAACAACTCTGTCGTCGGAATGGCTGGATTTCATGTCTAGGACTGTTTAACTTGCTTAACACACACGCCCAAACGTTTCTGCCATTTTTCAAGCACTTCTTGTACAAGGTATTTAGTCAAACGGTGATACAGCCTTCTTATTGAAACAGACATAACCTAAGCCCCGCAAGATCTCGGCTTTCGTTGTGCTTCTAAATTCTTGTATCTCTGATTTTTACATTCACGTAGATGAATAATTTGTTTATTTTGCCTTTCTATAACACTCCTAAGCACTTTGGTAGGTTTATTGATTTGAAGTCACTTCTCCTATACACTCACTCCCTAGCTCGTAAGTTTAAAGCAAGTCTGCCTTTTTGCGCATATTGTGGGAAAGTCAAAACTTTCGAAGAATCATTCAAAAAGCGCCTTTCTTTATTTCAGCGAATTCTGCTTTGCCTTGCTTGGTGTTTTTTCTTTATTTTTATTCTTCAAAAGAGTTTTTAGCAAAACTTTGTTTAGATTTTTCTCATTTTTCGTAATCGTTTGCTTGGCACCATGTAATTAGCCACGAAAGTGAATGCGAATGCGAGAATATCTTCTTCTGCGGAAAAGGCAAAAAATTTAAATGAAATATTTCGCTCGACTCCATAAACCAACTGCAGCTGCTGCTGCTGTGACTCTGTCTGCTGCAGAGCGCTGGCCAGTACTATCGCTTTGGCTACCACGAACCGACTCAGTTCAGCGAAACCGCCACCGCCGCCGTCAACAACCTCATCGCCAACAGCGTCATTGCTCATCTCTGGTTTGGATTTCGGACCATTTAAGCGTGGAACTCATAGCCGAACCTGTCCTTAAGTCAACTCCACTAAACAGACCAACAACAACAACAACAACAACAACAACGGTAACAAGAAGTAGGAGAAGAAGAAGTATTTAAAACAAGCGCTAAAAACTTGTACGTTAATTTCTACTCATCACCGCCCCTCGCCCAACGATCCTTAGCCTATGCCATCAACAAAAGGTTTTCGTATGCTTCCTTCGTCTCATTTGCAGCCTTGACTGGCTTGGCTCATCAACATTGCCGTCCGCCTGTCTTCTGTCCTCGGTGGCCAACACCACCACCTTCATACGACTTCATTCTTTTGCTTGCTGCCCATTTTGGTAGGCGCAACTCGTAAAAGTCTAGACGTGATTGTATCACGATTTCTATCGCCGTCTTTGTTGCTGTCTCAGCTACAAAGGCTACGAGAACCAAAGCGTACCCAACACAAATGAAAACACGATTTCGCGTCTCGCAGGACGCTTTACCGCTGCGAATGACTGCGATTTGGCTTGCTGGTACTGGCGGCTCGAAATGTCGGTTAAGCGTTTTTTTCTTTTTTTCTTTTTGTCTGATTCCGTCTTCGTTGCATTGAATGTTTTGTAGAATATCGTTGAAATATTTCTTATTATCTCTGCTCGTGTTGTTGTACGCGCTTTATTAAAACGTTGATCACGTTTTTGTCGCTGTTATTTTTGTTGTCCCATTTTGCTATAGCCATTTTGAATGCAGTTCTAGCAAGCTAATGTGTTTCAGACCTCTCTCGGATCACGCATACGCCATACGGCACAAGCGGAACAGAGTCCTATGTTGTGCTTATATGCCAGTGTTCGTGCCTTTCTTCCATGGCTCAGCGTCTTGCATTGTTTGCTTCACTATTGGAAGTTTGTATATATATTGGTTTTTCAAGGCCCTCAAGTTGCTATATTTCTAAAATTATGCGCCATAACAATTATTAGAAGTTCTCAGAATTTAGTTAGGTCAAGCTTGATGAAACCCACGACAACTAGACTGATAACATATTCATTTCAAATACTGAGAGGGCTGGTTAATTAATCAGAGATCTTAATATAAATGGAACGTATTTTCCTCTGCATTGTCCCTGAGCTGAAGGCCTAGACCATTGTGCCGCGGCACTTTATATGTATATAGTAAAAATTCGAATGCTTTTTGTATTACTAGTACATTTTAAATTAAAGAAAAGTACCTATATATGCAACATAAATTCAAGGCCAAACATAAATATATTAAACGCAACAGATAAACTAGTGGAATTCCAAAAACAAATAACTTTATGGAAAATAAAGCTCAGGAAGGCAATTTGGAAAAGTTTGAGTCAGTCAAAAGATTTTAAAATTATTCATTATTTCCCAAATGTAGATATAAAAAATTTGATTGGGTGCGTAATCCATTTGTGATAACAAATACTTCTGTATTTGTATAAACTTTGAATGTATAGGAAGTTCTAATTTCGCTTTCTAATAATCGAGACTTCATTTTAAAATATTCGGATGAATCAATTCATTTATTTAGGATTGACATTATTATTATAATTTTAAATATGTTATTTCTATCGGATTCTTAGTATTAACAAAACAAACAATTACCGAAAAAGATCGACACTTAAATGCAAAGGACGATAAATTTGTTTATTTAATTTTTTTACTTTATTTTATTTTATTTTTTTTTTCTCAATTAAAGGATAACGTTCAAACACATTTGTTGGATTATAAATAATGAAGTTTAAAAAATTAAACTTAGACTAAGGTGATGACTATGATGCTAGTTGCGCCGTTAAGACCATGACTGGTTCCTTCTTGGGGGGGGGAGCGATTTTGTGAGTGTAGCCTTTTCACTCTACGCCTTGTTGAGATATAATAAATTACGAAATATCAAAAATCATCATGCTCAAATTTCTTAACAGCTTTTAAACTTATAGTTTTCTTTGTGTGTCAAATTTTGAAATCGTTAAAAGTTTGCCGCGACTAAAAAAAAAGGGTGAGAGTCACTGGCCTAGAAGCTAGTGCTCTTTTCTTATAAATAATTATAATAATATTTTTAATGTATTATAATTACTTTTCATAAATACAAATAAAAGTCCTTTCATCTTTCTTCTCACTACTACAGCTCCGACAACGATCATGTACCCGCAAAGGGCTGTCTAGAAGCTTTCTTCATGTCTAACTTTTGCCAGAGAACCCTGTATGTTCAGAGTAAGACGCTTTCGTGTAATAAAGTAAATTCTTTCTTTCCCAAAATTGTCCGCTTCACACGTTTGCATAATCCTGATAGAGGTTTTTAAATCGTAGCCCATTACTTTATGCACTACATTGGCTCAAGAGGTTCAGGCTCAGGTCTCGTACATAACCTGTTCGTTCGGTTTGTGATTTCATATGAAAACTATTGATTGAGTTGTCATGCTCGAAAAGAAACAAAAAAAAAAACTTCTGCTACAATACCGAAAATAATCATTAATCAATAAATTTTGACTCGCAACCCCTTCGTAATATCATCGAAAGACTAAAAATATTTTAATTTGTACAAATGACAAAATAATTTAAGCGAGCGGTCGTTGGGCATTACGTTGTTTCGCATCGCATGGCATTACGGTGACGGTGGGATACGAAGTCGAAGTCGCGGTCGAAAAATGACGCCACGAGGCGAAAGGGAAATACGAGTGAATCCATTGCAAATGAATTATTGACAAATTATTTGTCACCTTTTGACAAAATGAGTGCAGGTGTATGGACGGCTGTGTAGGAGAGTTATAGCAGTAGACGGGAGTGCTGAAGTCATAGTTGTCGCCCTGCGGCTCATGCTGCTCAATCAGCTAGTATTTTCGACAGCTCATTTTAATACAATTACAAACGACTTGAATTAAATACTTTTTTCCTTAATGCTGGTTGTGTTGGGTGCGGGAAGTGGTTGAAATGTGTTGGGCGTTGGAAGTTGGTTGGGCGACTGACTGTGCGCTCCTGAAATCACATAATTATGATTGGCAGGCGAACCACAACCGCCACAGACGAACGACAAGCGTAATCGGCAAACACGTAAAAAATAGATTAGCGTCTTTTGTCGGTTGTTCGTTCAGCGCCTGTGTCCAAATATCCTTCATTTTTCGCTTCTGTTTTTCCTTGTTTTGCTTGTCTGGCATTAGTTAGCAGTGCTTCCAGTTCAAGCACTCACCCACTCACCCACTCACCCACTCACTCACTCACTCACTCACTCACTCACTCGTTCAGTCAGTCTCTCATTCACTTAATTAAATATCGCGCGCCTCTTAGTGGGTTTACTCATAGTTGAACACATATTTTCTGAGCACTTATAGACGGTAGTCCTGTCCGGGGCAAGGACACACGCAAATGAATATCGACAGCGAAATGCCGTAAGTAAGGAGGAAGTAAAGAAAGTCCCCCAGTGCTAATTATCTATGCAGAGTGTCTTTGTTGGCGTTTTAACTGTCATTAGTCTTCGTCATCGACCTACGTCGTCTTCATCGAATATGCTTTCCCTGTTGTCATTGTCGCTGTCGTTGTTGGTATTTGCTGGTGTCAACTGCATGCCAAATACACCAACGTTCACCCACTCCACATCACTCCAACTCCAACATCAATACCTCCACCCCAAACCAGCACAAGCGTCACCTACGTCTCGGCTAACTACTCGACAATGACGATGACGATGACAACGTCAACCTTCTGCCTATGATTACTATCGGCATTACAAACAATTTGTCGCAGCAAACCCACAACGGCCACTAACAACTAGTGGCCAAAGTATCTTACTATCTAACTATCTGAGTCGCTATCCCTGCTTTGCGCCACTGCATCGATGTTCCGATTATCGCTGTTTCACATGTCGCAAGGTTTGTCACTTAATAATAATAACAATAACACAAACAATGCTACGCTACAACCACTACTGCTAAGCGTCGCCCTACCACCGCTCGTCTTTACTGTTTAGTTAGCCGAGAATGCCCGTGTTGTTTAGCCACAGTTGTCGTTAGTACGGCTCGTTTGTGCGCTTGCTTGTTCTCGTCTTGCCACGTTCCGAAGCCGAGACCCGTAGCCGTACTCACACGCACGCACTCTGGTCGATTTTATATTCCCCCCCTCGCGCGCTCATATTGTAATTTATCTAATGCAGTCATTAATTTCATATTAACAAGGTGTGGATACCAAATTACCTCGGCGCATACTTTCGCTCGTCAAGCTTGCCTAATACCTTGGTAGCAAAATCTGCGAGACAGGTGTTCGGGCACCCAGGTCGTAAGAGGGCTTAATGCCCGGCCACGGTAATGTACAATATATTAACTTTTAAAGTACTCCTTTTCTTTGACGTTTATGGCTAAAATGAATCTATCGAAAATCACTGTTATAGCTACTGAGCAAGGAAGCTCGTTACATTGATTAGAAGAATGGTGTATGAATCATGTAGTATGAGGCAGAAGCCATAGAATGTGGTTCAATTATAATAAGTTGTAAATGTTCGAAATGTCAAGCGTTCTAATACATTAGTTTGAAGCTACTAAATGAGATTTCAAAGACATCTATACAAATCTATACAAATACCTGGACTTGAGGACTTGAGCACTTGAGGACACCTTTAAGGCACAAGTGTAAGAAGATGCAGAAGCTGGTAGGAGGCTGGAACGCCTCAGATTGGTGTCATTGGAGATACCAATGTTTGTAAGCGGGCATTATGAAAAGATTTCTTAAGAATCTAGCACCAACTAAAGCGCTACTCAGGTATTCAAGGTTTGAAGTCGTTGGAAAGAAAAACTGCGCAGAGACACTGACACGAACATTAAAATCCAGTAAACGTCGTTGTACGCCTCTAGCTTAGCAGTCATGCTGAAACTAAGTGGTCTAGAGAGAAGCACACTGGGAAGTTCTGTTACAAAGCAAGCCCGTGATTAAGATTTATGTTCTTTCCCCACATACTGTTCCAGCAGGAATAATTATAATAGTACAGACTCTATATTCCACAGCTTAAAGACAATAAATAGCTCAACTTTATTCAACTTACGCGATCGATCGCCAGACTCCCAATACTTTCTCACAAATCTCACTCATCAAGAAACAACCTTCTGCTTGGCTATCATTGCCAGTTCTCAGCAGTATTTCTCTAAAATTTTTGTCGATTACCACTTGTGCTAATGCGGCGTTGATAATCCAAAAGATAAATCTGTAAATGTCGCAAACGAATGACACGTGACCTTTGACACATTAGTGTCAGTTGTTGTCGTCATCTGTGTCGATGGTGGTGTGGCGAAATTGTACAAAAACAGAAATTAAAAATAGAGCAACACAAAGCGAGCATAGCAAAATTCAAGCCAAAGGACAAACAAGCACAACGACGAGGACGACGACGACGAGGACGACGACGACGACGACGACGACGAGGACGACGACGACGACGACGACGACGACGTACTCGCAATTTACACAATTCTTGTCAAATTAAAGTGCATCCGCTTCGTTGGCCACTTAAAGTCAAAAGTCACAGTGCCAAGCAAAGCCAGACTTAGCCCACTGAAACCAAACCACCCCGTCGTCCGAGTCCGCCACCCCAAACCGACTTCCGAAATCCGCTCGTTTCAATGGTCGCGAGCATCTTCAACGCTTCTCAAAAACAGTTTTCAAATTTTTCAATTTGAAAATCAAATGGAAGGCGGTAGGCAGAAGCCAGGAGGCAGAAGGCATGGGGGCAGCGATATGGTTGGCAAATGTCGAATGTCGGGCGTTAATGTTGACGTTAATAAATTATAAAACGAAACTAATGACAACACAACACAAACGGACGCAGCCAAATGAGACAATTGAAAAATCCAAAGGCTGGAAAGAAGAATGATAGCGGGCGGCAGTAGAAAAAGGATATCGGTTCAGTTCAGGGTTAGTTGAGTTCAGTTCGGTTCGGTTCGGTTCAGTTCAGTGCATGATGAGTATAATGATGCGGATGATGACAATGATTTCGCTTAAGAGTGGGTTGGCGTTTGCGTGTGGGTGGATGCTTGCAATTCTTGAGGGTTGAGCATGAAAACCGCGTAAAGATCGGAACTTATGCAAGTTCAAAGTCATCTGATGCGAAAATGTACGAGTACTCTCGTATTCACATATCGTATTTCGTTTTTGACGACTCTAAAACGGAAGGATGTAATTTGGCCAAAGGCGACAATATGCAGACAATCATCGACAACAAGCATCCGCATCCTCGCACTCACCCTGGTGTCGGGGGGTCGCCGTCGTGGTCGTCGTTTCTGGCACGTGGCTAGCCACGTCACCATGAACAAATGATTATTTTTATTATTTGTTGACGCTGCTCTGAATTTCCTTTTAAAATTAGCGAGACCTTTCATTTTACAGTTTTAAGATACAATGATTAAAGTTAATTTTCGCCTTGTGTGTAATTACGAGCCCACCAACACGCTTCGAAACAATGCCATGCAAAGTGATGGCAAGTAATTTGTGCTCATTTATCTCGTTTAATGAATTCCATATTGAGTAGATACTGGTATCTAGCAGAGGTCTGCGCGAATACATTCATATCTTCCACTTCAGTATGCACAGTACTATTTCTGCAAACAAATTTACGGAGCTCCATTCTCATTGTACACTGTACTCGTACACTTTAAGTGAACGAAGGAGAGCACACATTTTTGCTACACACATGCAAGCGAATAACATGTGTCCCAGTAAATTGCATAACACATTTTTAGAATTATAAACAATGACGTTTGTACAACATTAGACTTAGACCCTGGTGATGACTACGATGCTAGTGAGGCAATGGCTTAGAAGGCTACTGGTTATTTCTTTTTGTTGTTAATTTCAGATAAAACTGTTCAATTCTAATACTATGAATCATGTTCTTGTTGGTTCCTATGAAAACTGAGCAATGTTTTCATTCACTGTACAGTAAGTAACAAAACCCAGTAAGTACAAAAACCAGTTAAATTACTGCACGCTACTCAGCATAGAGGAGCTGTCGACTATCAATAATATTTGTTTAAAAATGCAGACCATTGGGTTGCTTTGTCCGAATTCGCACTATCGGTGAAGACTACACTGAGATGCCTCGAAAGCAGGCAGCTAAGCATCCTGCTGCGTTCTCAATCAATCAATCAATGGCAATCAATGGCAATCAATGGCAATCAATGGCGTAGCGCGTTCACTTTAAGTAAACTTTTTTCTTTTGTTGTTTTTTTTAAGTTATAAGTTTTAAAATAACATGAACATGTGAAGGAACTCTACTGTCTATTAAAAAAACAAGGACATCATGCGCATATCTATATATTAAAACGGAGATAATATATTTGTGGTACCATTTCATCCTATTTAACGTCAATATTTATTAATGAAAATTGGAAATTGGAATTGGAAAGGTATTGTTCTAAAGCTGTGCGTAGGCTAATTTTAATGTCAATATATCACAGTTAAAGCAGGAAAAAACAGGTGAGAAAATGTAACGTTTATGACAACAACAAGCATTGAAAAATCCATGCGGTTTGCTGCTTGCTTAGCGAAGTAGTGGAATGTGAGAAAAGGAGACGAAAAAGCAGAGATAAGCTGTGTTGTGCTCCCACTCAGCTGTTGGCGAGAGGGGCATGCAGTAAACCTTAATGCAACTACAACGACAACGGCACACGTAAAAATAAAATTATGTGAGTGTGCACTCACGGGGCTCTGATGTGAAACATATTGACACATTATCGGTACACATTTTCAACTGCCCACGTTTTACTACTTTCTGTTTGTATCAAAATGAAGCGCTACACAAAACAAGACAAAGCTTATGTAAAAGGCGTATAATTGTTTAGGCCGTTTCATTTGATATTAACTTGACGCATTTGGTTACTTAGTGTCGGTAACATTCCATTTTCTTTTCACACGCAACGTGGGGAGAGAGCAATGTTGTGTGTTTGCGCTCTCTTTGCTGTCATTAGTGTATGAATGTTGAATTGCTCATGAGTTAGTGAACAAAAACAAATGTTTTTTTCTAGAATGCATTCTATTGTGTCGGCCGCGGGTTCACCTCGTAATCATATAAAAGAGAACAGCAAAAGATGCACTTATGTATATTCAGAATGAATGAATGAATGTTTAACTATTATACATTCATGCAGATCTCAAATATTTAGATACCTGGATAGAATGAGAGAATTGAAGGATTAATAGATAGATAGTTTGATTCATTGATTGATTGATTTACAAATAAATAGACAGATAAAAAGGCATATTATACCTATACCAAGATATTGGGATAGATAGATTAATAGATACGCGCACACCCATGTATACTTGTATATATAGGAGTAACTACGAGTATAACGGCCACTCACTGAGTTGACAGGAAACCTATTTAAGCAACACAATTAAAATATTAATCATCGAATCTGTGCATAACCAAGATCATCAGTTCGGGTTCATGTGTTACCACGGCAGCCAAAAGCAATGCCACCAATTTGTTCTTCAACGAATCCACAGCAGTTGAGCAGACGAACTTCGCGCATACCAATTCTACCAAACAGTACTTACTTATAAGCATTCGTTAGTACTGCTTAGTTAATGAATATGTGTAAACGCTGGTAGAAACACTATCTTCACTCGAAGCATTAGAAGATCTACGAAGTCATAACGGGAATTCAGTGAATTTTTGACGCTGTGTTAAAATTACCAGTATAGGCAGTTGACTTATTTTTAAACTTATCTCAAGTAACGATAAAAAGCCGAGATCGTTTCGGATAAACATACGCAACATCAGATCTTCACATCAATCAAAATAACGACATAAGTTGGGCTCCATCAAAAATACTCGTACTCCTTCTTGCCCCCGAGTCTTGGCATTCCGTTTAAATGTCAGCTGCTGAGTGCGCTTAGGTTGCCGGCTTCTGTTAAAATGCTTACAAACAACAACACAAACAACAACAAGAAAGTGAACGAAGACGTGGCTCTTAAGTTTTGCGAACTTCGTGTTGAGCTTTACAAAACGCGGTGACGTTTTTCGAAGATGACCAACAAATTTGCTTGTCTTGATTTCTTTCTTTTCTTTTTTGGCTTATGAAATTCCCCAACTGAATCGATGTTTCGGTTGTGATGGTGATGTGCCGCTGCTCCCGTGATTGCGTACTTTGAATTTGATATCAAAAGAGCGCCGCCAGCGCACGCCTGCCATGAATAGGCAAATTATGGCGCCGCTTCGATCGTAACATTTCTGCTGCTGCTGCTGCTGATGGCTTTGTTGCTTAAAGTCTTAGCTCAAGTGTCGGTGTTCGTTCGCGTCAAGCGTCTACCACCTTCGCCAGCACTTGCCACCTTCATCACGCTCACCACACTCGACAGTCACATCGACATCGACATCGACATCGACATCGCCATTGCCCACTAAAACATCAAAGTGTAGCCAACTCAAGTCAAGTCGATTACTCGTCCCGTTGTTCGCTTTGATTCAGTTGTCGGTGTTGAAAGTGCTGCCGAAGCGCGCAAGCTGTGTAGCACAAAAGGACTATTGATAGGTTAATTGAATGTCAGCACTGTGTGGTTGTGTGTGTGTGTTAATCGGCGCTTTTAGCCACAGCTGCACTTCAGCTTTAACCGCAGCTCTAGCTTTAGCTTCAGCACTTCAATCGTCGTTGACGTTGACTGTCGGTCAGCCGTTTGTTGCAGCTGCTATGCTGCCATCGCTTGTCACACTTGCTTGCGGCCTGTTGTAACCAAGTGGTCTGATACACAACGGCATTGGCGACAGTGGGTGCGGCGAGCGACCAATTGATTGAAAGATCCATCGAATGCAGTATTTAGAATACGATTGATCGATCGATTAATAAAGCGAGAATGGAACGCTTTTTGGTGCACTGTAACTTCCTTGTTTTTGAAATGACATTGCTTGTCAGCAATAATTATTATTCACGATGTCTGTAATGCACTAAAACAGACATCTGTGTAGTCAACAATAAATCTCCACGCATTGCCAGATCCTGCATGTGGTCAACTCCTGTAGCGGAAAAAATTTCTCGGTCTGAACTTCAATTTTTAGTACCGAGTGTCGTCCGTCAACTTAGACTGGTTTGACTGTATATTTTCTGCTGTTGCTTATTTGATATTTGACAGTTTTCTACTTTCAATTCGTAGTCGTTTCAATGTGGTGGTTACTTTTTTCTTGTTATTTAATTAATCCTCTAGCGAGGTGTTCCTTTGTTGCCTCTATTTTCGTTTTCATTTCAAATTCTTTATTTCATTTCAAAAAGTTTATTTCTTCTACACTAAATTTCGATTCAGGTTTTTTTTTTTGCTTCTGTTCTTGCTCAACGTAATTGCTAGAGTCAGGTTCCATAGTAATAAGCAATTCAAACTACAGTATAACCTCCCTAGTCCGAACACTCGTTTGTCGGGACATTCGCTAATCCGGGCAGTTGAATGTTTCGGAAAGTTCATAAATTTTACCTCTACAGTCAGGACACAACACAAAGTTAGGCATTATTCTCTCTCTCCTCATTTTATTCTCTTTAGTTTTGTTTCGTGAGAGCAAAAAAGATAAGATCATGTCAGGTTTGCTGTTTTTGAATGAAAGGGGAAAACCCTTAAGTGAGTAAGAAATATTGCCGAAGTAAGTGAAGGAGTGTTAACTTGCATGAGATTTATTAGTTTGGTGAAGCATTTTGTATAGTTAGGAATGTATGTTGGCACCAAAAAATAAACGGCAACACAAAACCATTACACTGGTGGAAAAATCCAAAATATTTCGCACAATTGGAAGTGGAAAGTCGATTCGAGAAGTGGGTGAAATGGGTGTCAAAATCGACTACTTTTGATATTAAAGCCAACAAAGAGAAAATAAGAAGTTTTGTGACTAAAAATATACAAAGATCGGGTAACTGAAATTTTTTCAAAAATTCTAAAGGGCATATTAAAAATCAACATAAATAATTTGGCAAAAAGGAAGATTGTAAGACAAGCTGAACATCCCCAGGTGGAAGAAGCGTTGATGATTTGGTTTATTCAGCAGCGAAATTACCATGTGCCAATTTCAACGGATTTATTCAGAAACAAGGCGAAATACTGCAACAAGGAAATTGTAGGAAGTGGTAATTTTCTTGCCAGTAACGGATGGTTGCAAATGTTTAATTCTCGAAATGGAATAAAGTGTTTAAAAAGTTCTTTTATTTTGAAATGAATTAAAAAAAAGAGCTGCAAATTTACGAAAAGAAAATTGTGTTCAACAACAAATAACCGCGTATTTTAAGAACTAAATGATATTTTATTTGTTCTTTACTTTTTAAATGAATATGTTTATGATAATTAAATGAATATCAATTAAAAGTTATGCCTATACAAATTGTGTGTAATTCAGTAATCCGGACAGTAGACGAAACTATATGTGTCCGCACTAGGGAGGTTATACTGTATTGTACATTTGGCGCCTTTAGCCAATGATTTCTTGTCTTGGATAAGCTTGGCTGCACTTCAATCCGACTCATATACTCCGCTCACACTCTGCTCTCACCCTTTCCAGTCAGTGTCCCAACTCTCTCCCCCTCATTCCTTCGTTAAGTCACTCAGTCAGGCTCAAATTATGTCATATAAATTTATGTTAAGACACTTGCCGCAATAAAGAAGTCGGTTGATATAATTCACAAGCTCTGCTTCTTCTTGAGATAGCAGAAGTACGGCGGTCGTAAAAGCTCGGCAGCTCAACAGAAATAATTCATTAAGATTGATCTGGACGCAGAACATATCAATGATCTTTTTGTATATGCGTAAAACTGAATAATCGAAATAAAACCACCCTACAAACACTTACCTGGTCCAAATAAAAAAAAGCCTAGGACATCTCGAACCAAATCCAAGGTACTAATCTTAGCTCGATTGCCCTTATGGATGCGGAAAACATGCGTTTCTAATAAAGAGATAGTTTGAGCGCCCACATTTGCCATTGATCCTCACTTCGGGCCAAAGGTCTGCTAGGGTTTAAGAAACGTTCATCCATAGATTTTAAATAGTTTCTTGGAAGCAAAGCGTTTTATATCTTCTTAGTGAGACCTTTTTCTTTGATATGACACTGTGTCCGAAACAATCAATATGAATATTCTGTTCTTTGCACTCCGAAATTTAGGAGTCGCTTAAGATTGATCCACTTTCGTGCATTATCAAGTCGCACAACTGTACTAGATCTAACTTTCATGTTCAACGTTTTATACATCTTATAATGCTATCAATTCTCACCTTTCGACCTTGTAAAAGTTAATAGCTTGAAAGGTTAATACCACTACTGAACTAATATTTTAGTATTGTCATTAGTACTTCTAGTTATTGTTATGCAGTCAAAGCAGCTGTTGACATAGTGTCTATAAGTTGTGAAGTTGTGGAGGAGGCACTTCGGGCTGGTTTCGCAATTCACTTAAGGGTGATTTCAAAAAAGTATATATTATTTAATTATTAAATAATCTATATATATAAAATCGTAAGTGTGTCTCTCTGTATGTATGTCTGCATGTATATCTGCTATAGACGCCGAAATGACGGACCGATTTAGTCGAATTTTCAGTGAGACTCTGGAATAGCTTGTCGAGTAATCCTGTAAATTTCGGCGCATTAGTATATCGCGAAAGTCGGGGTAAAAATAAATGAACAAAATAGATTTTCTTTGCTATTACCGGAAAGGGCATAATAATGTCTGACGGGCTACGCTAGTAGACTTAAACATAAAATTCCAAGATTTCTGTAATTTTTTTTTTAAGAGTTCACTTTTTTATGAAAAAATTACATAAATACGAAAATTCACAACATGTTAGGCATTTATTCGGAAAATGCAATTAAGCTGGGCTGGGTTCGTTCAGACAATTGATTTGACTGTATGCGAGCGTGTTGCGTGACGGCTTGCAAAATTTTACCCTACTGTAACCATTTTCGGCAATCCTCTTCTCAAACGATTTTGAATTTGAGTTTGTATTACACTTTCAAGGCAATTCGATTTTTGGCTGCAATTTCAAGTTGAATACAATTTGTTTCGTTGATCTGTGTGGTTGTTATGAGATGCCACGAGTATAGCCGAGTGTTTTGGATCAGTATTAACGGCATGGCATTGAACAAAGCAAGGCGAATTCATTAAGTACACGAATACGCATATACACATACACTGCTACAAAGGCACACACATGCACGTACACATACACACACACATACACAATTGCATTGTACGCTGCGTTGACGTTGAAGTTATTGCAGATAAAAATCTAATAAAATGCAGCAGCTCCACGAGTAACAACAACAAAAGCAACGGCAAAGGCAACTGCAACTCGTGTAGTAAAGTAAAGAGGAGCGTAAATATGCAACGCAAAAAGTGTTTTGTTGTTGTTGTTGTTATTGTTGTGTCATGTGAGTGCATTAAAGCAATTTCTTTAAATTATTTTTTAATAACATTTTTTTTTTTGGATTTTAGATTTATTTTTGCTTTTGCTCATGTGTTGTGCATGGTCAGCACGGCACACTTTGCACTATCAAACATTTTCGATCGGAAAGGCAGACAGCAACAACAACAACAAACTACAAAAAATATCCATAACTCCAACAACGCCACATGTAGCAAATATGGACTTGTGGCAGTTGTGGTAACCATGGCTGCCTTGTCGTCGGAATAAAAACAAAAAAAAAAAACAACACAAAAAGGCAAAAATAGTGTAAAACCACAATCGCACATACGAGTATTGAATATTGTAGTGGGCTCAGGTGGTAGGTTGAAAGACTTCTTGTTCTTGTTAATATTATTATTGTTGTTGTTGTTGTTGGTGGTGGTGGTGATGTTGTTTGTGTTTTTGTTATTTGCAGATGTGCGTTGTGCAAATTAATTTCATGTCTATAAAGAATTTTTTTAATTAACTAACATGGCGAATGAGTAATACGAGTTAATACGTGGAGATTGATGGACTCGGTTAGTTACGCTGGCAGAAGGTAATCAAAAACGAAAGAAAAAAATTTATTGTATAGTGCAGCGTGCATATAGGAGAGGCAGAGTGGTTTTGTATTATAGATGTGAAGTGATATAGATTAATGTGTATAGCTTTTTGTGTGCCCTCGCATCAGTTCAATGTCAGATATCATTTCCTAGTGTGTTATCTGATGATGAATTATAGATAAGACTAGCGGATGAAGTGTGTGTGTTGTAGAACATCACAAGAATTGCCGGGGCAGTGCCTCGAGGCCCCTAAGCTCAGGGAGCCCATCGATCGACATGAACAAACAAAAAACTATATCCTAGTTGGTGAAGTTGACATTTCACTTTTTAGTCCCTGACCAACAAACCTCGAACTGACCATGCCGATGACAGGTACGACATTAATATTATTTATTTTAGGAATTTACACTCACTTGCTAACCGCTGAGTTATTGTCTTTTCTGAACGCAGTGCTTTATTAAATGTGCGGCATAGAAGTCTTCATTTATATAGAATCATATAAATTATATAATTTTGAAGCAACTAATTTTTAGTCAGCGCAATCACTAAATTATCAACGAAATTGTAAATGTGGGATTCACAATGAGCAAAAAAACATTAACAAAGAATTATGTAAGGAAATTATAACTAAATATGTGTGCTTACGGCAATTTTATTATTCTACACATTAACTGTAAATCCGCAACAGCTGAAAGATCGTTCAGCAAATTAAAAATGATCAAAACATATTCAAGAAATAATATGGCCCAAGCTCGACTTAAAACATTTGGCACTCATAGCAATCGAAATCAAGGCCGCATCGCAGACCCAGATTTAACGGTAGTTATTGATGATTTTGTAAAAACTAAAGCCGGAAAAAGTTAAAAAAATAAATTGTTAAAATATAATTGTCGACTTTGTTTTGTTGTCTACATAGATTGTTTTATTCGTGTATGTAGTGACTCAATGAGACCCTGAAAGACCAACATTAGAAATTATCCCTCGGGTTTTTTTTACCAGGATAAAATTACCGTATGTCAAACAAACTTTCACATTTACAATAAGGAAGTACCATTAAATACTATCTGCTGCGTTACATATAGTAATTAATAATAAATAAGAAGCTGAAGATGAAATGGTTTTTCGCCTTTAAGGCGTTTAGTTAGTTTAAATGGGGCTCCAATTCAATACTTACTCCGGGGCCAAGGGCCTTATCTAGCTACGTCACTGCATATAACCACTGCATTAATTACATAAGCGAAACACAATTATAATAAGCAAATTTCGTACAACGCTTGAAATTCAACAACAATAGCATGAAAGCATGCAGTACAGAATCTGCCATAAATTTTCAATTGGAATTGCGCTTTCCCAAGAACCAAATTAAAGTCGCAGACGAAATTACAAATCTAGAGAACAATACCAGTCCAACCATATAATTTTTATTAAAATATATTGACGTTAAGTAAGGTAAAAACGTAAAAGGTCTGAGTCTGATATTAGAAAGTCTGTCGTGCGCAAAGTAGTCGATATTACACCAAAATTCCTAATTAATACAATGCACAATTTCACCAATTTTCAATTAACTCCCAACAACAACATGAAAAGCGCCTTTTAATAGAATATGTAAAAATTGCTTCTTTGTGTAAATACTTTTGACTACCCCTGTAGATTACAATACGTTATAATTCCTTGTATACCTTTATTTAAAATACAGGTTAAATATAATAAAGTTAAAAAGAAGTTAACGAAGTTTATTTGGCCTCAAGCAGGCAATACTCGCATGCCAAGTAGTCATCAAATAAGACACCATTAAATGAAATCTGAGACGTTAGATTAGTAAACAGTAAAAATACAAACTTCTTTCACACGAAAACTATTTACTATTATTGTACTATAACGTATAAAATACTTAATACATAATAATGCCTGGTACAAAATGCTAAGGAGACAAAATTTCTTGTCGTCCCAATAGGCACCGAATTTCTAAGTTGACGCATTAGATTAGCGGTATCAGCTAAGCCTTAAAACACTTAGTGAATGAAGACCACTAAACAATCATCGTAAGATTTGCAAACAATAGAAGATCTGTACGAAAAAGATCTATGAGTCGAATGTGCCTAGGCGAGACACCCATCCAGTTTGTCTACTTCAAATATCCAAATACATCAGAGGTTTTTGGTATGCAAAAGCCACCTTAAAATTGCATAAAAAGCAATATATCTCTTAAACACAAACGCTGAAACGATGATGATTTAGTTATGCTTTCAGATGCAGATGCAGATTCTCAGATAACAGAACAGCATCCATACAATTAATAATGAATGTCCATTTCCGTCTTATGAGTCTCTAGACTTGAGTTCTACTGTAGGCATGTTGAAGACATGCAAAGGGACAAACCAAGGCAACCAACCACCCAAAGTAGCCAGCCGGCCGGCCACTCAGAAATAAAAGGCCCACTTTTAATGGCATATCTTGCCAGGAAAAACCACAATTGCAAAAAGTTCAAAAGTGCATGAGAACAATCATAAAAATCGAACTAAAATAAAAACACATAAAAAAAAATCAAATACCCAAAAAAAAAAAGGATAAATCAAAGAGAGGCATAAGAAGAAGGAAGCATCAGCGAAAAAGAAGAGGAAGACAACGCAAAGTAACATTTTCTAAGAAATTAAAACGATTTGGGCGTGGCCCGGGCACTCGTCTTTGATAAGCTCCACTTGCGCACACTCACGCACGCACGCACGCACGCACGCAAATATAACACCCACTTTTTTATTGCGTTGGCAACCCTTTTTGCGACGTTGCACGATTTTCGCGCCTGCTTCTTATTCATTTCTTTTTCATTCGCTCTTTTCTTGTTATGCGAAAACAAAATTAACTCAACACTCTTTTGCCAATAACGAATTCCGATGCCCCATTTCAAAGCTGCTTTTTGCGTCTTCTTCTTCTCGATTTGTTTGCGCTTTTTTTTCACTATAATTTTATTTTATAATTTTTTTTTTATATATTATTATTATTATTATATATATATTTTTTTTTTGTAAACATAACCCTTTTTTCCATAGCACTCTGTAACATTCAGCCTCAACCTGGATCTCATTCTCGGCCACATTCGTCCCGTGCCTTTTTGGGCACGAAGCGCTGACATTCAATAGGCAAGGGATATGAGCATGCATGCGTGTGCGTGTGTGTGTGTGTGTGTGTGTGTGAATCGGCTCGAAAAATGGGTGTCGACCCATGAAGCGCAACAAAAACACTCATTTTATACCGCAAAAGCTGTGTGTGGGAAGCTGTGTGGCAATCAACAACATCAAAGGCATTTTCGCCCAACGCCAGAACAGCCACAGTCAGCTCAACTTGATTTAACTTGACTCTATTTGACTGCTCCTGCTGCTGCTGGCGTTGCTGCTGTTGCTGCTGTTGCTGTTGCTGCTCTTGTTCGCTCAATCCGTCCTTTTTGGTCCTGATGCACGAGCAAAACAGCAAACAAAAGGGTTGAAATTGTCATAGACGTGAACGCCGTCGCCTTTGCCGTTGTCATCGCCGTCATCGTTGTGTCGTCTGAATGACGCATGTCCTGATTTGGCGTTTTGTGTTTTCGCGTCTCAGTGACTTTCTTTGAAGCGTACATCACGCACACACGCACACACGCACACACGCGCTGGCATTCGCACACATACATACCCCGTTTATTGGTTGATTGCTACCGTTTTTTTTTTGTGTTTGTTGTCGTTGTTGGCTTTTTGTCTGTGTTGATTTTAATGCTAATGCGAAAATTTAGGCAATTGGAAAATTTATTCAATTGTTGGCAATTCAACTAAATCACTCGATTGGCTCTATTATCCTTGCCTTGCCTTGCCACCGTGGATTCAGTTGATTTGCATGCGCATTCTTGGCAGCATCAAACTTCAATGTCATCATCATTATCATCATCATTGTTGTCGTCGTCATCGTCGTCGTCGTCGTTGTCCTCATCGCTCGTCCTCTGTCATCTGTCCGTCCGTGCCCATCAACCGCTTCTTAGTGGAAGTAATTTGGAAACTGAAATTACGCTTTGAATTCGTTCTTGATTAAAGAGCAGCCGTTGTCGTCAGCGGCAATTGGTCGTGGGCGTGCCATTGAACTTGCCTCAACTTAAGCCAAATTACAATAGCCGAGCGAGCGCCAGTTTAATAAGCTACAATAGCGAAAGACCAAGCTGAACGCATTCCACTGGGCTAACTGTGACGGTTAACTCGCAAAGGTCATGAGGTCGAGTTCCAGGCATGCCAAGTTATATTTCCCTTATTCGCGAAGTAATACCAAACTTTACTTGCAAGGAAGTTTAAGCCAGGATTTATCGGATCGTATGCCCATTTAAAGATCCTTTTTGCAAAACTGCCCTATTATGGCTAAAAATTTTCCTTTTGGAAGGTGGACGATTAAATGATTTTCATTGCAGGTGATATATTGACGCTGATACTAGTTCATTTGTACTACCACAGGAAGAATTAAGCAATTTCTACGAATTTGTGCTATAGTATTATACAATTATGCAAGAAAAGAAAGAAAAAAATTATACAAATATATAAAAAATGTGTGAACATTCGTAACAATAAAAATTAAAGAAATGTTGACGTTGCTTTTGAGAAAGCGCACTGCCAGTTCCCCGTTGAAGGTCTTAAGATTTGCATAGATTATTTCGAATTACGTAGTTGTGGCTGTTTTACCTAATTTTGTTTAAATGGAAGGCAAGTATTAACGGAAATACACAGTCAGCCGGAGGTAGATTTGAATTATAAATGCGAGAATAATAAAATTTCATGTAATTAGATAAAATAAATAAAAAGCGTACTAATGACTTCTCCTCATTGCAGTAACATAAAAAAAAAATATATAAAATTTTAATAAATAACAAAATATAATATCCAATACCCATATAATTAATTGTAGTAAAAACGAATACCCAACGAAGAAAAAGCTCAGTAAAGACAGAAAAAGTATATAACTCATAGCATATAATCGTAGCAAAAAAAAATAAAAAATAGATAAAAATAATAAAAAAGCTAATGCATCACGAAAAATTGTTTCAAAGTACTACATTGAAAGGCCTGGAAGGAAAGCACGCATTACACAAAGCCATAGAAAGAAGAAGAATACATTTCGTTTGCAGAAGAAGCATATCACACCGTTGGCACTTCTTATGCCTGCTTCTCATTGCCAGTAATAAGAGAAGTGATTATATCTTTATATATGGAATTTCGCTGTAACGATACTTTGTGACTAGGTTCCTCCTGATGAGCTGTACAGATTTCGATGAATTTTTTCGTGTGTGTTTAAAGGGATCCGTGGATGCTTGGCTTAAAGTTTAAACCTGCTAGGTAGCGTGGTTGACGTGATACATTTAATTTTCTCCACTTTTTTGAAATTTTTTCATTTTTTCATATTATCGGTTGGGATAAGAAGATGGTTTTGAACATAATAGATGACGCTGTTGTCGCGATCTCGATATGGTTTTGTTATGCGAACCGATTACACTAAAAACAAAACAAATTAAATTCAAATAAAAAATATAAAAAATCTGAAACCACAAAAAAGGGAACCTGGGACTTCTTGTCTAACAATAGAAATTTTCTGATTCCTTTTCCACCAATCTATTAATACTGTATATGTCTATCGCACTCTCGGGGGGAGTTACTCTTTCAGGAATAACAGAGTCAATCTAAAGATGGAAAAGTAAACATCCCGAACTAAGTGATGGATCCGGGCGAAAACCCTTGGGCCAGTGAAAAATTAGTCAGTAGTTTACAGTTTACCCAAAACCACTGTAAGTGCTTTTGGAAATTATATGTCGTAATGATTTCAACATTCATCACATGTGCAACAAAGGGTAGACGTAAGCCATAGCTAAGATTGAAGCTTCTAAGAGTTCAATTGGCGCTGCGAAGTTGGCAAGAAAAATAAAGACAACCGCGCACGAAAAGGACACACACAACACCAATTTTTAACACTTTTCATGTCGCTCACTTCCGGCAATATTTCAATATTAAAAGATTGATTAAAGCAACTGAAGCAACTGTAAGGAAAATAGAAAAGTGGATCTGCATAAATAGGCAACAAAAACGTTTTTGACCATAGTACTTGAGTCGAACCGGAAGCGGAAATGGACAACAACCCGCTGATGATGACGATGCCAAGTGGCAATGGCGGTGGTGGCGATTGTGATGGTGTTGATACCAATGCCGATGGTAATGATGATGATGATGATGATGATGATGATGATGATGATGATGATGATGATGATGATGGTGATGGTGATGTTGATCTGCGCTACGGTATTAATGTCACATAAATCAACGTATGCTGTGGATGGGGGAGTCGTGGCGGCACACGAGGCGGACACATAAAAAAGTGATGGCTGTGAAATATGTTTGCATTTTTATGAACTTGTTTAACAAAACGCTGCACAACAAAGGCGCGCACACACACAGCACATACACAGCACACAACAACAACGAGTGAAGTGGAAAAAATGCGACTCGGAAAAGCGCAGGAAGAAAAAACCAACGTATAAATAAAATATCGATGGCAAAGCTTCGAGTGTTTTGTTGTTGTCGTTGTTGTTGTTGTTGTTGTTGTTATTCATAACTGGTTTTTTCTGTTGTTGTTGTTGTTGTTGTTGTTGTTGTTGTTGGTTGCTGTTATACTGCAGCAAATGTCAAACGACAAACAACTGCAAACAATTGTTGGCAAAAATAGAAGAAGTGAAAAAAAAATAAACAAAAAGTGACGGACAAAAGCTATCGAAAAAAAATATCAGTAACGCCATGAACAAAGACAAGGACAACGGCAAGGATGAGCATAACTATGTTGACTATGGCCGATGAGGTTATGCTATGAGTACTCGACTCGCCGCAGCACTCATGAATTTGGAAAGCATTCATTACACACACTGGCATAGCACGGTTTCAGATGTCTGATTCCTGATGCTCGACTTGCTCCGGTTTCCCATGTGGCAGGGATGGTAAGCAACAGTAGCAGTAGCAGCAGATGAATTCATTGAACGACTTGCTGTCTTCATTTTCGTATTGCGTTACGCTGATTTGCTACTTCGACGTCTTCTTTTTCCTCCTCCTTCTCTTCTTCTTCTTCTCCTTCTTCTGCTTACATTGGATTACATTTCGTTTCGTTTCGTTTCGTTTCGTTTAACTTGCAGATATGTACTTTCTTTTTATGGTATTTGATTTTTTTGAGAGCGCACAGCGGATATCCTTGGCATATCCTGTCAAGTGTTGTTGTTACTGTTTGTTTGTGCACTTTACTATTATCATAGTCGAATTCGCTGACAATTTCGCTGATGTTCGAGATAATAACGAATGTGGCAATGATGGTTCGAACTTCTCGATTAGCCTCATACAATTTGAGATGCGCGAATCTCAATATTTCACGTATGTCATCGCACTGCATCATATTACAAATACACGAAAATTTTAAAGAAAAATAATTCGGGTGCATTTTGTGTGTATGTCTCTCCCTCCTTCTGTGCTGTGGGTACATTTTGAGCATTGACACAATTGCCACAAGAGCAGCGAAGACGATCGCGATTGCACCTGACGGAAGTCTCGCTTTGTCTATGCGCACGTTTATCGCAGTGACAATATCTTTTTATTGATTTTTGTTACATTGCAAATAGGTTACTTTACTTTATGGCAGACAATAGTCGACGGCAAGTATCGGGATACATGCGCATACAACAGCACATACACACAAACAAATAAACAAATAAACACACTCACTCGGCTATTGGAGTTGATGTTGCAACTGCAAACGAAATAAAAATGAAATGAAATGAAATGACAGCGTTCTGCCGCAACAGCGTCTGCCCCTCCGCACACAATTTCTTTATCGCTCGGCATGTTTTGGCATGCTGCTTATGCTTTATGCTGCTTTATGCTGCTTTATGCTGCTGTTGCTGCTGGTTGCTGTTGCCTCTGTTAAATGTACTCTATAATTATTGAAATGAGCAAAGACCAAAAGACCATTGCCAGTCTTGGAAGTGCGGGTCGCATGCGGCAGGGTCAGCGACAAAGAATGAGAAGTTGAAGTTGAAGTTGAAGTTGAAAAATTTCGTTTTGCCCAAAGGGCTTCGCTTAACGCGTAATGCCAACTGATTTATCGCATTTGAATTTTCAGCATTTCAAAGTTGTTGTTGTTGTTGTTGTTGTTGTATCTTCTTCTACTACTACTACTTCAACTTCAACTTCAACTTCTTTTTCCCAGTGATACGCAATGCAAAGAAACGGTGAACCGACTGAGTTCTGTATAAAAATATGATTTATAAGAAGAAATCCCCACTTTTTCTCTCAATTAAATTTGTACAACTCAAGCGAACGAACGCTCTTTAGTGATCATTTGAGGAATCTTCGGCTTATTCGGTCATTAAAATCGTTTTCAGCTGTAACCTTAGCGTCAGTTTGGAATTTCCAATTTTCCAAACTCAATTTTTCATTTACTATGAGTATGGATAACTCTCTCTCTCACTCTCTCTCTCTCTCTCTCTCTCTTTCTCTCTCTAAGAGAAGAATTCATAAACTTCCTTTTAAAATTTCAGAATAGCTAATACCTCCCTAGGTGTTGCTTAGTGGGCTATTGAAGCTTAATTTAACATAATATGCCGATTATGGTTCTTCCAAAACACAGAGAATATATGCTTTTCGCAGGCATCCCGGCTGAAAGGCTTCCGAGCTGAAAACTAGAACTTTTAGGCTTTCCTATTAATCTGCTCAATTAGATCTCATCCCATTTAAAACACAGAATTCAAAGGGTTGTATACAAGTTGACCCTTTCCAATACTATGGACGTAGCTTCTGGTGTTCCTCGGTCCGCTACTTTTTATTGTTTTTATTAATGCCCTTCCTCTCTCTCTATGAAATTCTGGCGAGTTTTGATATATGCCGATGAGGTCAAACTTTGGCTGTACTTTAGTGATAATCTTGCTCATAAGAATTTGCAATATGATTTCGATTCCTTGCACTCTTAGTGTTTCCTCTTCCTTTTTTTAATGTAATTTCGTATGCCTTTTTTCTGGTCAATATCCATTATACTGCTTATCTAGCTCTAAGCTTCGACAGTTACTGTTTTGTCGTTAGTTCTCAATTAAAAAAATAAATAAATAAAATTACAACATGACCAAGGCAAATCTATTGTTTAGCTATGAGTATATCGATGTTGTAATGTAGGTCTAGTGCCCATTGCAATTTCAAAATAAACACAACAACACATAAGTAGCCGTAGAATCGGCAAAGAATTGTTCAGTCAGTCGAATGAATCAAGAGTTCACATTATCTGGTGTTGTAAGCTAATGTTGTACAATTTCGATATTAGCTTCCCATAGTCGAAGCCCAATAGGTTAAATTTCAGTATTTCAATATTCTTCTCGCACCCCCACACTACTGTCAAAATAAACTATGATTTGCATATGCTAGATTGGTTAACGCTCATTTGTATATGCGGTGCGAATTCGCACCATCAGAATTTATTAATTTGACTGGCAGCTCTAACTCAATTAATTATCTACATATCTTTTCATATTAATTTCCTTATTGTGCACAAAATGACATATTAAGATTCCTTACAGAAGGATTGTATCGTTATCGTTATAACGAGCTCGACTTAACAACGAATTGAGTAATCGAGCAATAATGTTGTCCAGCCAATAGCCCAGCACCGATCGACAGATGGCCGCAATTCATCCACGTGACCGGGTCTGCGTTAAGCCTATTAAGGCGGAGTCCTGTCGCTGCTCGCAAACGACTTCATTTCAAGATTACGCTACAACGCAAAAGCGACGCAACGAAAACAAACATTGAAATGCGCTGGTGGAGAGCGGCGAAGGAAAAGCCGAAAAGTGCGACATGTGCGCGCTCGATAAATTTTCCGCTTTTCATGGCATCGCTCAGGCGCACCAACGACGACAACGATGACGACCACAACCGTCGTGAACCACAACGGTTTCGAGCCATTGAGGCTTTCGTTCCACATGTCCTGCTGCGTCGTCATTGCGTTCGGCATTCACATTTTACTGTTCACTGTTCACTGTTCAGTATTAATGGCTCCACAATGACCGCGCGCATTTTGCCCGTGTTCTTGTTTCGTCTGTCCACGTCCACGTCAACGTCCCCGTTCCCAAACCCAGACTTTTCACACCGTAATACTGACCCACGGTTTTTATTTATTCATTATTTGATTTGTTCGCACTGATTTCGCTGTCGCAGTTCTTTTGGCATTTCCCCATTTAAGGTGTTCGTTGTTATTCTTTCGGTTGGTCGAGCGTATTTTTTACATGAACCAATAAGTAACCATCATCCGCCGCCTCACCGCTGAAAGAAAACATTTCCGTCGCTATTTCCCCATTCCAAAACAGTCCCCTTTCATCCCAACTCACTTTCCTTTTGCAAAGTGCCTTGTTTATAATGCCTTTTTCTTCTGCTGCTGCCTGTTTATGTTTTTCGTCCTTACCGTCCTTTTTCACGTTTATCTTCATTTTGTTTCTACATATTTTCATTTTTCGGTGTATTAAAATGCATTTAAATGTTTTATTCGCTCGCACGCCTGCACCGCCCTCGAGACCGCCTTCAGCGCCTTTGTTCGCAACTCAAACTCGTGCTTATCCGTGCAACCCACGTTATATCCTTCTGTCGAAATAATCATACAATGAAACATTTTGACCACAAAAACCGTCACGAATTGATTAAATTCTTGGTTAAAAATCGATTTGCTGCGCCTGCTTTTGCTGGCGTGATTTCTCGTTTCCAGCCAACCAGGAATCAACCAGACAGCAAGCCAGGCAGCCAGGCAGCCAGGCAGCCACTTTGCTCGTTCATTGTTCTGCCATTTGTGCCCTCCGGTATGCTGTTGTGTGTGTGTATATATGTGTATGTGTGTGTTAGCAACGTTTTCTACTTCCCTTTTTGTGAGCGAGTCCTCTTTGTTTGTGCCCCATTCAAGGTTGTTTTCTTCCCCCTCTATTCTACTACGGCGCCACTTGACAATCCTTTGTTTGGGGCACCTTTTTGCTTTTTGCTGATGCCAGCAATCAAAGGACGAAAAGTGTACACCAAACGCTTGAATGAACAATTCTTCAAATAAACTTTAATGGGTTTAATCATACGTTTTTAGCACCTACACGAAGCCCGGAGTAATGGGTGGTTCAGTGGAGTCGTGAGATTAATACGCATGCATGCCAAGTGATAAGGGGCTTTATAACGAGCTATCTTCGCAATCATTATTGGTGAGAGTGTAATTTCAAGGGATTGAAATGTGGGTACAGATTCTTCACATCGTTGCTGCCCTTGATTGATTCTCCCCTTTCAACTCACGTTGATATTGTGCCTTACCTTGTTGGACCATCTCAATTCTCTCTTCTCTTTACCGCATGAGTAATGCATCTCTTTAACTTGCGTTTGGTAACTGATACATTTTAATAAATCCATGTTGTACAATTATGAGTAAACGAAGATTGGATATTGAGGATCATAATTAATCATACAAAATGAAACAGCTTGCAACTTGTGTATGGCAGCCAATGGTCTGGTTGACCTTCAGACCATTGGACGCCCGCATGACCGCAATGGAATCTATACATATTTGCGTTAACATATTTCCGGAAATCGATCTAACGATATTATAGGCACAACGTATTTCCATGAGACATACTTCAATGGAAAGCTATAGCGGTATAGATGTGCACAAAATAGTTTAATTGTTAAAAAGTTGTGTCTAAACACATTAAAAAGACTTTTAGAAGAAAGAAGAAAGAAACAAAACACATGCGCTGGCCATATAACAGCAAGAGAGAGTGTGCGTAAGAGATAGTGCGTGTGATGGAGACTGTGAGTAAAGGAGAGTCAGCGTGACTGAGAGTGCGAGTGAAGGAGAGTGAGCGTAATAGCTTTTTGCGTAACTCTCGCTCGTTGTGAAACATTCGTTTCTGTTTCTCCTTCTTACTTTTTAACAATATGCTGACAACATAAACTATTTTAGAAAACCACTTCTTCAACATAGAAATTTATTGCAACAGAAACTATATAACGCAGTTTGCTGATAAGTTGACAATAATCTACAGTTGGACTGATGATAGTGCAATGGGGCAGTGCAAAGAAAACACTGCTCAATTTGTTGGTTTCCATGTACTAACACTGCAAAGAGTTAGCATATTCTAAAGTGGTATCGGCGCATTACTTACCTACAATGTCATTCAATTCAGAAATCTGCCAGAAAATAATATATAAACACATTTTTTTATAATAATAAACCAGTACTTAGTGTAATTAGTGGGCGTGTCATTGCCTTTCAAATGTCATAAAGCAAAGACTGCATTTGTCTAGTTTGGAACTAAGCGTTACGAAATGAAATGTGCAACCAACAAAGTGGGAGAAAAAGCCTAATTTACAGATAATATATTTTGCAATAATCATAAATCAGCCATTGATTTATATGACAGCAAACTTTACCAATTACTAGCGTACACTCGCACACGCACTCACGCGCGCATAATCAACTTTGTCAGCTCAAACACAAAACGAAAAACAACAACAACATAAAATATTAAAAAAGATTCTTGCACTTTGGGTGGGTCAAAAACTACACGACGAAAAATATGACGCTAAACTAAAAAAGGTTTGAACATCGTTTCTCAAAATCGACAGACAGACATGCAGGCAGACACAGAAGGAAAAGTGAAACGGAGTTTTGCCATATGCTGTAATAGATTCTCTAATAAACAATACAACAACAATAAAAACGAACAAAAAAACATGAGCACCGACATAAATTTATAATCACCGATGACCATGTAAGGCACGCCCACAAAGACCGCAAAAACCGTAGAGAGAAAAAATAACACCCGAAAAAAGAAAGCGAAAACTAAAACCAGTGACCAAAGGCATAATAATAATAACAACAACAACATGAATAGCAGCAACAAAAACATCGAGCAGCACAAGCAGCACAAGTATAAGGAGTGAAAACAGGACATTCTTGGACACTTCTCGTTAAGTAGTGTTGTGCGCAACAAGTTCTTTTTAAACGGCCGAGTGACCGAGCGATCAATCGATCGAGCCGATCTGTGCTGCGGTCGCGCTTATCTCGTAAAAGTGATAATCTCAACTCAATTTGTGCATTGTTAAATCATGCTGCGGCCCAGCAAAGGAACATGTTGCCGTGCCATAGACGAGCATAGCGGCAAAGGAACGAACAAGTGAACGTCAAATGTTATTTCTATGGCCGATCGGTATCGTACAGCGGGCAGAGGGCAAAGGGCAGCGGAGCGCACATGTCCTTGTTATAGGCTCACGCTCTATCGAATTGGCTCACGCTCGAAATACATGCTTGTATGCTTGTACCACTTGAGGTACTCACTCACTCACGCACTCATGGAATTCCGTGGAAAAAGGGCGGTTTGTAAGCCGAAACACAAAGTGATCACTTGGTGAGTTGTGCTCCTCGAATGTCCTTTTTTGACATTTATCGCTGTGTTGTCACTGCTGCCACTGTCGTACACCGTTCGCATCGCAAACTGACACTAGACACTTTCGAGTGCAATGATGGCCAGTGTAGTGCAATGGTAGAGACGAAGATGAAGGAGGCTACTTTGTGCCAGAGTCAAGTCAAGCCAAGTTGAGTCAAGTTGGACCGTATCGCTTCGAGTGGCTGGTCACATTGTGTAACATTTTTATTATTTACAACTCTGATCAAAATAGGTTACAAAGTGGTTACTCCATAAAACACGCTGCAATTGAAAGTGTACCCTATTGACAAGGGGTAGGGGGCACGCCGTGTACTCTTGTCCCTTTTGTTTTCGGTCTTGTAATAAATCTAAATTAACATGCAACTTATGTGCGTAATTGTGAGTGCCGATGACACTCGCCTGGCAGCCTTGTAACTTGTGACTTGTGACTTGTGACTTGTAGCTGACTCTGAACAATGTACTCTGTGGATCATGTCGCCAAACTCAAAATTCCCGGAATATTTTGCGTTGTTCTCTTTCAAAATGACAAGTGAGCGTAACCGTCAGTGAAGTGGAGTGGAGTGGAGTGAAGTGCTTTGATTTAGGCTGTAAAATTGTAGCCATCGTAACTATAGTAAATGGAGTACACGTGTAGAATAGGTCCTACGAAGTAAGTTGGATTAGCTATAGCAATTATTCCTACTCTGCATTGTAGTTAGTCTTTATGGGTTCATATTGTAGCGTTCTACGTATTTCGTAAAGTGGTTACTTCAAAATATATATACCTGAAAAGACACCATCAAAGCGCGATAAAATGAGTTGATGAAGGTCAGCTTTATAATACATAGATAGATAATACATAGATCACCGCTCTTTACGAATTCACGCCCCTTTGTCGATACATTAACAAATAATGTAACCAAATAGAATAGAGTTTCCATTGAAATGGGTTAAGGACCTTTCTCCCTAGAATAAAGTCAGCAAGGTCTGTTAAACTACCATTCTCTGAACAACATCATTCATATTTACTTTCTCTCGAAACTTTGTTATCAAAATATAGTACCTAAAGGTAAAGCCAGCTTTTGCGGAAAAACTGAGGCTAGCATTGTCGGTACTGGAAAGATAAAATACGCTTAGAAGTGCCCAAAGCAAACTTCCTCTATGCTGAATTACATGCCATACAAAAATGTATAAGAGACTATCTTCGAAGAAGGTAGAAGAAGGTAACTGTCTGACAGTTAGCGCTATATTGACTGTGCTCTTTTAATTATGTTCACGTTGACCTGATCATCTTGTGGTAGAGTAGTGAGTAGTACCTTGTCGTCAAGCATCAGTGTCGAGCAAAGATTTGAGTTCATATTAATATGAAATATGTTTTCTTGTCATAGTTATGCTTGCGTCACGTGAGTTGCCAATCCGGAAAAAACAGCTAGCATAAAATGTGTAAGACGGACCTCAAGTCCAAGGTTTACCAAACATAAGAACTAAATTGGGTACATCCGATCCGAGACCAACATTCGCCCTTACTTGATCGGTTTTATGTTTGCTGCAACTTTCCCCATTTTGCAGCTTTCCTTCTACGTATTGTTAAAAAACATTATTTGCGAATCTTGCAACTCCAAAGAAAAAAAAGAAGTACTTAACAAATTTCGAATAAGTTCAAATTTTTCTCACGCATATAAATCATAAGCTGTTCAATCGGCCTCTGAAAGGTGTATTTGCTTGAAGTTGGTTGAAGAAAGAAAGGCCGTGAATGGTCGAAAACCAAAAGCCAAATCATATAGAAAGAATTACCACAAAACCACAAAATGTCCAGAGAGAGAGAGACAGAGAGAGAGCGCGCGCATTTAGAGAGCTGTAAAATTAACTAAATTGTTTGGCTTTGGCTAAATGACTAAATTTTGTAAAATGAATGTAACGCAAACGCAAAGGCAGAGGCAGAGGCCGATACTTAAAATTACACTTTCTCCGTGAATTCTCTTTTTTTTTTTTGGGCTTCATTATATGTATGGTATATATATATACACTTTTTTCAAGTCACCTTTTCTGCTTAACGTACGCGAGAAAACCATTAAAAAAATAAAAATAAAAAAATAAAAAAAGATCCGAAAATTATGAGAAAAATGATCTGTTAGCCGAGTAGAAGAAGTTAAAAAACAAAAAACAAAAACGATAACAACAGCAATAAAAAAGTTAAGAAGAAACGACTAAATCTACACGCAATAAAAATAAAAGAGTCTAAGAAAAATTAACAAATCATAACATCATCATTTATCATCATTAACTCGTGTTGCAAATGAAGTGCGTGTGTTGCATGGCGCGCGGGGCTCGCCAGTTGATATGCTCGGTGTGAACGTGGAGCGTGGAGTGTGGAGCGCGGCAAGGTAGGTCGATGATGACCACGACGAACGCAGCAGACGAGCGCAGTAACGACCACAGTCGAGACGAACTAACTCAACGCTAGACACTTATTTTTTTTTTCTGGTTTTTTGGTTATAAATCAATCAAATCCTTTTTTCATCCATTTTCGGAGTCTTGGCCCCAAAGCGGGCACGTTTATGCGCGGCTCCCAATGCGTGGTATAAGATTAAAATGACTATCTGAGCATTGAGGGCGCTAAGACTGACACTGAGCGTGATGTGTGTCTGCTTGTCTGTCTGTGTGTGTGGCGAGGAACTTGGCGCTCCACAGATTGCCACCGCCGCCCGAGACAGCCTATTAGCCAATCAGTAAGTAGGTGCAGGTGTCAACTTGTGCAGGCAGTAACTACTATAAGGCCGAATGATGTTTCGTTAGTCAGTCAATCAACCGTTTAAAAATGATTTGACAAAGTTTGAATCACTGTTTTTTTTTTTTTGTTGATACATGCGGCATGGCGTATTGGTCTATAGACCGAAATCCCAATTCATATACTATTGGTCATTAGTCAACGGTATTTTTGCACGCAAACTAAAACCCAACGGGGGTTGCTCTGGCGACACAAAACGTTAAGAGTTCCCAACAAAGTAATTTTTGTTTTTGTTTTTGTTTTTGTACTTGTCAAGTTTATATCACCTAAGAGTTGGCTTAACTACGATTTTGCAGCAAAAAAGTTACGTTCCTTTTTTTTGCATCTTCAACTCTCTGCTTTAAAATATGCCTCATCGTCATATTTCTGGGCACGGCGGCTCATTCAAGTTGAAAATTGATTGATGCCGCTTGAAATGTGCCTCCCATGCCACATAAATCAATACTGTGATGCGATCGTTTTCGCGCCAACGCCATCGATATGCCAAATCGAAACGAATCCAATCAGATCCGTTCGCTTGGCAAAGCGAAGCGAAGCGAATTAAATCGAATCGACTGCAGTTGAGTCTCACCCATTGGATCTCATCTGATCGCATTTGGCTTGCAATGTTGTTAATTAAAAGGCTTTGGAATTTAATTAAAGCTACAAAATGGTTGTAGATTGGTGGCTTAGGGAATTGCACTCTTAGATACAGTTGAAAGATACATTGCTACTGTAAAGCTGGCTTAGAGCGAGAATTGAGTAGAACTGTTGAGATTGGTGATTCGATGAAAAACAATTAAAATATCAAGAACCCTAGTGCTACGGAATTAGTAGGAATTAGCCTATCGCCTAAAGGAACTGAGTTTTTGGATCAGAAGTGTAACGGAAATCGGCTAAGAACCACATACATTTCTTGAGATTGCAGATTTGAAAGTGTCTATAAAACCACAGGGATTTTCAATAGGGAAGTCCTAACTTCAAAATACAGCCATCTAGTAACCCAATGAATTTTTTAAAATCTGAGCTTCATGACAATGCTCAGTAGGCTTGTCAATTTCATCAAGGAGCCTAACAAAATTAAAGGATCCGTATGAAACCCGGCCAGCACAGTCGTGAAAACCAGTGGATGTCATATTCCAGTAATATAATAATTCAATTATCAATTATGACTGCAGTTCATAATACAATTTTGTTAAAAATAAAAGCCATTTGCGTTTTATTTAAAAAAGTAGAAATCAGGACACTCTTTGTTTTTTACATTTACTTAGTAGCAATGACCACAAACGGATCTCACATGGGGCAGGCCCAAGTGGCATCAAAATTCACCCAGTCACATAGACTGGGCTCAGCTGGACACTCTTATTGAAAAACCCCATAGCTACGAATTTATGACCTCACTACGTTCTTTGAGATTGGAGCCAGTCGAAAGGTAAAAAACCAGCTAAACCGAATGAGATTGAAGCTCGCAAGGTACGAGTATTGCATAGTTCATGAAAAATGTATATTTCCTGCAAGCACTTCCAGATCTTGTAGATCAGATACCCAACTAAAAAAAACTCGAGAATTGTTTATGTAACTTCAAGATTATTAATGATTTTCTCTTTGTTATTATTTATATATCTTATAGACAATTAACAATTATTAATGATCTGTTCATTTTTAAATATATAGAGATATATATACACACACTCAAAAAAAAATGTTTCTTATTACGATTACGACCTACTACGACTATGAAAAAAAATGCCAAAAAAAATATTTGATATATATATATATATATATATATATATGTATATAATATAGTATTTCGTCTTAAGCATCAACACTTAGCGACTAAAAACAAAACTAGAAGAGGGTGTGAGGCGTGCTCCTGGCCGTGGACACTGAACGACTTTTCTATTTGATTTGTCGAGATTAGATTGGATTAAAATGTTTTTAACTCTCCTGGTTGTAACAATGGTGGTGGCAGCGCTTTCACTTAGAGTACACAAAGAGGTTGAGCCTCAGCTCGAGAAAGCTGCTGACGCTTGTCTTAGGCTGTGGCATGCGGATATGCCGCTGTAGCAGCCCACGGATTGTGTGCGTGGTGATGATGATGATGGAAGGCGGCAGCGGAGCTGGCGCCACCGTAGCCAACACTGGTAGAGAAATCAACGTAGTTCGGATATTCGGTCTTCATCTGGCCTATGAGACCCGAATAGCTATTGGCGCCGCTTCCGCTTTGCTGCATGTGCGTTTGTGAGGCGACACCGCCACCGACACCGTTTAGACTGCAGCCTAGTTCATTGGCACCACTCGCCGTACCAGACATGGTAATGCCGTATTCGGCAGCCAGCTGCGATTCGTTTTGCATGGCCAATGCGGCGTAGTGGTGTTGACCATTCGCCGCTGACGATGTAGATGCTGAGGCAGAAGAGGACGATGACGCCGACGATGCACCGGTTGAGGCATTAGCTGACGCAGTCGAGGCTGTGCTCGATGTTGCACCGGTAGCGGGCGCGGGTGAGGCGTTACTTGCGCTCGCCTGCTGTTGTTGCAGCTGAGTGATTAGGCTAGCGGCTGAGGTAGTATGTTGACTGCCGTGGTTAGTAGCCGCCGCCGCCGCAGCCGCAGCCGCAGTTGAATTGACGGATGTGGCAGCGGCGTTGGCGACGTTCTGCTGTTCTGCTATGGCACTGCGATGACTGCTCCACAGATCGAGCGACTGCTGGCTGCTCCCATAGCCGCTGGCAGTGCTCAATTGGTGCGGATGGAACAGAGTAGAGCTCTGGTGGTACAGGTTTGAGTACGGATTATAGCCGGAGGGTATGTCCGGCTGTTCGGTTTTGAATTGGATCTGTGGCACGGGCGCCGTGGGCGGGTGCTGCCCAAGACGCGCGTTCGCCACTAATGGCGTGGACTTCTGCGTGGCAACCTGGTTGGCAGCGGCAGCCTTGACCGGTTTGATTGTGCCGCTTTCGTTTGATTTCATCGTGGTGGCGAGGGCAGCTTTCTCCTGTTTCATGGCGGCCGCCTGTTCCTTCGCCTCAGCTGCCAGCGCCTTCTTGCTCTTCTTGTCCTTGAAGTGGGTTTTCTTGTGCTTGCTGAGATGATCGCTGCGTGAGAATTTTTTCGAACAAATGGGGCAAGCGTACGGCCGATAGTTGGTGTGAGTCCGACCGTGTCGTTGCAGCTCGTCAGATCGCGAGAAACGCTTGCCGCATGTGAGGCACAAAAACGGTCGTTCGCCGGTGTGCCAACGCAGATGCGTTTTCAAATGAGATGCCTTGCCGTAGAGACGCTCACAGCCGGGAATGTGGCAAATGTGCTGTTTGCGGCCACGCTCATCCGGCCCAACAATTGGCGGCAGGCCGGACATCTCATTGGTACAATTCGGACACGTGCAGCGCACCGAGCGTCGCTGCAGTTGAGTCTGGAACGCGATGTCATCGAAGTTAAAGCCCGCATATGTCTGGCTCGACCACGGCTGGTAGAGGCGCTCCTGATGTGAAAACCAGGCGCCTGCACCCGACATGCCCACATTGCCGTAGTAGTCAGACGCGTACTGAGCATATGGAAATTGAGTTCTGCAATAGCGAAACAAGAACGAAAAGCAAAAAAGAAAATTTAGATGAGAAACTGGCTGCTGACAACGGAAATTTGGGCGTGAGTAGTTGTGCGACAACCAATTAAGCCACTGCGGAGACGCCAATGCAGTTGAAATGCAATTGGAAGTGGAATTGTAAGTGGGTGGGGCCGGGGTGAACGTTTACCTTGCTGGCAATGTTGAATATGTATTCCATGTGGAGTAAGCCGCTGTAGCGGCAGCCGCTGCAGCCGCACCCAAATCGGCAGCGATGGGCGCCGTTGTACCGGCATGTCCTGCCGCAGCTGCTGCGGCCGCTGCGGCTGCTGCTGCTGCTGCTGCTGCTGCTGTTGTCGTCGTCGTCGATGCTGGTGAACCGGAAAGCGGAGATACCGACGTAGCCGATGCTGATGGACTGGCCGAAATTGAAGCAAACGACTGCGCAGGCGATGGAAAACTGCTGGGCGACACTGAGGCCGATGACGGTGCCGACTGGATGCTCGAATTGGGTGATGCCGAGCCCGTCGATGATGCTTGAGCCGGATATTGCATTTCCATTTTCATAGCACTGCAGGAAGCGACCGACGAGTTTTGAGCAGCCGACACTCCGGACATGGCAGCCGTGGCCGCTGAGCCAGGCGACAAGGCCGACGTAGAGCCAGGGCCTGATGCAGCCGAAGCCGTTTTACTGCTGCTGCCGCCGCTGCCGGTTGTGGTGCCGTAATGATTCAATGCTGCCGTACTTGAGCCGAGCATTATGCTGCTTGGGATGTACTCAGTGCTCGTTTGCTGTGTATGAAGATGTGGGTGGTGTTCCTGTTGTCGGGCTGTGTGGTGGGACGATTGTTGTTGTTGCTGGTGTTGCTGTTGCTGCTGCTGTTGATGTTGTTGCTGTTGTTGCTGCTGTGCATGCGAATAAGTATGTGGATGTGCCTGCGGATGCTGTTGGTTGTGCTGCTGCTGCTGCTGTTGTTGTTGTTGTTGTTGTTGGTGTTGATGATGTGGATGGAGATGGTGATGTTGGTGATGATGATGTGCCGCAGCGGCGGCAGCAACCGCATGCGTCGGCATGGTGGCCGCGTGTAGTGTGGCGCTCGCGTACGGATTCAAATAATTGCAGGCGGCGTCAATCATTTCGCTACTGATTTCTTGCACTTGCACTTAATTGTGTTATTGCTCCTGTTGTTGTTGTGGTTGTTGTGGTTGTTGTCGTTGTTGTTACTGTTGCACGTGCCAAAGATGCTTGTGCGACATTCGGTATTATTCAATGTTGTTTTGCATTTACTTTGTGTTTATTGTCTTTTCTTTTATTCACTTTCTTTTTAGTTTTGCTTCTGCACAAGTTGCTACCACAAGTTGCTTCCTTTAACAATTTTCGCACATTGTTGTACACATTTGTTTATTGTTCATTGTTTGTTTTTAAACACTTTTATAATTATTATCATTATTATTGTTGTTGTTGTTACTTAATTGTAATTATGGCACGCTTTATTTTCGCTACTACTTTCGCACACCGGCAATACACACATTTATTTGCCTTATGATAATAATAATTATAGTCGATCAAAAATCGCACTCGTGTGTGTACCCGTCAGAGTCTTCTACTGCTTCTGCCTCTGTTTCTGCGTTTGCTCTTTGTCTGTCTAACTTTGCCACTTATTTTTTGGAAGCTTCTGCTTCTGCTTCTGCTTCGTTGTTGTTGTTCTTGTTCCTGTTCGTTGTCGTGGTCAAATTGCAGTTATAAAGTGCAATAATCAACGAAAAGCACAAACGCAACAGAAAAACAACGAGGCAACAACAACAGCAAAATAAATAAATAAAAAGTTCGCACAAAGCACGCACAAGATTTTATAATTATAATGCACGGAAAACAACTCAAACTCAAACGCGAACGCGAACGCGAACTCGAACGCGAATTCGAATGGCAAAGATCGACAGTCACCACTGGCAATGTTGACGATGATGATGACGGTGATGACGACGACGATGACTTGGTTAACTTGGCCAACACTGTGTTTGCTCGTTGGCTTGTTTGGCCCGGCAGAAAAGGCGCGCGCGCGTTTTACGTTTTAATGATGGCTTTTTGCACAGTGGTGGCGAAAAAAGTACGTAAATGTAATGAATGACAAGACACAAAAAAAATAAAAAAGCGAACGAACGAACGTACCGGCCAACAACAAATAACCGCAAAAATCAAAAAAAAAAACGTCACAGTACAAATATATCTGACGCTAGTTACGAGCGTTTAACTGAGCTGTGGCGATGGCTGTGGCTGTGACTGTGGCTGAGCGAGCTGAGGTACAACCACCGGTAATTATCGTTGCCGACTAAATTCCAAAACGCAGCCGAGAGAGTCTAACAGCAGACAAAACGAATCACGACTTCTTCATTCGCCGTTTGTACGATTGACGTTGACGCTGACGTCGGCGCTGACGCTGACTCTGAGCAAAGAGGCTGCGTGCTATTGTTGTTGTTTTTATTGTATTTCTTCCTTCCTTTGCCACTACTACAGCAACGTTACCATATAACAATGTGCTTGCGCAGCGCAGTAGCAAATGTTATTACATGTGTATATGTGAGTACTCCTTGGTTGTATGTTATACGTCACACGCGTGGTATTAAACATCGTCGACGGATGACTCTGGATGGTGTACGTTTAGGGTTGAAGGTGCGGTGTGGTGTGTGCTGTCTTCAAACTGGTCGTGCGCATTTTATGAACTCGTTCCGACAGCTAGCTCAACTGAGTCGAGTCGCAGCAACGACCAGAGGCAAAACGGCAAGCGGTTGGCTGTTCTCTTTGTGCAGCGCGCAGGCAGTCAAGAAGATACTATACATAAGCAAACATGAACGAGGAAGCGAGAGAGCCGACATTTGTTTTTTTTTCGTATGGCAAATGGCTGCATTAGTGCGAGCGAGAGGCAAGTCATCGTTGCAGTAGAAGCAATGCCATTACACAAACACAAACACTTCCTCGCAATTGAGTGCACTCTCTCACTCATTTGTTTCTTTAGTTGCTTACGGCATTGCTTTGGTGCTCTCTTTCACGCTGCAGGCGGTTCAGAATTATCTTTCAAATTTACCATTGTACTACGGTGTTCTTGTATTTTCCATCCTACTGAACTATTTCTGTGTGTGGGTTTGTATGTCAAAGCAATTGTGTGAAAAAAAATTGCTGTTGGACAAATATCGAAGTAAGCCCAATAAATAAATAAGAAATGACAAAGAAATAGTACAAATATTACGACGAAGAGGTACAAGGATTCACTTTGAGTGTTTGCATTTGTACAAAAGGGGTAAGCAGCATGTGTGAGCAGCATGAAAAAGAGAGAAAAATACTTTATAAAAAACATCACAAGCAACAACCAACAAACAAACATTTTACAATAGTAGGTAAAAATAAGATAAATAAAAAGAAACTTGTCAAAATGGCATTATTCAAATAACCAAAAATAGGAAACAACAAAGCCCAATAAATTTATGGTCGCGGTCCAATGAAATAACTGTATTTAAATGGGCGTTACCAAACACCGCCATACGCTGCGCGCTTAACAACGAAAGCCGTGAGCGATGATGACAACAACCACAACAAAACAACAACTATGATAACGGCGGTGAACACAACACCAACAGAGAGCAAGTAATACAGGCTGAGAGAGCGTAGGACACACACACATAAAAATATTAAGAAACAAAATAACTAAAATAAACACTAAAAAAAAAAACAACAACAGAGTGCGCGTATACCCGAGTTTGGCCATAAGCGCGTGCGTGTGTGTTAAATTGTTCTTTGCCTTTGTGTTCGTGTAACATTTCCCATGGCGTCTGTTATCCATTTATATGGCCTTTTCTACGTGCTTTACTCGTTTTTGGAGACATCCTTTTTTTTTTGTTTAATTTTGCTTTGGCGCACTTTGACGCACTCAGAAAGGAACGCATCTTCAACGCCATTCGAGCCAAGTTTGAATCAAGTTTGATATGTGCTCCTATGGTTACCCGTGCCGTGTCGCCATTTTCGGTGGAAACATTTGGTTGGTACTGAGCAGCAGTGTGTGGAGCAGCAACAGCAGCAGATAAAGGATCTAATGGCATTTGTAACATGTAATAAAACGGAAGTTGCAATTATCCAGTAGAAGGTGCCGAGATCCGCAAAAGATTTATGACACGAGCATATATCCACCACAGGTAAGTCTAAGCTCAACCGGTTGCTGTCGCGATGTTGATTACACGATATTTTGATTTTTATACAATATCAAAAAGGTCTTATTATTTTTTTTAATTATATATATAATATATTTAATATATATAATATATATATATATTTTTAGTATTAATATATATTTAATTTTTATTTAATTATTTATTTTTATTTTATTTTAAATTGTTCTCCGCACAAGTCACATTGCCGCTTAGATTGATTCTCATCAATTAATAATAAAAGAGAATATAATTTTAAAAAAATGCTGCTCATCTTGTACTCGACTAGAATGCGATAAAAATGAGTTGGGCGCGTTACACAACTCCCCTGAACCGCCTGCTCGACCGCCTGCTTGTTCGCCCGGAATGGCTTAAGTCAAGCAGTGCGACTGTGACGCAACACGCGTCACACCACACCCAACGGGTTGTTGATAGGCTTGTTGTTGTTATTATTATTATTGGACTTACTGGTATTAGTGTAGAGAGCGTACACAATTTGTACTACGCCCAATTGTTCGACTGGGTCAAACAATTTTGATAGAGTTTTTCACGGCAAGTAAACTAAGCGAAATCAATGGAAAATTAAAGGACACAAAGCCATGAAATTTTAATGGAGCTCATAGTAGAACTGTGTCAGTTGAAATTACATTTAACCCCTTATTATAGGAACTACTTTTTTAGGACTTTTCGAACCTGACAATACTTTCGAAAGTGTAGCAATAAGTAGGACTCACCATATATATTTGTTCATCATGTTTATGTCTCTCTTTTATGGACCACACGAAATCGCTATGCTAATAAGTAAGGACCTGGTAAAAAATATTACTCAATTTGTAATCAGATAATTATATGATACTAACTTGGTCAGGTCAAGTTTCACTTTGGTGGCAACACAGTCCAAACAGTGACGGATTTACCAGCAGGCAGGTATAGGCAGAACCCTAAGGCGCCAGATGTTAGGGGTCTTACTGAAATGAAAAATATTCATTTTTATATATCTAAATATTATAAGGTCCACACAAACAATTCAAAAGCATATATTATTCACCACTTAGATAAATAGTTCTACAATTTGCGTAGCGTGTTGGTTGCGGCGCGGGAACGAGTGACATGACCGTGCGCTAAGTGTGTCTGGCCGAAGCTGGTTTATGGTGTAGTAGACATACACCGCGTGGAGTCATTGCGAGGTAGATAGAAACCAAATGCAGTCCCCCTCGCTTGATTTCTAAGACGTGTGAATATTTCTGTGCCACATATTAAAACGGGTGAAAATTATCTTAGACAAGTAAAGCATAGAATCAGAACTATCGAAAAAGAATTCATATGACGATGTAAGTAAGTAAGATTTTGTGAATAGAAACGCGCTCGAAAAGGTTTTTTAAAACTTACATAACTTAATTAATTGTATTCTATCATCATTATCATCATCATCATCATCAGCCGAAACAAATTTTCCATTAGGTTTACCGAATGTACATTATTGTGTATGTAATTTTTAGTAGTACTAGTACAAGATGTAACTTTAATTAGCTAAGAAATATACTCAAAAAACATTTCTTTTGCAAACTTAACTAAATCGTTGGGTTGTAAAAATAATCTACGAATTGACACTTCGAAGCCCTAGTTAATAATCATGCTGATTAAAGATGGTGTAATTAGGGCAAATAGAGCACAAATCATAAAGTCGCAATTTCACTGACGACAAAATTTTATGATTGTGAGTGAACTAGGCTATCGAATTTTGGAGGTCGGTAGGGGCGACAAATTAGACAATTAGACACGTTAGTCCTTATCGAAAAAGACTATGCACCAAGTCAGTGGTGCCTGGGACGTGTAGTTGAGTGTGGTCATCATAAAAACAAAGACGGCAGTTTTAAAGTGAAACGTCCATAAGATGTGGATACGAAAACATGTTTCCAAAATGATGAAAGCAACAGCCCAGTCTCCGGTGCCAGTTTTCATAAAAATGTGTTTGTCCAATTTTCAGTTAAATCGAAGTCAGATTAATCAATTGATTTATAATTATTGCTACAGTGTTGTATGAAATTAACCGCATTTGCACTTCTTTAAACCAATGTTACACTGTAACATAACAGTAGTGACACCTAGCATAACATTAGGTGAAAAATAGAATATTTAAGGATCCAGAAATGTAATAAGCATACGCAGCGCGTTAGGCCAGCGAGCGTGTTGAATTCGCGTTTAATTCAGTGAAGCGCACCAATTGCTCAACAGCTTCTGAACAACGCCTCTTTGGACGTATCTGATTGAACTAAAATGTCAGCAAAGAACTCAGTATATATAAATAAATATATATATATATTTTAAAGACCCATACAAGATCGAAAGGAAACACTAGCGCTGAATTTTCTGATCCATACCGCAAATATTCATATATATTTGAATATTTTATATAGATGCATACTCCCCCTCTCTCTCTCTCTCTCTCTCTCTCTCTATCTCTCTCTTTCTACCTCTTTCCCACTCAATGACCAAACATATGAATGACACTCACGCCCTTCGTCAAGCCAACCAAACAAATCGAACCAAGCATTGTTGAACCCTCAGCGAATATAAACTCTCAATTGATTAAAACCAATTTTGATGGGAGTCCATATTTGAGAACAACAAACAAATAATTAAATAAATATATGGTAAGTCCAACGATTTGACTTTCTAACTGCACTGGACTTGGCGCGAATTAGCGCAAATCAATGGGTGATCAATGAGCGGGGAAATACGACTCGGATTGCGAGAAGGAAACTGGGTAAATTGAAGGCGACCCAAGTCTGACTTTATGCTTCAGTCGTCAAACAGCGTGTTAAAGTTCGGTGTTTCGGACGAAGCTGGCTAGATGTTGTAAGCGGCTTAAGCGGCTTAAGCGGCTCACGGAGTCATCATCGATATGAATTGTGTATGTGCGGCTGGGGTTTCATGTTTATGTGCGCAAAATATTTTTCTGAGAACAGAGCACAACGAGCTAGGAGACAAAACTGAACGTTACGCTTCAGCCGCAATTTGCGTTACAGAATAATGAATACTGAGCGCGCTCGACAAGATAAGAAGTCGAGTTGAAAGGCTTTCACACATTTTCAGTAGTACCGGATTAAACCACCGACCACGCCGCGCCGCATGTTGGATGGATTTAGTTAACGAAGCAACGTTGGCAAACTGTTGTTTTGAAACTGCTTTCAACTGCTGGTGTGGTGTACCCACGCGTACCTTTATGCTCCGCTCATACAGCCTTATTCAGCTTCGTCATAAACGCATAATCCGTGTTTTATGATCACTTAGCTGGAAAAGTCAAAGGATTTTCTGCGGTAATCCGCATCTCGGCCACACATTGTTTTTCGACAGAGGCTACAATGTGCACAAACACAAATAAACACACGGACACACACACACATGCACACATACACACATACACGCATACACACCGACGAGCATACAGAGGCACTTTCGTTCAACGTTATCAGTTCACTCATTTCGAGTGCGCCCGTATGCTCGCCTGTTTTGGACTTACAACAATGTGAAAGGAGGTAGGTAAACACATGTTGCATGCACACAAACACAAAAACAAGCACGGACAAACACAGGCAAACACACACACACACACATACAGAGAGCAACGTGTCTATCAGAAATCGAAGTTTCATTAAATTTACATGTCCGCACCCAAGTAATCCCTTTACGGTGGCATTTGTTCCTTAGTCCCTTTCCGCCTTCCACCTTTCGCTATGCAGATTTATATTAATTGGATTTGCGCAGATTTTCGCGTCTTAAGCCTTTTTCAAAGCATAAATATTTTGCATATCTACAGTCGACTTGCTGGCATTCGTTAGTGAAAATCAGCACTTAATCCGGGGGTTTTTGGCAATTGACTTGCAAAGTCGCACGGACAGACCGAACGGCCGTAAGTACGGCATGTTGTCAGGCATGCCAGCAAGCAGACAGCACACAAAATATCTGAGAAAAGAACAAAGACTGCGTCCGGTTGACTTTGATTTGCATTCTGTTACTGTTTATTGTCCTTGAAATCAGTGAGATGACTTCCAATGAAAGTCGTAAAACTTTTGAACAATCCCGAGAATACTGTTCTTTGTGATACGCTTGTCAACGACATAGCGAAATATTATAAATAAGGTAAAAGCAAACAAAACATAAATAAATGGGATCATTGAGCACCACTCAGATCTGTTAATGACTCGGAACAATTCAGGGTAGGCCAACAGGCAGGCCATAATTACGCCCAAACCAAGATATACAACTACAAGTAATATACACTTGGAAATTCTTTTTATAAACTCGTAATAGATTTTTTATCTATTAGTTCTTTTATCTATTAGTTATGCAAATAAAGCAGAGGATGAAAAAAAAAGATTATCTACTGCTTAACTCAATTATGAGGGTTGCTGCCCGAAATAGTGTGGGGTTGTCCATGAGTAAGTGACAAACAAAAAAGAGTTGCTCACTAAACTGAGCAAGTGACCAGGTTCACTCGTTATTCTCGTTATTCTTTTTTCGCTCAGTTGTTATTTTGCACAACGTGCATGTCCTTCATGTCAACAATAACCAAGAGCCTGAATAATAAAATGTTTTCTATGTCAGTGTCAATGTAAAATAAAAACAACGAACCTACAATTTTTACCAAAAGAATGCCCAGTGAAGTAGGGAATAAAATGGAAAACCATACCTTTTGTTTTCTATAAATTTATTTTTAAGGGCCAAACACGGACTCAGTAATGCCGTACAATGCACTTTGTGGCTACGTGAAGATCACCAAGTTTTTACAAACATAATTTTTACAACATATAAATACGTGGCTATGTGGACCGCGGAGTACGGTCGATGTTGGTTAGTCTACGGTCCAGGCGCCGCCTGCTCCAGTGTAGCAGCCCTCCGTAGTCCTGCCTCTTAAGGCATCTTATAGTGACGCATCTTGTAGTGGCCAGCTCTCTGGCCAGACGTTTGCTATATGACCGCAGCCGGTCATTGTACCTGCATATAAATGTGGCAAAGATTTACTTCACGTATTCCATTTCTAATCCTGGAGTCCTGGAGTCCTGAAGGCAGCAACCCAAATTTTAATTTTGTACCTCCAAGCCGAAGCAACAATATTTTGGTACACTGTACGTTTGTTTGTAGGCTGTAGGCTCAGTTTGCTCTTTTTGTTTAGGAGCCTTGAGTCGGCTGCTCTTAATCACCCTGGTCATGTGCGCTTGGAAGGACAGCCTTTGGTCCAAAACTAGTCTCAAGTATTTGGCCAACTTGTGTGGAGGAACGTATGTACAGCGGGCGGCAGGTTTCTTTTGAGAGTGAAGCACACGTTTTTGCACTTTGACGTGTTAATTTTGATGTGTCACCCTCTGCCCCACTCACCAAAAAGGTGATGGTACTTCTGTATCCCGTCTGCGGCTTCATAGCCACATGCATACTTGTGAGGATGCTGATTTTTATTATATTATGTTTTATTCTATATATTTCATTATTCATTCACATTCAAGCATTTTAAAATGTACATAATATAGTTTATTTGAATAAAAAATAAATGCCATTTTGTAAGTTCATGACCAACTGAAGAGTACATAAAGTGAATATGTGCACCTAAGCGAGCAGTGCCTACCCAACACTAGCCCAAAATGACATTTTCAATGACAAAAACTGTCAATTTTTGGATTAATCTTGTACATCGCTTCTCAGAACAACGCACTACTTACAACGCTCACATTGACTTGGAAGTTTTATTTCGTCAAAAATTAAATTATTACAAATCAATACGTTATTTTGAGTGTGAAAATAGTTAATTGCCTGATGAGAAGTGTAAAAGCTGCATTGACATTGTGTTGGTTTTAACATACAGTGCCGAACTAAATTATTGGCACAGCAAGCAATTTTAATTTCAGGCCTGGTTTGGGATACCTAGTAAGATGATATTTGATAGAGAAAAAAATTTCTCAGGTAGAAGAAGCAATTCCCAACCAAGCGCACATCATTTCATTTAAATACTTATTTTAATTAGTTTATTAAATTTAAAAAACAAACAAAACTGCTCAATTTCAATGAACAAAATTATTGGCACACTTAGCTAATCATGTGTTTTTTGTCCAAAATTTACCAATCTGGAAACTTTTTTTTACGTAAAACAGTTATGTTAACAATACAAATTACAACGCAAAACTTTAAATCGCATAATTTTAATTAACTTATAACATTTTATTATATCCGAGCAAAATGAGCCCGAAACAAAAAGAAACGACTGAATCTCAGCGTAAAATAATTTTATGTCTCCACGATCAAGGCAAATCATATGCTGAGATTCATGAGATGATGGACAGAAGCCGTTACACAATTAGGAGCATTGTGCAGCCCTTTAAGGGGGCTTCATCATTGAAAAGCGCAAAACACACAGGACGACCTAGTGCTTTGACTGAGCGTGAATGCAATAAAATCGTCAGGAAAATAAAAAAGGATCCCAAATTGACATCAACACAGATTGCTGCTGAGGTGGAAGAAGAATTCAGGAAGGATATTCATCCAATAACGATCCGGAGAGTACTGCATGTGGCCGATTTTAATTGTCGAGTTGCGAGACGTAAACCTCTTATAACAAAAGTGAACCAAAGGAGGCGTTTGGCATATGCTAAAGAATATTTTCAAAAACCCACAGACTTTTGGGACACTGTGCTCTTTTCTGACGAAAGCAAATTTAATATATTTCGCTCTGACGGCCGTCAAATGGTGTGGAGAAAATCAAACACTGAACTACAAAAAGAAAACCTCGCACTAACAGTTAAACATGTTGGTGGAGGAGTAATGGTGTGGGGTTGCATGTCAGCTGCGGGTGTTGGCGAGCTGGAATTTATTGACGGCATCATGGACAAAAAGTTGTACATGGACATTCTCAAGAGAAATGTTAAAAAAAGCGCCGAAAAATTAAATTTAATTTTCAACACGACAATGATCCTAAACACACGGCTTATGATGTCCGTATGTGGTGCGTTAGCCATGTCAAACACACTTTGCCTCATCCGCCACAATCGCCAGACCTAAATCCAATCGAACATTTGTGGGAAGAATTGGATAGACGCATTAACAAAAGGGCGATATCCACAAAAGCCGAGTTGAAAGCGGCACTTACCGAAGAGTGGAGCCTGATTAAGCCAGAAGTGACCAAAAAATTAGTTTCTTCAATGCCAAAGCGGCTGGAAGTATGCCGCTACTGCAATGGTGATGAAGAAGTTCCTGGCCGGAACACTACACACTACTTCAGTGCCAGCTTTTTGCTGACCACAAGATATTATGGGAAACCAACCCACTGAGAGGTACAGCTACGTTCTTATTAGCTGTGGCTAACATTGGTGAGCTATAACCCACAGAAAACTGTCACAGTCGCCAGGAAATAATCTAATCAAATTTAACATAATTTTTTATAATCTAATTTAATAATAACATAATAAACTCTTCCAGAGAGGTTCTCGCAACCGCAGCACCCACCCTTTGCCCATACGATTCCTCAAGGTCGCCCGACGCAGTAGACTTTGCTATATACAATGGCATTCATCCAACAGCTCTGGACATTGCGGAGTCATCTGACCTTAGCTCAGACCACATCCCACTATTTATTAAACTTGGATTGATTCCAGATAACATCGTATGCCGGTCCAGACTGCTCCCTACCCACGCTAACATAACGGTCTTTCATCAGTGTCTAAACGAAAGGATCAACCTCAATATGGAAATAAATTCGGACAAGGATATAGATGATTCGGTTGACTTGTTCACCAAGAACATTCATGAGTCCGCCGAATTAGCCTCTTCATACCAATTCCCTTGTTCACCCAACCCTCCTCAGGCTCTCTTAAAACCTGAGGTTCTGGAGTTGGTGAGATATAAACGCAGGCTACGACGTCGCTATATGAGATCACGGAACGAATTTGACAAGGCTGCATGGAGGAGAGCTGCCCGAGAACTGAAAAATGTAATGCAAGCTGTGCGATCGGAGCATTTCAACAATCTGTTGGCTAATGCGGATCCAATGAAAAAGTCTGGCTTCAATCTATGGCGTGCCACCAAGTGCATCAAACAACAGCCTCACAGGCATGCTCCAATCCGTGGGCCTCTAAATCAGTGGCTGCGTACGGAGACCGAGAAAGCAGAAGCATTTGCTAATGAGTTGGAGAGCCGGTTCACGCCTTTTAGCCTGGCTGACCCTGGTGACGTTGAGGAAACAAATGAAGTCCTATCGAGATGTATATTAGATCACAGTCCAACTAAACATGTCACCCCTGAAGAGGTTGTGACTCAAATTCAGAGACTGAAATCTAAGAAGAGCCCCGGACATGACCATATTGACAACAGGGTGGTGAAAGCACTCCCTTGGAAGGGAGTGTTGTTCCTGACGTTGCTGTTCAACAGCATGCTGCGGATCTGCCATTTTCCCACACAGTGGAAGTGTGCAACGATATCCATGATACCTAAACCTGGTACTCCGGAGAACTGTGTCACATCATATAGGCCCATAAGCCTGCTTCCAACGTTTTCAAAGATTTTTGAAAGATTGTTTTTGAGTAGATTGTTGGCAGTACGGGGTGTTCAAGAAGCCATTCCTGATCACCAATTTGGATTTAGATCACAGCATGGCACTCCCGAACAACTGCATCGAGTCGTTAATCACATACTTACTGCATTTGAGTTGAAACAGTATTCCTCTGCAGTCTTCCTAGATGTCAAACAAGCATTCGATAGGGTATGGATCGATGGACTTCTGCATAAATTAAAATTACTCCTGCCTGGCAAACAGTTTTTACTAATTCGAAGCTTTCTTCAACGACGAACCTTCTCTGTGGCGGTAAGAGACAAAATGTCCACCTTCAGGCACATGAGAGCCGGTGTCCCGCAGGGGAGTGTCTTAGCTCCGGTCCTCTACTCCTTATATACCTCTGATATGCCTACAACTAGAGATGAGCATTCGATTATTGCTACTTACGCGGACGATACGGCAGTTATTTTCAACTCTGCCTCTCTGAACGAAGCTGCGGAGAAATTGTCCAGCTACCTGGATAGATTCCACTCATGGGCCAGGCGTTGGAATATAGCCATAAACTCTGAGAAATCAGCTCACTGTACCTTCACATTAAGGCAAGGCGTCTGTCCGGTTGTGACTTACAACACAAGAATCATTCCGCAAATGGAGCAAATCCGGTATCTCGGTTTGATCCTGGATAAGCGTCTTACCTGGCGTGCACACATTAAGGTAGTTACAGCGCGCTGCTATCAAAAGCTCAAGAAACTGGAGTGGCTCCTCCGCCCATCGAATAAGTTATCTTTAACTAATAAAAGGCTCATCTATCTGCAAGTAGTGGCACCTGCTTGGCGCTACGCCATACAAATTTGGGGCACTACTGCTGCCTACAACATCAGAAGAGTGCAGGCGTGTCAGAGCAAGGCTCTCAGAAGATTTATGGGCGCCCCTTGGTACGTCCGCAACTCCACGCTGCATAGGGATCTTGCCTTGCCAACTGTTATGGAGGTGATTAATTCTCACAGCTGCCGCTATCACTACAGACTTTTGTCGCACCCAAATCCTCTAGCTTTCTCCCTCACCCGTATCTCAACAAGGCGTAGACTGAAGAGGCTGCACCCACATGATCTCCCTCTAAGAAGGATACAGCCTTCTATAATTAATTAAATTAGTATAAGTCTAATTTTTTATTTTTATTGTCACGTCATTATTTTTTAAATCCGACAAATGTTTTATGCAGTTTACTGCGTTTAATGTTATAATCTAATTTAAAAAAAAAAAATAATAACATATATATTTTTCCCCATTTTACTTCATCTAGTTATTTATTAGTAACCAGTTAGCCGAATTTACTATTCTCGAAAACAAAAGCAAAGAAAGTAGGAAGTGGTTCTGACAAAAAATTAATATTAGAAAAAATACAAAATTTTATGAACATTTTAAAAAGAACATTTTAGAAAAATGGATAATTTTGAAATTGGTATACATCAGGCTCCAATTGTGGACAAAGAGAATGCCGTGAAGGGCGTGACGAAGGAGAAGACGCACATTGCTTTCAACACCAAGCAACTGCTTGCTGTGATCGGTGGCGCTGGTGTGGCTGGTGGCGTCCGCTTAAAGGACAAATCGACGCTAAAACGCGGCTATTCCATGCCCAATCAGAACAACGCAAGTGTGGCGCAGCAACGCGCTGTTGCCAGTAATGTTGACAACAAAACGGCTCTTCGTGATATTGGCAATTTGAAGGAGACAGATAAAATCAATAGTAAAAAATCGCATATCGCTGTGGCCATTGAGCAATTCAAGGAGGATACGGACGATTCGCATGAACACCAACATATTGCCAAAGCCAGCAAAATACAACTCTTCGCTAGTGGTGCTGCGAACGACAAGGAAAATGTTCGTGATCACTACGGCACAAAGTATGATTCCAGGCACAAGGATTATCCGCCGCATAGCTTCGATGGTACTCAGCTGTCCGTAAAGGAGGTGCTCTCGTCCATGTCAATTGACAATTCGCAGCTGTCGACGTCTATCTTCAAAGCCGATGACGACAGCAAACCCGACATTGCTGATGTTACAGGTGATCCGTTGCTGCCGATGACGGCGGCACAGAGCAAGGTGCAACGATCGCCGCCGAGCAATGATCGCCAACGCTTCTTTGAGGTGGTCGAGTATCAGCGTGATATTTTGGAATACTTTCGGAAGAGTGAGACCAAACATCGCCCGGACCCACTATATATGCGTAGTCAGAAATGTTTAAACCTGTCAATGCGCGCCATACTCGTTAATTGGCTAGTCACGGTCTCCGATTACTTTCATCTGGACACAGAGACTCTATACTTGACATTATCGTACTTGGATCGTTTCCTTAGTCAGAAGAAGGTGTGCAAACAATTGGAACTGGTCGGCATCGGAGCCATGTACGTTGCATCAAAATATGAGGAGACCTATCCGCCAGATGTCGGCGACTTTGTCTTCATCATGAACAATGATTACTCGAAAAGAAAACTGTTACGCATGGAGCAAATATTACTGAAGGCTCTGGCCTTCGATTTGTGCACGCCAACTGCGCACGTCTTTATCAACACTTATTGCGTTCTAGTTGACATGCCCGATCAACTCAAGTTTCTGACTCTATACATCAGCGAGTTGGCGTTACTTGAAGCTGAGCCCTATTTGCGTTTTTTGCCATCCCAAATTTCATCGGCTTCGATTGCCCTGTCGCGTTTCGTGCTCGGCGAACCGATTTGGACGAAGGAATTAGCAGAGGTAACCACATACGGTTTGGGCGATCTAAAGGAACTTATGCTGTATCTGCACAAATCGCATGACAATGCCACAACGCTGCACTTACAGGCTGTGCGTGAGAAATACGGCAAAGAGAAGTTCAACAATGTCTCTGATCTGAAGTCGCTGCCACTGGACGAGGAACACTTCGACAAACTAGTGGACAAGTACAATGAAACGGTGTCAGGGGCAAATGAAGGTGGCCAACAAGAACCGGTGAATGCCGCAAATTGTGGCAAATAATTTCAATTAATTAAATCAATTTCCCTTTAGTTTAAGTATTTAAATTAAATTTAAATCTTAAATGTTACAACAAGCATCACCACAAAGGCTCCTCTTAACTATCCACGATTTTTTTCCTGGATTTTACTTGCCACATATACACCTTTATTAATTAACGATTTTTGTTTAATTAAAAATCAAATTATAATCAAATAAATAAAATATTAAATTGTAATGACTAAACAATTTTTGAATTTTATGTTCTATGAACTTGGCAAATTAAGGACTAAACAAAGACAGCCAGTGCGCCCTACACAGCGATCAGATGAAGCTCAAGTGAGCATGCTGACGAGTCCATAAAATAATGGAAAGGTTTTTCAGAAAATATTTACTTTGCAAACAATAATAACAATAAAGAGATTTTCCATGTTTTCGTATAGAAAAAGAAGAAGAAGCATTGCTTAAATATACCACGCAGCATGCTTTCGTGCACCCAGTTCGTAATAATTAGGGGTTCTTTTGGCAAATACTTGCAAAAAACCAAAATCCGTCTTACCCATCTAGATCGAATTATTTTTTATCTAAAAAGATCACCTTTTAGATGCATTTATGGTACTTGTTGTGAACCCAGACTGGTCGACATGTTAAATAGGTCTAAATGACTTTCTGTGAACTGAAGAGATGACTTGTGACCGTATACGAGGGTTGCTGTTATATGGCGAACAGTCATATGGATTTCGCATATAACCAGAGATAACAAAATGACGTCTACAGTCTGGAGCACTGCTTTTAGGCAATATAAACTGTTGACCCCCAAAACAAAAACTGGCCAAAAGCACCTGAAAAGCGCTTAATACCCACGTTATCAGTAGGCGCGCCCATATCGAAATTAAACGCACCCTCCGATATCAGATGCAAAGCACGAAAGCTGTTGAACATGTCGTAAACGAAGAGGCTTGCAAATTAGATGTATGTTTTCAGAAACCTTAGATAATTATACTCAAGAAAATAACAATACCCAAGACCTTGAACTCTTAGAAGCTGTTAAAACACTTCTTCCTAGCCTATAGACTCTGATCAAATAACGAAGGAATTTGTCAAGTGAAATTGTTTGTAAATCGTTAAACTTTAAAATCTTATGAGACGGACTTTAAGATTGCTAGTGGGCACTTAACCGGGCTAGTGCTATCTGCTAGATTCTTCTTAATGTAGGCTCTGTCTAAAGAATGACGAAATCTGTCTGTCTGGTCTGTTATGATTAAGAATTCTCTTCGTTACAATAGAGAAGGCACTCTGCAGTCAGAGTAAATGTCCAACACAGAAAAGATCCAATTGTACGTGTACCGTTCATACGGCCAGGAACATCTGGGTCTTTTATCTCTTAAGAGGCGCGACTTGGTGTTTCAGTGTTTTAGAGTGAGATCCTACTAACGACGTAATCTTTAGTAATATTAGTAGTAGTAGTAGTAGTAGTAGTAGTAGTTGTAGTAGTAGTAGTAGTTATAGTTGTTGTAGTAGTGCAAGAAAGACCGCCCAAGAAGAGTTTTTCAGTATACTTTATGGTCGACATCGATTGAAAGTTCAAAAATAATTTATCATAAAAGACCATGACAATGTCACAAAGTTAGAACAACCGGTGATTTTATCTGGCACGAGCATAGAACTCCAAGCTGCCATATGGCAAAAAATCTCAACAAGTCATCAGAATCGAACAATTGGGTAACTCCTTCTCAGCGAGTGTGACCCGATTACGTAACATGTGCTAGCAAGACAGCGCGCCGCGGCGTGCTGTACGGCTTTGTGCTCTGCGCCGCCGCACTTGTGGTCAAAATGATTTCTTTTTTATGTTGCACGGTTTGTTTTTTTATATACTTATTTATTATTATTATTGTTTTGTTTTTTTTTTTTTTTTTATTGTGTACAAAATTCGTAGAATTCCCTAATCAATCGGCTTTGATGCAAAAAATCACAAACAGGGAAACTCAGAAAATAATAAAGTAAAATACAATAAAAGGCAATGGTTAGAAGAGAAGACGGTAGAAAAGACGTACAATAAATTTTAATAATAATTTCGTAGTCTTTTGTTTAATACTCACACACACGCGCACTCAAACGGCGAAATAAAATGTGAAATGTCCAGTGTATTTAATTTATTGCCTCGCCTTTTATTGCGATCGTATTAGGACAACGAAGAGTCATCGGTCAATCGTTGGGAGAGACAAGGCAACTAAAACTAGAGCATACGATCGAAGGAGTGAGTGAGTGAGTGAGTGAGTAAGCGCGAGTAAGCAATGAAAAGAAGGTTGTAGAATTGTGTTAGAATCGAACACACGCATACAAGCACAGACAATTAGAGATGAGTGACTAGTGAGTGCTTGGTGAGTGTATAGAGCTCGTAATTGGAGCAATTATTAAAAGTGAGTGTGTGTGTGCGTGAGCAATGGCGTAGGCGCCAAACGTCAGCGAGCAGGCGTGTTTGCATGCTGTTGAGTGTTAGTGGGAGTGCAAATGAGTGCTGTTAAAGCGTATGTACCAATTGCTGTGCGTTGAGGTACGCTCAAGCAATTGATTAGGAAAAAAAACCGCTTCAAATAAGAAAAAAAAAGAAGAATTAAGAGAATAAAATATCTAATTGTAAAGGAGCGGCAAAAAAAATAATATAACAACAAAATCGCACTAAAAATGTCAACAGCATCAATTTACAAAAGGCTAGCGAAAACGCTTGAAGATAAATGTCAAAAGGGCAAAACAACAGAAAAACTCACACTTCCCGGGAAATCACTTTGGAAAATCTAAGAAACTAAAACAACAACTGTGCCACAAGGCGAAGAAGATGAGATGAGCGTGCGTGTGTGTGTGAGTGTGAGTGCGAGAGTAGTGTAGCGAAGGATTACAAGGGAGACCGCCAAATGGGCAATGCGATCGTAGCGCACTTGTTCCCATAAATGGGGTGTCGAAATGATCATCAGTGGACGTCCCGCTGTGGCCGCCTCTGATCTTGCACCGCACTCCCGCTGTGCAAGTGCACTACTGGGCAGACGCAAATATAGAGAAATACGAAATAAGAAATATTAGGATGCTGAAGAAGAAGATTAGTGCAGCAAAAAAAACATATCGAATCCTCCGACACTTGCAGCATTCAGCTCCCATCCACAGCATCACTCGGTGCTTTTGTCTCGCTCGACAGTTTTTTCTATTTTTGTTACTCAGGTTTTTTTTTTCTGAAATTTTCCTTTTGTGCTGTTGGAAAAAATAAAAATTTTGCACAAAAGTGCAATAATTAGCGCAATTGTAGTGTTTAATTTGTTGGCATTGTTGCTCGGCAGGTCCTCGGTTCAAAGACGCCGTGGGTTGTACCGCTCTAATTTTTATTATGTATTGACAACAATATTTCCTGCCCAAAAGGTAGCCTCAACTACCTGAGTATTAGTTGGAGGTGTTATTTGTGTGGCGAGTACCATAGTAGGGGAACCTAAACTCAAGTCGTTGGGAATCACATATTGCGTGTCACAAAGCTATAGAGGTGATATATCGTTGTCAGTGCTGAAAAATGTTATCGTATCACTTGCATCCTAAATCACACGCCACAAGCCTCCTGTGAAAAGCAAGTGCTGTACCGGCATGCCAGTAGGGGGAACAATCAACCGAAACCCACTGAGTAATTGATTTTTCCAAAGTTAACCATATTTTTCATTTCACAAGGATAGATTTTGTATCCAAACAAAAATCATATCATATATCTAGCAAATAACTGGACGATCGAAATGTCGGGTTCAAAAGTCATAGAATTGAAAGTGTCAGACGTAGAACAGAGCTCTGAAAATTTGACAAGTCACTTGAAGAACTCGTTGAGGCTTCACTGTCCACAGACAGAGAAGGGCGAGCACCAAAGAGCGCCCTAAATAAAAGGGGTCAAGAAGCTAGGTTTTCCATATGTCAAAACATCTCGATATCTATTTATTCTGTGTACCAAAATCACATCTTTAATTGTAGATTGCAGGACATCCACATTGGTGGTGATGTCGTCATGAAACCTGGAAAATATGCAACAATGTCACGGTCTTAGAAGGGTGTCCTCTAACCACTTCTCTGCAAAATTATTATTATAATAAAGATGTATGTGGATACTGTACACCATCATTGTAACATAGCCGAGGTAGCCACTCCTTTCTAGAAGAATGCTAACTATGTGAGATCCAATTTGAAGTCACAGGACTCATGCCATCTCTTGACGAAAGCCAGACATTTGCTGCGTATAAGAAGGGTATGACCCATTGGTTCAAATCAATGTACTGCGTGAAAATGCTGAAACAAGCAGCAATAACAGCAGCCTATAAAATTCGGTGAAGATTGCTTTATGTATCAGAGTAGCCGTGCTAGACGGATCGAGATGCTTGTACTAACAAAATCATGCAAAGCAACCTTATAAACGAGCTGAGACAAAATGCTGCGATACTCCATAAACACAACAGATGGCGCTCTAACTGCGGTCATGCGGTGGTCTACTTTAATGCAACTAAGAGAGAAAATATTAATTGATATTTCTTTATTATTTTCAATTTAATACAATCTTTGGTAGTTTTACACGTTTTTATTTCAGTCGAGTCTCTTCTCCTTTTTGTTTCGAGACGCTTGTGTCGAGACGTTGAACTCTAATTCCATCATCGAACTGTAATTCGATAATTCATTTTGCTGATTGTTATTTTTATCTGACCACACTTTGTGTGTTTATTTTTTCATATAGTCTTCCCTCAATTTACGTAATAATTCGTTCTACAAAATGGCTACGTAATCAATCAACAAGGGCAGTGAACATATTAAACGGTCGTAACCCTCTCCACGCGAGCTCAACTCGCACTTGGATGTCAATTTTAATAATTAAATTTATTTCGCTTCTTTCAGGTTTAGAATTCTTAACTCACGTTATTATTTCATAACTTATAAGGACAAAATGCAATTGAACGAATTCACGAAAAAAGGAAAGCAAAGCAAACTTAAGTGCGATACGTAACGTAAAACAAATGATTACGTCATCAGATTTCAAAGGAAGAAATTTTTTGTTACACATCCTGAATATGTGAATCGACGGATTACTGTGTAATTTTCGCACATTCAAATTTGTCTTTAAATCAACTAATTGATATATTAAAATAAACTAAAATATAAATGTTCATAATTAATACATATTTGATGCCTTAAAAATGGATATTAGTTTAATAACCTCAATTGTGTAAGTTGGCATGTCTCCATTTTGTGTATGGTCTCGTTAATGCACAAATGTGAAGAAGTATAAGTGATATTAAAAGTGTCGACTTTGCAAAAATGTAAGTGGAATTGAGTATAATAATATAGTATATAATATGTAATATATATTTATATAGGAGGAAGCATAGAACTCCTAAACAGGATACAATTTTTTTAAATTTCATGCGGGAGCATCGCGACTTGGCATTTTGTAATCGAAGACGCGATCGAGTAGCTACGGCAAACGCTTGGTACAACTTAACGGCAGAATTAAATTGTGCTGGGCCGCCCATTAGGTCTGTTGATGATTGGCGGAATGTAAGTACATATTCTTATTCATTTAAACCGTGGTATTTGTGCGAAAACTATATTCACAGGTATGGAAAGACTGGAAGATAAACATTAAAAGAAAAATATACAAGAACAAACACCAAATGGTGACCACTGGCGGAGAACCATCAAAACCATCCACCATTACAGCAACGGAGAACGAAATTGCTGTGCTCGCAAATTTGTACGCCGCGGTGGATGCTGCACAAGGCAGAGCTGGGACCGATTTGCCGTCATTTTCTGATGACAAGGAAAATTACTCTGAAGTCCAAATTGAAGACATGTGTAAGTGTATTGAAAGTACACACTCAAACAATCACTACTATAAGTTTATATTCTCTCGCAGCATTCGAATTCCTTGAAAAACCAAAAACTCCAAAAAGAGCTAATCTGAGTGCAAGCAACAGTAGCATCAACAATGCTAGTTCGTCCATCAGCACTGGCAACAACAACAGCAAATTTAACTTCACTACGGTTCCAGCCAGCATAAATGTTATTGATCTCATGGATGACGGAAACGCATCTCTAAAGGACGTGGTGAATGAGTTGCGCGAACTCAACTCGCAAAGCTCAACACTTGCACGTATAGGGGAGAGGCTCACAAATATAATGGAGGACACTTTGAAGGAACGAAAAATATTAAACGAACTTATGAAAAATTTCTTGGAAAAAATTGAATAGTTATAAAATAAAAATAAGTTACAAATTAATTACTATTAATTTAATATTAATAAACGCTAAAATCGATGGCTATTTTTCTATTCCACTGTTACCCCATATGAAAAGCTCTGGTAATTCCACTCACGGCAAATATTGTAGAAAGCGCAGCGCTCTGTACATATGCTAGTGGATTGGGTAGGCAGAAGTTGGTCTGCCGCAGAAAGTAAAAGATCTCGTGTGAGATTTTCCAGATATAATGCATATATGGTCAATAACTGACATTGAGCTATTGACATTTCGTATGCCGTCGTTAAAATCAATACATGTAGTGCGCAAAATAAAAGCATGTCTAGATCATTTGGAAAATCCCTATCCCTGATTGGGGATCCAACCATAAACATTCCAAAAATGCATTATCTTTGGGTATTTTCGGAGATTAGCTCGTGTAAATATCGTGACACGTTATTTTTATACCCATAATAATATATATTTTATATATATTTAATATTAAATCCAAATAGCAAGACGAATACTTCAAAATTTAAATTATAAAATAGAACCAATTGCCCAGGAAATAAATACAAACCACGGGCTTTTCGCAATTACTGAAAACAAGAACCAGTCTCAATCAGCCGTGCCAAAATCGAACTACAACAAAAATCGTAGTGATTTCTGTGCTTTTCATAACACGGTACCGGCGTCTGTCGATTTAGCAAACGGCGACCGGACGAGTTCAAAAGTGTATCTGCCTTTAGTGTTGACCCTCCCCCTAAGCGCATATGATCCAACACACTTAATTATCAGTTGTGTCGGTTTTGAGAATCAACATCATCAGCATCTTACGTACGACGGCTTAAATAGTGATTATCTGACCAACGCTGCCGTTGCCGCACTGCCAGCTGTCTCTTTTTTCACTTGCTCTGCTCGTTGCTGGCGTACAACGTTTTAGTATCTTGACACGCACGCTGGGACGCAAACGTCTTCTCACTGCTTGGATCGGCTGGTTTAAGAAGAGGAATCACACAACATCGACAACAGGTACTAGTTGTATTTAAAACTCGGAACCATTCATATTGACGCCAAACCCAAACGTGTCAATATGCGAAATCCGGCCGCCATCAGTCGCGTTCAGGTTATGCCAAAGCAACTCTTCAAACATGTTGTCAGTGAGTGCACAAACCCCACACTAGCAGCTTTGCGTGGAACACATATTTTCGCCGCAGCAACAACGACAACGCCACAGCATTGCCAACTTCGAAAAATTTCCACAGCTGAGCGCGCACTAGTCAACGGCGCTAACAACATTGGCAGCGCCAACGGCAACGGCAGCTTCAGAACGTTTACACTATCAGCGCCTGTTCAATCGCAGGTTAGTCCGAGGTTCCGAGAATCATTTAAATTAAGTCGAGTTCATTCGTTCGTTTTTGCCAGACACGTTCAGTGAGTGAGTGCGATAAATTTTATTGCTAATTAAAAATATATCTGTATTGGTATTAGTGCGGTCCGCCTTTCTTAATCTCCTTCAGCACGTTTTTTTTTATAGCACTTTTTGGCTGTGTGTGTTTCGCATGTGCTTTTTTGCGTCTCTTCGGTTGTTCATGATATTTAAGTGATTTCTCCTCGCCTCTCCTCCCGTTTCGTTGAAACTCCCGTTGCAATTTGCACTTTTTGTTAACGGTTCCTTCGTTTTACTGCTCCGTTTTACTGCCAACGCGAAATATTGGTTTGAACTTCTAATCGCCACTATCAAATGTACTCAAATTGAAAACCAATCGAATCTTGTGTTTTAACAATCAAATTACCCTGAAAGCAAAGAACATCCCCTACTCCCGGAGAAGCAAGATTTTATAAGACATTACCAGAGATTTATAGAAAACTTTTGCTTTTCTGTTCTTTATTTTCCGTCTGATTTAAAACGGCGTCATGACTATTTTTTTCATTTTTTACAGGTGTGGTATGAAAAGAAAAAGGTTTCCTTCCTAGTCTCAAATGTAATCCCCCAAAAAACTTGCCCAAACTCGTACCAATCGGGATTTGAACCCAAGTAATTTATTTTTGTACCAAAAATTGGTTCGGTTCTTGGTTCTTTATTTTCTTATATATGATATGATACAGGCCGAAGATTTGGATCTACCTAGTCTCTAAAGACTAGCTAACGTAGACAATGTTTACCAGTATGACCCAGTAATGTATAAAGCATTGTGGACACTTGCAGTTAGTGCCCGGATAAGAAAGATTCCAAGAAAAGCATCTGGCCAAGTTGCTTGAATAGTGTATTTTCCTTGTGCTTGTTTTCGCTAGGGTTATCATCTCTGTTCGTATGATACTAAAACATATGGTTTTCTGACCGAAAGCCCCGTTTAAGGATGCTAAAATTCGAATTTCGTATTCCTGCGGAAAACAGTTCTTGTTCCCATTTGTAGCTGAGGCGTTTCTTATATGGAAGAAACTTCGCGTCTCTTCCCACTTTGTTGTTGTACGTTGATATTTTCAGACACTCCAAGGTTCACACCTCGGTTGGGTGTCAACCTAAGCCGTAAGCCAGTTGGAATATCTGTTTATCTCTTGCCCGCCTCCGCGCTGTGACCGATACGCGCTGATCATAAGACCTACACACACTTGTTGCCAATCGCAGCGCAGATGTTTTCAATGCAAATTCTTGGCTCGAATTTCGCTTGCACTTAATTGCAAATGTGTTTTTCTCTTAAACAAAGAAACAGAACAAAAAAACCACAAATTCGTTAAAAAGAAAACCGCCGCTCGGTTACAAATCTGGAAATCTGGAATTGAGACCAGTTAACGCCAAAAATAGAGTTCAGATTCGGTTTTTGGAAAATTTTGCAGAGTTGTTGCTGCTGCTTTGATAAGCAAGGTGCTTGAGATCTTTCCCATTCTTATCGCTAAACAGCGCTGGGTTGTAGTCTGTGATAAGCTGCTGAGCTGAGGTAAAAGCTGCGTCGCTTGTTTTGGAACCCCAAGCGGGCCCAGCACTGAACGAATAATGAGGCGCGTATTTAGTGAGGCTACGCTGTACTGCACTTGAAGACTGTAATCGTTAAATCGCTGGTGCTTATCAGGATCAGACACGCCCTAGACCACTCTCACGACGCCAATAAGTTTCTGCTGACGTGCGTGCTGTTGTTGTTGTTATTATTGGTATTGTTCTGTCGCGGGTACGTAACGAGCGACACTTGGACAGAAATAGCTCGACGCTTCGTACCAAAAGATGAAAACAAGTAAAAACTACCAAGGACCGTACCCCTAATCGTTGAGCTGAGGGGTCTGTGAAAAGTTATTTGTGTTTTGCGCTGATTACATGTTTGTTTCGAGTGCTTATCTTATTTGCGAGGGCTTATGTTCGTTTGGAATGTGTGACCCCTTGAACCGTTTCGCTTCGGAATCGGAATTATTGCAAAAATAATATGTTTTTCCATTTGATTCGTCGTGAGGCGTCGCTGATTGCGACTGTTGCAAATTTTGCATCATTCCAAATCGAAGTGTTGAACGACGCGCACGTGTTCAAAATTTATTAATCCAATCGCCTTCTACTTGTGCTCCTACACCGATTTAGAGTAAAACCATGGCCGCCAACATGAAGTTGATGCAAGCCTCTATTGCCGAGAGCGATCCAGAACTGATGAAAATCATTGTCAACGAGAAGAGGCGTCAACGCGAGGGTCTCGAGATGATTGCCAGTGAGAACTTCACCTCGGTGGCGGTGCTCGAGTGCCTGTCGACTTGCCTGCACAACAAGTATTCCGAGGGTTATCCTGGCAGGCGGTGAGTAGCATGTCCTTCAATTCAGCCAGCGCCTCACGACAATATCGGTTCTAATCTATTCGTTTTTGCTGGGTCGTTTAGCTACTATGGCGGTAATCAGTACATCGACGAGGTCGAGTGTCTTGCACAAAAACGCGCACTGGAGGCATTCAATCTCGATCCCGAGGAGTGGGGCGTGAATGTGCAACCGTACTCAGGTTCACCGGCTAATTTGGCTGCCTACACTGGTGTTCTACGACCGCACGATCGCATTATGGGTCTCGATCTGCCCGATGGCGGCCATCTGACGCACGGCTTTATGACCCAGACGAAACGCATTTCGGCCACATCGATTTTCTTCGAAAGTATGCCCTACAAAGTGGATCCCGAGACGGGCCTCATCGACTACGACACACTGGAGGCGAATGCCAAGGTCTTCAAGCCACAAATCATCATCGCTGGTATTTCGTGCTATTCGCGTCTACTCGACTACGCTCGCTTTCGCAAGATCTGCGACAGCGTCAATGCCTACCTAATGGCAGACATCGCCCACGTCGCTGGCATGATGGCTGCGGGTCTGCTGCCAACGCCTTTCAAGTACGCCGATATTGTGACCACAACAACACACAAAACGCTGCGTGGTCCACGTGCCGGCGTCATCTTCTTCCGCAAAGGCGTGCGCAAGTGCAAACCCAACGGTGAAAAAATCCTATACGATCTGGAGGAACGTATCAATCAGTCTGTTTTTCCGGCACTGCAGGGTGGCCCGCACAACCATGCCATCGCCGGTATTGCCACCGCCTTTCGACAGGCCAAGACCCCCGAATTCGTGCAGTACCAAAAACAGGTGCTATTGAACAGCAAACGCCTTTGCGATGGCCTGAAGAAGCTCGGCTATCATGTGGCCACCGGCGACACTGAGGTGCATCTCATACTACTCGATCTACGCAAGTCCGGCGTGCTGGGCGCAACAGCCGAATTGGTGCTCGAGGAGGTGGGCATTGCCTGCAACAAGAACACCGTACCCGGTGACAAGTCAGCTCTCAACCCGTCTGGCTTACGCCTGGGCACGCCGGCGTTGACCACACGCGGCCTTGTCGAAAAGGACATCGACCGTGTAGTGCAGCTTATTGACGAAGCGCTCAAGATCTGCCAGGAGGCAACAAAAGTCTCCGGACCCAAATTGGCCGATTTCAGGAAGACGATCGAAGAGAACAAGGAGATCAATAAGAAAATCGGGCAGCTACACGAACGCGTCATCGAGTTCAGCAAACAGTTCCCACTGCCCGGCATGGAGAATTTCTAAAAAAAAGAAATATAAAAACATTTAAAATAAAAATACCCATAACCGCAGCTGTCCCACTACTTCGATAATAATTATTCTAACCAATTTATGGACTATACCTTATATGCTATGCAAACGAGTAGACAACATAAGTAAAATAGAAAATAAAATGTCGTAAAATGTAGAATGGGCTTTACTTATTTCTCTTTTTTTTACTTTGTACATGATTTACGTAATACTAATTTGGGCGTTGGGGAAAATCCAAGCAACAGAACAGACTGGGGAGAGCGACGCAGCATGCAAAGTGTCGCATTTCGTATTCTAATGGCTGGCATGGCAATAAACATATTGGATCGGAAATCAATCAATTCGTCGGCATCAATGAGGTGTGTTCAAAAAGTAAGAAGACTACTTTTCTACCGCTTTGCGATTTTCGTTTTTTTTTTTTTGTGCATGGTATGTTGATACAGGCATGTCCCTAAAGCTGAGCATACACGACGCACATGCTTGTGTGATTGGCTCGAGCATATGAACAAATTTTAAAATTTTACACCAACATTGGCTCGTCAACAGCGCCAGCGCCATACATGACGTACAAACGAGCCTGTCATACGAGCATGTTTGCCGTGTATGTCTAGCTTAATATTCATATGTTGACATAATCAGCCATTTTGCACCATTAAAGGGCCAAATATACGCTTCAAATATTTGAACAAATCGTTGTTGTTGTAATTTCACGCGTAGCCCACATACTAAACAAGCTGCGTTTGTCAAATTTAAATTTTATTTATTTATTATTAGTTTATTTATCTTATCGACACAAATCATCCGCACACGTCCGTTCACAGCAAAAAATCTGACGAGAGTGGAAAAAAGACGCAACAGACGCTTCCAACGGTTTGACCATTTGACTAAACATCCAAAAATTTCGATTTGTATCAAACGTTTGATCAAATGCAAAAACAGCCCAACAGACGCGTCAAATTTCCTAAACTTCCCTTTTTTAGGGAACATTTGATCAAATATTTGAAGCGTATATTTGAACGTTAAGGCTAAAACAGAATGGTAAAGCCGAAGCTGAGTCTAAAGCCCGAAGAAAAAGTGAACAGAATGCGCATAAATGCCAAAGATGTTGTGCATTTTTAATAAATAAAAACCCCTAGTGGTACTCTTAAATGTATAGATTGTGTATATGCAAGTACTTCTCATACAGTTTCGACTTCTCATTTACGCGGTATCGATTGTATTTAAAAGTAACAGCAACGGAATTAATAAAATATTATTACAATATATATCTATATTACAATATATATCTATAGTGGCGGTCGATCTGTCCTGTTTCTATAATACAAGTAGGTAGCTCGCAACGCTGATGATTTGATGCCGAGTGAAGTCAAACTACTTTGACTTCATGGTTCTGGCTCAGACTCAAATTCAGCCTCAGCTCACATAGAAACAGCTGTATTTGAATTTTCAACGGGCTTCAGCTTCAGCTTCTTCATTTTGTGCCCTACTTTAGTTTGTTTTTGGCAGACATAAAGGTGGATCAAAGCATTTGCATTAAATTTTGTGTGAAAAACGAAATTAAGTGATCCATGGGGAGGCTGCTTTGAGTAAATGCGTTGTTTGCAGGTGGTACAAACGCTTCACAGAAGGCCGAGAAAACGTTGAAGCAGTGAAGAACACACACGGTTTTGACTAATCGTCGAATAACTGTTAGAGAAGCAAAGTGGCAGCAAAGTTGGTTCCAAAATTGCTAATTGCTAACTCTTGAGCAAAAGAACCGTCGTCAACGACAACTCTGATATGCTTAAAAGAGTCATAACTGGTAACGAGACATGGGTCATATGTGTTGGTATTGCTTACTGGTTTCTTTGATTACAATGGCGTGGTGCATCGTGAGTTCTTGCGAGAAGGTCGTACGCTCAATAAGGAATACAATCGTTTGAAATGATGCGCCATTTGCGTGAAGCGATACGAAAAGAAACGCTCGAAATTGTGGAACAATCATCACATGCATATTGCATATTGCACGATAATGCGCCAGCGCACACGTCATTGCTTGTTTGTGATTTTTTGGGCAACCGTAATCGTGCCTCAGCCACCGTATTCACCGAAGATTTACAACGATTGTGGAGATGCAGACCGCATCGCTGAATGTCCTGAAGGCCATACGCTTTTCAGCGCTTATCAGAAGTACTTTGAGGAGTGGACAAGCGCTGGCACAAGCGCTGGTGTATTATATCTGAGAGGGATTACTTTGAAGGGAATGTATAAATAAATATTGTTCGAGAAAAACCAACGCTTCTTACTTTTTGAACAAACGACGTACACTAGCGCTCTTTCCAATTACCGAAGCCCATTTTGGTGTGAAGAGTACAGCCTAAGATTGGTGTATAGTCCCGTAATACATACTCGCACTCGCTTGGAAACTGCTGTAGCTGTTGATTGTTGTTGTAGCAGCTGAGTTCTTGCGCCGCTTTGTAGTTAAGGTAACGATCTTTGGCCGAGGTACTCTGAAGTGTAACGCCGAACGTTATAAGAGATTGGTTGACTATCTTCGAGATACGCCCGACCCCGATTCCGTTACCATGAATGGCACGTACCACACTGTGTGTTCTTGTGACGTAGAGAACAAAATAACATATCATTTGTTCACCTGCTTTAACAAATTAATCAGATCCGAATCGATCCGATTCGATACGCCGCCTTTAAACAAACTCCATTTTGATGCACTCCCTGGTGACGCGCAAGTCACGATGAAAACGCGAATTGTGCGTGGAAAGCGACCATTTCGTCTTGAAGTTCTTTTGGCAAATGCTGCACTCGTACTCCTTGCTCTGGATCTCCGTGTGTCGCGCTGCCACATGACGACGCAACGCATTCGACGACTGCAGTCGACGCTTACAAAACTTGCAGATGAGCGATTCGCCTTCTTCGACAAGAGCCAACGGATCTAAAAATGTAAGAATGAAAAACGCACAAACTGGAAATTAGTTGAGTACACTTTTGCTTTACATTTGATACAATTTCAAGGCAAATAAGTGCCCGGAAATCGTTAATACGGTACAAGAATTTTAATTATCTATACAACGGCATTTGATAGCCTTTAGTAACTCAACTCAGGTTAACCCTTTTGAATCTATTGAAGGCTATTTGAAGGCTATAAAGAAGTCCATCAAACAAATGTCTGCAATGTCTGGTGTAAGTGTAAATAAACTGCCAGATAGAACGCAATTGTGCTTTTCAAAATTCGGATAATTTTTTGACTATATCTCCGTATTTATATATGATGTATACTTTGATAAAGTCCAATCAAACCACTTTCTTAGTGCTCCTAAAAAACATTAAATAAAGTGCCTCAATGCGTTTTGTTTACGGAGAGCTCACATTTCAGACTCTTAATATAATCGCGATTCGCAAAGTTTTCAGACTCCTAAAATCATACCAATCAATTTCTATATACCGTTTACAACTTTGAAGATAATGCCAATGCAGTTCGCAAAGGAGACTTTTAAAAAAGTACTAACTTCATAAAAGTAAGACTACAATGACATTTTAGGCTCTATGGTCATCTCAACGGAATATGACTTCGCAGTACGAGTACAACGAAACGAGAATCTTTTGGGCGTCTTCATTAAGTCTTTGATTAATGTGCCGCCTAAAAAAAGAAAATATAAAAAAAAAACGATCTAAGGGTCTAGTGATATTTTTGGATGCTTCGCTCACCTTAGCTCGCACATATATAGTTACATATCCGAGAGTGAGTAAGTGAATTACATTTATGTATGTATTTTTTATTTATTTAGTTACACATATTCATATGTATTGCTAATAAGTATGGTACGTATTGATTTAGTTTAGTTCCTGTTTCAAGGAACAGGCAATAATACAAATACAATTTAAAAAAAAAAGGCTATAAATTTCATTATATTTTTTTGTTCTTGTTTTTGCTTGCTCGCTAAGTATTTGAATTCATTAGGCGCGCACAATTTGGGTTCCTTTTTCATTATCTCAATTCAACTCCACTGAATTCGTTTCTACCTCGATTCTAATGTAATATGTCTCCTTATTAAAAACTAATTTCTTTAAGATTATGACTTGATTTTTTCGCTTAAATAGCTACTATTACAATCAAAAGTTGTTAAATACTTTGTTTCGCGCTACAACATTCCAACCGCCACACTCTACACCGATCGATCAAACTCAATACAAAAATGGGCAATCGAATACGATGCGAACGCAATGCGTTGTTGGTTTAAATCTACTAACAAAAAGAACATTTTTTCAATTACTTTTCCTTACTTTGAAAACAAAGGAAATTATTTCAAACTATGATAATAATAATATAATAATTAAAATTACGATTTGTACAGATTTGGTTTTCAAATTACTTAAGCAATAATAAAATCAAAGAATTAGGTCAAATATCTCTTTCACTAAGGGAAAGGAACTTATCACTGGTGTGAGTGATTAAAATAACTCCGTGTTGTATTCTACTAAATGTACACTAGACAACAAAACTCTGCAACTTGGAAAAAAAAATTATTCTTACAATTCAATGAAAAATTAAATATAACGCTTCGGGACAGCCCACCGCCGGATTACAAATCTAGTTATACTATATGGGGCATTGATGGGGGCTGACATCACTGAAGTCGTTTTTTTCTTTTGTTTTTCTACTGAGCGCGCTAACTGGGACCTGGACAATAATCCACGCAACAAATATACAATTCCTGTATATCGCTGAGTGTGTGTGTGTGTGTACCTTGGCTTGTATTATAATTTACACTGAGCCGTAATTATGGGCAATAAAGCTATTTACATTTATATTTTCATATATGTTTATATAACAAATCTCAAAATTCTATCTCATACGATCTGATGTTGTTGCTGTTCTTTCTAGTACCGCACGGGGAAAATACATCTTAATCAGTGAATTAATAATTATACATCAAATATGTTAGAACATTTTTTCTCTTTTTATGCTAAGATTCTTTGCTAATGACTGGGTATTTGTTAGTATGTGTTTGTATAAATATATATATATATATATATATATATATATATATATATATTTGTATACATTTGTGAGTGCGTTAGCATTTGTGTGGTGTCCAAATTCTTGAACAGCGCATTTCTTATATGCTACAGCGATAACAAGAAACATAGTTTGGCATTGAATTCAACTCATTGCCAATGATGTTATATGAGAATGCATTTTCATGAGAATTTGCCTTAACTCAGACGATTTAATATTGTTTTGTTCTGTACGTGTTTTTAATTTCCGCACAAATCGCTTACTCACTCTGATTCGCGATCTCTCAAAACTTAATCTCTTTCTAACCACACACATTCACATACACATACACATATAATGTGTAAATTTTATCATTGGTGGCGAGGCTGACTGCATACAGACGCTCGCCCACTTTCGAGTTGACTTGAACTTAATTAATTAATACGTTCGCATTGCAGCATATCCTGTGCCACGGCCCGCCTCAAATGGAAAATTGTCAATCAGTTTTCCGTCTTAATGGCCACCTTCTGCTCATGTGAGATGCGTATGTGTTCGCGCAGACTATACTTGTTCTTGAAATTTTTATTACACAATTCGCATTTGCGCGGCGGTTGGGGCGTATGTTGGGTGCGAATATGTCTCCAAAGATTAACCGTGGTTATGACCATTTTGCAAAACTGACATTCAGTCCATTTATTATTGGCCGAATCTAAAAATATACAGAAAATAGGGCAAATTATAGTATGAGGCGAACCTTTCTTCTTCTTTTTTTTTTCTACGGGACAGTGTGTGGTGTTTTTGTGCTTGGACGGGTTAACAGTTACTTTTGTTAAATCACAACACAAATGTAGTTAGAACAATAGCAATACAACAATACAAAAAACAAATGCAGCGTAATTAATAAGAATTTCAATTTACTTAATTTCGACAGGACAGAATTTTTTAAAAATAGCTCAAAAACTTCATCTTCTAGGTTCGTGTGTGGGTGTGTGTTCGAAGTAGGCGAAGTGTTATGGCCAAAACAATAAAAATCCATTTGCGGCATCATTTGGAGACATATTCGACGAACGACCATCAAAAAATAAATAATAAATATAAAACAAAAATAAAATAGTTTAAAATTAAAAAATTAAGAACAAAGCCAACAACGCGAGTGCTCAATGAAAATATAGAAACGAAAATCGAACGCAAAGAAAAATCAGTCAAATACAACCCCCCACCACAAAAAAAGTGAAAAAATCGCACTAAATTCGGCGCACGACTGTCGCACTATTGGCTTAACTACTTTTCATACACGCCAGCTTGATTGGTCGTTGGTTGCGGGGAATTGTATTGCTTTTCTATGGTCTATACGTACCATTCGTATTGCTGCTCTTTGTTTCCAGCGTTTTGATGGCGCTTGTTGTTGTTGTTGTGGTCGTTGCGCCGGACACCATGCCCGTATCATCAAGAACCGTTTGACTTGTCGCACTCGTATTCGGTCCCCCTGTCGTGGTCAGCAAACGTCCTGCAAGAGTGAGAGATTAGCATAGAAATCACTTGGAATTCATTAACCTAAGAGGGCCTTAAAGTATCGATGAAGTTGCGTTTCTTAGATCATGAAATATCGTGTTATAATTGGATGGCAGTGATCTTCTTATTCTTAGTACAGCTGTGAAGTGTTATAATAATGGAATCATTAACAGTCCTTCAATTTCATCCGACAATAACTTGAAGGAAGACTTATTGACAGACCAGTCCAGCATTTATAATTCGAAAAATAAAACTATTTGATGATGTTCGATTGTAGAAGAAAGGAGACGATTTTTTAAAATTATTTATGATCATTTCGGCAATAACTAAAATCAGCTCAAAAGGAATGCGAATGTGTTAACGCTGTGCCTTTGGCACTGTGTAGTGAAGAATAGTGTCACATTTGACTGGAAAAATTATGGCATTTTGTTTGGCACATCAAAGATGTTTGGCAATAATGGCCACAATATGTAATCCTACTGTACGGCAATACATCTGACCACATCACTTGCGTATTGCGTTTGGATCAATAATCGTACCTACGGTGAAGATATATGTAACCGTGTTTATATTTTCACTCCTTTCCTCTCATTCCACGAACTTAAAAAACGTGCCTTCTTATGTTAACTTTGTGGAAACTAGCCACAGCGTTAAAAGGAAACAACCACTAACAACACATCATATATATATATATCATACATACCCATTTCAATTGTAATTTCAGCATTATCCGCCTCCGCTTGGTACTTCTCCTCAATCTCAGATTCAGTTAGAATTTCATACTCGGACGAGTACTGTGCAACATTTTGCGCCGCCGCCGTTGTTGCATCCTGCGAAGTTTGTGGCGTGGCGCCATCCGAAAGTCTATCATCTACCTCACTGACAATGTAATCGGGTATATCCATTTTGACAGTGCCACGCAGGAAAGTCATTTCGGCAGCTGCAAAATAAATTTCGATGTACTCGATCGTATTTCAAAGTGTGGGGTACCACTTACTTTTAACGATGGTCTGATCGTCCTTGACAGTATAGTCAACAGTCTCGGTGGTGTATATATTATCATCGTCATCGGAGAATGTTATCTTACGCTTTTTCACCGTATTCGCCGTGGGCAGTGTAACCGAATTGGTGATTGCCATATTATGCTGCGGCTGCGTGTGCTGCTGTTGTGTTGGCGAAGTCTGCTGCTGCTGTTGTGGTTGATGCTGTTGCTGTTGCTGCGGTTGTTGGTGATGCGTGACATGGTGTGTGAGCTGCGCTGGCGGTTGGTGTTGCGCTTGCTGCACTTGTATATGCTGAATTTGTGTAGTTTGTACATGATGATGCTGCTGTTGATGATGTTGCGGTGTCGGCTGCTGTTGCTGTTGCTGATGTTGTTGTTGGTTTTGCTGCACTTGCTGTGCCAACACATGCAATTGAGTCGCCTGCTGTTGCTGCTGCACATGGGTGCAATTATGTGTTGTTCCTGTCGTTGCTGCTTGTAACAGTGTTGCCGTTGGTATTTCGATAGTTTGGGTTGCACTCTGTGTTTGTGTTGCTGTCAGCGCTGCCGCTGTTAATGCCTGCTCGTTGACCGCACGTATTGTGCTCGGTATCGTTTTCATTAGTTTGTGATCGCTTATCAAGGGCGCTACTGGCAATTGTGGCTTTTCCTTTTCCTCCGCCGTTAGACCCTGTACCGCTAACAATTCAGCGGTTTGTAGAAATGATTGTAACGCCTCTTGCTGCACATTCACTTCGCCCTGCAAGTGAGATAAGGAATACTTATGTATGTTGTAACGAAAATCATACATATAGAACATGCACCCCGTTACTCTGCTTACACCCACACTCACCTGGTACATGAACTCGACAATCGAGTTGAGATCTTCGAATTTAATAAATTTGAATATGATAACTGGATGTGGATGCGGATTATCTTTGAAGATCTCCTTGAAGTACGACGAGCACGATGAGAGCACAACTTTGTGCGCTTTGATCTTACGTCCATCGACGCAGAGACTCACATCGACGAAGTCATCATTGAGACGATGATTGTCCAGTGAGTACGTTAAGTGGCGGAGATAATTGTTCCAACGCAACGAATATTGTTGAGTTGTTGCCATACTGTACGTCCGTCCCCCTGCTTGTTTGTTTATATGTATGTTAATCCAATTAAATTGATACTTTGGTCAAAATGCCTTGGCGAGAGCAGCTCCCCGCCCCAACCAAGCGCAACCCACAACACAACTCGCAGATTGTTTGTTATAACAAAACAATCGAGTGAATAACACAAACTTGACTAGCTCCAAGCTTACGACAAGTTTTGCTGTTGTTATTCTTTATGGTTTCTTTTTTATATTTGTTATTTGCCTAAGTCCACATTTTAAAAATTTTTATGTACGCTTCAAGCTATGTATATTCTTCTTCTTACTCGTGTACGCCATCTTGCGTATTAGTGTTGACGAATGCGCGTATTCGTAGGAAAATTGAATTGGGAATACGAGGGCGGCGTAAATAGTTTACGAGCTATAATAAAGATAGCGCTAGGAGATCTAATTAATATGTGAATCGTATTCTACAGTATGCCGACTTGTTTGTATAATTACTTTCAAGTCATTGCTATGTTAGTCCACGTTTGGCAGCTTATTGCATTAGAAGAAGGGTCTGTTCATCCACTCCTATTTGAACGGATTTCCAATAATTAATATCAAACATGAACGGGATCCAACACTGAATGACTGTTCTTTATCTTATTACATAGGCGGCTGTGGGTTTTAAACATATTAACAGGTAAGCAACAAAGAGGCTACAGGTAGATTTCACCTACAGAAGCCTGCACTACGAACAAAAGAGATGATTTGTGTCGTATGCCCTTACCTTGACAGCAGAGCCACCATTAGTTTAATGAAAGCGAAGAGATCCTTTGTCGAAGAATTTTTACCATCAGGACTCTTTATTTTAAATCACAAAAATTAGCAGCTCGAAACCATTTGAACCAACCATCGCAGGGCTGCAAAATTTGTAGCGCTGCCAGGCTGTGGTTTTTATCAATCCGCTGCAAAAATTGGAAGTCGAAAATTCAGCCAAGGAATACGTTTTTTATTATTTATTTTCTTAGTTAAACACAATAGAGAACGTATAAAGTGCGACATTCTAATCAAAGTAGTTATTTTGAATATAACGCACTAGAATCCGCAGAAGAAAATAGGCACCAATGAACTGGAATAGGTAATGCAACGTCTGAAAGACCTTGAGACGAATGCGTGCAGCCTTGCTGCTGTGGGCCGGTTCGTTCAGCAAATACTGCTTGGCGCCACGTATGCCCTTGCGGAAGAAGTCGTCGTAGTCTATGTTGGAATATTGCATAAAGCTGAATTGGCCGCTGTAAAACAAAATTCACACATATATCGTTAAAAATCAGTTAAATTACTACGCACAGCTCTGCTTTGGGTATGTCGTCCTGTAATTTAGTGAAATTCTCATTTTTGAAGTCCCATGTTGTGGTCACGAAAATGTGCAGTGCTCTGTTGGCTGCAAATATTCTGCGTTGTAGCTTCAACAAACTGTAAAGGAGACAATCGGTGTCATTTCAAAGTAACTACAATAACGTAAGCAACAACTACAATAATAATAATATGGTTCTCACAGCAATCAGTCTATGGTCTTAAACAGATTCAGAGAAACATTCTTTTACTAAGGATTGTGAAACGTCGGGTGCGGTACTTGCTTTAGTTTCCTATGACTACAACAATAAAAACAACGAAATTGGCTACTCACAATGGCTTCTCCTTGGCCAAGTAGAGAGCGCCGTCGACGACAATGGCGAGCAGCAGTTGCAAAGTTACGAACTGTAAGATTGGGGAAAGAAACATTTATCGCCCCAGAGTGAATTTGTTTTGATAGCACACTTACCCGTATAAAGTGCCAGACCGGACAGCGCGTAATGCTGCCGCCCGGCACCCACAATGTCTTCTCGAACGGATTTTGCTTGATGTACCGTTTGCCAATATCGATCACTTCGCCGGTCGTTATGGGACACAAATTTGCTGTCGCACAGTTTATGACAAGTACTTCATCGTACGGCTTCGTAGCGCCTTTGGCTGCATTCGCCTCTATAGTCTGCTTGGCACGCTTGTAGCCGGCGATAATCAATGCTCGTACGACGATGTCGACAGGTACAAAGTCAGATACGACGTTCGGATCAGCGCAGTTGGTGCGTAATATACCAACTCCACAGGCAACTAGCATGCCAGTGGGCCCATTGAAATTGTCCGCCCAGCCGGGCACAGGTTCCTCAAGTGATGAAATCACTATTGACGGCCGGAAGATTTGCAGTGGCAACTGATTGCGATACTCGTTGATGATCTGCTCGGCTAGGCTCTTGGTGAAGGTGTATGTGTTCGGCTGATTGTCACCATACCTGCAAATTGAGTCGTGGCATTATTACAGTTTTTGAGTGTCCGACCAAGTGTGACCCACTTCAAATTCAATATATTCAGCAACTCTGTATCGTAGGTCTCAGCCAGCTTGATGGTTGTACGCCAATCCGCATACGGTGGATAAATGCGCTCTTCGACAACGTGCTTATCCGGATTGCAGTATGTCGTTGAAACGTGTACAAACGCCTTCAGTTGTGGTAGCGTTAGCGCCAGTTTGATGAGCTCGTGTGTTCCGCGGGTGTTCAATAGAATGGCATCGCGTAAAGGATCGTCGAAACGCACACTCGCCGCCGAATGGTAGATGACCGATACACTGTGTAGTCGCTGCAAATCCGATTCCCCAATGTCGAGACCTAATTGTGCACAATCTCCTTCAATGGCCACCACTTTGCTCAGCGTCTGTGGCTGTTCCTGGCGGACGCGGTCGTATAACGATGTTGCGAGCATATCCTGCACACGCTCCTGTGCCGTTTTCCCCTTCTTGCCGCGCACCAATACGTAAATAGTGCCAAGTTCGGGACATGAACGCAACAGCTTCTCAATTAGCGCTTTGCCAATGAAGCCTATTAGTAGTGAATAGATCGAACAGAAGTTGGAAGAAATTACACTCATACATAATGGAATCGACTGAGTGAGGCATACCTGAGCCACCGGTTATAAAGATATCCTTATCCTGGTATAACTTTGTTATGAGCATTGTTGAGCTACTGGTGTTTATGGCTGGCCCTATGATTATTTACTGTCGGCTCTGGCTCTGTGGTTGATATTGTGGTTGCAGATGGCAACTTCGGCACTGTAAATATACTAAAATACCGTATGCACATAAATTTGACACGTACTGCGTTACTCGGTCCAACGCACTCTATGAATATGCAGAGATTCGGTGTTTGTACGTCTGTAGGTAAATGAGAGAATGCATGGAGTCGATTGCGTCGCTTCGCAATGGTATCTTATCACTATGATTAAAATTCCGCCACTAACAATGCCAACTGAGATCCATCGATCGATCGATCACTCATTCGACGAATTACCTGCTATTGTCCTTTGGCGTCTGGCGAAGTATCTCTCTGCTTGGGAAAGTTCTCGATACGTAACTAAACTAGGCGAACCAAAACGATGGCGTTAAAAAATTAGACTGATTGCTCGAAATCAATTTTGGGCACCGAAAACATAGACAAAGCCAGCGACCGGCGCAATATTTGCATTGCATTTGCATAGCTTTGGCCTCGGTTGACCTGCGACGAACAGCGTAAGCAGGGGGAACCTTTGCCGTATGCATGCGGACCGGATTTGGTTAACTGTTCCAAGCCGGACTGACGTATGTTTAGCTAAGCAGAATTTCAGAGAACTCTACCCTATCTGGTTGGAACTCATAAGGAAAGAGAATGAAATACCCAAAGAAGTTTGTGTTTATATAGTAGTATACACATTTTAATATATGTTTATATATATTATAGCTTGATTATTTGTATTCTTTCAGTACATATTAAAGAGTCCATGCTTCGACGAGTCCGGCGGACTTCATTTGAATCGCGCGCCACAAGAACTGAATTAGTAACCAACCGAAGTAGGCATATATTAGTTTGTTGATCCACGTGCAGATGTATACACGCACGATCACTGACGTCTCGGGATCAGCTGCATGATTCATCTTGAACACTTTCAAGGCGCGTACGGCGTGAAAAAAGAGCAACCGTAAGTTGTAAGTCGGCAGATCGGCGAGACCGAACTCATTGCTGCCGGCGAAAAACAAACAGCGTAAGAGAAATTACGAAGTGTCTTCATTGACTTACTGTTCCAACTTATCGCGCAGTAGATCGTTGAGCGCCAGACACTGCTTAACCTTGATGTCGTAGTTATGTGTGGTGAAATGACTTACCGCGGCAGTGACATGGTAAAGGCGACGCATAGCATTCATGACACTATATTACAATGTTGTTAACAAGGGATATTAATTGAATGGTTAAATAGAGAGGTGGCGTGACGTTTAGCTTACAGTGGTTTCTTTTTAAACAGCATCAATATGAAATCGAACAGCAGACCTCGCGGCAAATCGAGTAAGATTAGTTGTATCCAGTACGAGTAGAAACACTCTGTTATCCTTGCTGTAGGCGTTCCGATGGCATATTTCAAAGGATTGTCATAGATTACATCAGTGCCTGCCCGCGAATATTCGGCAAACGATACTCTATGATACTTGCCACCGGCACAGTTGATGACATCGATGCTTGAGTCCGGCTTGGATCTGTGCATAACGAGCGATCGAGTAGATGCGTCAAGAGAATATGGTCAATATATGGTCATAGAGTCAATGAGATACTGAGCTACAAACATTTGCTGCCAATTGGCGCCAGCGTCGCCATCATCATCGCTATTACCGGGACTGAATGGACCGCCAGCCCGCTTGTAAGCAGCCAAAATCAAGGCCCTCACAACGAGATCGACGGGTATGATGTCGATGCCCGTTTTGGGTGACACATTGATTACGGAAGCCAAACCCAAACTAACAGCGACCGTCATTCCCACGGGTCCGTTATAGTTATCAAACCAGCCAGGAAAAGGCTCTCGATATGTGTTGATTACTGCAAATGAGACATTAAGAGATTTGCAATTGAGAAAGGGTGTATCGCAGCCTATCCCGAGCATTTTGAACTACACACCAACCGAGGGACGAAAGAGCAACACCGGCAAACGATCCTTGTATTCGTTGACAATTTGCTCGGCCAGACCCTTTGTGAAGGTATACGTATTTGGCTGTTGTTTTATATACCTGCCGGTTGGAAACGTTTACATACGGTAAATAGCTGACCGCAGCGTGTATCGACTCCACTCACTTCATCGTTAGCACGTCCAGCGTTTCCTCATCGTAAGTCTCTGCCAGTTTGATGCAGGTACGCCAATCGTCATACGCCGGAAACAGACGCTCCTCGACGACAAATTTATCCGGATTGCAATAAGCCGTCGAGAGATGCACGAAAGCCTTGAGATGCTTCAATGAGTTAGCCACCTTGAGTAACTCATGAGTGCCACGCGTATTCAACAAAATCGCCTCACGAAGCGGACTATCGAAACGTATGGTCGCCGCCGAATGAAAAATAAGCGAAACACGCTCCAAACGACGCAAGTCGGCCGCATCAATACCCAAACCCAATTCCAAACAATCGCCAGCGATGGCCTGCAGTTTTCCCAATGCCGCTGGCTGTTCGCTACGCACACGATCGAATAAACGGTCCGCTAGCAAGGCATCTAAGCGCGCCTCTATATTACGTCCGCGTTTCGGACGTAACAACAAGTAAATCGTGCCCAAATCGGGGCATGAACGCAACAACTTCTCCACCAGAACTTTGCCTATGAAGCCTGATAAATAAAGGTAATTGAATGAGTTAATGCATTCACTGCGGTTGGGATCGCAGCTTCGCAGCCCCAGATTCAACTACCCGTACCCGTGCCACCAGTCACAAAAACCTCTTTGTTTGTGTAGAACTCGCGTATGCCCATTTTATTACTGATAACGTTCTGCAGTTGTTCCTTCTTAACTTATTGGTTCGTTGATTACGGAAGACGTGCTTTTCCGTGTGCGTTTGATTTGCTGCAACCTAATCGCGCTAATGGCAGCGCCGTACTTTGCATTGTTCCTAATATACATAAACCATACACTACACACACCGGATTGACAGTTTTTTTCCTTCTTTTTTTTTCTTTATACTCTTGTATAAATAGTATTACAATTTTGCCTTGGAGTTTGTAACCCAGCCAAGGGGACTGTATATGTGTTCTCAAGACGATATTCAGATAAAGAGCTCAAACCGGCCGGATGCTACCGCTGGCAGAGATAGCTCTCATAGAAATCACACATGCAAGTGCAAGGTGTTCCAGAAGTCTTTGTTTGTGGACCTATATAGCTGAAACTTGGACAATTTTTTTTTAATCTATTTACTTTTTTGTTGTTGTTTTTGATTCATTCATATAACTTCCGAACATTTCATTCTCCGCTTAGTTTTTAGATGTGAAGCTAACTATAACTTCAACATAGCCGAAGCTTATGCTTTATTCTTGGTAATTTTTTTTTATTCGAATACGAATTGAATTGATTGTGTAATTGGCCAATGTGTACGCAAGTCGTGGCAAACCGAGCTGCCTGCACTCTGCCGCGTTGGGGTGAGGCGCAACGAGTTATGAAATGAGGTGATGGTGCAAAAGGAGCGCGCCATTATCAATGCAAGAACCCAAGAAATTACATGTGCTCATGCATTTTTTGCAATAAATAAACAACTAAACTAAGGAATTGCAAATCTATGTTATATAGTCCCCAGCCCACTCGGTTCCCTCAAAAGCATACAATGCCGTGTAGTTGTCGGTGTTGGTGTATTGTTGTGTGGGTGCACTAGTGTATTGAGTACAAGGCTCATTAGTTATTATGCAACTGCAAGACCCCAACGATTAAAAAAGAATTCTTCAAGCAGAGCAAAAAACACATCTCATTAGGTTGAAGGACAATGTCAATCAATCTGCTGGACAACAACAGGCAAATGCGACATCTAAAAAAATATATTCACTTAGTTCTTTCTCTATTCTTTTAAAGAGTATGAATGTTTCACTCACTCATTAACTTTTGCCATGAGTAACTAAAACAATCAAACTCTAACCCCAAAGACTTTTTGAATACCTCTCTGAGTGCCGTTAGACGCGCGGCTGTCTTTCAAATGGCATCTTGAGATAAAGGCGAAAGAAGCAGCTGGCATAAGCTCAACACTTTCAAGTTTAGTGTGCGTGATATAGAGGCAATCTTGGTGCCACAAAAATCTGTACTGCATCAGGTGAAAGAGCTGTATTGTTGTAGTTGACGGCATGACACAGATAATTCGCACTAATATATACTCGTATGTACACATACTCACAGTGTGTGGTGTATTCGAATTCTTGAGTGCCATGCATGGTAATGATTTATCTGCGTAGTGATTATCTGTGAAGTCAAAATGGCCTGTGATACATTCAGTTTAAAAATGCAGTAAAACTTCGCTATATTGAGTCCTCAAGGGAGCAAAAAATTACTTCATTGGGTATACAGAAAATTCGTTATACAGGAATGATGTGTACTCGAAAAAGCTGCGTACTTGAAATCAACTCGTTGTAGGCAGAACTTCGTTATGGGCAAGTTCAACTGTACATACCTACGTGCATGTTCTGCTGTTCTCTTTTAAGCCAATTCATTATGGGCTGAGTGCTGAACAGTGCCCATTAAAAGTGCACTTACCGTTCACTTAATGAAATCGTTTATAACGTTTTTGTATATGTACATATATAATTGTATTTCTTATCATAACGAGATAAATATATTACACAATTAAAATCAAGTGCATAATATAAAACAAAAAATATACATACTTATCTATGAACATGTTTTTTAATCAATCTCATTGTCATTTCGAATATTTTGATTTAGAAAAGTTATTTTGTTAAGCATATACTCATTGGTGCCAATTTTACAATTTTTCTCAGAAATTAAGTTTCTGGCTGTTGAGAACGCCTTTTCTGACGCTACACTAGTTGCCGGAACCGCTAGAATTTTACAGCTGGCTTTATATAGCAGTGGAAATTGTTCCTTATTATTACTCCACCATTGTAAGACATTAAAGTCTTTGCTAAAAACAATGTTCACACTTTTATATACCTGAATTTCATTATTTATGATATCGCATACATTTTTGTCTGGGCAAGGTTGCACGTAGTCAGCAAAAATTTCATCTACTTCTTGTTTAGCTGTCAGTAAGAAATCTGGATTTTCCGTTGTGCTATCGTCAAGAAAGTCTTTCATAATATCCCGCAAATGCTCAATTGTTTGCTCTTTTTCAGTTTCTGTCAATTGCGATAGCTTGTTTGTTGGCGGAAACAAAAATAGGGCGATCTTATGAAAGTTTGTTAAATTTTGTAGAACGACAGTTTGTAAAAGATCAGCCAACAACCCTTTACATTTGTTTACTATGTCCACATCATTAGTATCTATGTTGCATATTTTTTTTAAGTGATTGATATAGGGTATCGTTAAATGCAACGTTGAATAGTCGTTGTCTTCCAGTTTTCTTGAATAGGTTTCAAACGGACCAAGTAGGTTTGTGACGGCGCATATATTACGTGAATTTATTTCCTGCAATCTATAAATCTCATTTTTTTCCTTCAATTCGTTCATGATATCAAGCCAATTCTCCTCAAAGTATTTAAGTAAATAATACACGGTATTCCAACGACTTGGGTAGTCAATTTCTTCTGAAATTTCCAAGCTGGAGTTCATGTTCGATAACTCCAAGTATTTCGCGATTTCATTGCATCGATTTACCATGTCCTGTAATTCAGGAACTTCTTTGACAGTCTTTTCAATGACATTGTGAAGCAGATGGTTTACACAATGTATGTTATTGAGGCCGCGGAATGCAGCGACCATGCTTGAACCTCTCTCGCTCACTATAATTGGGCTGTCCTCTTCCAGATCACATCCGAAGTCATGTAGCACTTTATTAATTTTTGCTTTTATTTTGACACCTGAAACGGCATTTGCTTTAAAATTGTTTGATCCATATGTATGGCCATATGTAGTACTTACCAGTACAGGAAACTCCGTTCATAGATTTCAATGCCAGTAATCGACTCATCAGTGCTCCTTCCTTAATGTAGTGTATCGTTACAGATATGTACGACGTTTTGAAATAGCTGTCAGCCCAAATATCTGACGTTATGCTATACCCATATTTCTTATACTGCAAAATTTCATTTCTTACTTCTTCAAAATGATCCTCATACAGTTTCGATATGCTTCGCAAAATAGTAGTTGGCTGTGGCAATAACGTGTCTATGTTAACATTTGGCCCAAAGGTTGCACCAACTGTAATCAACAGCTCTGCTAGTTTTCTCAGTCCAGAGTCATCAACGATATAACTGGAACGTCCATTTTCTACAGTCCATTCAGTTATAACTTCTATTGCCTTTTTTTTGATTTCTGAATTAACCTCCACTTCTCGGCAATTGCTTTTCCTTTTGGAATTAGCAATTATATAGCATTTATGCTTTACCAAATTGGACGTACTCTTGACAAACTTGTAAGTATTGTAGCATGTTCTGCACACTACTATGCCTTCGATTTCTATAGCATTATTGTTTTTAATCTTAGCAAAAGTATCCCAAACCTTGCTTCTGCCACGTTTACTGGCAAATTTATATTCACCACTTCTAAGCTTGGCTTGTATAATTGCTCTTTCGCACGGCGGAGGGGATTCTTCTTCTTCCTTCAATGTTCTCTATATAATTCAAATGCAATTTATGTTTGTGTATTAATATTGGAACTTTCTCAAGCGCTCTTAACATAGCCCTGATAAGAAATAATTAATATATGTATGTATGTATGTACAGGAGGTCTGAAATGAATCAGAAAAACAGGCTTGTGAGACACTCACAGATATTGAGTGTCAAGCAAGTCGAGTGCAAACGAAGAGTGAACAAGTGTGAGTTTCCTTCACTCACAGTGAATATGAAGAAAAGTTCGACTTGTGAATGTACCTATCAGTTCGTTCTCATAAGTGTGAATACATGCGAATAGTAGCTTAGTGCAGATTTTTGTTTCGCGCCACTCACAAAAAAATCTCAATAAGTTGCAAGGCACCTACCTATACACATTGTTCTTGTTTTTTGTTCAGTGGGTCATAGTCTAACGAGCTAGTTGCTACTTACTCGTATTCATTCACGAGTAGCTAACATTGAAGCAGTACATGAGTGCAACTCGTGAGTGTGAATAGAATTTGTATATCTTGAGTGAACTCTGGTATGTACAAAACTAGAGGTCTAAATGAATGCATTCAAAATGCCCTTTTTTTACACTCATGCTTAATAGAATGAATTTGACCTTGATTACATCTTAATGAATGTGAATGTTTGTATGTGATTGGCGGCTTCTTTTGTGCGCTAATTCACAGGAAGCAGTGCCGAATTGAATTGAGTTTGTATTCGTTTGTCAGCGCTCGGCACAATTAAACAGACTAAAACATCACAACAATTCAAATTAACAAATAACTAACACTTAAGTTCAATACACATTTAGTTTTTACCAGATTTTCCATCATCTACAATTTATTATTCACTGTTTACAAAAACAGAAACTCAACTCTAAAAGTTTCCTCTACGCAATGAAACCAAACACCCAAGTGAATGCGTATGAGTGACATGAATTATTTCTTATCTCTTTTCGTTCCCCTTACACCCGTCTTTCATTGATTTCGTTTTGAGTGTCGATCTTCAACTATGCGACACTCAATCGAAAAACTGACTCATTGCTTCGTGTGTCTGGTTGCCGAAAGTGAGTACGAAATTCAATGATACTCATTTATGATAAGCAAATGAATGCACGCGTGCAGACCTCTGGTACATACACATGTATGTGGTAAGCATAACGCTTACTTGGTATTCTTTATAAAAATATATGTACATAAATGAGTGCCGCAGACAGGCAACATACATGCATACGGTGAAGGACATAATTATTAGCACAACTACTTTATAATCAATATACTATGATAAATTATTATGTTGTTGAAAGCATTTTTCGTGTGGCTAATTACCCATCCACAAAAATACGAGTGGGTATAACTAAAAAAATCAATTTCTTTCCGCCCGCCATGCCGATTGAACCATGATCACTGGGTTGGCAACCGTAGTACTCTTCCACTTTTTTTTCTGGTATATGTATATAACACCCGAAATCATGCTTTAAAGACGTATAAATTAAATGTACCATAAATTTTGCCTCTGACTGTATATAATTGTACCACCTCTCTATTACATTTTTGCGGAACGGCTGGGACAAGTGAACCTTACATACATACATACACATATAAAAATACAATTCACGAACAATTCGTTCATCATATATAATTCCAAACTCAAAATAAATCCACGGTAACTACATATCTAAATACATGTAATATTTACATCTGTTTTACAAAAACTCATTTTGAAGCCTTCGTTTTGCTTATTCTCTCAACGAAATTCTCCACTGCACCCGATCACTTCAACCTTTGCACATTACTGCTGCTATACTATTCATTTCATTTTCACTGTACACATCGTTTCATTTCGTATGAACTATTGTAAACAAAGTGCGCGCATAGCATTCACTCACCGTGAGTATAGGAAACAGATTGCTATTTCTTTTTCGCTTGTAGTGGTCACAATGTACTTCACACTGTTCAGCATTCCGCTCAAACTGCGTGTGCATAGAAACGTCTGAGAACAGAGACGAGTAATTGCATAATTCACACACATGCACTTAAAAGAGAAGAACAAAAAGCACACAGTTTTAAAATGAATGATTCATATGCCGTTTTGAATGCACATTCGCAGATATCGAGAAATGTGTTCAGGCGATGTGACTGCAACGCAGTACTGGACATATTGTAGTGAAACAAAATAGTGTATTCATACAGCTCAATGTTTTAGGTAGTGGTTTCTTTAATGCGAAACTCCTTACCACGCGTTTCAGACATTGTAAATACATGTATGTATGAACATACATTTGTGGTTATGCGCGTCGGATACGAAATGAATGAATGTATTCATTCTTATGAAGTAAACTGCATAGGCTGCCATCGAACACGGCTGCTGTCAAAAGTAGTGCTACTTTAAATTTTTTTTATTTAGGCGTGTTGAAGGCAAACATCACGTATGACTATTTTCGTCCACGCTAATCTCCAAAACCGCCAAACCGACTTCAGTGAAATTTTGGGAATGTGTAAGGTTGATTCTGGTAGGTAGCGCTGTGGTCGAACATCCAGAACGAGATGCATTTTCCATGCTGAAACGACTTTAATATTTTGTTTCTTTTAACAGCTGAAAGTGTAGATGGGGATTCTCATGGAAACGATAATATTGAATGAAAAATGCAGAGGAGTGAATGTACTTTGGTCTTAAAATCCGCCCTAGGTGTTCATAAAAGAACAACGTAACTCGATCAACACCGTTGTAGAACAGTACGAATGAAGACAACCAGCTACCAACTTAAGCGATAGTCCAGCTATAACTCTTTTCACATGAAACCGTCTTGCAGATATTTCGGTGTGTTGATCCGAAATCCGTTATGCATAATCACCTCTTTCAGATTTAAGAACTCCGTAATTGTTATCTTTGTCGTATCTCGTAAAGTGGCATCAAGTGCACAGAAACCGACAATTTCTTTTTTTACAGTTTCAGGCAACATTAACCTCGTTTTGATGTGAACTCCTCGATCGCTGATCGCGTGCCCTGATACATATTTGCTGCGAAGGTTAACCCTGCGTAATCTAATCGATGCTTTCGACTACCCGATTACAATGATATCGTCGAAGTACGCTAACGATACCATCTTTGGACCGATGATGATCCAATCAAGAATCACTGCAAACCTTGCAAGGATCGTGTGTACACTGTTTTAACATTTGCTTCTACTCTTCTAAATGAATTTGTTTCCTAAAAGAAGCGGACTTAGAAATAATTGTGTACTAAGTCCTTCGAGTCTTCTCATGCGTATAATCATATATGTATCTGGGTCATGAAGGCGATTGCTGTTGCCGCGGGCAATAATCCGACCGCTCTTCAGAATTTTCCAGATAAGATTTCTCTCCTCCCTCGCTTTCAGCACGGTTTCTAGATTCCTCTATTCCTATTCTCTGGGTATTTCGATTAAAAAATAACACTTGTTTTTCATTGTTTTTCTTCTTCTTTTTCTTTTATAATTATAATGTAATAATAATTAAGAAATAATACATAATACATTTGCGTACTGTCACAAAAAAAAAAAATTTTTTGATGAATTTCTTTCGAATATATTAGAATTTTCATTTTGTCTTCATTTCTTATATGAATTTACGTGTGTGTTTGGTTGAATGTATGTGGTATGCATGAGTGTGTGTGTTCGTGTGTATGGTAGAGGTGTCGTGGCCAGTATGAGAGCATGTAGTCTGTTTTTGTTGTTATTACAATAAAAATATATCCATTATTATATATATGATTACTTGCAATGCACCGTGGTTGGTTGGCTTGGTCGAAATTAGTCGAATCGAATCGCGGAAGAATGAATTGAAATTTTTCGCACCGTGGACCTGGCTGGGGTGGAGCTAATGATGATGTTGTGGATGCTTTTGTTGTTGACAATGACATTCGATAGCAATTATCGTCACTGTTGTTCCTTCATTCCACTGCTGCTGTTGTAGTTGAATCTCACCCCATCACGCGTCAATCCACTTCATCACACATCGAACACGACCTCTTCCAGACTGTCGACTGCTGCTGACCTCCTTCCAACCACGTATTTTCTTATGCTGCTTCTATCTAATATATTGCTTGATTTTTTTCGCCGCTCTACTCTCCATTCTCCATACTCTAGATCCAAGCTGCTTTGTGTCATCCACAGCAACAGTCCTCGAATATTAAGCCATGAATTCACATTAAAAAAAAAATATATAGTACTTTAAGAGAAAGCGACGACGACGACACCCATGACGACGAAGGCGATGGATACGGCGGCAACGAATCTGGATTTGTTGTTTTTGTTGTGCTGGTGGTAGTGTTCCTGTGTTGTTGTTGTATTAAATTATTAAAGTATTAAATTAGCAACAACAAACAGCTTAGAAGCACTTCCTGTGCACAATGGATGGACCGGATTCGTCGTATTCCTGCTTCGAGATCCACATCTGTTGGAAAGTTGAGAGTGAAGCCAAGATGGAACCACCGATCCAAACAGAGTATTTGCGCTCTGGTGGCGCAATAATCTTGATCTTCATTGTCGATGGCGCTAAAGCAGTGATTTCCTTCTGCATACGGTCAGCGATACCTGGGTACATGGTAGTACCACCCGATAGAACAGTATTGGCGTACAGATCCTTACGGATATCGACATCGCACTTCATGATGGAGTTGTATGTGGTCTCATGAATGCCGCATGCTTCCATACCCAAGAAGGATGGCTGGAAGAGGGCCTCAGGACAACGGAAACGCTCATTGCCAATAGTGATGACCTGACCATCAGGCAACTCATAGGATTTTTCCAATGACGAGCTGGATGCAGCGGTAGCCATCTCCTGTTCGAAGTCTAGTGCGACGTAGCAAAGCTTTTCCTTAATGTCACGAACAATCTCACGCTCGGCCGTTGTGGTGAATGAGTAACCGCGCTCGGTGAGGATCTTCATCAGGTAATCGGTCAAATCACGACCGGCCAAATCCAAACGAAGGATGGCATGTGGCAGAGCGTAGCCCTCATAGATGGGGACAGTGTGCGAGACACCATCGCCAGAATCTAAAACAATACCTGTGGTACGACCAGAGGCGTACAGCGACAGCACAGCTTGGATTGCCACATACATGGCGGGTGTGTTGAACGTCTCGAACATAATCTGAGTCATCTTTTCTCTGTTTGCCTTCGGGTTCAATGGAGCCTCGGTCAACAAGACTGGATGTTCCTCGGGAGCGACACGCAACTCGTTGTAGAAAGTGTGATGCCAAATTTTCTCCATATCATCCCAATTAGTCACAATACCGTGTTCAATCGGGTATTTGAGAGTGAGAATACCACGTTTGCTTTGTGCCTCATCACCAACATAGGAGTCCTTTTGACCCATGCCGACCATCACGCCTTGATGACGTGGACGGCCCACAATCGAGGGGAATACAGCGCGTGGTGCATCATCGCCAGCAAAACCGGCCTTGCACATGCCAGAACCGTTGTCAACGACAAGAGCAGCAACTTCTTCGTCACACATTTTATCTGCTGTAATCCATAAAAGAAAAAAATTAGAACCATTAGAATCGTTATAAACCAACAATGCGGTGTGAACAGAGAAGAAAAACAATGATGTGAAAGAGAAATAAAGTGCATCCACGTTTGCAAGTCACATAAATCGCAACTGTCGACGTCGCCATAAATACCAGCAAAAGTTTTCAACGCGAAAGACGGATGAATCTAGATAACTTTAAAATTCACGGAAACAGAAGATGAATGGGCAAAAGAAAATAAAAAATCCTCTCCGATTCGCAACTTCTAAATATCTTTGAACACGACACAATTTTTCTGAAAGTTAAATCTTATTGAATTTTATTTCCTGTATACCCAGAAAGTCAAACGGCGAAAAAAAGAAAGGGAAAATGAAGAGAAAATGGCCGACCGGCGTAAAAAAGCCGGCTTTTCTGAACTTTTCCTTTTTTTCCTTTTGATTTTGTTTTTGTGCAAACAAAATTTTGGCTTGTCTTTACCTTTAATTTGCGAAAAGGTTAAATCACTTGAAAACTGGAGTTTAAATTTTTTCTGTTTTATTTGCTTTGAGCTCACAAGGAAGTTTTTATGCCGAAAGTCTAGTTCTGATGAAACACAAAGAAATATAAAGCTACTACTACTTTAACTAATTGTCGATGAAGCGAGTATTCGAATGGCAGTAACGAGTTTTGTTACTACAAACGAGGTGAAATCAAATTGCCCCTACACACAAAGTTGTGTATTTGTAGTTGTTGTGGTATAAGTCATGCTTATAGCACTCGCTCGTTCTCGCATGTACATATGCGCACGCGTACGAAAGAGACACTGCTTATGTATTTTTTCGATATCGTTTTCGCCGCTTTTACACAGCAATGACTATTGCACACACACCAAAGTAAAAACGTTCGAAGACCAACTTTTGTGACCATATATGGACATGTTTGAGCGTTCGCTTATTAACCGACGTTTCTGGGCGTATGGCGAGAAGAAAGGCGAAACGCCGTAAACAGGCGTATAAAAATATAAAGCTGTAGCCGAAGGTTTTCACAATTTCTGTTGCGTTCGATGCGCGTGTGTATATGTATAAGTGTGTATTCTTATTGGGGCGAACAAAACCGGCATTTCTTCTATTGCCTTTTTCATTATCGGTTTCGTTGACGTTACCGTCGACGTTGTTGTTTAGTGACGACGTCGGAGCACCGAGTTTGACGCATTGAACACGCCAAAGAAGAGGAATGAACTTTGGTAGTGGAACGCGGAGTAAGCCTTGTTTTACTACTTCCCATTTTCGTAAAACAACAATGGATCAATGGCAATCAAAAAAACCCGACTAAAAGATAAAAATAAAAATGACGCTCGTAGTAGTGCCTTGCACATTGCAAATAGGGCATAAACATTATTTAATAGTGATGATTAATGCGTTGGAATTTTCAACAACTTCAGGGGGAAAATGTACGTAACGCACGTATGTACATACATATGTATTTTGCTAATGTTCTTGGGGCTATTTTCACTGGAAAGCTCTTACCGACTTTTGTTCTTAACCCACTGCCGTGGGTGTTTCACATGTTTTATAGGCAAAGGAAAAATTAAATGGAACCCCATCATAATTTGGACAAGGTGAATCCTGCGTTTTTCGCAGTCTTTTTGTTCCTTTTATAACATTTTTCAGGATTTCGTTGAAGTGTTCTTTTTTGTGAAAGTTCTCACCACTTAGCTTGGAAAAATTCGGACGAAAGCTTAAATTTCCAGAGTTTTGAAGTTAACAGTTTCAACGCCAAGATCTCAATGACACTTGTGTTGGTTGGTATTCGGGGGGCACGCCTGTGACACACCCATGAGAAAGGGAGAACAAGACGAAAAATAAGTCAGCCACATGTTTTTCTTGGCAGAGGCTTGCAGGCGTTGGCTTTTGCGCCGTCGCGTATCAGTGGTGATAGTCTCGTGGTTCACAGAAAAAAAAATTAAAAATAAAAAGCGGTAAAAAAAAAGCCGGTCTCGTGACTTATTTCTGGCGTGGTTTTCTCGTGTAATCCATTTAGTAATTTTCATGTTCAAAAAAAACTTATGGACATATGCCATGGTTTTCCTATAAGTATTTTCCGCTTTTCTTATGAAACTCTTGGATTATTATAATTTTCTGAAACACTTTTCTCAATTCCACACACCGGCACATATAAAAAAATTCACTTTTCTCAGGTTCTTCTTGAATATCTATTGTATATGGTATCTTTTATGGAGAATTTGATTTGATTCGATTTAATTATATCGCTTTTTACTACTTACATTTGGTTTGTTTTACTAAAATTAATTAAATAAATATGTATGTATATAAGTTAAGTCTTTTGATTTGTGTTATGATTTGACTGTTCGTGCCAGTATGATGCTCCACACAATACAAGAACTCGAAGTGAACTGATTACCAGCTCGGCTTGCGCCCACATTTTATACTCCTTATCAGCGACGACGGTGACGGCGACCGCGCCGTACTAAAATTCAAACATTTTACCATATATGGTATGAACGCACAGCCCGACAGCGAATTCGCCAGAAATTCAGAGAATTGCCACTGTCGCTGTGCGCTGTGTGTGCAAGTGTGGTCGTCTAAGTCTGTGTTTGTTCTGGTTTTTACGTTGGTTGCGTGTGTGTGTGTGAGCGCGATTGATGCTATTCCATGCCATGCCATACCATAAAATGCTCGCTCAAAACCAGATAGGACGATGAGACAGAAAATTGCTTGAACAAACTGTTGGGCGGACGTACAGACGGACACATTGAGCGCCGCTATCGCTTTTGAGATACATATGTGTGTTCGCAATGCGTCACCATTTGGCTTGCAGCTGAGCGTAGCGTATATGAGCGCTGCATCTAGTACACAAATTGGATTTGTACTCCTGGTATAAACGAGTCACTGGGGCGATTAGTATAGTTTTGGGTGCGATAGTCGAACCATTTTGACAATTGATTCTTTCAAATGGTCTATGGAGAAACTTTGTCATAAAAATCTTCTGAGCCCCACCCCAGAACAAATTTTTAAGGTATTTACTGGCTCGATCTGCGTATGCAGCTAGGTTGCACACTTTCTGCTAACTGGAAAAGAAATAGATCAAAATGTCATGTCTTATTAGTGATTGAAGATACAGTTAAATATAAAAAAGTTTGCTCAACTTTGGTAAAAATTGGATAGTGCCTAAATTTACGCAAATCTTGCAAACATATCAATTATGGGTGTGTTCATTTGCGAATTCTTGGTAACCCCTTACGTATACATTGTACGAGTGGAGGGAAGTAAACAAAGCAAAGTATCTGATCGCATTCAACTTTTTGAATGCCAGCACTATCCTTGTTCCTTCTCTTCACAAGACGCACTACCTCCTCGCGGTTCCTCCTGAATTGCTTTTTAACATCCGTTGGTGGCGTACTGAAGTGCGGGGCGGGTTTTCTGAAGCTTAAATTAGGTTGTGGGGTACGACTGGAAAAATGCAACAACAATGAAAGATGCAAACATAATCCCGTTTGCATCTATTAACGGATGTGTCTTTAAGGAGGGCTAGAGTTAAGGAATATATGAATTGTTTGGTAATGGAAGTCACGGCCGCCAAAACAATAGCACAATAGGCTGTACGCCGTAGCTTCAAAAATACGCATAACCAGATTTTCATAATATATGATGAAGTTATCTTGAAGGCTAATCTTATCAGGATAATTTGTTTCAATTAGAATTATTGGAAGAGGGAAATACAATTTTCAAATGCCCACTTCGTCAATACCATAGTGCAATCACCTGACGATGGTAGCACATACAAAATTCGCTGTCACTCATCGGAAAACGAAAGCGACGAAGACGTGTCATGTGAAATTCGTTTTCAAATCGAACGCTCCGCGCAAAAACGAAGCCGATACAATAAAATAAACCAAGTGCAAGCTATTGAAGTGAGCCAGCGAGCGAGTGAGAGAGCATCAGCAGTGGCGCTAACGCTAAAGTGAGATGCAACACGCATAGTACACACACACACACACATACACACTCGTTCTCAGCGTGTTTCTTACGCTCGCGCGGTTTGTCTGAGTCAGTGTTAAACAGTCTAAAAACAGCTGTGTTGCCCCACGCCCGCCTGCCCGAATTGGTCGACCAACCAAGTCTGATAAAACAAACTTAAGAACTGCCTTCGTTCAATGGCATTTGGTTTGTCATTCATGCAATTCTTAATGTTTAGATTTCGCCCATTTCAAAAATGTGACCTGTTGGGTCTTATCAGCGGGTATAGTTGGCAATAATAAGAACAAAAAAAAATTTAATTCAGTGGTATGCGATACCGATAACGTTAATTCTGCTGACGTTGACAGCGTAGAATTGCGTAATGCCGTATATAAACAATCTAACCTGGGATCTACATACTTATGTATGCATGTACGACTCCCAATAAAACCGTATTACCGTACAAAATATTTGGCAACACTTTATGTTTTTCAGCAATGTTTGCAATTCCCCTTTTGGCGGCACTTACTAAAGGAGCGTGCAACAATAGCATAAGAATGGAGAGCTGTAAGTTAAAGAGAGTTAAGTGAGCGAGTGAGTTATAGAGAGAGAGAGAGAGAGAGAGAGAGAGAGAAAGAGTAAGAGTTATTGTGTCTTTGTGCGTTTAAGTCACTATTCTGCGGCTTAGAACATTGATCGTTCTGATTTGACTAAAGTAGTTAAAATAGCTTGATTTTGGTAATGAAAATGATAGAATGAAAAATGTTAGCAAAACAATTACTATATTAAGTGAAAATGAATGCGTGCATGCCTGTATGCGTGAATGTGTGTATGTGACTCGTATGGCGCACATGCGAATTTAAACAGCGACACGCACATACACACACATTGATTGAATGCGTGCATGCGAACGAAGTGCATTGATATCGTCCTCTAAGCAGAGGGCAGTGGCCAGGAGATGTTTTTTTTTTTAATGGAAGAAAATGAATAAATATATAAGTATGTGAATAATTAAAAGATTACAAAAAATAATTGAAAATTAACACTTCACTCCCTCCCACACCATTCCAAGAAATTACATTTTTTATTTGGCCGAGCCAAAGTCGTCAGTTTCAGCGGTAGTCTTTGCTTTGATTTAAATGTCTTTTTATTTAATATTTTCGATGGCAATTGACGACCTCCAGTTGTTTTGAAACTTCCCATTTCCCAAATGTTCAATAAAATCAATTAAACTCTTTATGTATTAATTTTTTGCTCTATTCAACTAACGGGTTTTCACACAAAGCCAGCACGACTAACGGAGAAATTCTACTTCTCAAGCTTTACTATTAGCATTTTTGCTGCTTTCCATTGCTGCAATTGCATTCACTCTCGCTTGCACACACTCTCTCTTTCACTTTCTCTCAGTCATATTCGCAATATGATCGTTTAATGGGCTCAGAGTTGTCACCGTGCAGGTGCATAGAATAAAAGCAAGAAATAGAAAAAAAACGCTAAATAAGAAGCGTGACTTTGAAAGTTTCAAAAATGCAAAGAAATGCAAAAATTTGTAAAAAAAACTCGCAATTTAATGTAAGAACTGATCATTGACCTTTTGCTTGGTTTCAAATATGTTTCACGGCATCCATCTAAGAGACAGAGACGAAAGCGTACAATGTGAAAAAAGTCACGAGTTTATCTTTAGAAACTGTTAATGAAAATAAAAAAAAATAGAAAAAATCCAAGTCAAAAGGAGACAAAAATGCGAAACGCAGAAAAATCAAGTTTTAAAGCATAAATAGTCATTGTTAAGGTCATTGAATGTGAAAACTTTATGTATTCGCAATTAACAATAAAGTAAAATATAAAGAAGTAGACAGACAGTTGAACAAACAGACGAGCATCAATAACTCACGCACGCACGAACGCACGCACGAACGCACGCATGCATGCCACACATGTATAGATTGCAAAAGCTAGCCTCCAATTGCAGTTTGCCAACCCCTGCCAAACGACGACAAAACAACAACAACAACAACAACAACAACTACTACAACTATAGCTAAGCTTGACTTGTCTTCTCATGCATATTGCAGCTTTTTATCTAGCACGCACTCGGTCTCTCGCTCCCACTCTGGCTCACACGCTAACTTCATTCACTCAATTCATTTTAGCGAAATTTCACTCCGAAATGTTGAATTGCCCAAAATGTAGCGAAAATCATCAAAATGAATTGAAAAGCCATAAAATGGTTTGAAGCAATAAAAGTAAGTAGCTCATTAACTGATGTTTTTTTTTAATTAGCGTTTATTTTGCCTACTATGAATAAAAAGAAGAAAATACCAATAACAACAACAATGAAGCCAAGTGCAATTTCACTTTACAGTTTGACAGTTGACGTCTTATTCATTCGTCTTGCTGCCTTGCACAGTGGTCTGGCATGCATGAAATGAAATGATTTATAAAATGTAAAGAAAAAAAATTATACCACATCTGCCTACCTACCTACAATTGCAAAACTGATTGCTGCTATGCTAGCACTGTTGTGAACTGACATGTCGGAATCGCCGCAATAAGATTTCTCCGTAAATATTGCGGCTGTTTATTTCTTTATACTTTAAAATGAGTTGGACAATAAAATAGGTGTATTTTAGTAAACATTTAAAGTGAACAAATCTAAATTGTTTAGTTAAGGAAGGTTAGATTTTGAGAAAATTAAACTAAATTATGGTTTAACTATAATATTGTACGGGTTAAGAAAAACTTACAAATTAAATACGGTCACAAAATGCCCCTAAACCAAAAAAAAAAAAAAACAAAATACACGTGTGACACCCAAAAAAATCTTCATCACTGGTCGACAATCGTTTCATAATTTTAGCTAAGCGCGAATCGTTCTGGGTATATTAGATTAATTTGTTTGTTAACGATGCGAAAAAAGAACATTCGTCGACCGAACGGCAAAGATTTTTACGTTAGGTACACAAAAAAAAAGAACAGTGATGGCCAAGTCAATCCCCAGACCTGAATCCTATTGAAAACTTCTTGGGGCGAACTTAAACTTGAAATTCCAAAGACGGTTTGACAAAATAAAACGCAGTTATAGGAAAATTATTAAAAGTTTGCTACAATATTCCTGTTGTTCTGTCGTCTCTGCCCAGAAAAATCGATAATGTGATCAAGAATAATGACGCATATTCAGGATATTAAATGTGTTCTAACTATAGTGCTTGTGCAAGCTATACGATACCAAAAAAAAATTGTACTTATGTCCCTCGTCAAATCTAACGGTCCTTTAATTAAAAACAACGTTTCTTTAAGTGAAAGTTTGACAACAACAAGTATTCCACCTATTATTATGTTCAGGTGTGCATGTATGTGTATATGTATATATGTATGTCTCTATAAATGTGCGGAAAGGAAACATATGACAAAGAATAAAAGAAAAAACATAGCGATTTTCTCGCGCGCTTACACTCCTGAATAAAAAGCAATTTCTAAAAAAAAGGCTTTCAAGCATTTAATGCCAGTGTACCTGCTGCGCATACCAAAAGTTTTCACGTGCACAAAATAACAAAGCAAAAAGATGAGGCAAAAAAAAATCACCAACAAACAACAACAGCCACAAAAAACAAATAAAATTTCTCGTGCATCACTTTAAACAGCGAACAGTAGTAGAAGAAGAAACAACAACAGCAGCTGCAGCAGCCTAATGCGTTCGTGTCCTAAAGCGTCTTGTGTAGAAGGGTGAAGAGCGAAAGGGAGCCCGAGGTGAGGCAACATGCACAGGGATCGTGAGATATTGAAGGTAAAAAGCTGACAAAGCAAGTGAATTGCATTGTGCGCATGTGTTTGTGTTGAGTGATTGAAAATGATTACGTGTGTGTACAAAGCTTTCGCGGTGTTCGGTGTGGGCGGTGTTAATGAAGCGAATGAGTAGCAACACAACAACAACAAGAAAGTATGAAAAATGATACTTTCAGAGAGCAACAAACACTCAAAAATCTCTTTAACGCTCAACTTCCACCAAAGCTGTTGATACGCGCAGTTTTTTTCTTTTCTTATTAGACTTTCATTGTTGTTCGTCTACTAGTGATTCTTTGGAGTGGGTGACATTTTTTAGCTTCATTTTAAAACTGGTTTGTTATTTCGGCCCTATTTTTTGTAGTTTGAAGTCACGAGCAAATAAAATAAAAAAATAAAAAAAACGTATTAACTTTATGTTCCATTTCTTGAACATCTACTCGTTCAAAACTGACTTGCAGTTAACTGAAGCTGATTGCAAAAACAGGCATAAACGACAACGTCAAAAAGTATAAAAGTATATCAAGTATACTCGCATATGTATGTCACACACAAAACCACATAAGCACACAAGTAGACAAACGTATGTTAATTAAAAAGTGCTGATGATAATGAGCAGCCGCAGCAGCCGCGTTAGCAGCACCTAAAGAATGATATGGGTTGAGATATATCAGCAGCCATGGTATAGTAAACAGTAAACAGTATATAATGCGAAGTATAAGAAGTGGATGAAGAACAAGAAAACAATCGACAGTACAGTTATATTTTTCACATGACGTCGCGTAGTAAAATATGATATACGGTTGGATATGCCTTTTATATATGTAGAGATGATATTAATCAATAGACACATTTCACCTGAGCGTCCTCAACGTCCGGCGTACAATCCAAACCATGTCCAATATCAAACATTTTCAGTTGGCGATCTACAGCTTCAGAGTTTAGGTTTTGCCTGGCCATTACATTATGTTTGTTGTGCCACCAACTCTAATCACTAAATCAGGCGGAGAGATACCAGAATTTGGCACTGCTCACTTGAGTTCCGGCTTCTCCTACGTGCTATGGTTCCCCTCGTAAAGAGTATTACATCTTCGGCTGGGTTTAATATTCTCTGTCTCTTTCTTGATTTGTGTTACTGTTTCGTTGGTCGTTTCAAATTACGGTTAATATATGTTATGTCTACTTTTTTTTTGCGAGTGCGCCATGATTAACATATGTACATATATTACTAACACTAACGATATACATAAATTGCGCACCACATACACACACTTGTCTAATTTCGTATCTGTGTGTGTTTGTGTGTGGATTGAATTTAAGGTCAAGACGACATTTTTGCATGGTGAAGTAACTTTGAAAATGTATCGTGTCGAACTGTTTACGAAGATCGCGATAATGATGATTATGAAGCTAATTATCACGACAAAAGTGATGATGACGTTTCTGTTGTGGGCTCGAAAAGTGGTTTTTGCTTAAAACAACAAATTATAATAGAAAAATATAGCCAGATCTTTCGATATAGACGCGTACGGATGTGGAAGTCGAAGAACAAATATCTCAAATTTATTAGATCATAGCTTGTAATTTCTCGACGACACTGAGTGACAAATAGCATTTTACACTTAGGGAACTCTAACGGCGACAGGCTCTACTATTAAATGATGTAGTATTTGTGAACAGTCGAAAAACATCGCTTAAGTAATACCAAAGAATTTCTGACCATATTTTTGACAGCCTTCCTATTACATATAAGAGGCGACATCTAATTGCGATCAGCGATTCCAAGGCTCCAACTATTATAGGTGAGTTCTTATCAGGTTTATCAGTTCTTTAAACCAACTAAATTAATCTTATTACTTCCCAAGGGGTCAGGACCAGGTTTCGAATGTTACGCTTGTTTATGTACTTCAATCAATTGGCCACGACGTTCAAACAAGCTGCTCTCCGAAACTACTCAAACGATTTGAATGAATGTGCATAATAGAAGATGCTATTCTCGAGATCTAGACATGTGATTTTGTTTTCTTTCGAACCGCACAACTTTCTTCTGAAGCAGAACAATGACTGCCTACTAGATCGATTAGTGCAATATTAAAAAATACTACTGCCAACCTTCGGGCAATGATGGGATTACATACTCCGCTATAACAAGAGCAACATTGAAGAGAAGAGAATCCTCGAGCGATGTGTGATAGAAAAAAATCCGAGCATTTTGTGTCGTGAGGCTTTAGAAAACTTGGTTCTTAGCTCTGGATATTTCAGGTGATAACATTGCACGATGCTACCAAAGTTCTCTTCGAAGCCGCGTTAGTTGGCCAGCTCATATCTGAAGAAAGCAATTCTAACGAAATGTGGCTTTGGGCAACAGTTCAACACGGAAAATACGCTTGTATATGCCAGTAGCAGAGATACTTACTATCTCTCTCTCTCTCTCTCTCAAGCATGCACAGTTACGACCTTGAACAAAAGCCAGCGTGGGAGCGGTCTACCCGTATTAGTTGTGAGTTGAAAGTAGTCGTAGTAGTAGTAGATAAAACGATAAAAGTCTGCGTTTTAATGTCTAATTTGCTCATACATGGGGACACGCTACATGAGCATACCCGCACATGGACATGGGAGTTGGTGTACGAACGCGAGGGCTATGGTATTTATGGGCCACCGCTGACTGCGTAAGCCACTCACAAACCATCTGGAAAATGGTAAGGCCGCTTCGTGCGTGAGAATTAAATGCACGCGCGAGGCAATTAAATTATAAATTGAGAAACTTTAATATCGTAGCTTTTAGTGCGTTTAAGTAGTTGGAGCGATCGGGAACTGGGGCTGGGCTGGCCGAGTGACAATAGCTGCTATATGCGCACAAGCACGCAAATGAGACACACACACACACAGAGAAATAGGGCGGGGATACACGAGATTATGTTTAGTGCATTTGTAGTTGTTTGCAATGAACGCGCTTTGGGTCAGGTCATTTAGACACACCCGATTGCAGGCCTCTTGACGTTTGGGTTAGGGCGCATAGTTTTTGTGGAACTAGATAATCAACTAACTGTAGAGCAAAGACAATGGCAAACAACAATTAAATGAAAACTTTCACTTAGCTAATTAGAATTTTTTCCAACGAAAAGGTATTTGTTGTTGTTGTTGTTATTGTTGTTGTTATTCGCCAAGCGATTTAAATTTCAATGATTAAAAAGATTTTTGCGAAAGTAAAGTTTTATTTGTTTAGTTGCTCGGTTGACGAGTATTTGTTGTTGTTTGTTGGTTATTTATTTATTTTTTTACCGTTTGATATACCAAAGAAAAACCAATGAAGAAAAAAAAGCGATAAAGGAGACCAAAGCAGAAGTAGCCAAAATGAAAGGCGTGCAAAGAAAGCAGCGACTTTTTTTTTGGGTCGTTTCGTGTTGCTCTAGAGACAATTAACTGAAATTCAAAAGCGCATCTGACTGAGCTCAATGAAGTGTACTATGGCGGGCGGTTGTTGTGCATAGTGAATGGCAGCATTGTTATGCGAGTATCTTCTGCCCTTGCGCTATTCGAAGGGGAACTATTACGGAGACCGAAGTTGAATGCATTTGAGATTAACAGAGTGCGCGTGTTTGGCGCTATCAGTGTTATGTGGATCCATTGTTGTTGTTATCGTTGTCATAGTAAGCGAAAGAGTTGACGATAGTGTGATTTAACCCATTTCCATCTTTCACTTCTGGCACATTTGCTATATTTGCATAAAACTTCATGCTGTATTGTTGTTGTTGTTGTCGTTGTCGTCGTTATTATTATTACTGTTGCATGTTACTTCCGTAACGACTGTTGACGGTAAACAAAAATTTATATGCATATGTGTATCTAACGGTTTTTCTCATTTGTATCTCATTATTGCTACTTTTTCGTTTACAACTTCAACTTTTCTTAGATAGTTTGCCTTGTCTGTTGTGTTATAAACTGATTTGGTACACTAAATCGTAAATCCATATATGAAGCCACTCTAAAGTAATGGTTTTACATAAAAGTATATACGAATACATTCGAATACAAATATATTAGGAGCTTGCATGAGTTCTGGTCAGTGACATCTAATAGTCCAAATTCAAATTAACAGTATAAATAGCTGGTAAACGTGTGTTTCGATCCAATAAGCCAATAAAAAAAGTATGCAATTTTACACGAACAGCGCCATATACGACGAGCATGCTCTCAAACACGAACGAATCACACTATCATGTGCGTCGTGTATGGCCAGCTTAATGTATGTATATTGACGTTCAAGTTCAACAAGATGTAGTGTGTTATGATGTGATGCTGTAAAACCGAACAAAACTATAACTGCATTATTTCTGAAAGGGCCAGCCATAGTGAGCTACAGGCGCAAAGTTATTCCCTTGAGTGACAATGCTCTGCCACACTTTGTAAGAGTTGTAAAGGATAGACTGTTGAAGCTCGTATTGGAAGTTCTGCGGCAGCCAGACGTAGCGACTTCTGATTACCACTTGTTTAGATCCATGCAGCAATTGCTTGGTGGATACACGGTTTCAAAATGCTGAGGAAGTACGAAAATGGATAGATAATGGTGTATTTTTTTCAAACATTACAAAAAAAAAAAAAATAATAATAGATAACTGAACAAAATTTTTACTAAGAAAAGGAACCTTTGATTTTTTATGTCACTGTAGAATATTCCTTGAGTCTCATTAAGCGCCGACGCATATAAGTATAACTCAGCTAGAAAATCCGAAAATTTAGGCATATCAGAAAAATGGATGAATTAATAAAGAAATATGATTTTGAGTCTGGTACCGCACATGGTTCGTGCTTGGTTAGCTACACGGAGTGGGTATAAGAAATGTGTCGGATGTCCAAATTCAAATTTAACCAACTTTCTTTCTCCTCATCACCACACAGAGCAAACTCCGTGGGCAAAATTTCTGGTCCGAAAAAGAAGTTCATAGTATTACAAGAGCCTGATGATCTGGATCGGCTGTTTGCAGTCCCCCCGAAGAAACCGCCAAGCTATGAATTTTCGATATTCGATACTGGATTTAGTATCGATGAGAATAGCGAAGAATGGGAAAGCATCGATCAGGGGCCGACAACTGAAGTGATGCATTTACTGCGCGCAATGATGATTAACCACGTGAAGCCAACCACCCAGGTGCGTGTGGGCAGTACGGTTTTCAACTGTCACATGATCTTGCTACACGGCTATTCGAAGTACTTTTTCGATGTTGGAAATGTTGTCTTTGCAACACTACCCGAAGAGAAGGTCTCGATGAGTGCCTTCATGATTCTCTACCAGTGGTTACTGAGCGACGAAGTCGAGCTGCAACCCAGTCACATTGTCGACGTTTTTTCGACTGCCTCATATTTGGGTGTGGCGGAATTGGTGCAGGAATGTTGGTTCCATTTTAAGAATTCGCGGAACTATTCGGAGATGACAGCCGCTCTGCTCTACACAGTAATCAAGGATAAACACGAATTCGATACATTAGCCTTTGTGATGTTGACACGCATCAGCAAATTCTTTTTGACGTTCGTTGCGTCTAGGGATTATCTGGAGTTGTCGTTGAAGACGGTAACCTTTTTGCTGAAATCGAATATGGTCGCTGTGAATACGGAGGTTGAGGTGGGTGTGTTTAGCAAATGAAAGCGTTCACAATTTTTTCATTATGGCCGGATTATACGGTACCTTACTCCCTCTTATACATAGATTTTATATGCGGCAGTCTATTGGCTAAAGTACATGTGGACAGTTCGCCAAAGGTATACTATGGAGCTGATGAATTGTGTGCAATTCGACAAGTTACCCATCACGTTTTTGTTGACTTTGTCGCGTTGCAATGAAAACTTCGCACTTCAGTTTATCGTCAAACTGCCGCGGGTGCAGTCCGTGATCGACAGTGCTATTTGGTGAGTTATTCTTTTTATTTGCTACAACAAACTCTCCCTTATGCTCTATAGAATCCACCGTGTAGAAATTTATTTTTTACATTACATCTTCGGCATAACCGAAGTTACATTCTTTACTTTTTTTACAATTAGTTCTCTGATAAAGAATTGAATCTTAATACCTTTAGCAATCTTACGTGCAAGATATTTGGCAATCCAAGTACTGGCGATGATCCCTTGACTATACAATCCTATTCCAGTGGCCAAAGAGATCGTGTTAGGATATACGACAAGAATGCTCCTTATCACAACACATCTGGCTATTTCACGGACCAGACAATTTCATATGGACAGTTTACAAAATATCTAAATTCGTTGGTATTGGCACAAAAAAATTATTGGTTAACAGAATTGAAGGAAGTAGGTGAAGTGTCTTCAGACCTGGCAAGTAACGATAACAACGAGGATAACAACGAGGATACTAACACCGATTTACTTTTTGATTTGGATATGAACTCTGGTTTAAATTAGAAATATATTTGTATACGTTTTAGTCTTTTACATCAAATGCATAACTCATAGTTGTTGAAAATGCCAGCAATAGCGAGCAACAGACGCAACGTAGATTTTCGGCTCTCTCGGTTTTATTCTAATTCTAGCTATCAGATCTATCAGATCTATCAGATCTATCAGATCTATCAGATCTATCAGATCCAAATCATTATCTGAGCGAAACTATGGCACAGAGTGCTTGACAAGAGAAGGGACTATTCTCGACATCGCCAAGGCGAAAAACATGAAATTTTGTAGCACGAAACAGCTCAAGCACAGCAAGCAATTTCTACAATACAATCTTACGAGTACTACAACATTAGTGCGCCTTCAATAAATGAATGTTCTATTAAACTGGCCATATACATCGAACATCGCCTAGCCAACAGCGCCATACATGGCGAACACACGAGCGAATCACGCAAGCATGGTCGTCTTGTATGGCCAGCTTTATACAGCCTGCTGTATAAACTATAGTAACATTGAAGAATAGTCTGAGGCAGTCGATCTTTGACACTGGCCAGCGCTTAGTAGACGAACGCTTTGTTTTTTCGGTGACAACTTTAACTGACAAGTACACATATACATACATATTTAAGTATACAAAAATCCAAGGTAAAGGCTGTCTCAAAATTCTTTTGACAGTCATACTGACTTTGGAAACTGCAGGGCAGCAAAATGTGCCTAAATTATAATGTATCGCCTTGCAACAGCCCACCTAAACTCAATTGCGTGCCGATTCATTTGTAGTCAAAGTCAGTGAAATGAAGTCTACTCTTAACGCCTACAAAGCGACGAACGCTCGAATTCGTTTTCAGTTCGAGCACTGAGACCGGCAAATTAAAAATCGTTAAAATTTTTCAATTAACGACAAACCAAACAAACAAAAATTCGCTGTATCTATGAGATACAATTAAGCGCATGTGTGTATGAGTGTACGCTTGATTGGTTTGGTGTATAAAAAAAAAATATTAAAAAAAATAAAATCGATATAAAGTCGAATGTTTGTGCCGTTGTACATTTTAGGGTACAAAAAGTAACGTTTCATTTCGGAGGCCAATAAGTTAGCTAAAAACAACAGCAACACCAATATCAAAACACTCAAAATGGTTTGATAAAGCAAACTGCTATGAAAGTCGTCGTCGATTGATGCCGTCGACGATGGCAACGCGACGAGCGAGGTAGGTGCTTTTGAATGTGTACATATCATAAACACAGGCACACACACAGGCACACACACACACACAGCCAAGAAGAAGCAGAAGCAGAAGACGAAAACGAAAACGTAGCTTATTTTGGGACAGCTCAATGTCAATGGCTTTTTTTCACAAGCGATAAGTGACCGTCAGTGCGAGCAATCACAACATACCCAGCAAGCTTGATGTGCGAGTGAAAGAGCGAATACGTGCCATAAAGCATGTGATGGCGATGACTTAAAAGCACAAAAAATGCCGAACGATGACAGAAATAGAAAAACAAAAAAACAAAGAAAAACAAAACAAAAAAAAACAACAACAAAAACCGCTTGACTTTGGTTTCTGGAGTGAGTGAAAACAACAATAACAATTGAAAACACAACAACAACAACAAATATGTAATATGAAAAATATGCCTGAATATGGCGCAATTTCGCAGCCGTTATTTTATCAACAAAGCCAGCCAACCGACATAGCACATACTGATGTCATCGTCAGATAGCAGCTACTCAGCTACTTGCAGTGCGGTGGTGCACTTGCAGCATAACGTATGCGGGCGTTGTGCAAACGTTTTTCTATGATGCCGCTGCATTCGTCAAATTTCTTCAGTTCTACCGGATTCAGACGGATTTGAATGACTTGCTTCACGACTCAGCTTCACTTTGGTTACGCGAAAATCGAACCAAAAATAAATGTCACTTTTCATTTGCTAATAACGTTCTAAGTACTAGTTGGTGGGTACCAAGATAGAGTAAAAGGAGTCAAAAAAATAATAATAATAATAATAACAAAATAAAATAAAAATAAAATAAAAATTCTATCCGGTTTGCAGCCTTGATGAGGATACACATTTTTTTTCATCTATTCAAGTTGCACTACAGTTTCTTTATTCAGTTTGACAAATCTAATATTATTAGTATCTTCCGTCAATGAGTTGCGAGCTGGAGCAAGAAACGTTTCAAAATTTGGTTTTAGCAAAATTTCCAACAGAGGTTTCCACCTAATAAGAGCGCTTTCTCTCTGATAATAGAATGGACGAACGGACAGATCGCAGCGCGACAATTTGCAAACTTGATAACGCACATGTAATGTATAAATGATTGCTGCGTGAAGTGTATAAAAAAGTGTAAGTGTAAGAATTGTAGAGATAGTAGAGGAAGAAGAATAGCACTTCTTTCACTGCTACTGTTTCTATAGTTATCGCTTTCAAAAGGTATTCATTCATGAAAGCAGCACGGCTTAAAAACACAAACTGCCTTCTGTCGTCATCTGTCTCAATACACGCGGCTAAAAGAGATGGTAGAGAGCAAGATCTACGGTGGTGATAATAATTGAATGATAATGACGTTGTTTTCGTGCATGTGCGAGACGAAGCGTCTTTGAAAACCTGTTTGTCTATCGGCAACTTTGTAACGGCAAATGTTTTCTCTATAAGAACATCAATAATAATAGCAACAATAACAGCAACAAGAACAATAGCAACAACAACATGAACTTGTGCTACGGCTTCGGTGCGCATTGAGTCCGAAGTTTCTTTTGGCATTCTTACTTCGGGTGTTTTAGGAGCTTCAAGTTCCAAAGTCTTTTCGGGGATCGAATGTGCTTTTGTCGTTTGACGGGTTTTATGGGTCACACTTCGAGTTTTTTCTACCACATCTAAATTCTATATATTCCAATTTAATAATATATTTGAATTACAATAGCAACAACAACGACATCAACATTTGAAGTTATCGTTTTCTCATTGCTAAGTGATTCATTTCGAAAACATGGAATCGCACTTGACGACTCACAATCTGATCGTAGTTGAGTTTGAGTAAGGCAATCACGTCCAGCGTGATTCATCGTACAACTTAGACACTCACTCAATCACTAAGTCGCTCAGTCACTAATTAACGCCTCGACCGCTTGTCGATCACCGAACGCCCCATGTCTGTCGAGATGAAAATTTCATACTTCCAATTTGCCTTTGGATTCTGTTAAGATGTACGCGTATTTCGCGTGCCTCTGGCAGGGTTTTGAATTTTTTTAGCGATTGAGTCATTTACTATTCTATTCACAAATATTTTGTCATGGGCATTATTTTGGTTTTGATAACAACTTATTTGTTTGTATGTTATCAAATCAGCAACAGTTCTTGCTAATCACTAAAAATAAACATGCTCCTCATTTTTGGTGATTCGTTGAAGCATATAGGAGCTCCATTTGAAGGCCATTTCCCGTTGAAATGAATATGAGTCAAAAGCAGTTTGGGATGTACAAAATGTATATATACTCCAATGCATACGTATCAATATGATTTATGTTAGGGATCAAACACTTTTTATACTGGTTCTTTTACTGACACCTATCAAAAGTCTATATACGAATATGGCTAAGGGCCTGCTCAAATACGGATACTCAATAGTAGACTCATTCAATAGTGGACTATATTCAAAATCGACCCTTTTAAGCAGACATCCTTGGGGCGCACTACCTTCTTGGGCTTTCACCTTGATGCTTAAAGCCTGTTCCACAACATATAGTCAATATACTCCTATCTGTTTCCACTATACAACGATAACTTTTTTTTGATATGATACTTATCTCTAACTGACTAAAATAATAATGATGTCTTAATTAGTCTTTGGGGTTGAATGTGATGTTAACGTAAGGTTCTTATATGCCTGATGGTGGACATTTTGTCTCTTAACGCAAGAGTGATGGTTCGTCCTTAAAGCAAGCTTGTCACGAGTTGGAACTGCTTGCTTGGGAGGACTTTCAGGAGGTTCTGTTGTGCCGGTTGACGAAGTTGCTTAAACGCTTCATGGAACGATGGGCCGTGAGAGTCGGAAATGGTAAGTAAAAAGTTGAGGATATAGTGTCTTGTTGGCTGCGAAGTTACATTAAAATTCACCAATGCTAACCAAGGAAGATGAGTAGATACTGTCGCAAATAAAGTTGCAACCCATCACCTAGGACAGTGCTACGACTATATTATGTGGAAAAATTTATGGATCTTTTTGGGAGCAATAATAAATTTCAATAATTAAGTTTTAATTATTTTTTTATTGGTTTTCGATGCATCAAATGCACACGATTATGACTATCTTAAATAAGAGCTCACGTCAATTAACAACTACGCGTCGCATGGAATCTCATGAATATCAAATTGTCTGCAACGAATTAATCCAAGCGCAACAATTTTACTTAGCGCATTTTTTAATGATTGTAATTAGTGACTCTACATGATCAGATATGAATGCGTGAAGGCACGTCAAGAATTCGCTTAATGCATTTTGGTTCGATTTGAGTTTAACTCGAAGACCGAAACTACAGAAGCTGCTTGGACGAAGTGGCTATGAGCTACGAATTCGCGTGATTCTGAAGTGTGTTCAACACCCTCGGAAGAGCGTTCTAATGATGGATGGTTCGAAATAGAAGATAATCGACTCATAGACGAGCTTCATTCTAATGCCTGACGGGCTAGTAAAGTAGTATAATCACGCCACTATCAACTGGCCAATAAAGCTGTCTATGCGAACGAATCGACAACTGCTAGGTTAAAGTCTTCGTTGCGAACTGTTGTCGGAACAGACATTATGGAGTAGTGTGCTTTACTACTATAAATGGATTTCGCACGCTTTTAGCCACGAATCAGAGCATGGGAGCCGCTTTTCCATTTCGCAAGATGCATGAAAAATCGCGGACACTGAAAAAAGAAAAACGAAAAGTATGTGTTACTCGCAATTTAAAGCACATCAAATTAAAACAACGAATAAATAAATAAATAAATTAATAATAAATGAAAAGACTTTGAAACGGACAAATTTGTCCAGATTGGCTTCGTGGTGTGAAGGAGGTTGTTCTTAACACAGGACACCTCGAATTCGTTTGGCTTTCACGGGAGGCTTGGCGAATGGGGTTGGTGTGTCGCTAGGAATTACTTTATTTTTCGCAAATGTGCAGTTTCCGATTTCGACTTGCTTAGGTTAGTCGTGTGTGTGTGTATGCTTTGGGGTGGTGGTTGAGCATGAGGGTGACTGAAACTGCGAGTATGCCTCGGACTGTGCACGTAGGGCTACATTAACCGCTAAATGCAGTAGAGTACTGAATTGTGTACATTTATACTTTTCTCCTTCTTCTTCTTTTTGCATTTATTAATTGCAATTCCAACCCCAATTAAAATGGAATCACAACTGCCACCAAGAGCAACAATACTAACATAAAAGTAGGGTAGCAAATCAACGATAAGTTGACTGATTCATGCCGGCAATAGAGCAGTCGCCGCAACCTTGAGCCAGAGTCAGTATCAGAGTCCTGGGTTAACTTTTCCTTGGGTGCGGTGCGGTGAATTGAGATGTGCACTCGTAAGAATGAGGGTGCTGCCATCTAACCCTCATTCATTAAACCGCACAATCACCCTAACCCCTCTGCTGACTTCGAGTTGCACAGTTGTAATCAGCTGTCATAACCGGCGCCCACGCCCGTTAATAGTTCAGAAACGAAGCGGGACGCTGCTGTTGCCGCTGGATAATGCAGGCATTGCACATACCCTGCCGCTTCCACCAAAGCAACGCTGGCTGACGATAAAACATTTATTGACTAATTTGATAAGTTTGCAACAAAAGAAAATGAAAACAAAGAGAGAAGAGTTTGTATTCAACCCCTAGAAGGCGGCATCAGACTATATTTAACGATTCCCATGAACGGCACCCCGTCACAGTTTCCGATACTGACTGCTATCACTTGTCGTTGTTCAACACTTCGTTGCCTGAGAACCATTGAGAAATGATTGAGTTTATTTATGGAGAGCGTCGATAACGAAACAAAAGGCAACAAAAGATATGTGAAGTGGGCTCGCACCCATCGTCGTCGAATCCAAGAACTCAGAAGAACTCTGATAAGGCCCGTCATCCCGACAGGGTCCGGCTGCGGAAGCTGCGCTCAACTGAGCATATCTATCACTCATCCACTTGATTGCGAAGGCCAATGCAGCAAAATTTCGGTTGTACAATTTACGACAGTTCAAAGGGCGTGGCATAGTGGGCATGTGAATGCAAGCCATTGGGGGGCAATGGCATAATCATCAACTAGTCGGTTTGCACAGTGGCTACCCGGCTTATTATGATTTGGCTTGCGTTGGCTCTCTCTTCAAATATTTTGTTTTCAAAGCACACAACAAAGCCCAGAAAAACATTTTTGGGCGTCGACGCATAAATGAATCATGCCTGAAGTTTGCTCCTGCTTGAAGTGGGCAGTGCTCAGCTGGCGTAGAAAGGAGTAGTTCGCGGAATGTATATAAATCGAATGCAAGTCAGCTTATGTAGAAGTTCGTGGCTTATGATTCACACAGGATGACACAAATATCCGCACCCGTTTGCATGGAGTTCTGCACCACGCTAAGGTATAAGTGATGTACACGTATACTAGTAAGTGGGCTATGAAAGGAGAGGCACTCTTGGTTACTTTCATCCGCGAGAGGTGATTGATATATGCAGTTTATTATTTGTATTATTCGAGTAACCAGAAGGCAACTAGACTGCCAGATGACGCAACTGAGTTGTTCGGTTGGTTGGTTGGCTAGTTGGTTAGTTGCTTTCCAATTAAAATTCTAATATTTCTGGAATCACCATAAATAAGTAGCAGTTTATTTCAAACCACAAACATGCGAATTTTTGATTCCTCTATAGTCTTTATCTAATAGCTACTATCGTCAGATGATATCCAACGATTTTTATGATGCTTCAGAAATCACTTGTGACTCGGTAGCCTAGTGGAAGTATACTACGCCAGTCATCCCAGAGGTGGTGCGTTCAAACCCCACTGTGGGTGGAAACAATTTTCAGTCGTTTTAATTCACCTGTAGTTTAATCGTCACGTCACCACCGTCAGAGGAACCGCTAACTTCTGTGGAGGCGTTGATATTTGGCGGCGCCAGTTGACACTCCCAACACCAACGGCTGGTAGCGGCGACCTAATCACCCACCTTATGACAAAAGCAATCTATTTTCGCAACAAAATGAAGTCTCGGAAATTCAACTACATGGAAGCGCCTTGTGAGATCACTATGATCCTAAGAGAAGTGAATAAGAAAAAAAAAAACACTTGTACAATAATAAATTTGTAAGATGGTTTTGGGGATAAGACCAGTCCAACTAATGCCCTTCAATCAAATAATATGCAATTGGATAGTAGGGGCTTTAATGGGTAGGTTATGTGGTTATAAACCTTTTTGAGTCACGGTTTGAATGAAAATGATTTATTTTTTTTCCGACTTTTACATTCTGTTAATTTTCTTTGGTTTTTTTAATCTCGTTGATTTTTTCTACAAGAGACTTGGTCTTATTAGTGTACCTTTGCTACTAAACCTTATCATGATTCGGCAGAAGAACACAGTTAGACGTTACCTTGTGATGCGGACAGGGTATGACCAATCGCGTAGAGGAGAGTAACAGAAAATGGGTAATTTTAGGCTTCGTATTGTCGACCTATGGTGTGAAAACATAGCGTACTGTACTACTGAGGTCTCAACCCATATAGTCTTAAAACTTTTTTTGAAGGTCTTACATGCACAGCTCTTCGCTATTGAAGACGGTTGAATGACTTGTCCATAAAAACACGAGTACAACACAGCATCGGCGACAACACTCAGCTCACCCTTAACAGCTTCAACCGCAACTCGCGAGGCTCCAATATGACATTAACCACTTGAGCGGAAATAGTCTAAAATTAGGCATGCTGAGCACAGACAAGGCGAGGCGATGTTTTTATTGAAAAGGAAAAGCGAAGTTGAGGCGGCGAATTTCGTATGCAGGAAGCGTGATGCGGCGAGTCACTGCCGTTGCCGCTAAATGGTTGCCGACGCATCAGGGGAGCGCCAATGACAGGTAGACAGGCAGACGATCGGATGGTTGTACACATACATAGATGGTAGGTGATTTTTAGGAATTACTGGTAGCGTCAGCATAACTCAAATTTGACAAAGAATAAACAATATAGCACCAAAAATGGAGAGCGCCATGAATAAGAAAGCCAAAGAGCGAGATAGATAGACGCATAAATGGTGGAGCCATCGTTTAAGTGAATGAGAATGAGCAAAGGAAATGACATGCATTGGCAACCGGCGAAATTCTTTATATAAGCGCATTCGTAGTGAGTACATACATACATACATACATACATACATACATACATAAGCGCTGCCGGCAACACAAGTGCGCTCATACACACACACTTGGCGAACAGTGCGACATGTCAAAGCCAAAGCGAGCGCGCGGGAAGTTCAAGTTCAAATTTATATGCTTTAATTTATGAATTCGCTGTCGCTGTCGCTGTCGTTGTCGTTGTCGCTTGCGCTGCTGCGGTCGCTGCGCCGGAACCATGTCGCTCGTTTCTTGTTTCTTCGATCGGATGAAAAAGCGTCAATGCTCTTTTTCGCCGCCGTTTGTGTTCTTATTTTTCCGGTTTTCGTATCACCGGTTTTATGCTCTGCACTCTGTATGTGTATGTACGTACATATGCGTGTGAGTTGAGCCACATAAAACGCAACATTTTTTATGTGCAACATGCTGCTCTCACACATGTCGCTTATCCCGGCTTAACGCATGCAACTCACAACGGCGCCGTTACTCTCTCAAGCCCATCATGCACATTCGCTCTCTTCGCTGCACTTTGCCGTTGCTTCTCTCAGTTGCAGCAACACAAAAAACGTCATCTGGCGTTTTTTTTTTGCCCATTGGGTGTGTCCCCTTGCCGGTTGTCGTCGGACGGTTCGGGGCGGTGCGGGTGGCCGGCCACTCGCCGACACTACCAAATATGGTTAAAAAGCGACTGGAATCAGCCGTTGGCGGTTTTTATGGCGCGGCAAGCTGCGCTTTTTCGGCTGCACATATATGTATATACATATACTTATATATATTTGGTTTTATTGCTCGATTTGTGCGCGTATCCTGTGCCAAAAATGGCAAGAACCAAAGTTAATACACCAAAAAGGCCAAGAAGCGCGTTGTAATTTGGCGTGTTTTTTGTTTGTTTTTTGTTTTTCTGTTTGGGCGGGAGAGAGTTAAAAAAAAACCAACCTTTTCTATGAAACAATTTGAGAGCAAGCAAGGGAGAGAGGAACACAGCAAGGGTCCAATTAAAATCCAGGTTTTATTAAGTAGTTTCGTTTTTCGTTTTTCTTTAAAGAAAAGCACTCACTAAAATGAAAAACAACAAACACAACAGCAAAATAGAGGAAAAGCAAGTTTCGCGTCAAATTTCCCGCACCATATAAAGTGAAAATTCGTGACTAAAAAAGGGAATAAAGCCTTTTGTAAGCACCGAAAAAATAAAATAAAAACAAAATTGAAGAAAATAAAAAAAAAATACAGAAAGAGCGGCTTCATATACCACCCAGCCGACCAAAACTACAAAACTAATATTTGACGATTGCTGTCGGAAACTTTTTTTCGAACACCCTCAACCACGATTTGGGGCATACGTTGTAGTTATTTTGGAAAAAAGTATATATATAATATATATAGTGAAATGCCCCATTACGGACTGCCCCTTAAACGGACAGCTACCATAGCCGAACGAATTTCGTCGACATAACCATTCATAACTGGACATAAAATTTGCATCAAAAAATTTCTCATAAACGAAAAGAGTAAATAAAAGGCACAAGCAAGAATTATATAACATTTGTGGTTCTCCTTTCCACAAATCCTTCTTTGCATTTGCGTTGATGACAATGAAATTGGTGATTCCCCTATTGACACGAATGCACACATTCATGACAGTTGTACTTTTTCATTCATTTCAATCAGTTCATTAAGCTCAATGGCAATAATAAACGTGTTCGAAAAAGGAAAACTGATTGTACGTCAAATTGCGAAGAGGTAAGATTGTATGTCTTATAAAAAATGCAATTGTTTACAAGTTTTGGATTTGAAGGTTCAATATAGGCAAATCACAAGCCGCAGATATTAAGAAGAATAAAGAAGCCATTTGTTCTAAATGGGAGTCTGGAGTGAATACTCATCAAAAGAGGGGTTTTGTTAAAGAAGCTGGCTGTGACAAAATGTCATTTGATTGGTTCACTAAATATAGAAGTCCAAGTAGTCCTATTTCTGTTCTAGGATCTTAGGGTTCCTAAAGTCGGCGATGTTATCCAGGCACAAGCGGTGAAATATGTAGAGCGCCTTGGTACTCACCCAAATGCACTCGCGAGACAGCTAACTTCGAGAGCCAGAAAAAGGAGACTCAAAAGGTGTCACCCACAGTATCTTCCTACGAGGGTCCTTTCATAAGTTTCTTCTGTCAAATTTAGTAAATTTTCTTTATATAAAATAAGTAAATATGTAAATAGGTATTATTCTTTGTAAGTTCTTTGTAAGTCATAGGTTTACATTATTTTTTCTTTTTCATGTATATACAATTAGGTTAGGCTGCCACTGAAGGTAGTAGAAAACTAGTTAATAATTATTTTAAATAAATACAATAAGTATTATATTAAAAAAAAAATATATATATATATATATTTATATATTTCTGTTACCTGTGACAATCTATGCACAATTTCAAAAAGGTATCGCTTTAACCAATGGTTTTAACGAACATCTAAAAATTGATGAACGTGTCTTAACTGAAGATATCAGTCTTGGAATGAAATTAGGTAAACCAAGAGATACTGTGAAGAAGAGTACATCTGAAGACGAAACAAATGAAGAAATTAGTGAACCCATTACTTTATATGATAATGTATTGAAACATGAAGACTTTATAGCATTTCACCACAAGAAGAACGTCGGCACTCATTTAATAATATTCATAAATTTGTACAACTTATTAAATAAACGTCGGCTATGGGGAGTTTCACTGTAATAAAAGAAAGTGCCAAAAAACGTTTGTTTCCCTCTGCTGCCCGAAATTTCCAACCAATTTAGTTTGCTTTTACAATTTAGATAACTAATGTACGAAATTGATATAAAAAATTGGAAAATTTCTCAATATAAAATTATTTATTTATTTAATTTTGAAAATCATGCCAAGAATTGTTGACAGTAAACTAAACTGGAAACATCATATAAAAAAAGAAAGCGTGATCAAATCAAAATGAAAGCAAGACAACCGTACTGGCTGCTTAATCCAAATTCAAATATTTCACTGGAAAACAAGCTCCTAATCTATAAGACAATTATTAAACCAATTTGGACATATGGAGACGAAATATGGAACGAAATATTTTGCAAAAAAAGCAAATATAAAGTTAATGTAATCCAGAGGCAACAATCTAAAATTATCGCACCATCAGAAAAGCCCGATGGTATATTACCAACACGGACCTTCATCGGAAATAGTCAAACTAAGCAGAAAATACCAAACCAAATTTTCCCAGCATTCATCGTTCGCATGTGAATGTGCGAATACATTACCAGAAGAAGAACTAACTCGGAAGCGAAGGCTACAAAGGGTGAGACCAGTGGACCTCACATGACACACATTACTTCATTATATTATTTACTAATTGTTAATTGTTGAATTGTTTATTTATTATTAAAATTAATTTATTTATGTTAAAATCCAAACTGTTTGTAAAAGTTAAAATTCACCCACTTGTCCGAAATAGTAATCTGTACAATAGTCGATTCATATCTTATAATAGACAATGTACTCTACTTTTGGAAAAATAAAAATAAAAAAATAAAAATTACAAGAATTTTTAGTCTTAGACAAACATCTCCTAATGCCAGGAGCCAACCTGCTGCCAGAGAATTAGAAGCTGAAGTACATCGCATACGACGAAAACAAGATGCTCGGGAACGCGGTATAATTTACTTTTAGTCAAAAAGGATTTTCTTTTCAGCTAATATATCTATATATATTAAATTCCATCAAAGCTTTGTAACTTAAAGCAGTTCGTTATTTAGAATAGCATGACGGTGACGCGAACTCATGAATCTTAGACCTCTTAGATTTATGGAATGCTTTGAAAAACTTTTGAACTAAACTTCAAATAATTAATTTTTGAAAACTGTCCGTGACCACTTTCATATGCAACGCTATATGCGTTATACCTATGTGCCAAAATGACGCACATCAACCAATCAATCAATAATCAATCGATTGTCTCCAAATCAAATTCGATGTTCGAATACAAAAATTTTATTATTTTCGACAAAATCTTCAACTTCATTCTAGTGTCGATTGGGATGTTTGCACATAACTAACAACAACAACAACAACAACAAGAACAACAACAAGAACAAGAAGAATAGGAAAGGAAATTAAATTTTCTATGCTGCTGCGCTTACTCTACTCACACATTGGCACTCATCATCCTACGCTCGCGCTCTCATTTCATTGTTTTTCTGCCACGGCTCGCTTGACGCTTCTGGTGGCATGGCTATGGCACTTGTGTTCGTTCTCACTCGTTAGCCGCACGTGGCGCTCTTCGTTTTTTGTTTCTCTTTCTTGGCGCGCTCGCACTCAGTGCGCGCCTGCTCGAATGCACCGGCTGCAGTTCTTTTGCTTGATTTCAATGGCACTTATTCGCCGCAAAATCTGCACTCTCACGTTTTGTTGTAATTTTCTTGTCGTTTCATTTTCGAAATCGATTTTTCTGCGGATTCGCTCTTCCCTGAAGGGGAAGTTTCTGCGCATGTCCTTTTAGCAAATTGGTTACTCTAGTTCGCCATGCTTGTCTTCATTCTGCCATTTTGCTGGCATTGTCCGGCCGAAAGTTTTTTCTTAGTTCGATGCTTCCATGTGAATGTGCAATTTATTATTGTCCTGCTCTTCACTAACCACTTTAATAGTTTGCCTCATCAACCGGCAAATGTTGCAGCACAATACAACTGCACAGATACCCTACAAGCCGTGCTTATGGTGAAACATGTCTATTGATTTAATTAAAATTATTCATAATCAGCATTACGGCAGCGCAACTCCGCCGACAATTCAAATTCTTTGGAAACTTTCGCTAATCTAATCGTTAATAATAGAAAACCCACGTCAGCGATCAAAATTATCAACATCGTCAAGTCTGACAAGTGGGCGCCGAAGTAGTGCGGGGCGTGGTCCAAGCAATGGAGTGACAAGTAAGTAAGGAAAAAAAAGAAACACACATACATAAGGTTTGGTCACGTGGGTCGATTTCGTTATTTCTTAATATTATTTTATGCAAATCCCCTGCAACATAATGTTCCAAGTGACCAGATTGCATTCTATACAAATTGCTTATCAGTTATTTGAATCAAAGGAATTTTAAAATATTAGTTTAGATGCAATTGTTGCGATTGCTTTAGAGGATTTATTAATTTAGTTACTCCATTGTCAGCGCACGAAGGCTGACTCAATAAAAATGCTGCTACTGATCAGTTGTTACTGACGAACAGATCGCACTTGGAAATATTTACTGTATTATATCCTACTGTATTATATAACATAAGTTACTTCTTTATAAACTACTAAATGTTGCACATTTTAATGAAGGACAGACAGATGGCACTTTTGCTGTTTTTAGCTGTTTGCTGGTCAGTAGCTGCAAAGTTATGTCAAATTGTGTAATACGACAGATGTCGCATGTACAACTGGTAAAACCAAGTATTATTTTATTCATTGCCGCTACATTGTAATTTTTTAGTGTAAGTAATGAATTTCGTAGTGTAACATAAGTTTATTTAATATAAACGCTGTTACTGATCATTATGAAGCTTATAAACAAAGTACAGATGGCGCTAAATAGAGGGAAATTGTCTATTTTAACTGAAACAATAGCCAACAGATGACGCAACTTAGCTCTTGATGCGGTGCGCAACTAGTATTACAGCTAATATATAACAAAGGTAACAACTGTCTGTTGTTTATTTGATAACTATTCATTGCAATTGATGAAACTATACCATTGTAAAATGTTTTACGCGCCACACGGCACAATCCAACACTACAGTCAAACGTGTGGAGCGCACATTCTTAAACCGCCTTTTTTTTGCATATTGTAGTTACTCAAATGACTTTACGCATTACTGAAGCATAAGAGAAGTGAAAACTTATAAAATAATGTTTGTGTTATGTATTGTGCGAGTGTAATGCATATATTCTCAGCATTTGGTATTTCTTCTTTTCTTTCATTTCGTCTTATTCGTAACCAATAACAACGGCGTAGGATAAACAAACCGTGTGCATTGCTACAAAGTTAAGGAAAACGACACCGGCAGTGGACGAGTAAGTTGATATATTTGAACAAAAACAACTTCAGGCGGCAGAAGCAGCAGCAGAGACAACGGTAGCGGCGTTGGCGGCCACTAAAATATGTGGCCCGCTGGACTGACACGCCTTCTTAGACGACGCATTCTATTCATATTGCTTGCCATACTCTCCGTTGTCTATCTTGTAGGCAATATACTAAACAAGGTGAGTGAATGAGTGCGTTTGTGGGCTTTGGGTGTAGCGCAACTCATCGAGCGATTGCGGTCAATTTCAGAATGGTCACTTCCACGGTCTGCACTATGAAGAGTACACCGTGCAACGCACACGCCCATTGCTGTGGCAACAACAACTACTGCCTGTGGTACTCAGCAACCGCACCAACGATCCGGAGCAGCGCTGCCGCAACTCGGTGAGTCTACGATTTGAAAAATTTGTTTAGGGTCCAATTAAATGATATTGTTACATCGCACATTCACAGGTGCAGGGCCGTGATCTGCTCGTCGATGAGCGGGGCTTTGTATGTCAACGCGCGCACATACTTGTCAGCGGCTGTTGCGATGTCGAGGTGCCAGACACCAGTTACTACACCTGCCACAGTTGCAACTTGACCTCGCATTGTTGCAGTGTCTACGAGTATTGCGTTTCGTGCTGCCTGCATCCGTCCAAACGACCACTGTTGGAGCTCGTTCTGCGCTCGCGCACTGGCCAAAAGTACATCTACGCCTCTGTCGTGGACCATTTCGAGTTGTGCCTCGTCAAGTGCCGCACCAACTCGCATTCGGTGGAGCACGAAAACAAATATCGTGATCCGGCGGCGAAATATTGTTACGGCAAAACGGAGGCGCACGAATCGCAGCGCGAGGTGGCGCCCGGTCTGCAGCGTCGGTGACGGTGTCGACGACGGTGGTCATCGGTGCCTTCAGCGCCCACTCCGCCCGGCGGCGGCTAGGGTGACTGCTAACCACAATTTGCCTTTCAGCATTTAGCAAGACTTGAAACCAGAGACTTCCAAGCAACGGACAACGACAGCTACGCCCACAGCCCATAGCCACGGCGATGGACGCGGCTTAGACGTGTGCGGTGATATGATTATTTTTTTGTAATTTTTTATTTCATTAAAAAAAGTTCTACTTTGATTTAATTTTAATCAAACATTTTAAACGAATTATCGTTTTTCTCCTGGTCGGGTTGCGTATTCCGGATGCCGGACTTTGAATACTCACAATTTTGAAACAGTTCAACTGTCGCTTCTTCTTCGTTCGCTGTACGCCGGTCACCGAGTTCCACACATCCCATGTCATTACAGTTTCTCCTCGAACGTCTCGTCCTTATCAATGCCGTAGTGGATTATACCGTCCAAGACATACGCCCAAGCCATGCGACGTGAGGTCCAAAAGATGCCTGGCTGCCCGTGAGCATCTATGGTTATGGCTCCGCCGGTGCCGCTCAAGCGTTCCGTCATCGCTGCGCACGCGTGCGCTGTCGCCTGCTGCGCTGACTCGTCACAATGCCGTATGCGTTCGAGTATGCGCTGAGATAGGTTGAAGCGCATGATTGTCTCGCCGTGGCCAGTGGTGGAGACACCGCCGACGGTGTTGTCGGCATACGTGCCACATCCAAGCAGTGGCGTATCGCCAATGCGGCCAGGCACTTTACCGGTTATGCCGCCCGTTGAGGTAGCCGCCGCAATGTTGCCATTGCTATCGATGGCCACGGCGCCGACTGTTTCGCCCGACGGTTCCGTCGACTCTGTGCGATCGAGTTCAGTACGCGCGTAGACCGTGCTCTGGCCCGCAGTGCGTTTCGCCATAAATTCCTTGAGCGCATGCTGCGCATCCTTGGTGACGAGCGAACCGGCCGGAAGCTCCTCGAATCCGTGCGCCAAAGCGAATTTCTGCGCGCTCACACCGCCCAAGAAGGTGTGGTTCGATTGTTCCATAACGCACCTGGCCACCGATATCGGATGCATGATGTCGTGAAGTAATGTTACGCAGCCCGCCTTCAGTGTGCTGCCCTCCATGACACTGGCCTCGACCTCGGCATTGCCGTCAGTGTTGATGCATGCACCGTAGCCGGCATTGAAGTTCTGGTCCAGCTCCATGCTGCGCACCGCTGCCTCAACGGCTGCGATGGCGGGACTCTTCTCACCATCACCCATCGGCGCCGACGCGCTCGCCTCGAGTAGCGGAAGTGCATCGCGTAGCGCCTTCTTCACACCCTTCAGTTTCCCGGGTACTCGTGCATCGGTGATATCACCGGCGCCACCATGCACTACTAATAGTGGGCGTGGCATTCGGTATCGATTGTGTTGCTGCTGGTTGCTGGAATTCGTCGAGTTAACGTTTTGCAGTTGACGACTTTCACTTGCCAAACGTCGAAGTCGAATGTGACGGCGCAGAAGCTGAGTCAATGCTTTTAAAGCCAGTGCGACGAGATCAGCGAAGTTATCTTTATTGTTGGCTTAGCTGCTCAAACAACACTGGTGCTCCTTATCAGCGGTGGGTAGGGGCAGTTGTGGTGTTGTTGATCTCAAAAGTCCAACGACTCAATTTAGTAATGCCAACTTGTTGGAAGTCGATCGTTTCCTGGTATTTCTACAGACACAACTCGGCTTTTGGAACGGGACTCGTTTTAACTAATTAATTGGCTATTGAACGTTTAAGGTTTGCTATTAGCAAAGAGAATACATTGTTAACAATAACAATTATGTATGTGTGCACGTTACAGCAGTGTACATAGGCTCCTTGATTTTACACAAAAATTTGTTCATTCGTTTCCACGCTAACTGCTCGTTCGTTCGTTCATGCGTTCACTGGTTCGTTTCCTTGCTGGTTTATTTCTTCGCTAGTTCAGTTCTTTCTGCGCCGCACATTTGTTGATTTGTTTTAGTGCTTGCACGTTGGTGACTTTGGTTTTCTTTGTGTTTACGTGCGCGAGAGTGTTGAGTGCACTGAAAGAGAATGTCACGTAAAGCGCACCTAATTTGTTTGTTCCTTTATTTGTTTTATCAATGCCAGGTAGGTGGGTGTTTGTGTGCGAGTGCAATTGTCTGACTTGGCAAAATGGCCCAATGCATTGAATTGATACTCTTTCTCTCTCTCCTCTGACTATACATCGCCTTCGGTGCTGATGACTAAGACTTTTTCGCTTTCGAAGCGATTTTTCAAAATTTGTAATGATTTTGAAGCAATTTTATTCATGAAACTTCTTTTTATTTCAATTTAACTTTGTTCAGTTCTTTCGATTCCATCCCTTTGCTTATATTCGAGCCACCGTCGGTAACTGAATTTCAAGCTATAACCATTACCTTGCGTTCAGTGTTAATGATTGCCTTGTTTAAGCCAAAGAGTATGCAATGAAATCTGCCGTGGGCGGGCACCCACCGTTTCACTGAATTTGTCCGGCCATGGTAGATGTCCGCCTGGCGGAACTGTCAAAATATACGGTATGTACGTGTCCACAATTCACCATAGAATGAAAATTGATTTCTATCACTGTGAAATAGTAGATGAAATCTCTCGGACATGCCGCTTTACCAAAAGTGGCCTCTCTCCTCTGGTCTGTAACCACTGAGCAAAGAAGTAAGCTTTTCTTTAAATTGGTTGACATCCGTTGGAGGTACGACGCTTCTCCAGATATACGCTAGAATTCAATATTGTGGCGCTTGCGACATTCCTTTAACCATCCGTCCGATGCCGAAAACTCAGAGTATTTCACGTGCTCAGCTATTTCTTTTGCCTTGACTTTTGCGATCGATCCCGAGATAGGAATAACTTTGCTCTTAGCCTTACGAAGCAATCGTAGCACAATTGGTCAATTTGGGAGCCTTGTGGGGTCAGTCAAGTTTTCTTTTGGTGAACATTTATTCCCGATTGCCATTTGGCTTTGGTGACGTTATTTGTTTTTGGAAATTTCGGCAGCTTATATAAAAATATAAATGGGCAAACAATTGATTTACCCAAGTTAAAAAAATTTACCTCTTCGCTAGTTTAAGCACTGATAGCTTTTCTATCTCTTGTATATTAAAAATTTCATATTTTTCTTTATATGAAAGTAAATTCCGTGGTGCCATTCTGATGTCTGCAACATCTAACTAGCGAAGAGAAAACGATACAACGATACAGACGCCATCAAGCGTTTCCATACGAATTAATAAAGTAACAAAAGGTAACCGATCAATCAAGCACCGATTAGGCGCCAATTTTTATTCGCACGTTTTTTTATAAAAAGAAGTTTTTTGTCTTGGGACTAAGAAATTTTTCCGGCTACGGGAGATATCCGCCTGGGGGAGCTGTGCGCGAATAGAGATTTCACTGTACATATGTACATACAATCAGTAGTCAGCAGAATGATGTTACTTAACTGCGGTCAACGCTGGTAATTCGCTGGTAATAGCAAGAGGTAACATCTTCTCATAGCTTCACCTCGGTAGAAACACGGATAGGGACTTCGAGAGAGGAATGAATGTAAAGTCTATAAGAATGTATGCTCTTTGGTTTAAGCCTTTAGGCAAAGAGTATTCATTCATATAGAGGTTACATTTCTCCCTTAAAAATAAGGCAGGAGAGACTTGTCAGGCACGATTAGAATCGGACACTGATTCTGTACATCAACAGAATTGTTGGCTGTTCAACTTATGTAGCGTAACATGTTGCTGTTGGTTTGCTTGGGTTTGCAAATGGACGGACGTCGAACTGCCGTAAAAGGGGAATATATTCAATGATAAGTAAATTACAAAAACACAAGAAAGACGTTATAAAAACAAAAGTCGAGACACTGTTTTCTTTCTTTGATTTTTTTAAAGTTCTTTATTTGCAAGCAGGGTCGAGAATATTAAGCAAATTGTGTGGATTTTTCTTTAATTTATGAAATGGTTCTTTAACAAATGAAATCGAGCCATGGCTGCCTTGTATTTTGCCTATAATCATTTATTTGAATGAAATGAAAATACCAGGTGACCAGCAAAAAAAGAAAGCATGATCATAAAACAAAACCATACAAAAATATTCGGGGTGTTACACACAATAAGAAACCAATACAATCTTATACACGCACTACACCTACACAACAAGGTTACTCACACAATGGCAAGTTTTTATTTTTGACTTCAACTTCTTGAAGACAATTTTCGGTTGTGGCAGAAAACAAAATCCATTTTAAGATCAAGTACAGTGAATTTACATTTATTGTACAGCCAGAGAAACCGAAGTGAAATTTTTAACTATCGTCGAATTTCCGTAGGCCGGACTTTTATAAGTCGAATATCTCCATGACTCGAATTGAGTGCATTTATAGCGAAAAATCAATACAATATGTCATCCATAACTGGAGTATCCCCATAATTTGAACTTTTGTTATGCATTACGGTGATTCGAGATTTGGAAGTTTGACTGTACGACGAATACGCACAGTCCGCGAAGTTCGAGTCTCAATCGCGCAAAGCAAATTTCGTCATCCTTACTTTGTGTTGTGTTCTTTCCTCTTCTTTCCTTGTGATCGGCAATGAAGAAAAAAACAAATGGTCTAGACTTTGTTGTTGCGTGAGCATAGCAAAAAAGAGGAATTTTTATTCCCGCACGCGCCCCACTGCACAACACAGTCATCAACATGAAGTCAATTTTCGATTGTCGTACCAAATTTATCAGAGGTCAAGCCCCGAGCGCGTGTTTCGTTGTTGACTTCAAATTTTCGTGCACGCAAAAAGTATACATATTCACGCAGGCATATTTTTCCTTTGTCTTCCTTTGTGTTCGGCAAATAAGGAAAAAACAAATGTCACACGATTTGTTGTTGGGCGGTCAAAGGCAAAATGTATTGTTTGTCTGTATTCGCAGTAGTGCAGCTGGTTTGATATCGTTTTCACATGGGACACTTGCAGTTGCTTGCTGTTTTTTCTGTTTGTGTGCTAGTCAAGGTAGAATTAGCTGTATTCAACTTGGATTTTTGGATATACCTAGCGCAAAATATGCATTTTAAATCAATATTACTTAATTATTTAGTTATTTATTTCTTTATTTCTAACAGCCCGTACGAATAATGTATTTTATTCATTAAAAGTCCCACACAAACCAATACAAGTAGGTGGTGGGAATTGCAATAACAAAAATCATGTTCCTCATTCATAAAAAAATCGCGTCAAACCTATACATGTTCCTTTTTCGCTATCATATCATTCCCACAACAATATCAATACAATCAAAATAAAAATGGGTGACGGCAATTAAAACAACCAAAGCAAAGGTGATATACAGAAATTCCTTTTCATGCTAATTCGCGCTAAGAACACAAAATTGAGGAAGACACTACAAGAAGGGGAAACATTGCTTGCTTCGATTTCACAACAGGAACCAGTAGTTAGCAGAATGACGTTGCTACACAGCGGCATGCGCTGGTTCTTCGATGTTAATAGCAGAAAGATAACAGATTCTAATAGCGCCTGACTTTTGGAAAATGGTCTAAAAAATTTAAGAGAGAAATGTAAGCTCTATATGAATAAGTTCTCGCTGCCTTTAGGTTTAAGCCATTTACTTGGTGAATCGAGCGTGGGGCGTTGTCGGTTGAAATCGGGCCGATAGAGTACGACATTCCGACGTTTTCAAAACTGTTCTTTTGACTGCTTTACATGCTCTCTACAGGCATTTCCATTAGGTCCCATCTATAAAATTAAATGGCAAAAGACAATATTTTGTGTTACATTTACTGCTCAAAACCAATGCACCGATTTTGAAAAAAAAACAATACATTTTTTTAACAAAATCGGGCCAGTGGTTTTTAGTTTAGGTAAGATGTTAAATAAAGTTAACCGCGTTAAATCAACAACACAGTCGTTGCTGTTGTGAGCACAGTAAAATGGGAAATTGGAGAGATTTGTGTGTCTCTCTCTGCTGTTCTATAAGTTTTGTGAAGCCGTGTTATTGTTGTTGTTCCGTTTTCGTTTCATACACAACGTGGGGAGCGATCAATTTTGTGTGTTTGCGCCCTCTTTGCTATCAATATTTTTATTAGTGTTGGCTTACTCATGAGTGCGTGAGCAAGTTGTGTCCCGGTTGTTTCGGCGGTTCCCTGGTCCTTGAATAATGAACTAAATTGAAATTCGTGTAGTTGCTTTCTTTAGCTTTGATTTCGCTTATATTTTTGTCTTCTTCGATTTGCTTGTTTCTCTCTCTCTCTTTATGGGCACTGTACCTATCTCCAAGTCCCTTCCTTATTTTCTCTATTTCCTTTCTTTCTCTTTTTCTACATAAAATTTACATTTTCACTTTTAGCGTTTTTTGAGTAACAAAGTTGAAACTGTGGGTGCATAAAGTGGCTTGGGACTGACTCGCCCAACCCACTAAGTGCTTAACTCTAATTAGATTGCATTTTAAGGAATTTAGCAAACTTCTGGATCCAAGGCCACACTGAGCACAAACTTTCACATGCATATGAAGAGGGCACATTGATGTTGGCTTATGGCAACGGTGGACGGCAAGAAACGGTTGCCGGCTTTGGCGATGGTGAGGGGAGAGAGACGCACATTGACAGTTGGAAATTGCTTACAGCTGTATAACATATATTTACGCTTGTTGTACGTGTACAAGTCCGAGTTGGTTTGTTGTTGTTGTCGGCTGGCATTAGGACGCATCAATTGCATAAAATTTGGTTGCAAGCCAAGCTGGAGCGAGCGAAAGAGATGGCGCTCTTTAACAAACTGATGTCAATTAGTTGTCGTGTGTGTGTATGTGTGTGTGTGTGTGTGTGTGTGTGAGTATTCACTCTGTCGTCGTGTGCCACTATGAATGTACCCAATCGGACTTGTTCAAGTACTTACGTGGCTAAGTACTTTTTTCATAATGACTCTTTTTGTAAGCAAAATCTCATCACTTCTGTTTACCTTACTGTGGCAGTTACTTCAGAATAGATGCCTTTGTAAGCACGGGACACAGTACCCCTGACTGCGAAGTAAGGCGCGTAGTACAAAGTAACCGGAAAATTCTCGAAGTTGTGGTAAGGAGTAAGCATGCATTTTGCTTTGGAGAAAGTCATGTGGAAGGAATGCATTTTTTCCTACTGACATATCCGACACTTGGTAGTCTCGGTTCGAATGCCTGTGCCTGTGTGTCTGCGTAAGTGTATGCTTTGATATAGAAATCGGATTTTGTGTGACCAAGTTTTATGCCTGAGTATGCATATGTAAGTGCGTGTGTCATGTCTGTATGGTTGTGCGTGTGTGTATGGACGAGTATGCATTTCGATGGTCCTTTTACTATAAATTGCTGCTCCGCCCTTTGCACTGATCTCAGCTCACCTAAACTCGGTCGCTCGTTCGTTCGTTCGTTCGTTCGTTCGATGGTTTTAGCTTTTGGCTCGAATGTCGCTTTGCCGGTTGTAGTTGTCATGATTTACATTTGTAAGTCACTTCAACGTTTATATGCAAATTCATGTCGTTGTTGTTGTTGTTGTCGATGTTGTTATTACTGTTGTTATTGCTGTTCTCATATTCTTCGTGCAGAGTGGAACATTTTAAGCGCAAATCCCCAACCGTAATTCAGAACGAACTGTTGCTGCTCCTGTTCCTGCTTCTGCTTTCTGCTTATGCTGGTGTTCCGTACTTTCATGTGGCGCCAACCCTATTGGCCCCCTTCGTCAGCGTTTGTGGACCACTCAAAGCTTGGTTGAATTTTCAATGTGCAGATGAACAAAACTGAAAATAAAATTTTTTTATGAAAGTGCGTTCGTGTGCGAGTGTGTGTGTATGTGTGTGTGTGTGTAGTGCTAATCTAATTCGAACTGCGAAGACTGCGCCGCCGACTAAAAAGTCTCGTGTTATAATCAGTTTAAGTCATTGGATCCACCAAAGAGCGCATTTTTAATATAAATTGCATGCTTGAACGGAAATGATTAAACTGAATGAGGGATGGCAATTGATTGCACGTTTTCTGAAGGTTTCTGCCTCTATATAAACCCTTCATAAAATATTATTTATTCATCTTTACAAAGTACGAACCCAACTTGGCAATAGCGTCTTCCGTTGTGTTGAATTTTTTACCACACCAGGAGGGGAAAGTGGGGGTTAAGTCTTTCGAGTATAAATACGATTGAAATGCAAAGAGTCTCTTCGAGTTACAAAAAGCTTATAGCATTCAGCTTTTAGGCCCAACGGACCTAACCATATTTGAGTTCTCCAAAGATAATGTATCCATGTATCCATAACTTGTGATCCTGCGATTTTCGCCTAAGGAGATACAAATAGGATTCTGCCTGTTAGCCACCGTGAGCATTTATAGACTGCATTGCGCCACCAGCTTAAGTTATGTTATCATGTAAAAAATCGTTTATTTCGGTGAATTCAGAGATTTCAGTTTGGTGTTTTCGGTGAATTTGGTGAATTAAGTGTTTTTAGTATGGTGTTTTAGGTGATTTTGTTGTTTCAATGCTTTGGGTGCTTGCGGCAATTTCAGTGATTTCAGTTATCAGTGTTTTTAGTGATTTGTTCGATTTTAATGTATTCAGTTATTTCAGTGATTTCGATGATTTTTTGGACTGGATTTTTCGATCGTCGATTCTTTAACACAATATTCGAAATATTTCCAGAAATATAAACTCTGCGCTAAATTCTTGTGGTGTTAAAGTGAAAATATTTGTAATAAGTGATTTACAAGTAAACAGTGAATTAATTGATATTAATTTAAATTCAACTTCAATACAATTTTAATTGAATTCAATTTCAATTCAATTTTAATTGAATTTAATTTCAATTCGATTTCAATACGCGGTTTTATGAAACAACAAATAACTAACGTGGGCAATAAATGAACAAGCTATTTCGATAAAAGAAATCATTACTCGCCAAAAATGAAAAGTCCCGTTTTACACACCAATAGTGATGAGCGATATTTCACTACATATAATATATTCAATGTGAATGAGAAATTACAAGTCGCAACTACTATCGATTTTCAAAAGTAGCAGTAATTTCGGTGATTTTAGTGATCGTAGTGTTTTCAGTGATTAGGAACTACGATGCCAAATCACTGGTAAAAATCACACTGATTTAAAAATCACAACCACTGAAATCAGTGATATCGAAAAATCGCAATATCGCTGTTCTCTTCACAGCAATCACGCCTGTCGACGTTTTTCTTGGTCTACTTTCGCGTATTGCGATTTTTTTTTCATTTTGATGCGTTTCGCGGACACGACAGTTGTTGAACTTGGGCAATGTCAAAATATAAATACACCTCCGTTAAAACTTCCATAAAAACATGAAGACGCGGATGCGTAGGTGTGGAGGCGGAATTACAACCCTATTCTATACTATTATATAAAATTGATTATACAGATATTGTATGTAAAAAAGCTTTGGCGCATAATATGGTATACTGAACCGATTTTAATAATTTTTTTTCAAATAACACATACTTACTTTTTTGATGCTTTGCTATATCTATGTTTCTATTGCTATTCAGTGTTCGTACCCCGAGTCACAATTTAAAGTGTGTACAACATGAGAGCGTGTACGATTTCCAGCAAGAAAGTCCAATATAATTGTTGTTGAAACCAAAGGGTATATGTTTTTACTCTTAAGAACTGAACTTCATGTCGGTGACGCGAACTCATAAGATTTGTCATTACTAAAAATCGCCGTTTGTCGTTTAGACAAGTCCGGAACAGCGCCGGGGTCCTTGCTAGTTATTAGATGTTCTTAAATATTTCTGCGTACCTAGCTTACTTATACATTTTCTTCTCCCTATTCGTTTGCTATTGATATCCTACTTCGCGAAGTCACTGCACAGTTTTGAGATGGTTTCCTTGTGGTTCAGACTTTACTCCATTACCCTGTGGTTTGGGTTGCTTAGTGCTTACATCTACGAATATACCGAAGAAAAACTTATTCCTATATTGATTTCATTAGACAATTGTTTACTGAATCAGTCAGATTACTGTTATTCTTGTTAGGTGTCCTCAGCAGTTTGCAGTCATAGTAACATAACCACACCACCCATGCCTAAACTTAGTTTTGCATGAAGATAGAGTTTATTAATTTGGGTGATGTGATTATCAACGACGTTGTTGGTCTGTAGAGTGATTTTGATATAGTTGAACATAGTTTGTCAATATTTTTGCATTCAACAACAATAGTGACAATGAAGATGAGACTGATGATGATGATGGTGATGATAATGATGATGGTGATTATGATTAAAACGAGTGTATTTCTGTGGATGACATGTGTGATTCGTGACATTCTAACTTACAATAGTAAGCAGTATCGTGTCGATAGTGTGTAAGTTTGGGAACGTTGTAAAATTCAAACACTTGATGGGAATACACCTTTAGACAAGAGCTACAAAAAACCAAAAAAAAAAAAATTTTTCGTGTGACGTGACGGCGCGAAATTTGCTCGAAGCTATGGATTTTGTTGTGTCGAGATTGAATCTGCAGGGGGTTTTCCCCTGCCTTTGCCAAAATCACTTACCCAGTACAGTGATGCTCTGTTCGTTTTGCAAGACACTAGAAGAAGTTATTTCACTTTTTTATATATATGTATCTCCCGATAGTGTAGTAAAATGTGCTCCAAGAGCTTGAATACTAGTGGGCTTTGATTATCAAATTTTCTCCATCTATATGATCATTTGCAATTTTTTTTTAGAAAATAGATTTAAGGGTGGCATTTCCAGCTATCGAAGAGCCAAAAACGTAAATTGGAAAGTTGTGTCCCAAAATTAACTCAAGGTTTGAATTAAATAAAAAATAGTTGTTTCTCTTAATATTCGTTTTTTTTATCGAATCGTATGCATAGGGTTATGCATGGAATAACATATAGATCAAGTAGCAACGCGGCTTTGCGTATTCTAGAGAAAAAAAAAACACGAATAATACATCAACGAAAGCAAAGAGAGCACAAACACACAAAATTGATCTCCCCCACGTTGTGTATGAAACGAAAATGGAACAAAACTGATAGAATAAAGGAGAGAAGCACACAAGCCTCTTCAATCTCCCACTCTGCTGCGCTCACGAAATCAACGGCTGTGTGTTGTTATTGATGTTGTAAGGATTATCTTTAACATATTTTCTAATCTAAACCACTGGCCCGATTTTCATAAAAACTTGAATGTTCACATCTATCAAAGAATACCTTTATGTTAGTACTTTTAGGAATCCGTACGTTTGAGTGAAAACGGAACCATTATAGGATCACTCGTGTGTCTCTCAGCTTAACTTTTACAGACAATTGACTTTTACAGCCGCATCTACTAGACCGATAAAGTTGTGTGATTAAATCATCACATCAAATGGAAGGACTTGTTGCAAGGATCTCCAATAATTTTTTCTCTATAATTTAAAATAAATAGTTTTTTCCTTTTTGTACCAAAGTCTTAAGATATGAGTGGCTTCATTTGGACAATGTCTATGGTTGAGCTCTTTATAAATTGACTTAAGTACAATTATAATATTATTATGGTATTCATAGCTGACGAAGAAAAAAAAAAATGTAATGTGCCTCACCTTTATAAGCACGCTATTGAAGTGAAACGGCTGCACAAAATAGTAGCAATCAAGTTTTAAAATAATTTGGGTAAATAACGTCATACATTCTAAAAAATCAAGTATCGTGAAGTGATTGAATTTTTATTTTTGGAATGTTTAAAAGCAAAGGAAATTTATGAACGAATGTTGAATGAGGACTCTTCGCCTTCAATTAGTACAGTAGAAAGATGGGTTGCTGAATTTAAACGTGATCGTACAAGCCTTGAGGACGATACACCACGATCCTGAATCAAAAGTGGCTAAAGAGTGGTGAGAACCTGGTTCTTCGGCTCCGAAACAAGTTCGTGTCCAGATCTCGGCCAAGAAGGTGTTAGCATCAATTTTTTGGGATGCGAAAGGAATTTTGTTTGTGGATTATTTGCAAACGGGTAAAACAATAAATTCTGAATATTATTGTAACTTTTTAGACCAGCTGAAGGAAAAAAATCGTGAAAAAAGACCCGGTTTGCAGAAGAAAAAATTCTTTTTCATCAGGACAATGCACCGTGTCACAAGAGCATTTTGACAATGGCTAATATCCATGAATTGTTGTAGCATCCATCATATTCAACTCATTTGGCCCCTAGCGACCATCTGTTACCAGACCTAAAAAAATTCATGCGTGGAAAGGGTTTTCAAATCAAGTGATGAGGTCATAACAGCTGTGGAAGAGTATTTTGCAGCCCTTCCAGATTCTCACTTCTGGAATGGAATTTATAAATGGTCTTCAAAACTTATTGAACCTAGTATATGTATCCAAAACGAAATAAAACAAGAGCTAATAAAATAAAATTGAAAGAATATAACAAAGTAAGCGTAAGAAAAAACAAAAACAAACCAAACAAAGAAATGAAGTAGAAACAAAACGGAGCTATATATGTATAACTGTGTATTTGTTGTTTTCATTTTTAAAGTCTTTATTAATTTTATTTATTTGCTTCGATTTTTTTATTTGTAAATAATTATTATTTATTATTATTTATTTATTTATTTATTTTAACATCAGATTTGCTAATAAAATAATTTTACATTTGGATAGAGTATAGCTTAGTCTAGCTTTAACTACTACGATATGTAATTACGAAGGTTAAAGTTTTAGAGATGTATTCAAAATATTCGTAAGGAAAAGTGGAGGAAAAAACCTTATATATAAAGTAATCTAAGTTTCTTGAGCTTTTGGTAGCAGTGCGCCGTAACCACCTTTGTGTTTAAATGCCATATAAGCTCTAAAAAAAATTAATAATATTCAAATAAAAATAAAAATAACAGCAGAAATCGAGTTATACAATACAAATACAAACGCATAAGAATCTTAAAGGATTGCGTAAACACTCGTAGCAATGTTCATACACATATGGCACTGCGATAGAAAAAAATTTATTTTACCAATGTATTATAGCCACCAAAATCACCTTCCCTCAAGAGCAACACATGACAAAAATTCAATGTCTGGACCATATTTTGGATAATAATTTTTGAATGAGCGCCGTATTCAATTTCTGGTGCATAGTAGAATGCGATTCTATGAAGCGAAGATACAGTAATTCGCAGGCGCGTGTTGTTTGCCTACGTGTTCTGTTGAAGAAGTTGATGGCTTGGCTTGTCTCGGTCAGTTACGGTCGGCGAGGCGTTTATTAAATTATATATTTTTATGCTTTAATATATATATTTTTTAATATTTAGTTTATATCTTTTTTTTATTCTCTCTTAAATGTAAATATTTTATATCATTTATTTTAACTTTAAATATATTTTCTTATTTGCCTAATAGGTCTCTTATTTTGTTTGTTTTTATATTTACACAATCCTTATATTTTCTTTTTTTCTTAAAATTTACTTTGAAATTTTCTTGCTAGTATATTGAAAACGCTACAGTTCATGCTTAAAGACTAAAAAAGAAACGATTTCATTCATGCAAAAAGAGGTAAATGATTAGAAAGTAACAAACAATAAAATATGCATTTTACCTCACACCCACCCACACTTTTTAATGTTTTTTGTTGTTTTGTTTTTGTATTTATGCGCGCGAATTTCGAAACCACGAAAGTTAAAGAATAAAAAATTAGTAATACACATTCACAAATATTTGGAAGATGTCGAAGTTGCTAATGTATTACAAACACATTTGAATGTACAATGTACAAAAAATCTTATAGCTGATAGTAATTTTGGATAAATATCGATAAATGTGTTATACAATCTCAGAGATTGATTGCATATTCCTGGTTTTTTGTTATTAAATTATTAATGTTATGAAAACATTATTATATATACATATATTCGATTTGCCAGCACTAAAAGATTGCAAAACGATCTTATGGACAGTACCGGCAGTGCAAGAGTTCAAAATATATGTTTGTTTGTTTTAAAGTAACTTAATAACTACAAATAAAAATTTACTATAATTGGATAGACAAGAAAAAATAAAAAAGGAATAATAGCAAGACGAAAGAAATGAAGAACAGATACAGCTTACTCACTTATTTCTAATGTTTTAATTAAGATTGGACGAAGAAAAATATGAATACAAATGCTTGTTGAACAGCACAGCGTTACTGAGAGATCTAAAACTATTGGGAAGCGCATTTCAAAGACGAACAGAATGTACATAAAACTGTCTTTTAGACGTTAGACAGGTATAACGCAGCGAATTAATTGTATTTGTGCTACTAGAGCGAGAAAAAGTTAACCTTAAAAACAAATAAGTGAAGTGGGTTTATTGGTATATATTATCTAATGCAATAACAAAAGCGTGCGATATTGAACAATAGGTTGTCAGAGGTCATGTTATAGAGTTTTATTGAATATGAAGAGAATGATCTCTGCGTATTCCTCCGTAAACATACCGAACAATGTTATTGAAGAGTACATTCAATTTACATTTATCTGTACTATCACAGTTAGCAAAAATTTCTCAGCCATAGAGCAATTTTGGGACAAGGTATGTTTTGGCAAGTAGAAGCCGTATATGGAGCGGTGTAAAGTGCTGAGTCGTCCGAAGCATTCGAAGCATACCATACACCTTCCCGACAGTATTACTAATATGATTGTGCCAGGTTAAAGTTCTATTGAAAACTATACCTAAGTTTTTCGATGTCTCAACGTACTCAATATTGAAGCCATTTAGTGAAAGTTGAGGAACGGCTGAAATATCAATGGCTTTTTTAGAAATAACTAGACATTTCGACTTTCTGGGATTAAGACTTAAGCCATTTTTTAGTGCCCACTCACCAACATTTTTAAGTGTCCTATTAATGTGGAAAGTACTAGTTATATAGTAATCAGCGTACATATGTATTCCACAACCTTCCAGGATATTGGGAAGGTCATTGTTGTACATGCAGAAAAAGAGAGGACCTAACACTGACCCTTGAGGAACACCTATTCTGATGGGTAGGAATGAATAAGAAATATTATTAGCAAAAACAGATTGCACCGTATTTGAAAGATACGACGAGATAAGGTTGACAGCAGTTGAAGAGAAGTTAAACATACGGTTTAGTTTTGTAAGTAGAATATCGTGACTAACAGTGTCAAAGGCTTTACACTTATTGTCATCTAAACTAACTCTTAAGTCCTCAGACACATTAATAAGGGCCGCAGTGCCAGCTGCGTTTGATCCTGAAACCTGATTGCCTGTCCGTAATGAGGTTGTACTTGTGCAGGTGCGCATTAATTTGCTAACACATTAACAATTCCAAAGCTTTTGATGGAAAGGAAAGTATAGCGATTGAACGAAACTCATTTTGATATTTCGGTACCGGTATATTTTTTGCTTTCTTCCAGATTTTTGGAAAAACAGAAACTCACATTAAAAATGTGAGTGAGACACGGGAGTACACAAGGGATCAGTATTCTGAAAAAGGAGGTTTTGTCATACCCGATAGCATTTGACTTGATAGATAGGATACTCTTTGGCACATCAGTTTGAGCCACACATGCAAAACTGAAGTGGCTATCATCGAATGGGCGGGTAATAGTATGATAGGTGTTTTCGCCAGGAGTAAGCATAGGGACATCAAGGAACTTTGTATTCTCTCTGTCTTACACATTAACCTTATCAGACCCACCAATGGTTTTTTTGCCAGTACCTACGTATTATCTGCCATTTCTGTTTACTACCCACCGCTGATCCAAACTTTCCGCCATAAAAACTGCTTTTTGTAGTTTTAACGACCTTCACAACTAACGGTCTCAAACTCTTAAATTCCTCGTATAAAGCTGGAGCCTTAACACCTTTCCATCTCTTGTACGCACTGTTACGCTGTAATATTAGATTTTCAAAATTTTTATTGAACCAAGTTCGTTGATTATGCTTGATTTGCTTACGCTTAATAATGACGAACTTATTAAAAAGTTTGTTAATGTCATTTTGTAGGAATTCGACTTGATCGACAACTGAAATCATATCGTTAATTAACAAACCGTTTACATTTGACGCGGCACTTACAAGTCGTTCGGGACTGATAATTGGTCATATAAGAATACTTTTGTTATATACAAGTTGAATAATAGTGAGGAATTGACAGTGCCTTGTTGAAGACCATTTGTAACATAGAAGCGCTGAGAACTATGGGATTGCTAGTATTAAGATTATGAGATGCATATGCAGTTTATATTTTGTTTTATATTAAGCCCCTCAACCAAACAGTATCAAATGCTTTTTGAAGTGGCTATGATTGACGCACGTTACCTATATGTACGAACTACATGCGTTAAGCCCATTCTGACAATTCATGCTAGGGAACATTTGAACAGAGCTGGCAAGCGACTTTCAAAAACAAGAGGTTTCACTCCAAAAATATAATTTGGATCAAATTAAAAAAAAAAAAAACATCCAATGTACGTAATCCTCTCTACGATCAAGTAATAATTAAATTTTTTCAAAAAACAGTAAAAATGTAGCGAAGAGAATATATGTGTGATCTGTGTAAAGACTAAAATAATAGCAAGTATGCACAAAATACAAAAGGAGAGTGAACGAGATGTGGTCATGAGTTTGGTGTGTTTTGCTGTGGTGAGCTGAAGATGAATTCGTAACTCGCGCGATCAACTCGCACTTGGCTGTACGTTTTTTGTGTCAAAATCGATTCAGGAAAAGTAGCACAAAAAATGTAAATAAAAATATTAAGGATTCATTTGTTTTTCCACAATCAAAATTTTTACAACATTTTCGTACTGTGGCCGCCAGACATTCATTATTTTTGAATTATTACTCAACAATGGGAACACGTTGTTCTATCATATAGCGCTCCATTTTTATTAACCCAAACTATCAGCTGTCAAATGGTTTTTTAATTGCAAATTTAGTTGCACCCCCTATATAATTCGCTCTTACATGAAACTATCCACATTTTCAGTCTGCGTCATAAAATTATAAAGTCGATTTTTTTCACTTGGTGACCGGGGCCCGAACATTTTTATGTAAACCACTTCCGTTCATTCTGGTTCAATTTGGACGCGCTCTTCGATTTCGACTCTGGACTGATGTATACTCGTATTCGTATTATTTGCGTACTCTCAGTTAAATTTCGGAGGCAAAAGTTTTAAAGTAAATTTTATGCAAAATTAATTTGTGCATCAGCTACAAACAACAACAAGAACAACGATAACAAAAACGGCAGCAACACGAGAAACGCCGATGGGCATAATAAAAAGCCGACTAACATTTGGATTTTGATTTAAATTTGAAGTTGTTGTTGTTCGTGTCATTGTTGTCGTCATTGTTGTCAACGTTGTTGTTGACAAAACAATTAGAAATTGAAATAGACGCCGAAACGTGAGTTTAGTGGTGAAAACAACATTTTTGGTTGCATAATCAAAGCCGTTATGCAAACTGGTTGACTCTGATCCGTTTTATATGTACTACGTGCAACATAAGTGCATATACAAATACCGCTGGTCCTTCCTTTTCATACACCTACTTCACTACCTAGTGTACTCGTATTTAGTTAGTTTGCTGGCACTTGCCATTTGGTTATATATTCAAACTAATCATTTCGATATGCTCGCAGTCTGCGGCTTTTGTGGAACGTACTAATGCGAGGGCAGGATTCGTACTCGTGGTGCACGAAATGGTTTGCCGATAAAACAAATCGAATGGGAGATAACATAACAAATCGAAACGGTATTGTGTCACAACATAAAAGTTGTTTGATTTGCCTTGAACTCCGAAAATTGAAAAGTTATTTGATAGGTGTGCCCAACGTACGGACGGTGTTTTTCAATAGCAGTGTACGAACATTAAGAGCTCATTTCTCTGTCCATTCATGTGGCAACGCCGTAATTTTCTGGCATTTGGGTTCTGTCACAGTCAACATTTTACCATGAAGCGCTACACCATTCAACAATGCGTTGAAATTGTTGAAACTTACTATAAAAGTTCGTGTTCTGTTCGAACGAAATTTTGGGCAGAAAGTAATGCGCAGCAGTATCTAGATGCTTCACTACATCCTGAACAACTTAGTTTTTCGGTGTGGAACCCGACTTAACTGACAGAGTGATACAAAATTGGAACTCTGGTATTGACTTTTGCAATAGAAGCCGCGGAGGCTATTTGAATGACATTAGTTTTATGACATACTGTTATTGCATATTTAACTTTAAACTGCAAAATAAATTTTCATCATTAATTAGGCAAAACTCTTTCTATTAAATTTTAAAGTTCAGACACGTTAAACGAGAAACCCTGTCCAATAGACGGGGTCGTTTGAAAAATTTCTGACTTTTGGTAGTTTGCTTGTATTACAAGTGAAATAAAATGAAGATTTTCAAGAAACTTTAAAAAAGGTGTTTGGCTATCTGTTTTCGCCTAATCATGTGTGGAATAGACCGATTTTCTTGAACTCTTATAATAGAATAACACTGACCGTCCACATAGAACACAAGAGCTGAAATTGTAAACCTTATCAACCTTATCACACTCTCCGTATATGCACTGTTTAATGAGAGGCATACCTTGTGCAGCTCCACAATTGTGGAGACAAGTATATAACATTAACACACAACGTTGAAAAACAGCTTACTTTAACTATAATCAATGATATGAATTTTTACTTTCTCTTCACTAATTGAGTACACACATAATTTCAACTTTGCCATGAAGTCTGCACCACAACGAAGAAGCCTTAAAAGACCTTATAAAGTATTTCTGCATTTTATTTTTAATGGTATGTTAATCTGATATGTATAAATACTCCGAATGTTTTTGATGTTCCACATCTTTGGTTTCGGTAGAGTGAAATTTTCGTCACCGCGTCATCGTTCTTCGTGTAGCATACGAGCGTTGAGCCGAAGTTGTGAAACGAACACGAAGTAGTTAGTTGTGCAAACAACAACGAGTACTTTTTTTTGTTGAGAGCGCAATCGTTTGATTGAAGCAGAGAAACGAAAACAAAAATGATACTCTGTCAAAACAACAACAGAAACTGAAATGAAGACGGCCGTTGTGAAAACAACAACAACGAAGGCATGCATTGATACTGAAAGAGCAATCGTTTAACCGAGAGTAAGGGCACGCATTATTTTTATTGCCTTTGTTTTATGTATTTATATACATATTTATTCATCCAGTTACATACTGACTATGTTGCACATCAAAAGCTCGTGAGTGCTAATATTTTAATTTCATCATTCATGAAAACAAATTTAGTAGTGATTCCAGTGTAATGTGAACTGTTTCTGATTGTGATAGTGATAAATCCAAGTCACGTCGAGACGGTACTCTGTTGGTGAGTTCTGCTAAACAAATTATTAATCATTAATACGGAGACATGATTTTTTCGACCCCTTTTTACCTTACTTAACGTCAATATATTTGACTGAGAATTATATAATTGAAAATGTATTGTTCCCTAGATGTGCGTTATGTAATTTTATAATAGTATACTAATGTTACAGCAGCAGAAAACGAGTGAGAAAATTTAACGTTAATAACAACAACAACAAGCATTGAAAAATCCATGCGGCTAAAAGAAAAAAAAAGCCGCAGATCTGGCATGGTCTGACAGAGTGCCAGTGTGACACACATCTTACACCCATCGCTTGTTCGTCCTTGTTAAGTGTTGAGTTAATCGATTTCCTCCGCTTACTGGGCTCCAATTGTTTCTTTTTCTGATTTTTTTATTGTTCTCTCTCATTTTCTTGTGTGTTCTTTCACTCAATTTTCACGTCGCCGTGTATTAATACACACATGCGTAAGCGTTAAGCTAAAGTAATGTGCACGTAGTGTGGATCCAACTAAGCAGAGCAACAAGAAAATTGAGTCAAATAGTTGCACCACAACAACGACGAATTGTTCCACAAACAATCAGCACAAAGGAGTGGGGAAATACCTTATATGTTAATCTATTGTTTTAAAGTTTAACAGCATGGAGTAGCACAATAAAAATGATGATAATACAGAAGTTGCAATGAACCAGTTTAAGGATTATAGCTCATTTCCTTTACGTGCTATGACGCTAAGGGAATAAGGCCAAGCGTACGCTAAACACAACAAGTGGTTATGAGGTCGTAAACATCTTCCAATCAATGAGGTTTGGAAGGAATTACAATGTTATGGCCTCAATTATATGATATACATATGTCATCAATTAGATGTATGGTGTATGGACAAGTCATCGGATATTCTACCCCCTCATGATGACGGCCTTTGGCAATGACGCTTGAAAGGAACTTGCAAGGAAGTAGAGGCCGCGGTTGATCCAAAAACATATATATGTTATATAATAATATTATAATATAATTATAATTATAATATATTATTTATTTTATTTTTACCTATTTATTATTTATTTGATATATTAATTAATTTTTAAGCTTTTATAAATTTATAAATTTTATTTATTTTTGAAATATACTTCTTTTTTCATTTATATTCATTTCATTTATTCATTTTGTGCTATCTTATTTGTCTTATTTTGCTTTTACTTTATTTATATTTTGTTACCTACGGTTTCAATATTTCGTGCAAAATGAGTTGCTGTATTCAGCTTGCACCAACAAATACAACTTTAATAATGATAAGCTTAGAGGGGTCTCTTGTGGGATGTGCGATAACATCGCCCACCTTAAGTGTGCTGGGTTGACTGGTCGTGAGCATGACCGACTTTACTAAACGGCTAAATCTGCATCTGGTGGTATCAGGTGGTCTTGCCCCACCTGCTTCAAACGCCAGAGGGACTTCTCAATGATGTACCACCTTAAAAAACGATTCACTGAGATCGCCTCAGAGTTTGATGCTGGGGCAAAAATATTTATGGAGTACTCTTTTGACTCGACTCCAACGGCTAATCCAGTTCAACTGCCGCCATTATCCCCTCACAATCTTGCGCCTACCACAGCGCCACTTATTCCTTTTTCGTCTCCTCAACCTCTTTCTTATCATTCCCTTACCAACTTGTTCTACTGCTTCCCAACCTTTACCCACTTACTCTTCTGAACATTCTTCCATATCTGCCCAATCGTCCCATCCCCCTCCAAATCCAGTAGCTCCTTCTACCATTACTCCCTCTACTATTTCTTTATCTGTCGCTTTCAACTTTCCTTCCACTACTTGTTTATCTTCCTCTATTCCCTGTCCTACTACTGTAACTTCTGCTCCATCTTCTACTAAAGTCTCTAGCTTCTGCTGTACTTTGTACAAAGTACCATACACGGAGCCCTTACAAAAGCGGGTCCTCTCAACAGCTACCACAATCCTTTAGTATACAGTTTTCTAGATCTCAAGGTTTTTGCAATGTTCTTCACATATTACCTTTGTTTAGCAGACACTGAACCTGAATTAAGGTTGACAGCGCAATTGTCATATTTTTGTCTCCCATTAGTGGACAATTTCGAAAGTGACGCAGTGATTGGTATTACAAACTGAAGCTTGTAAATAAAGCATATACAGGGGTAGTCAAAAGAATTTACACAAAAAAGCATTTTTTATATATTCTATTATGAGGCGTTTTTGTTGCTGTTGTTGTTGTTGGGAGTTAATTAAAAATTGATGAAATTGTGCATTGTATTAATTAGAAATTTTGGTGTAATATCGACTACTTTGCGCACGACAGACTTTCTAATATCCGACTAAGGGTAGCTTAATTTACTCCTTTGCTTATAAACCCTTCCGATGCTATTAGAACTTTAACAGAAGGCATTGTAGGGTGTTTTATGAGAGCTCCTATTAATTTCTTACTTTCTCATTGGTGCAGGACCCGTTTCGGTGCAGTACTGTTTAAATGTTCTTAATTTCCGCGCTCCATTAAGTTGAAACTACTCTGTTATGGCTAAAACATTTCCTTATGGAAGGTGGACGATTAAATTTTTTCCTGTGTAGATCAAATATTTGAGACGAAAGGGCATATTGGATTCTTGAGCTATACTGCCTCAAAAAAATGAAATAATTTTTGGAAATTTTGGGAATAGATTCATGCAACTATGCAAAACTAAATTATAAAAACAAAAATAAAAATAAAAACCAAACCGATTGCAATGAGTACTACGAGTTACTTCGATAAAACTGGTCAAGTGATTGTTGCTGTTGATAGCTTATTCATTTCCCAGTTACTTGAACAATTAAAGAAAAACCAAAAAATTGTATCTCTTATTAAAACTAAATTTAACTTCTCCTCATTGTCACCAATATAAACAAAAGTAAATATAAAAAAATGTAAACATAAAAAAAATGTATATATAAATAACAAAATGAAATATCCAATTACGTTCGGTTTACTAAACACTCTACGTATAACCATCGAAAAAATTCTCCAAGAAAATAACTTTGCCAAAAAAAAGAAGGTGGAAAACAAAAGCTTGCGTAGCCGTTTCTACCTACAAACAATTGATTTGGCATGACATACCTAAGCGCACATAAACTGTTTCAGAATTATAAACATTAAAACAAAAGTACGAATGCAAAAGAAAACAAATCCTATAATTTATTTCGAATTCTAGAATTTTTTTTTTGTTTATTTTATTTTATTTTAATTTTAACTCGTTCTGTGTTCAATTTTGCTACCGCGTAGCGATTGCGAACTCCGCCTACAATCGACCATTCCACAAAATACTGTTTACGTCCGCAACACCACGCTGCATAGGAATCTTGCCGTGGCAACTGTTATGGAGGTGATTAATTCTCACAGCTGCCGCTATCACTACAGACTTTTATCGCACCCAAATCCGCTGGCGTCCTCCCTCACCCGTATCTCAACAAGGGTAGACTGAAGAGGCTACACCCGCATGATCACCCTCTAAGAAGGATACAGCCTTCTATAATTAATTAATTTAGTATAAGCCAAATTTTTTTTTTCACGTCATTATTTTTTAAATCCGACAAATGTGTTATGCAGTTTACTGCGTTAAATGTTATAATTTAATTATATATAAAAAAAAAAGAAGTCTCTAGCTCGTATTGTACTTTGCCTCCCCTAAGAGTTCTTCGCAGTCTAACACTGCCTCTACTCCATTGCCATGTACTTTGAAGGTGCTGCATCCTTGTAAACATGTTTTTATTTTCAGGTTGGATAAGGAGACAACCTGTGACGACGTTGCACGCTATATATCATCAAAAGCATGAAACCTTTCGAATATTAATATTCATAAGTTTAATTTTTCTAGCCCTAGAGAAGGGCTTTCAGTTTCTATGGAAGTATTTTCTGTCATTTGTGACACTAAATTCTGGCGTGCCCATATGGTAGTCCATGAGTTTATTCCTAGGAAAAAAACTAGGCCTGTGCAGGTCACCTTACCAGTCATTGCTTCAGCTTCATCTTCTGCTTCTTCCAATGATCCAAAAAACTAACACTACATTTTCAAAATGTTAGAGGGCTAAAGTGTAAACTTTCTTCATTTTATCTTAGAAGTTTTTCTTTCAGTTCTGAAATTATTGTTTTTGTTGAGAATTTGCTTCGCCCTGATGTTCTAAACTCTGAAATTTCCACCTCTAAATTGTTGGCGTCATTGAATTAATGGATAACTTCCTTTCTAAACTTGTTACCTAAATTTTTGTTTGAATCACCTATATCATTTAAGGTATTGAATTCTAAATTCTAGTTTAATATTGCATGCTTATTTGTTAGAGGCTGATGATGTTTTTATATGTAGCCAAATATTTAGTACGTAGACATTAGCTTTGGTATCGCATGTTCACCAAAGAACTTAGCAATTAACACCAGCTGAGCCCAGTCTAGGTGACTGGGTGAATTTTGATGCCACTTGGGCCTGCCCCATGTGAGATCAGTGTGTGGTCATTGCGTACCTACTAAGTCAATGTAAAAATAAAAAAAAAAAAACAGTATAGAATAGAGTAATATGGAGGAGCTATAAGGAGGCCATATACTCTGAAGAGTGAAGAAGTTTTTTTTTAAAAAAAAAGTAATGTGCCTCGCCTATATAAGCACACTTTTGAAGTGAAACTGCTAAACAAAATGGTCTAAATAATTGAGCCAAATAACGTATTCATTTATATAACATATAACAGCAAAGCCCCAGCGACGTGCATACAAATTAGTATGCGAGATCGGTGTCGGCACAAAGGAAAGGAAAGAAATTCGCTTGAGCACAAATATGATTCAAGAGAAGAGCGAAAACGTAGGAACACTTATACTGTACGGTTCAGATGTACAAGCCAATGCTTATTGCGTCTACTACTCTCGAGCACCCTTATCTTGAATTCCGTTTCACTTTTTTTTGCATTGACAACTCGCTAAATAAGTTTCACTTCAAAAACACACACAAAAAAAAACCCCGGCTAATCAGCAATTTGAAAGTATACTCGTATATAGACCGAGACAGTGGTGCTGGAGATCTATTTATTTGAGATACTTAAGAGTCCAAAAGTAGAGGTTTCACTTCATGAAAGCGTCTTAAGGGTTAAAAAATTAATATTTGAAAAGTTCTTTAGTGCTGATTAGTGATGAGCGATATTTTACTACCTGTGATTTTTTCATTATGAATAAAAAATCACAAATAGCCACTGCTATCGGATTTCGGAAGTAGCAGGGGTTTCAGTATTTTCAATGTTTTCAGTGCTTTCAGTGATGTGGTGTTTTTGTTGATTTTGGTGATTTTGAAGATTTCAGCGATTTCAGCGATCGCAAATCATTTGTAAAAATCACAGTGATTTGTAAATCGAAATCTGTGCCGATAATATGGATTTATCCAGAAAAGGCCTCTCCAGATCTGCAAAGAGCTAAACTGGTTCTCAAGAAAGGACGCAGCACTTTCGTTCAGCCTCGCTACGAAAGTATGCAACAAAAAGTTAAGTTGAATCACGCACACAGAAAATTAGACCAATTTCAACAGTGCCCTATAACTAATATTCCGATACCATTAAAATGTTAATGTCTTCTGTATCCTGATTACACGCCTTGCGACAAAGTAGTTCCATTAGAAATATGTGGTCCAGGCCTCACTAAGATCCGAGCAACAAATCTTTAGAAGATTTGATCACACTATAAGGTATATGACCAAAAATAAAAAGGAATAAAAAATAAAATAATAATAAAAAATAATACGCATTCCTTCAACTGATAAGCAGCTGATTTCCTTGCATGATTTTGATTATCACAAACTTCAACACTTCCGCTCGTACAGCAACACCAGCAGAATATCGCCTCCTCCAGCACACCGATTGCCTATATACATACATATATGCGTGTGTGTGTGTTGGCCAAAATTAAATTCGTTTGGCAAAACTTTCGCCCAGCTGAATTGCAAAATTGTATTTACTACTCGTACAACTACTTCGACTACGAATACTTTGACGACGAGGACAATGAGGACTACGGGGAGCTATTTTCTTATTTGATTTTATTTTTCGTTTATTTAATTTTTTATTTTTTATTTTTAATTTTTTGTGGGCGCATAGTTTTACAACAGTTTTCTATAGAGTCCTTGCTTTTTCTGCTTTTGCCATATGTGTGCGTCTGTGTGTGTGTGTGTGTGTTTGTCATCGTCTGTGTTTGTGGTTTTCGTACACGTTCGAAAATGGCGTACAAACAATTTTTGATCTCAAGTAAATTGCAACAACTGAAAAGTGCTGCTCTGTTTATGTTGTTGTTGTTGTTGTTGTTGTTGGCATCATCGCCAACATCGCCCTCGCCGTCCTCGTTGGGGAATGATGAGTGCTGAAGGCATCATGAATGAATGCTCGCATGTCTATGGTATGTGTTTGTGTGTGTGTGCCTGTACATAGATGCGGGAATGTACAACTTTTTAAGTGTTTTAGTGTTACCTGCACTGTTGCTAACCTACAACTAACTTAAAGCTAACTAAATGACAAAGTTTTTACGTCTGTTACGGCAAAGTGCTGCATTAAGCAGCGCCACTAGGCACCTTCTGTGGCTACTGCGGTACGCTATGGAGAGGGTTTTCGCAGAGGGGTACTATGAAAAAATGCGTGTCAGCATTTAATATGATAGTAAAGAACGAGAATTTAGAGCATACGCCCACAACTTTCATTATTCTTTTTCGTTGGTGCGCTACACGGCAAAAAAAAATGTTGGTGATTACAATCAGACAAATGAGAATTGCTTGGCCTTTTCTTCTACTTTTGTTTGAGAAAGAAACTTCAGAGAGATTTATGATCTAAGCTGAAAACGTTATTAGGTACAAAGGCCACATGGCTGGAGCTGAGGCATGCTTATAGAATTTGGTTGTGTCTGAATACCTAGGCTGAAATTAGGACGCACAGACTACAAAGTGTTCTATTCATCGCTCCAGAATGGTTGAAGAATATATAATACTTATTTATGAAAGCTGCACTAGGAGCAGTTCAGAACGGATGGTTATATACTCGGTGCTATATGAATAGGAATAATAAGGAATAATTTTAATTCTCTCTTCATTAGTCAAGCTAAAATTAAACATTTAACTATTCTTTACTGCTCCTACTGTCTTTTATTTATTACTTTTAATTCTTTATTCTTATTTACTAGTATATAGTATTTAAGGTAAGGCATCGTTAGTACACTTAGGCGGTTTTGACAGCTTTTGCATAAGCATGTTGCATGTTGCAATTTAAATTTTTCATATTCCCTTAACTAATTATAGTTCTTGCTAAAAATATGACGCTATTGCTATTTTCTACCTACACGAAATTATAATATATGCACTACCACAAAGGAACACACACTCTCGTGTTGCTCGAAAGCCTTTCATTTCTTGAAGCACCAATAACTCATTTCGTTCACTATTCGACTAGTTTTTAATATATATTGTCCACATTTCGATTGCTTTCCAAACAATTTTCAATCAATATTACATTACTCGTTTTACAAGTTTTCGTCCACGAATAACATTAATAGCAGTAAACTGCATGACACATTTGTATGATTAATATAATAATGACGAGTATATATAGAATTAAGCTGGACTATGACGAAAATAACGGATGCGCCATTAATGACTTGACTGAGCCGGCTACTACTTCGTATGGGAAGATTGTGCCAGTGTGCCCTTTTCAGGCTATGCCTTGTTACGGTTCGTTTGAGATCTGTTGCCAGTGGGTTTGGGTGCGTCAGTTTGGATTGCTGAATAAGTTAAATAGATTGCTGGATAAGTTAACTACCTCCAGAACCGTCGGCATCTTGAGATCTCTGTGCCGTGTGATGTTGCCGACGATTGCCTTGTTTTGGCACGTTCGCACTCTTCTGATGTTATAGGCGGCAGTGGTGCTCCATTTTTGTATGGCAGAACTCCAATCAGGTATACACCAATTGTAGATAGATGAGCCTCTTATTAGCTAAGTATTGTTTGTTCGAAGGCCGTAGGAGCCACTCCAGTTTCTTGAGTTTTCAAACCTTATTTTAGGGTTAGTACAAAATATGTTTCTGTCTTTGCTAGTTATAATAAACTTTTCCGTTAAATTCAGAACTGCTCTGTTATGGCTAAAACATTTCCTTATGGAAGGTGAATGATTAAATTTTCTCCTGTGCAGATCAATAATTTGAGACGATATTGACTATGAGATCCTTTGAAATACTTTCCTTTGGCATACGTATACTTGTACAAAAAATTATTAAAACGAATTAAAACTTCTCCTCAATAACAAAACAAAATATCCAATTACGTTTGGATTACTGAATACTCTTCGTATAACCATTTGCCAAAAAAAAAAAAGGTGGAAATACAAGAACTTGTGTAGCCATTTCTATATATAGCCATTTGATTTGGCATGACATACCTAAATTCTGCTTTAGAATTACACACCTTAAACCAAACATACTTATGTAAAGAAAAAAAAATCATGTCATTTATTTTTCGAGGGCTCTAGCAGCTTCGTTAAAATTAGTATTAAGTTTAGTATTATATATTAGACTAGCAGGGCACCGGCGCATTGCTGCCGTCTGCGCTCTGTCTACTGATGCGATTTTCTCGTTGATCTTCCAGTGTTTGATATTTTGGGCGGCATTTCGTACTCTTAATATTTCGACTTTGTACAGTATGACCAGCACCGCCTCCACATTCAATTCTAAAAGGTTCTTTGACTTTGTGTTTTATTTGTATCCATAAAGTTTGAGAAACATCTGAAAATTTAGTTGCGGTTAATATTTAGCGAATTCGGTTATTTTTCGCACCAAACTTAGCTATAAACATTCTCCAAGATGACATCCATCTACATTCTAATTTTAATGGTGCTCGGTCAAACGGTGTCGGATTCCATAGGGATTAAACAAACAAACAGACATACAGAGAAACAAACATCCTTTTATATATATATATATTTAGTCTTGATAAATAAAATAAAAATATTTTTGTTGATAGCTTTTTTTTTAAATTTTAATTTTTAAAGTGATTTTTGGAAGTAGATGGATTGCTAGAAGCGTGCATCACCTCTGTCGAAGGTCCCCTTTGTATTGCACTGAGCACAAATGCACGAGTAACTTATTTTCGTTCACACCAAATTTTTTTCGCTGCACTTGAAAATTTTTCGTCCAATTTAAAGTCAATTCTAGATGAATTCGCAATAAGTTTCAATCATATGGGTTCCTATATCACTACATAAATGTAGTTTTAATGTGGTATTTTCCAGTCGATAGTCATTCCCCTATAGCACCAACTATTGACTGAGGCCTTTAGCTGGCATCAAGATGTACATTTTGCTCTTACTATACTTACACTACCCCAAACGGCTCCACTTTCTTTTCGACCAGAACGCTTCAGTTTTCGTGCAGTGTGCGACGCCACTTCATTTGCTAAACTTGCACGGAGCAACAAAAGTGACAGTTTTTGTTGTTGTTAGTATTTCATTTTTTCAAGCTGATTTTTTTATTATTATGGTTGAAGTTGTAGTTGGTGGTGTTGTTTTTGTCCGCTTTACTACTTTTTAATGGCACGGACGCAAGTTGAAGTTGAGTTAAGTTGAGTTTGAGTGTCAACGCTGACGACACGCAACGAATGACAAAGAGTAGTAAAAGTAGTAAAAGTGGTAGTTGTTATTGTTGTTTTTTGACACATTCACAAGTTGACACTTTATATTGTTGTATTGTTATATAAACACGTACACGTGTCCTTTTTTGTGGTTCCCCTTGTTGGTGTTTAAGTTGAGCCAACGCCATTTCGTCGTAATGGCGTGCGTACGTGGCTGCTTGTGCATACCTGCTCACTCTGTTGCTGTATTTAATACAGTTGTGAACGTAAAAACATACACACATACATAAAGCTTACGTTTTGTAGGTTAATTCAATAATTACCACATGTTGACAACCATGTTTGCCATTACATATTCCCAGAGTGCTTCGTGTCACGACTTAGTTTGTTGCTCACGCGAATCACGTAATCACATCGCACACTGTCGGGTACATAAGCCTTTGCCAAGCAAATGCTTTAAGAACAAATTGAATTGTTATGTTTTATACATCCAAATCCGCTCAAGTCAATAGAAAAGCGAAAAATTGTACAATTTAATTACATATTCCCTAAAATATAATAGTCATGTTATTCCCACACTACAGTTAACATATCCATTCCCACGCTATTTCGCTGATGATATGTCTGCAAGCCTTTCTGTTATCGTTCACAAGCAGTGGTTACGTAAACTAAGCGCTTCGTGCCCAAAATACCCGTAACATTTAATAAGAAGAATATTAGTGAAACAAAGAAGTATTTAAAAAAAACAAATAAGAAAAGAAATAATAGAAATTATTTAATAATACTAAAAATTAATAGACAAAATAAAACGCAAAATAAGCAACAAATAAAGAAATAAGAAACCAAAATATTTAAAGAACCAGAGTTTAAGTGAATAATTAAAAATTACAAGTAAAACTAAAATTAGACGGAAAAATTATAAGAAAACTAAACACCGCGAATCGAAACAATTCCAGGTGACATAAAACAAAAAAACAACAGAGTGTAACAAAATATATAAAGAAAAACACTAATAAGATTAATAAAGTAAAGGAAATAATAAAGGAAGGGACAAATGAGAGAGAAACTAATAAGCAATAATAAAATTAAAACAAACGAAATAGAAAAAAGGAGAGAGAAAGGAAATTAAAATCAAATAAAGACAAATATAATTAAAGTATTTTGAACTCAATAAATGAAAACGTTAAAAAAAAATCATCGCAAGGATCATCGTCTCACTGCAACCTCCTTCAAGGAAAACTATAATTAATAATATTAAACATTTAAAATAAAAAATTATAAATACTTTTTAGCAGATTAATTACAAAATTTAATTCAAATAAATAATATTTCCTATTAGATTATAGGAATATCCTATAGTTATACGAAATGAATCATTTAGGTCGTACAAAACCTCCGACGTAAAATCCCTTCCTGCATTGCTCCGACAATCCCTTATCTCTTCAACTACTGAAAGAACTTAACATTCAAAACATAGAGAAAATAAATTCGTTGGACAGTATCTTTAAATCCAGTACATATTCATAGTATGTTTAGTAGATTTTTGTCTACGAAGCAAAAAAAAAAAAAAAAAATAAAATAAAAATAAATAAAATGAAATTAAACAAAATCAATTTTAAAAAAAACCATTAAAAATTATTAGAAAGTTTATTAGAAAGTTAGTTTCTTCTTTAATTTTTCTTTGATTTATTTACTATATAAAAAAGATTTTAAACCTATGATTACGTTTTTTTTATTTATTAATCTCCACCACTAGATTGGTCATTTCTCACACTGCGTTACCGGATTTTGTCAATTTATGCGCATGCAATGCCTTTTTCATTTGTTTCACTTTGGTGATATTGTGCTTAAAAACAAAATTACCTGTAGCGAATGACAATTACGATACTGAAGCAAAACAATAGTGTTCAAAATAGGAGCTTCCATCCGAGTCTCTGCCGAAAAAAACACCGCCCGAACTTGGAGCAATGTCAAATCCATGTCGATTGTTTTTATCGACTATGAAGACGCAGACTGTCCAAGACGCAGATGATCAACACAGAATTTTATATTAAAGTTTTAAAAAGATTGCTTGATTTGAAGTATCTTCAACAACATAGTTGCTGTTAATAGCGGAACTGTATTATGTTAACTAACATATATAAGGCAGCTGCGGATATTTGCAATAATTCATTGCCTTTCCTGTTGTTTAGAAACTATTTTGTAATCTTGGCTCAATACTTTGAAGTTTGTAAAATAAAATAGTTGTCATCAGAACGTTTCTGATCAGTAAATAATTCAAAAAAAAAAAAGACTTTAGGACTCAACACACAAGTTTACACAATTTCAACAGTCTTCGTACAGTACCGACATGTTCCCCAGCGACTTCTTGCTTTTTCTAAGAGTGAAAACTCCACTTATAGGGAACCGGCTCGATGACATTAAAACGATTGTATGTTGACTTTCAGAACTGCATCAACTTCAAAGGATCACGCGAGCCGAATGACGAAAATTAATGCCAGCGCGGAGTTATGAACACAGGTCGTTTGTACGAAGAGTTAAAACAATTGAAACATTTCTTGGCCTTTCACTTGGCCTTTGTTTCTTTTAACCGGAAAACGGGACGTTATGTTTTTTGTTATTTAAGTATCATGATACATACTTGTAGTTAGTTACATAAAAAATCATTTAAGTAGAGCCGATGGTTATCGCAATAGATGCTTAGCTGCATGTATTTTTAGGAGTCACGGGCATTATGAAAGCAATTGCCTTATGGATCAACACTAATAAACATTTTTTGTAGAAAACTTGAAAAACAAAAAAATATATTTCATGTGTATGTGTTTTTCTGGGTGTGTGTGCGTTTGTTTGCGCCCGACGACTTTTGTCGAAAGTTCAATAAAACAATTTTGCTCAATATTTGCGCTTGGAAATGCAATTTGTCTGACAAACTTTGTGCATACGGCGAAGTGCAAAGTCAAATTGAAAGTTTTCGTTTTGTTCGCTGGGGTCGGCCAGCGCCGTAAATCGAGGAGGGTGGCGACGGAACAAACGAATAAACAAACAAACAAACAAACAAACAAACAAACAAACAAATGAACGAACGAACAGGAATGTGCACATGAATGTGAACAAACATGAAACATGCACGTTTCTGTTGCATGCGACCGCAATGCTAGTGTGCTGTCACACATGCACAAGCACACACGCAGACACGGCTGAATGCAGTGTGGCCATCAGTGTGTGTGTGCACCTAAATAAAACTTTTTCACAAAACGTATTGAAACGAACTCTCGAACACACGACACCATATATTCACACACACACACAAACACAAACAGGATACTAGCACACAAACATACATACAAGAGTACACGTGGTTCACGCTAAGAGTCGCCAATGCGACCAGAAGCGGATGTTGTCGCATTGTTTGTCGCGCGCCGAGCCGCATATTTGTGAGCATCCAAAGTCCTGGCGTATTAGCATAGGTGTGTGTGTGTGCGCAAGTGTGTTACTCACCCTACTCCCCCGCCCAATGTTTCTCACTGTAACAAACACTCTGCCTAAGTAGCGACGTACTTTCATTTTGATGTGTTGCACGTGCTCACCATTGAAATTGTGCCACATTCGCCCATTACAGTTGTTAATGATGCTAACGATGACGACAATGTCGATGATGATAATGATGATGATGATGATAATAATGTCGTTGCTGATGGTTTCGAAAGGTGGCAAAAAATGAGCATGAAAAACCCTTCACGAATTTGCTGCTTTCGCGTGTGTTCACTTCAATAATGTCAAAATTACTTTTCCGCTTTTCAACTTTTTCTTCTTCTAACTTTTCTTGTTGTTGTTGTCGTTGTAAACTTTGAAGTTATTTTCATCTCTTATGAATGGAAAGTAACTCGTTGTTATAACGGAAGCAAAATGAAATCTATCAATAGTGTATGACCAACTTAAGAGAGGTGTCCGGCTTAGAGGGAAACTGTTGCATAATTATATAGTTTCCTTTTTTTGTTTTTAATTCTTAATAAGGGGTCAGCCCTCAACCGTTGCCTGAGCTCGATAGAGTATCCGCTCTAGATCGAGCCGCTGCAGCTCAACCACGAACCGACACACCGCGTCCTAGTGTCACTCACTCACTCACCAGCATGAGGTCGACTGTGATATCTGGTAGCACGGGTTCTTCAAGTTTAGTCTCTAGAAGTTTACGGTCATCTCTAAACCTCGGATAGTGTTGTAGGACATGTTCAGCGTCCTCCGCCATGCTTCCGAGGCATCATGTGCACTCGTATGAAGAAACCTATGGAGGAAGCTCCTGAATTTAATAAGAAATTTACGCTGCCGTTCTTTTTACCCATCCTTACGCTCGTCCACTTAGGTTTTGCATTAGATAGAATTTGAAGTTAGGTTAATTTGTTGTGTTCGTCGTAATTTCTTTAAGGCGTCCTACTTTGTTTGTAAATATGGTTCATAGTCGAGTCTCTTTGCGGTTACCTTTTTGGCGACTGCCTGCACTCCAGCTCGTTGAACCATGTAGATTTCAAATACCTCCACAGCTAACTGCTCGTATGGAGTCATGCCGGTAATGATAAGTCTCTCATTAGTCTCTCGTAAACCCTTAACGTAAAGATTTCATAGGTTCTATAGGTTGCCGTCTGTAGCACCGAACTCTGCTGTACTTCTCCGGAGAAATTGTAAAACTTAGTGTATCTTTCAAAGTCGTTTTTGAAAGCTTTGAGTTCGACAGTTCATAATAGACAAGCATACAAGCATCACTTCTAGTACACTCGTAACAAATTGACCGTCAGTACTACAGCCCTAAACAAACAATACTGAATCCAAGGCGCCCCAAGTCTATCGACTATCATATGTTTCCTGATGTCTTTGAAGTTCCAAAAAAAACTTTATACAAAAGTTTAATCACTCAATGAGATTATGTTTTCTTTTTTCATAATTAGATTTTAACATTTATCGCAGTAAACTGCATAACACATTTGTCGGATTAAAAAAAAATAATGACGTGAAAAAAAACTTAGACTTATACTAAATTAAAAATGATGCAAATTGCGCCGAAAAGGCAATGATATAGAAGGCTGATTCCTTCTTAGGGGGAGATTATGCGGGTGTAGCCTCTTCAGTCTACGCCTTGTTGAGATACGGGTGAGGGAGGACGCCAGCGGATTTGGGTGCGATAAAAGCGGCAGCTGTGAGAAGTAATCACCTCCATAACAGTTGGCACGGCAAGATCCCTATGCAGCGTGGTGTTGCGAACGTAAACAGTATTTTGTGGGATGGTCGATTGTAGGCGGAGTTCGCAATCGCTACGCGGCAGCAAAATTGAACACAGAACGAGTTAAAATTAAAATAAAATAAAATAAACAAAAAAAATTCTAGAATTCGAAATAAATTATAGGATTTGTTTTCTTTTGCATTCGTACTTTTGTTTTAATGTTTATAATTCTGAAACAGTTTATGTGCGCTTAGGTATGTCATGCCAAATCAATTGTTTGTAGGTAGAAACGGCTACGCAAGCTTTTGTTTTTCCACCTTCTTTTTTTTGGCAAAGTTATTTTCTTGGAGAATTTTTTCGATGGTTATACGTAGAGTGTTTAGTAAACCGAACGTAATTGAATATTTCATTTTGTTATTTATATATACATTTTTTTTATGTTTACATTTTTTTATATTTACTTTTGTTTATATTGGTGACAATGAGGAGAAGTTAAATTTAGTTTTAATAAGAGATACAATTTTTTGGTTTTTCTTTAATTGTTCAAGTAACTGGGAAATGAAGTAATCCTTGTGAATAAGCTATCAACAGCAACAATCACTTGACCAGTTTTATCGAAGTAACTCGTAGCACTGTACTCCTTGCAATCGCATTGGTTTTTATTTCAATTTTTGTTTTTATAATTTTGTTTTGCATAGTTGAATGAATCTATTCCCAAAATTTCCAAAAATTATTTCATTTTTTTGAGGCAGTATAGCTCAAGAATCCAATATGCCCTTTCGTCTCAAATATTTGATCTACACAGGAAAAAATTTAATCGTCCACCTTCCATAAGGAAATGTTTTAGCCATAACAGAGTAGTTTCAACTTAATGGATCGCGGAAATTAAGAACATTTAAACAGTACTGCACCGAAACGGGTCCTGCACCAATGAGAAAGTAAGAAATTAATAGGAGCTCTCATAAAACACCCTACAATGCCTTCTGTTAAAGTTCTAATAGCATCGGAAGGGTTTATAAGCAAAGGAGTAAATTAAGCTACCCTGAGTCGGATATTAGAAAGTCTGTCGTGCGCAAAGTAGTCGATATTACACCAAAATTTCTAATTAATACAATGCACAATTTCATCAATTTTTAATTAACTCCCAACAACAACAACAAAAAACGCCTCATAATAGAATATATAAAAAATGCTTTTTTGTGTAAATTCTTTTGACTACCCCTGTATATGCTTTATTTACAAGCTTCAGTTTGTAATACCAATCACTGCGTCACTTTCGAAATTGACCACTAATGGGAGACAAAAATATGACAATTGCGCTGTCAACCTTAATTCTTCAGGTTCAGTGTCTGCTAAACAAAGGTAATATGTGAGGAACAGTGCAAAAACCTTGAGATCTAGAAAACTGTATACTAAAGGAATGTGGTAGCTGTTGAGAGGACCCGCTTTTGTAAGGGGTCAGTGTATGGTATTTTGGTTCAAGAAAGTGTCGTTCTTTATAAGACAAAAAGTGTATTTATTTTAAACAAAATGCAGCTTAAAGTCTAAAGTAAAATTGCATACAGTTTCTCCTAAAAACTAGCGGAAAATTATTTTTTCACACTAAGGGTATTTTTCCCAAAAAAAAAAAAAAATTGAAGAATATCGCAAAGCGCTGGAATACAGTGAAAATTAAATAAAAAATAAAAAAATGGAGACACATTTTTATGGCTAGCACATGTTCTATTGTCTACTCAAATTCTTATTTCCTAAGGAAAAAGAAAGTAAGAAAAAAAATGTTTTTTTAATGAAGATAAACTTCCAATTTGGCAGGCAACCTTTGCACGCTGCACACGGCATACGTCCAATCACGCCCTAGTCATTTTCCTTTGACTCATTTGCTTTCTGCTCCTTCCTCAGCCGCATCGTTGTTCGGTCCTGAGAATATGTAATTGTCACGTCCTGAGATACCAGTGCCACCGGCATCGCCCAGCCAGGGGTACACATTCGGACACTCGCGGCAGGTCTCCATATATCGTGTGTCGGTGATATTCTGCTCGGGTACTTTGAAGGGCAGCGCACAGGTGTTCCAAATGTTGCAAGGTTTCGGCGCGACCGCGATGGTCTTATCGCATTTCCACGCCTCGATTTGATTGACATCGCGTAGTTCCTTCGGATCGGTCATATATTGCAGCATTTGCGTGATTGTGAGTATGAAAACGTCGGGTCTGTGAGAGAGACAGAGATATATTATATTAATTCATACATTATATTAATGATTTTAATCAATGAAGTTTGAATAGTGTTAGCCATATAAAATATGATGCAGGACAATAACAACAAAAACAAAAGGAATTCGCGATCGCCTGCTGCTTTTGCTTGCATTCTTTCCAATTCTGCCATTCACAATGCACAGGTGTAGTACAAACAATGGGCGACCGTGCGAACAACCATCAACCATCAACCTGCATACGTAGACCCACATATAAATTCCAACTAACACATACACGCATACTAACACAAAGAAGCTTTAAAGTTTTGCCTGCCTGCCTGCCTGCCTAACTGCTATGTATCTGATTGCTCGCCCACCTGGCAGGGTTGGCGCGCATTGAAGCATTAAACCAACACTCAACAGCACTGAGCAATATGAACGGAACGTTGAAAGTCATTCACACTAATTAAAAACTTCACACAATTGTGCGAAAACATCTTTTTTTTTCACTCTGTCTCTCTGCCTCTTTCGTTTGCACCATTCGCATCGACGTCTTTATTTTCCTTACTCATGCTCAGTTTTTGTGGGTCTCATCTTTTTTTTTTTGCATTGATATGCTCGTATTTCTGTGCGTGCTCAATGCAAGCTAAAAAAGTATTCGAAAATATCAAAAAAGGGTAAAAAATGTGAAATATCATTGGTATTTGCACATCCAAACAAGCACCCACAGCGAGCGGTAGAAGTACCAGGCGGCAGTATGCATCATTTGCACTCCATAATGGTTTCTGGTTTGGAAAATTGACTTGCAAAAAAAGGAAATTACTCAGGCTACGCTTTAAGGCATTTTCCAGCAGTAGTCATGCCGCGTTAACATTTCCATTGCATTGCTATTTGCCAATCAATTCAAATGCATTCATATGAAATGTGTTGTGACCTGCAACACTGGATCACTGTAGTGAAGGAAGTGGTAAAGGGGTATGTAACTGTGTCGGGGACACGGCCGCTTTACGCTATGGGGAATATTTTCTTTAAACGAAGTATACGCGTGGTATTTGGCATAGTCGCCTGGCAATTACAAGAGAAATGACAAAAGCAGCCAAACAGAGAAGTACAACCACAAACAGCAAATGGCCCATTGCTTGTTATTGGAAAACGAAATCAAAACCTTGCCGCTTCTCCTTCTGTCAACCGTGGTGCGACAAAATCCACACTTAACCCAACGAATTCTTTAATCGTTTACCTATCGAGCGGTGTAATTAAATTTTGTATATAGATGATAGATATGCAGCTACAACATGGAACTGCATCGCACTTTATTAATGTACTCACTTTATTGAGCACCTAACTCGAATAAGTAAAAAAAACCAAGGCGTCATCACCTTACGAGGTGTAAGGGTGAAGTAGGTGTAAAAGAGAGGTGTAAGGAAAACATAAAAGAGCTTGGGCTTAGGAGAGAATATAGTGGAAGTCGTGGAAGAAGATGCAGAAGAAAGGGTACAAGACAATACAAGAAGAGTCCTTAAAAAAGGTATAGAAGATGGAACATAAAGGTTTTACAATAGGGTGCAGAATAGAACAAATAGGACAAGATATAAGAGAAATTTTGGAGAGGAAAGCATAGCAAAAGACTTCGAAAGAGGGTTAGAAGGATATTGCTGAGACACAGACGGATCTAAAAGATGTCTAAAAGGCGTTCCAGAAAAAAACATAGATGAAAGCTGTGAAGAGGGTGTGGAAGACGATAAAAAATCACCGAGTGGAAGGAACCTTTTATCAATTAGTATGCCTACTTTATACTGTCTTTCTTTAATTAATAATGCCACCACTAAAACTAAAGCCAATTCAACGTTAACGATGCAGTAACCTTTTCTTTTTCTTCCTCTTTCAATATCGTTAGACAGCTGTTGACATTGTCCCGTAATTTGACTCAATTCAAGTGGACATGCTACGGCTTCGTTGACCCTTACCGAGAGCATTACTTGTGTATATATTTACAGAGCTCATTTACACGTTGAAATGCTTTTAAATGAACTGAAATGATATTTTTATTTAATTAAAAATTAAATTAAAAAAAGAAATAAAAAAAAATAAAATAACAAAGGCCGTGGCAATGGCTCGGACCTAATACGCATAGAGAGAGGCGATATATACAGCGGCACTGGCAACGTTAACCTAGGTCAGCCAAACCTGTTGTTTGTGATGGTTTTCGGATGGAAGATTTCGTTTTTAATTTTTTTTTTTCATTTGTTCATCAATGCGCTTCATTGGCACGAGTACGAGTATATGAATGAGATGGGCAGAGTACCTAGGACATCGCACATTTTGTACGCACAATGCAAGCAGATAAATGGTGAGTGAGCAAAAGACTATACGTCGAGCGAGTGTGTGTCGGTGTGAGTGCGGTTGTGGATACGGCTGAGTGTATTTCAGCGATACTATCAGCATAACTTCATTACGGGAGTACTTCGTCGTCGTACTCGTGGTTGTTGTTTACATTGTTCTCGTCGCCATTTTAAATATGGCGGCTTTAGCTGTCTGCTGGCGCGGCAGCCACTGCCTATGTAGTTGCCTTTGTCGTTTAAACTTCGTCATCAGCTTCTTTTGCTTGGTTTTTGTGGATTTGTTTTCGTTTTGGTACTTTTTACTTTTTACTTCTTGCTTTTGTGTTGGGTGATTGTTTTTTTTCTTTGTTTGAATTTTTAAATGAAAGTTTAACAAAATCAAACTTTTCTCATTAAAACATGCGCTTTTTTTTATTTTGCGCAGTGGCCGCAACATTCTCAGGCTGCGTTTCGATTGACTTTCGACGACGTTGACTCTGTAATAGTGTGGAGTTCAAGGGTCGTGGCATTTCAAGTTTGCGCGTTGTGTGTTTGTGTACGTTTGAGCTTAAACCTGTTGTTAAAACTATGCCAGCTGACTGAGCGTTGAAATCTGGCGTGGTGATGGTTGGGCATTGACGAAAACAGTTTGGCGGCAATGACAGCGCATTCAAGTGTGCCGAGTTATTTTTGCATCAATTTTTTTAATTGAAAATCAAGCTAAAGTCTGTGGTAAGCTGGGAAAACAAAGGGGTGCGTGGATGTATGAAACGTAGTGGTAGCAGCATGGCAACGTGGCAACAGGAGCAATGTCAGTTAAGGCGGAAGTGACTCTATCTGACTGTGTGTGTGTGTGTGTGTGTGTGTGTGTGTGTGTGGAAAAGAGATGCCACAAGCTCTGTGGCCTTATGTGTGTGCTTCACTAGGTGTGTGTGTGTGTGTGTGTGTCGTAGCAGAAGCAGGAAGCTACGTCAGATGTGCACATCCGCATAAGTTGGCTTTCAATTAAGAGCTGAGTCAAGTCGAGCAGAGCGAAAAACATATTTTCCCGAAGAGCATTGAAGATGGAAATGAAAAAAAAGTAAATAAAAAAAGAACCAATAAACCAAAATAAATTAAAAAAACATTTTAAAAAATATTCGAACGACTCGACGTGCAATTTTTGTATGCACTCACAAAATCACACATAAAGGCTACAGAAAATTGCTATTAAATCTGTAAAATCGTTTGAACTTTGCAAATTTGCGCAAATTTTCGAAGTAAACAAGAAAAAGCAACGAGATTTTCGAACATTTTCCTAGCTCCTTTGCTTTAGTAATTTTTTATGTGCCGTTCGTGTGCATGTATATGTGTTTGTGTTTGTGCTTTCGCTAGCTAAATAGAAAGTCAACATCTCTGGGCTTGCATTTAAGTAACAAAACAAACACAAACACACATGCACACACAAACACACTTTCACATAGATATTGAGCTACACATATGCAAGCAGCAGCATATTTACATAAATCACAAGCTTTGAGTGGCAAAACAAGTTGGAGTTCATCTTCATTCTATTTGAGTCAACTCTGTACTACTCTAAACTACTTCATACTACTACACACAGCTCCACTCCGCTACATTCTACTGCACTCTACTCTTTTCTACACCACACTTTTTGAATATACTTCACTCTATTGCAATTTATACTACAACACCATAATCTATTCTACTCCACTCATCCCTGACTAACATCTTTTTACCATCCCCGGCATACATTCATACTTACAGTTCAAGCGTCCAGTCGAGGAACTTGTGCAGACCATTCTCAAGCGGTTTTGTTTGGAACCAATTGGTATGGAATGGCATCATGTATGGTGCCTTATTCTGTTCATAGTAACGTGAGAAGTCTTCCTGCAGCCATTCGAATACTTCATTCTCGTCTAGATTGTGTAATACGCACTGATCCAAATACGGACAATGACCGCCTTCGTAACCCTCGACATAGTGTGTATTCAGTGGTACCTCCCACACACCAGGGAACGTACGCGACGGACATGTACCGCTTTTGCATTCATGTGAGATCTTATAGTCGAGTGTATAGGGCCAAACGGGTACAGCTACTGGCGGTACGGTGATTGAACTGTCATAGATGTAGCCAAAATCTTCGAGTACCTAAAATGATAAGGTAGAAAGAAAAATGAAAGTATATTAGTTTAGTGCAGTACTCAAATATGCCATTTTTTACACGAGTATAGTTCGGAAATGATTTTTAAAAATCCATTGCATACTTAGAGGCGCCCCTTTCGAGTTGCGTTACGTCGAGTTGAGTTGAGTTGAGTTAAGTTGAATTGAGTGTTGTTTTTGTTGTTCAGCAATGCGCTCCTAGCGGAAACATCTTTGTGTGCTTCACAAATATGCCAAAAGCGTGCGTGCGTGTGTGCGTATGTATGTGTCACTGTGTGTGTCTGACGTCATGTCAAGTGACAAGCGTAGCAAGCAAGCAACGAAGCAAGCTTGTTGTCATCTCAGTCATCATCATCATCATCATTACCATCATTATAAGAAACAACATCATCATAAGGCTAAACGTCGTCGTTGTCATTGAGCTAATAACGTTCAACCTTTTGCGCTTGTGTTATAAAGTTTGATGTGCATACAAACACAAACACTTAGACGCGTCGAACGCTTGTATTACATGCCGTTTGACACTTTTTGCTTTGACTCGAGCGATGGCGGCAACGGCGGCACCATTGGCAGCCGGAAGTGTGAACGCAACAGCTCAGGAAGTCAACATTTGTGTGTGTATGCTTGGGTGTGTGGAGTGTGTGTATGTGTCTCTTTGCATCGACGTACGAGTTCGCTGTCGTGAACATTTTATCCTATATCCGCGTAAAGCGATTTGATATTGATATGATTACAAGTAAGGATTAATCGTGAGGTTTGATATAAGCACTTTAACGATTTCAGCATTGGCATTGCCTCTGTGTTGCGTATCTGTGCGTGATCTGTGTTGTGTATATACTGAAATTTATGACGTATTATGTCAACTCAACTCAACTCAACTCAACTCAACTCAAAGCAATTCAAGTCAACTCTGATCGATTTTGAACGGCGTCATTTGCATTCACAGATTTGGTTTGATTACAAACCAATTCCATTCACTTCAATGTGATGCCGTTCAACTTAAATAGCTACGTTACAATTCGTTCCGGTTCCGGTTCCGGCTTCGATTTCGCGTTCTTTGTTTGTATTTTTACATTTGATTACATTTACAGTCTTCAATTACTGGCGTTGCGTGCGGAGAAAGCCACACGTACAAAACCACAATAAGTGACCTGAAAATAGCTGCCTTCATAAGCATTCCTCGACGCGTGTATTTTTACACCTTATGCTTTAGCAAATGCCTCTACTTCCCCTCTCTATCCAGAAAGCACAAGCATGATTACCGTTTCCACTTACCTTGTATTGTGTGTTGCGGCCAGGTTTGAGGAATGGCGCACGCATACCAACAACATCGTTCACCGACACATTCGCAAAGTGACGCAGAATTTCACGCATGCCAATCATTTCGCCAACCCACTCCTCGTAGCCCTTGTCCTGCAAGCCTTGCTGTTGTGAAATGCTTTCGGTAGCGATTTCGTGACCCGCATAACCGAGATGTTGTATCTGTTGATAGTTGCTGCAATTTTTTGACAATTGAATTTTTTATTGTTTTTGTATTTTTGTATTATTATTTGTATTTTTTTTAATATAGAATCACGTTGAGGCCATCAACATTAGCATCGACGTTTACATTCGCATTGGCAGCAGCAATTCATATATTGAATAAACAAAAAAAAAAATTATGATTTTCGACTTGAAATCGGTTTCAAATAACTTCAAATTGTTAAAAATATGTGTTTTCATAAATTAAATCAAAAATTGTGTTCTTCCATTTGTATACGATGGGATTTTTTTTCATAATTAGCTGACTGGACTGGACCTTTTTTGTTAAGTTGATAACCTCTCAACCAATTTGTTTACAGCAGCTGTTTGAGTCGGTGCACCTCAGTAGTACGCAACGATTTTTAGAATAAACCTATCAGTGTGCTGTGCGTCTGAGCGAATTATAGAATATACGTATATAAACTACTAACACCATGCATACAAGAAACACTGTGTAGTAACCAGACAATTAAATTTGGTTACAACGTTTAACTTTATTCACTTCACACTAAAATGTATAATTGCGTCTTACACGCTAGAACAACAACTAAGCTCGTCATTAAAATATCACCCTAGTCATCCAGTATGAGCGTTTGCATGCTGCGGTGCCGTGTTACCAAATTGGACTGAGTCAGTTGTTGAATAAGAGTGCTATTTTGAAAGTGTCGAAAAATGTTTTATGAATTATGTGAAAAACTGAAAGAACAAGAAGAAACAATCGAAAATTGGTTTGGCTCCGCTTATCAAGAATAATTTTGTATGGTTTTGCTTTCTGATCAATGAGTCTTTCTTTCGGGCTTTCTGGTGCGACTGACACATACGTTGACGAATGACGCATCAAATCACATGCTCAAAGTAGTTACTCAATTACACAACGACTCTGTAAGTAAACGAATCATATGTATTTTCATAGCAGTGTGAGAAGGAGACACGAAATAACACGAGTCGCATGATTGTTTCACTGCGACTCAAGAGGTCATCAAATAAAACGAGACAAAAGGAATTGAATACTCGTTTCAATGTCCCACATGATTGGTTTTGAATATGTTCACAGTGTGATAGCAGACTGTTGGCTTGATTTAGTGTGAACTCATGCAGGGCTCTAGTACAAAGGCATTTCTTGATAAAAATTGGCAGCAGATTTTTTTAAATCAAATAATACATAATAACACTAAATAAGACAAATGCAAAGCTGCTATTTTAGTGTTGAGAAATATAAAAACCATTAAATTACACAGCCATTTGCCAGCTTATTTACACTGATAGTTTGAATTTTGTTCATTAGATGTCACTGTCCAGAATTTATGCAAGCTCCTAATATTTGATGTTCTTTTATGTACTTTTTGCTAGGTACTTTTTGTCTTAGTGTACTCGTACATATAATAGCATATTAACCACTCAGTGCCATTATTTGTTCTAGCTCGGGTATTGCCACTGTTGTACAATTTAATTCCATACATACGCTTCCGACGTAGACAACTCACTTAGTGATCCCATGAAATGGTACGTTATCAGAGTCTACAGCACATCCAAAAAAGAGGATAAATATTGGAAAAGGGTAAGTGAATTCAGAAGTTTTCCGGCTAGTTTTCTTTTATCATTCCAATTTAAATTAATACAGTTAAAAACTGACCGACTAACGAGCAAACTTTGCATTGCTGAATGGTCAAAACTTGAAATATTTTAATTTTAATGGAAGGTTTGTCAAAGTCCAAAGAATGTAAAAAAAAAAAACTAAAAAAATAGTTGAAAATCTGTCGAAGTGCCATATAATTGTTATATAACACACTTCAGCTAGAATAGTGCTGAAAAACTTCATCAAATTTCCCGTTAAACTGACGAATTTCGAAATGAATGCAAAGAAAAGTTTTCCATTTTTTGAATTTAGTTCTTGTTGCTCTTGTTGTTGTTGTTGCTGTTGCTTTTTATGCCAATTAGGAGAATTTTTACACCTGCCACTGCACAAAACAATAACAATAACAACGAGTAGGAGTACGACAATAGCAACAACACCACTAACAGTAACAATAACAACAACTACGTCGACGTATAGAAGATGAGTAGACAACAGTTGAACGCACAAAAGCATGCAATGGAAAATTACAAACAAAGGCGTACGCTGCCACAATTGTGTGCGACGGCATCTGCGTGCGTGCGTGTGTGCGCATGTGTGTGTGTGTGTGAAAAATGTTTGAATAAAATTTGTTTAAGTTTTTAAATGTCAACGACGACAACGTTTTGGAGTGTGTGATCACACACACACAAACACACACATATATATATATATATCAACACAGCTAAAGACATCCAACACGATATATGAAATCATTATCTTTTGTTTTTCTTGCGCTCTATCTCACTATTTCTATCTCGCTCTATATTTCTTGCTCTATGTGTTTTTACCTCTGTGGCAATTTTCTTTTTCGCATAGAATCAAGCAAAAAACCCGAAGTAAAGCAAAACTGCACAAATATTTCGCAACGAAATTGCGCCCTGAAGTCAAACTTTAGCTTTTTGTAAAAGTTAACTTCACAAAAATGGTGGAGCCGAAGAAAAAGTCCAAGGCGTAGTTATAGCGACGTTGTTGAACGCTTCATTTGGTATTTCTGTATAAGTTGGTAGTTTCGATAGTGTTTTAAAATACATTTAGTTATGTTATATAAACAAATAATATATATTTATAATGTGTTTAGGGAACAGCGTGAGCGTTACCATGTTTGACTGTATGCGAGCGCAACGCTATGCAAAATTCTAGCCTAATGAAACGAAAAATAAACGAGTCTACTGGAAGGCAATCGTGATGATACTTTTATGAAATGATTAATTGTCTTACAGATTTAAGTGATACATTTGTTGAAACCATTAATTTTATAACCTATTGATTCTCTCTTCTAATGAAAAATATCGAGTTATTACCGAAAGATATCACAGAGAGAATCGGAATGCGTGAATCAAATTATCTCACAACTACTTTTATTTTTCGATTATTGCTTTTAGATAATAAATATGCATTGCTGATTTTTCTAATAGGATTTTAATAGAGATTACCGGAAGCTACAAAAGCTACAAACAGAGTAAAAAGCAATGAGAAAATTTTCCTGTCTAACTTAAATAAATCATGGTACCCGGCTACGTAACAAAAGCCTTAATTTTGATGGAAGACTTTCTCATTTTTATATAACAAATTTGATCTATATCAAGGCATAATTTGTAATTATATAAGAATAACGGATTATCTACTTTAATCCTTTCTAACCTTTATTGCATCAAATAGATAATATTATATAGTACGGAGAAACAAAATTGTCAGCGCAAGTAAGAAGAAAAATTACATCGAAAACTGTAAGAAAACCAATGAAAAGTAGAAAACGCAGAAACTCGCAACTTTCAAGTTGAAAATACATCCAAATATTACGCTACACAATGACAGGAAAGTGAGGAGCTCGAGTACTCGACATAAATGACAATGCCAATGGGAAGGGAAAAGCGCTGAAGAAGGCGTTGCAGAGGATGACGAACATGCGAACGTTGACAATGATTTTTACAATCGTGAAGGAGTGTAAGGGAGCTTATGAGCAGAGGACGATGTCAACGATGACGATGGTTTTGGAGATGAGGATCACAACGACATGACATTGAGCTGAACAGAACAACGACAACGAAAACAACAACGACAACGAAAACAACAACGACAACGACGACGACGACGAAAACGCAAACCTACAAGTTGGTGTATATGGAATGTTATGTGAAATGTTATTGAAAGCTGACGCCGCTAGTTCACATCCTACAACCGAAGCGGCAAACGTATCTATTACTCTGCAACACACCACAAAATAGATGCTATAAACACATACAAGCACATATATGCGCTGCAATTGTAATTGGGCTCACGGTGCGATTTAACTCTCTTTCTTACTACTTCTCTCTCTCTCTCTTTCTCTATGTGTGTGTGTGTGTGTGTGTGTATGTGTACGAGATTTATGGCAGAAAGATATTTCAATTGTAAGACAAACAGCTGGCCGACATTTGACAAACGGAGGACACTCCATTGGCGGCCTGTTGTTGTAGCTTCTGCATTCTTTAACCGTTGAAATGCGCTTTGTTGCAACCAAAACCAAAACCAAAACAAAAAAAATGCCGGACATAACGCAGAACTCAAAAATTCAAATCTGAGTGCTGAAAAAGTGCAAGCGTAGTGAAAGAAGACAGCAAAAATTGAATCATGGCAAAGTTTGGCATGTAGGTCGAGCCGGACAACAGTGAAAATGTCAGCACCAATAACACTTCAAGCCATACAACTTGAGATTGTCAACGTGGTGTCGAGTGGTGCTACAAGGCGGTCAGCACATAATTCTAAACACTGGAAATGCTTCTTTTTTAATATATGTCTTCGTGCTGCAGCTTGTAGTTTTGCGGCTGGAGAGCAGACCAGTCGAAAATATAAAAGATTTTTGTGGATTTTTCAAGGCCCGAGCTTCAGTATGTCAAGGAAAGACTTACTGTGGTGTAACCGATTGGAATTGAAATCTTGAAGATAATTTCACAACACTTTTGCTGCCAAAAAAAATGCTTTAAAAATTAACACAGCAATTTCTGTTCTAAAAATATATTGCAGCATAGTTTTGGCTGTTTAAAAATGAAATTAATAAACTTGCCATTTATGTTTTCTTTAAAACTAGCATGGGTAGGACCTGTGGCTTTTTAAGATGTCGCAACTTTTGCAATATGGGAAAACTTGCGATATTTAAAGCAGAGTTTTCTGTTCGTTAAAAAATGGTTTCCAGTGCTAAATAATCCCTATTCTCTAGAATAGAATACTTCACCAACTTCTTGCCAGTGCCAATGCATCGACTATGTGTATAGGTCTACAAAGAATATTCTCCTAATGAATGTAATTTGGAAAATTCGAAACACGCGATTCGTCAGCAGGGCGTAGAATTTTGAAAACGAAAAACAATAGAATACCACAGTAAAATGCTAAAAGAAATTCAAGTATAACCCAATGTTCCCAAGTCAACAAACTCAGCGAGTTTAAGGCATTCGATGCTGCACAAGAGCTAAACAAAGTATAGTGTATATCAACGGGTTGCTTCTTTAGATGTTTGTGTCAGATCACTGAAAATGATAAAAAGTGGATGTAGATAGCTAATTCAACACGCAAATCAGTTTATGTGAAATCTGGCTACTACTAACTAATAGTAACGTGCCCGGACCTTATTAGATGGACCTATCTGACAAGACTATAGGTTTGACAAGAACACTTGATCGACTAATGGCAACACGTGTGCACTATGGGAAATTTGGCCGATTTTGATACCGAAAACCCATTTTTCGAAATTGTTCAAAATAATCTATCTCCACAGTCATTCTATTAGAAATACCTTCAAGCATAATGTTGCATACCAGAAATTCTGATTAAATGGAGCCTTGTCCAAATAATAGCCTCCAAACACAGCTGTTGTTGAAAAAAGTGCCTTTTTATGAGTGATTTTCAAGTGATTAAAACTTACGAAAGAAAAGTTTTTTATTGGTGTTTTTGTGATGGAATCTTTTAATTAGGGTTCGTGTTATGTTTTGGTACATTTCAACTGTGCAAAATTAAAGTGCTCTCTTTGCAATGGTGTGTTAATGTGAAGCATCTTTTTTTTTTTTTTTACTTAAAAATATATGTTAAGAGAGGACTCTGTTAAAAAGATCCTCTGGGTGGATGAGGCATCTTTAAAAAACAGCTTTGTAAATAAAACTCATTTTTGTAAAGAGCTACAAAAATTTCTTAGCACTTCTTAGCTGTGCCGTTATTTGTTATTTTTTATTTAATCAATTCTTATTTCAATTCACTTTATCGCAATGTGCGCTTTTTTGCGCTTTTGCCGCAATTTCATTTTTTAGGAATTAACCTCACTTTTAGCAATGCGGACTTGTTTGCTGGATGGAAATATGGAAGGGTCGCAGTGAACAACAAGGGGCGATTTTCGAATGTATTAAAACGAGTTAAGACAGAAGCAGGTGTGATTCGTATTTGGCAGAAAAAGTATACGCTTTTGTCTTAATTTGTCATCTAAATTTGGAATAAAGCTGAAGCGGTTTGAAAATAAAACATGAAAAAACATGTGCTTTACCATATATGCATATATATATAAGACTGCTAGAGGAAGAAAGACACAAGCTGCAACTATATCAATTTCTCAGAGAAAAAAATTTGCGTTTATTGCTTCAAGCAGCAAGCATAGCTGCTCTTAAGTGAAGACAAGTTGATCTAGAGGCGGTGCTTCAGTTACTGTTAGTATGTCTGGAAATTTTTTTTAATTTAAAAAAAACATTTTTTTTTTTAATTTTTCTGTTATTATTACAACAACTTTAATTAAATTGTATATACAAAAATTAACAAAACAACTTAAATAATAAGTGGGGATATAGTATTGTGTATTAAAAGGAACTATTACGGAGGTCGGCAAGGTGCGATCTTCTCAGCCGTCTCGCCTCCCTAACTCCTCCCATTCTGCGTCGTTTTAGAAGGCGAAAATGATCCGCAAAATAATGTCAGAACCATTTCAAAAGCCTAAGCTCTTCTTATAATCGTTTCACAAAAGAGCAATATTGTGCTGTAAGAGAGGATTGTAAAAACAAAAAATGCAACAGTTTCCCTATCAATACAGAAGTGGCTAAAACCTATTCTTTCAACGAGCTTATGTTCTTGTTTTCACGGATTCAATTTGATTTATCATACAAAACCCCTGCCCTAGTTTGAAGATGGTGCGATGAGCTTGATGAAAATTCAAGTATATTGTAATAAATTAAATCCCCAGGCATCGACCGGGTGTGCCATGCCACGCTGAAGGCCCAGCCATCTAAGGCGATCTTCTACATAGCGTTGATTTTTAATGCTATACTAACGGTGCAGTTCCTCCCAAATCAGTGGAAGATAGCATCAATCCTGATGATCCATAAGCCTGGAAGACCGGAAGTTGACCCTGAGTCATATCGACCAAGAAGCCTGGAACTTGACCCTGGAACAGCCGTTGCAGGCAAAATACCTCGGCATCACACTGGATAAACGCCTCACGTTTGCCCCACACTTGAAAGCTGCGGTCAAAAAGTATGGCCGAAGGATGCAACAATTGCGGTGGCTGGTCAACAGAAGAAGCACCATGTCGCTCAGAGCAAAAAGAGCAGTTTACGTGCACTGTATATCTTCGATCTGGCTATATGGTGTGCAGATCTGGGACATCGCCGCCAAATCAAACTATAAACGCATCCAGGTACTGCAGAACCGAAGCTTACGGCAAATAACGTGCTGCCCCTGGTACGTGCGCGACTCTACACTCCACCGAGACCTCAATCTGCATACTGTAGAGGAGCAGATTGGAAGGCACACTAGTAGATACAGTGATCGGATGATCAGACACTGCAGTACGCTCGCGAGAGGTCTACTACCCGCCAGGCCTTTAAGGCGAATAAAACAACTGGGATTTGCCAAGACGGTTGGCCAACTCTGAGGCACTTCTCAACCAGACTATAAGTCCTCGTGCGAAATACATGAGGTTTGGCTCCACTTAAATTATGATAAATGTGTTGTTAAGGTACTATAATTTGCATGTACGGGTTCAACGCTTACCTTTTAATAAAAAAAAAGATAAAAAAAGTAATAAATTAAATAACTTGCTTAAAAAGTTGTATTCAAAACTCTTAATTTGATAATTTTGGCGCCAAATGAAAAGCTTTGCTAAACTATTGCAATATGAAAAATGTTATATTCATTACTTTTTTATTGAGACATCTTTCACTTCATACAAAATAACGAACTGGTTTAAGTAACAAAGCTTTCCTTGAACATAGGCTATTGAATTATGTAAAATGTTATCCCTGAGGGGTATACTATACTTTTTTATTGAGATTTTCAGGCAAAAAAATTTATAGAATTTTTGGACCTGTGTTTTCTAAGGCCGAGGTTGGTTGCCACCCCTACTTTTTTCCAGAACATTGCCTAGTGGTATGTAGAAGCTAACGCATAAAACCGTACCCAAAAATCTTACTTTGTTATTAATTTATTACACAAAATTCGGTCAGATTACCCATAGTGGTGTGTGAGAGATTTTTGCTATGGAGCAGTACACACAAATCGAACGTGTTGAAATTGTTTAGCTGGGCATTCAAAATAACTTCTCAATTATAAAAATCCAACGTCCGAGGAGAGAAATAAAAAAAAGTGAAAAGTGCGCTGTCAAAGCACCCAATAAAGCGTTTGCACGAGACATGCTTGGAGTGTTATCAAGGTATGATAATCCATATTTTGATGACGAGTTTTTACGAAAATGCTATGGAGCACTTCTGGTTTCCACAAGATGGTACATCACTGCACATATCTCGTGCCACAATGGATTTATTGAAACCATTGCTTCCCGGTCGCTTGATATAAAAGAGTAGAGGTTTTGACTGACCTTCTCGTTCGCTTGATTTGGCACCCCTGTATTTTTTTCCTCGGGGCTACTTGAAGTCGAAGGTTTACATCAACAAATCGAGGACGCTAGACGAAACTAAAACCAACATTCGCTAGGAAATCGACATATCGTCCGAAACGTTGGCAAATACAAGGGAAAAGGCTAAAAAAACTAGGTAATTACGCCATTCGAGCTCAGGGTGACCTATATCGCGACATCATATTCAAAAACTGAAGTAATCAAATCTGCTTGAACCAAGTTAATGATAACTCATTTATAGACCAAAAAAGGGATTTATTTTACTACTTTTTTTCGTAAATAAATGGGTCTACCTAATATGACCCAGGATGTATATGCACATATTATTAGAATATGAGCTATTGAATCTTGGTGAAGAACTTCATAAGAAGAACACTATTGTCTAAAATTATTGTCTAAAATTAAATGGGCTTTATTGAAATGATCGAATTAATTGTATAGAGTTTTATAGTTTAGAACTGTCTGCAGAAAATTGATTCGAAGGTTCTACACCAAAATCATAAGGTTTACTGTTTTCTACTCTCACTTGTTACGATCGATATAGAACACGACGTTGTCTACACAGCATTTCAATTAAATCATTTTGAATAATCTTTTGCAGAATGGCTCCTCTTCAATAATTCTATCAACATGAAATCACTTTGTTGCCTAAGAAGTGGGAAAATAGTTATCTAGTATATATATTAAACATTAATAAAACCACTCTCGGCAAAACCGTAGGTGTCACAGAACTTCGAGAGTTTTCGGTTATTGGAAACATTTTTATCCAATAGCCAAACCGCTGAATGTTTTGATTGACTTAATAGAGCTGTCAGCATATGCAAACATTCTTACAATTTTTTTTATTAGTTTAACTATATATATAAATTTGGAAGTATGTTTGTCTGTTTGTTTGTATGTATGTTTGTCCGTTATGGACGCTGAAACCGCTGGATCGATTTTGATGAAATTTTCAGGGAATCTCTAGAATAGCCTTTAGATGGTCCCTATCGCTAAACATTAAGACCAACTTAATTTTCAGATGCTTCTAAAACTGTAGAGATACAAATAAAACACAAAGTGTATCTGTCATTAAAGAACAATTAATTTATTATAATTGTACATTCAGAATTGTAAAAGAAAATGTTTTAAAAGGTTCTTGGCGCCAAATTTAACAAGTTAAGCGACAACTCTTCTGTGCATTAATTCAATGGTTTTCTGTGACTGTCAGTTTTCAATGCTTATTTGTTTACATTAACAATGAACTTTTTAAGAAAATTATGCCTTGTTGCGCTGTTCAATATTTTCCCCTGCAAAATTTCATTTATCTATAAATATTTTTAAGAACACAAAAAGTATTCTTACAATTATAATCCCGCTTTTCCGCTAATAAATTTCTTTTTGCTTTGGGCAACAGCCAACTTGAAACAAGCTTTGAATTAACTTTTACCTAAATGCACAGTGAATACGCGATTGTTTAACATTTTATTACTTCAATATACAACGAAATTTCTTGATCTATTCGATAAAACAAAATGTTCGAAAAATTTTACATTCTATTTAGAACGCGTTTGCATCTCTATGCTCGATTGGGCTTGCTTACTAAAGACGGTTTACTAGACGTTTTGAAAAATGGTAAATTAAGAGCTTAAACAAATTGTTTGTTCAAAAAAAAAAATAAATTTATGCAGATTACTTTGAAAAAGAATAATCTACCCATTCGTTTCATTGGGTTTACTTAAAAAACTGGTCGTAGGGGTGAAAATAACCAATTATCCCAACAAAACTGTGAAGGTTTTGAACCCTACCGAAAGAGTTTTCTGTGACACCTAAAATCGGTGTTCGAGAAAAATTGTCATAAAATTAATAATAGTACTAAAAACTTCGTTTGTAAATAATTAGCTCGTTCAGTTCGTGCACTCGCTACGGACGGTTGTATTTCGCGCAATAGTTCTATTTTCAGACACCGCTGATAGTGGTGTTGAAACCGGTTTGACAAAAAGACAAAAGAAGAGTGTGATTTGAGAATTTGTGTTATCTTGCCTTTTGGGCAAGACTAAAGCCCTCGCGTCACAAGCGACCGCTATAGAGGCTACAAAAACTTTTAAAGATGGAAGAAGAGGAAACTTATCATTCACGGCTTAAACCTAAGCTGCTGAAGCACGAGAAGAGGAGAAAAGTAGCTGGTGCATCACCGGCTGTACTTCGCGGTAGACTTTCCGAAGAACTACAGAAAGCCAGCTTAAAGCACTCTGAACTGTATAGCAATATCAGTAATTGCATAGCGACAACTAGTACTACCACTACTAGGACCTTAACTTTTTCTACTGTAGGTAGCGCAGCAACATACACTACAGCAACAACTACAGGCTACATATGCTCTACTCCAGTGTATGTGAATGAATATAATACCAAAAGTAGTATAGTCACCACTGAACCTCTGGTAAAAGACTGCCCATTTCAAGTGCCACTCGTTTCTGTTCGTAGAAAACAGAAAGGAGCAGACAAAGCATCAAAAACTATTCAAAAAACTAGACCGGAAAAAAAAACATAATTGGTAGCCAAAAAAGCAACAACACTGTCTCCACATCAGTGGCGGCATCTCGCAGTAATCGTTTTGCAGTGTTGCCTGATGACACCGATGGATGGACGTCTGATGGAGATGGACGACCAAAATAATACTTGGGAGAAGGCAGTATTGCAATAGATGCTGACTGCTTGCAGCAGGGAAGCGCAGTCCCGAAACCACCGGCTATCTGTGTGCCGCACGTTAACAAGTTAGATGAATTAGAGCGTGAACTTAATTTATTGTCGGGTGATTGCCATATCCGTACATCCAAATTCGGGATCTCGCGGCTATATACTAAGAATGCCGAATGTTTTAGAGATGTGGTAAATATGCTAACGAAGCATAACTGGCATCACCAGCTTAAGAGAAATAAACCTTTCAGATTGGTGTTGAAAGGTATACACCCTTATGTACCTAAACAAATTATTGAGCGTACCTTCTCCGATAGTGGGTTCGAGGTTCTAAACATTTATTGCCTAAGAAAACAAGATTGGCGCAACATACCAATCAACGAAGAGGATGACGAACAATTTAACAACGTTAAAACGAGGCAGAACTTGTTTTACATCTATCTCAAACAGACTTCCAATGTGGCAGAGGCACTAAAAATTACCTTCTTCAAAACGACAAAAATATATGCGCCAATTGTGGTGAAGATCACGTTGCTAGCTTTAAAGGATGCAAAGTAAGAATTGAGTTGAGCAAAAAGCTAAAGCCAGCTGCAAGATTACATAAAGATGGACTACCCGTCAATAGTGCGTTAAATAAACTAGCTAATAGAAACACTAAAGCGAAATTTATTCCAAACTCTGCTGTCAAAAGAGGCTTCGCCTACGCTGACAGTGCAAAATTAATTACTGAGAAAACTATCAATGCACACGCAAAACAAAGTTGGTAAAACGCTTGTGATTTTGGCGAAAACCAGAAAAACAAATTTAATACTGGACTGGAACATAAGCATTAATGCCAGCAAATGTGCCTGTGTTACGTATGCCACACGGCCATTGTCTTGCCCTGGCATATCGTTGCTAGGCTCTACTCTGAAGCACCAGCCTGCGCATGAATACCTTGGAGTCATACTGGACAGGAGACTTACATTTCAAAGACATGTAACAATGGTTCAGCGGTCCGTGCTGGCAAAAGCTGGAAAAATGTCGTGGCTGTTGTCCCCCAAGAGCAAGCTGTCCTTGGATAACAAGACAACAATATACAAGACAATTTTAAGCCCCATGTGGAAGTACGCGCTGCAAGTATACGGCATAGCTGCTAAGTCGCATATGCATAAAATCAGAATTGTTCAAGCTAAAACGCTGAGAAAAATTTGCAATGCTCCCTGGTACATGTAAACAAGGGATATCGAAAAGGATCTTAGGGTTCCCAAAGTCGGCGATGTTATCCAGGCACAAGCGGGGAAATATCTAGAGCGCCTTGGTTCTCACCCAAATGCACTCGCGAGACGGCTAACTTCGAGAGCCAGAAAAAGAAGACTCAAAAGGTGTCACCCACAGGATCTCCCTACGAGGGTCCTTTCATAAGTTTCTTCTGTCAAATTTAGTAAATTTCCTTTATATAAATAAGTAATTGTAAATATGTAAATAGGTATTATTCTTTATAAGTTCTTTGTAAATCATAGGTTTACATTATTTTTTTTTTTCATGTATATACAATTAGGTTAGGCTGCCACTGAAGGTAGTAGAAAACTAGTTAATAATTATTTTAAATAAATACAATAAGTATTATATTAAAAAAAAAAAAATAAAATAAAATTTGGGAGAAAGAGTTTTCTGTGACACCCCTGATTATAAGCAATGCCTTTCTAGCTAAAAAGACAACAAAAAAATTGCAGCAGTCAAGGAAGAAGCTCATGAGCGTCAGCTAAAAGGTTATAATAAAAACTACTTCTCCACAGTATATTTTATGACTTTATAGTCACCATACATTGTGCATACTTCCAGGTTGTTTAGTTACATTAAATTGCATTCGAGAGCTTGTCTTATATCTGAAAATCTATTTGTCTAACATTTATTATTGCATTCTTCTTCTCAAAAACTATGAAAACTGCACTTGTATATCGTTTTTTTTCAAAAATAAATAAATATTCAGAAAAATTATTAAAAGAAGACAATGTCAGAATGAAAATTTGCGATAAAATCGCCATTATCCAAAACTGATTCATGAAAGCTCAAATGGATTATAATGCTTCGAATATTCGCTTATACTCTTACACCATACTTGAGGTTTTTACCGCATTCTATGCTTGAATGTGTGTGCTTGTGTTGGCTTTTTTCTATTTACATTTTACAAGCAATTTATATCATGCCGAACCAGAAAATCTTTATATTTCTTGAAGCCTCTTTCGACGCTATCACTCTCAGATATAAATAGAGTGCAAGAGTTTTACAGAGGGAGAGAGGAGAGGAGAGAGAGATGTCACAACACTACTGAAAAATGCAGGCCTAAACGCATGATTCAATTTCTGTTTATGTGCTTCTAAAAGCCCTAAATGTGTACAGACTTTTAATGGATCCAAGCAAGTGGGCATGTTGTCCCTTCATATGCCTCATTTAGTTTGCAGTTACACCTAAAACGTAAAACATTTTGAGCGTTTGCCTTGTGTGTAGTTTCTGTTTTTCTTTTTGGTTTGTCTCGTTTCTTCTTATTTGTTTTCTGTTCTTTAGTGAACTAACTTAATTCGTGTCCGGGTCAGTAACGAGCAATGAGTCCAGTGTGCACAACATCGATGTGCTAGCGTCTATCGCCTTGACTCTATTCGACTCGAACTGAAACTAGTTTTCGGTAAAGCAACAATAAAAAGTCGAGAAATCATTTCATAAAATCAGAGAGTAGCATAGTGTATCTGTGTATTTTATTGTCGAAAAGCTTGACTGTGGCATTGGCGATCAATGCGATTATTGATGATGGTGTCAATGCCGCAAATAGGAAGATACGAGTAAGTGGCAGCATCTGTCAGGCGTAAGGCGTAAGGCAAATGGGGTCTGGTGCAAGATGCAAAGTCTACGCTCTAACATGCTTGCGGAACACAACCATTGTCGAATCTCTTCATCGTCTTGTTGTCGTTGGCGTGTTGTTGGTGTTGTTATTGTTGGCTTGTTGGCTATGTCGTCACTAGGGTTGTTATCTTTATGCGCTCATCTCATCTCATCTCATCTCATCTCATCTCAAACATTCAACGCTTTGGCAGTAGTCACACCAGTGCCAGCATCCCCATCAACAGCAACCTCATTGACAACGAAAACGACGACGATGGTGCCGACTATAAAGTCGTCAACAATGCCTTCATCAAGAATTTTGTGTTCAGGCAGGCGGCACACAGTGCTCAGGGCATAAAACCGAATGAACATGAACACTTCTAGGTGATTTTATATTTCTCTGTCATTCTGCATGTGCGTTTGTGTGTGTGGCTCTGTATGCATGGGGATAAACAAAGGGAAATACACACACACACACACACACATACACACACATACGTATACTAAAATCTACATGCAAATTAACGTTACGGATATTTTGGTATAAAATTGCACTGGCAATAAAAACAAGAGTGTATTGCATTGCAGCATACTTTTAGGAGTAGCAAATGTAGCACAACAAGGCTTAGAGGTGTTTTCACTGTCAAACTATGTATGCATGTGTGTTCGAGTCCAAGTCTGAGTTTGAACCATATTTCCTTTATGTTTTTTTTCAGCTTTGATGACGACGTCGAGCTTGCCAATGCCATTGGCGCTTGCTTCAAAATGTAAGCGTAAAAGCCTTCGGAATGTGCAGTTTTGTGTGGACAATTAAGTAAGAGGTGGGGAATGATAGAAAGGGTAGTAGATATATGCAGAAGTGATGCAGTGATAGTGGGGCAATTACAAAAAAAAAAAAAAGCAATGAGTGGTCGGGATCAATCTCATGACCGCCTGATCCTTGTAGAAACAAGAAACAATATGGAAGGGTGAAAAGTGAATGGATAGTCAATGAAAAGCGAAGTTGTAGACTAATCTAGAAAGGTAATAACAACAACAGCAACAACAGAGCAAGATAAGTTGACTAAGTACACACACACACACACACACACGCACACACACATTTGGATTGTTGGCTTTGATGACCGCGACAGCTTAAGACAAAAATTACAAACCCAGAAACGACAAAAGTTGTAAAACGAGCCTAAACAAAATACACGAAAAAAAATTTATTTTCAAGAAATAACGAACAAAATTGCAGGGCCATAAGCCCAAGGCTGGAGCTACCATAAACAACATGTTCGCTTGTGCACCTCTAAATGCCAAAGGCATGTCAAAAAAAAATTACACAAAACTTTGCAACGAGCAGTGAAACAACGCTGACAACAGCAACAGCGACAACAACAAAAACAACAACAACAACGAAGAATTGTGTTGGCAACACTATGACATGGCAGCACAGCAGCCACGCCTACTTAACAGTAACAACAACGATAACATACACAGCTACAGCCGTAGCCGTAGCCGTAGCCGTAGCCGCAGCCGCTGCCGCTGCCGCTGCTGGAACTTCATTGTTCGGGTCATTAGAAAGTTCGAAAGTGTTTTTTTCTTCAGCATATTTTCTGCTGTTTGACGGCGTCGAATCGAAGACGCGCCACAGCGGCAGTCGCCGTCTTAGCTTGAGCCTCGGCCTTAGTCTAAGTCACACTGGCAAGTCACCGTTAGGCGTAGAATTTTGACGTGGCTTGCAACACATGCGGTAGCGGTGCAGATGCGGTTGCCAACGACGTCGTCGTCGATGACGCTGCCATTTTGTTGTTGTTGTTAAGTCTTTTGCTGTTGCCTTTTTAATGACGGCTACCGGTTTGCCACGAAACTTGATGCCAGTCGAGTTTAGCAGCGTTACCTTGTGGTTTTATGTGTCAGTGTGGGCGTGCCTGTGCATGTGTATATTTGTGTGTCGCTGATTTTCAGCATAATTTCTGTGTTGCGGTTAAGTTTGTTACTGACATCGGTTTCAGTTACGGTTACGGTCACGGTAGGCACGCTTTGCTCATGAGTTTTTGGCATTTTCGTTGGTTGGTTAACGCCCCATAATGACAGATGGTGAGGTTTGTGCAACGAGTGGGGCATGGTACATATTTAATGTCTCATTTTATATTTACTTTTCATGCACAGCTGTTGACTGTGTGCATTTTTTGCCGGTAGTCACTTATAATTTGCAGATGTTGACCAATTACACCCCTGGGGAGGACATTAGGTCTCTGACTGTGTATAACTGATGTGAAATGGTGGCCTTTGTTCATCCCGTTGGGTAAGGGTAGCACAGTAGACGTGGGGTAGAATGATGTTATCACAGAAGAAGACGAAGGTTCGAAGCATGGTAATTGACGAGTTTCATGTTGCAATGCCCTCTGCTTAGTACCTCGTCGACAGTAGCTAGCTATTCTCTACTTCGCGAAGTTAATAACTAAGTGGATTCTGTATGCGGTTAGTCGCTTTAAAACACACAAATCAGTTGACTATGCATATTAGCACCATATTTTTGGTCCAAATATTAAAGATGGTCGCTTTGCTATAAATGAGTCCAATGCAGTAGCTACGCAAAAAGAGTCCATCTATAAAGAAAACGCTCATTTATTGCCATCTTTGGCTTCGCCTAAACTCCTCCTAAACGAGATATTTGGTGTGTTCTATACCAGTTTTAATATTACGTTACTTTAAGCAGTAGTAGAGTTAATGGGAGCTTGCGTAGGAGATGAATCTAGGTATGACTTTTAGACATGACTTTTTAAGTTGCATTACTCAATCAGGTACTCGGATGTACTACTTACTAAAATTGTGGGTTTTATAGCTTGCCTCTCACTCTTGATGTGATGTATTCTTTTCATTTATAGTTTTGTATGATTTTTGATTAACATAATAAGCTTCAGGCTTACGCTGAAAGGGTGACGTATCTCACGGATTGTTTTAATTTTAATTAGTTTTGTGAACTTTATGAGATGTGCCGCTTTTAAGCTTTTATCTAACAAGTGCTGACTAATAGATACTACAATATGTAGTGTATATGTATCTGTACATCATTTTAGTTCTGGGTGGTTTATTGAATTGAATACCTCAAATTTTTGCTTGCGTTTTAGCAGTTTGATTTCAACATTTTTGAAGTGCTGAAGCGATTTGGAATTTTCCAAAAAGTGACAAGCGAATTTCGGGTGGAAAGAAAACCGCCTCGCAAATGGCAACTGCCATCGGTTTTCAAAAGTTGCAGTGATTTTAGGGTTTTCGGTGATTTCGGTAATTTCAGTGATTTCGGTGATATCATTGTATTCAGTGATCAATAAAAATCACTGAAGGTTTCACTTCTAACGCGTGTGACTGCACACACATGTTTTTAAGTATTTAAATTCTAAATTATTTAAGTAGATCTTGATATAGCCAACCATATTCTGAGCACTGCACGCAACCAACTACTACAGAAGTAAATAATTTCCGACCAACATTATTCGATAAGTAAGTGATATAGCACAGGTTGACAGGAAAACTGGCGGGTCTTATATCTTACCAAACGGCAATTATGTCATTATCATAGAACATTGTTTGATATTGATATTTGACTTATACAAAAAGAAAGGTGGCAGCACCAATAAAGAGCGCTTTGAAAAGTCCAACAATTCATTTTGTGCACACGAACACGAATACGAAGATGTGCATTTGTTTTATTTACATTTTTATTGTGCTCTTATGATAAGAGGTGTCAACGGCAGCAATGGAATACGCTAACAGAGTTGCTTATCTAGACTTGACTATCGCTTTTAATTATATGCGTTCGTTCGTTCGTTCTCTCTGCAATGACTCCTAGCGGTTTACCGTTGAAGCTGACGTTGGTAGGTTGATCCTTCAGTACTGTTCTGCACATAATTTTGAGTTTCGTTTCGTTTCAGTTTATTTTATTTCACTTAATTTTTCGTTTCTTTGGTTCGCGAAAACCAGAGCTCTGATTCTCGTTGTCTCTTCGAGTGTCTCTGGCGGTTGTTCGCTCGCCACTACTTGGTTGGTGGCGGTGGTGGTGGAGGTGTTGGTTAACTCTCAATTTGAATGCGTATGCAAAATGAATGGAAATAAAAAGAAAAACAGAAGCAAAACAAAAACTTCAAAGAAAAACAATCACTTGGTTCATTCTCATGTTAATGCGTCTGCTAGTGCGTTCGCTCATTGTTTCGACAGCGAATCATTCACGCTTGCTGGTTACTTGGCTTGATAGGGTCCGATCTGACAGAACTGAGCTGAAAGCTAAAGGCTTCGACTGCGGCTCGTAGCTGGTCTTGGTTTTGGCTCAGTGATTTCCAAAGTTTTGTCGGTGGTAAAACTATTTAAAATAAATAATTGTGTTGCGTTAAAAAACAATAAAAGCGCTGAAGTGTGTCGAAATGAAACAAGAAAGTAGTCAGGAGGTGAGCAACGCTGGCCACCGCTGGCATAGTAGCTTTTGATTTATATATTCGAAGTACATACGAAAATGACACACAAAAGTTTTTGAATTGTGAAAACGTATGTGTGTGTGTGTGCAAATGCGCGCTACTCAATTACAATATTGGAGCCAAAGCCAAATGTAAAATCCACTACCTCATCGTGTAGCTGATTTTCCACGTTTGCTCATTTGCTCAAAATACGATTGGAATAAACCTTCATGGATGCGTAATCAATATCATATTCTTCCTTTATATATAAAATTGGAAGTGTACCTCTACATCTGTATGTATGTCTGTATGTAAGTCCGCTATAGACGCCGAAACTACTCGACCGATTGCGATGAAATTTTTAGGGAAACTCTAGAAGAGACTATCGAGTTTGTTGCGAAAATTTACTGGAAAAATCGGAAAAATGAATTATAACAAGTTTTAATTTTCTAACATATCGAGCTCATATTTAAGTAGAATGACGCTGTTGGCTATAGACATAAAATTGAAGATCCTGGAATTTCTAGATAGAGTTTTTTTATTTATTAGATATTTTTGAAAGTGAAGTGTATAAGAACTTCGGAGTAGTCAAAGATACATTTTCCATTCGCATAGGAGCTAAGAGAAGATAATTCGAATAAGTGTTTCAGCATAAATTAAATCAATTACCTATTTGGTCCGGACCACCACATTAAGGAAAATTTTCTAACGCTTGTTGTCCACTAAAGAGAGTTTTCACTACCTATGAAATTATTCACGAAGTACCGTCAGACAGGTCTTACATAAGAAATACCAAAATTGGTACCTGATCATTTATTTTTCTTAAGTTATTTGCAGCATTCTGCATCTACAAGGTGATCGGGGGTTAGTATTTCTGTAACCAATGGTGCAAGACTTCATGAACAACCAGGAAAATTTCGCAGGTTGAGTGTAGAAAGAAATGTGTATATATGCTCTGGGATGGTAATGTGCAATAATCTAGTAAAAATATTAGACAATAATAAAAAAACTTCGTTTCGCATATTAATTTCTCTGTGTGTATTAAGTAAGCTACAACCAAAACAAAGCCAATACAGAAAAGAAAAATTAAAATAAATTAAAATAAAAAAGAACGAAACGAATTAAATAAAGGACTTTCGCTCCTCATTTTTGTGGGGAATAAAGAGGATTTCGTAGTTTGACGGCAGTGGATTTCAAGCTTGCATTGCTAACAAGTCAAATTAAAACGTAAATGGTTCAAAATTAGATTTTTGTTGCTATTGTCTTAGCTTCAAACATTAGTTTGGTTTAGCTCAGTACAGTTCAGTTCAGTTCAGTTCAGTTCAGTTCAGCTCAGTTGAATGTAGTTTAGTCGGACGAACAATCGAGCAACGAACGAGCGAACGAGCGAGCCAGCGAAAAGTTTGAGGCGTAGCGCATTTACTCTATACGCAAGCAAACGCAAACACAGACACACGAATGCACGCACGCACGCAGAGACTACATAGCCTAACTAACTGCTAACTAACCAACTGACTGTTAGTCGGTCAGTTAGTTGGACTGTCTGTCTGTCTGTATATCTAACTCACTCTCTGTCACTCTATGTGTTGTTGAAAATGTTTGTTCGTTATTTGGTTGGTTGCTTGGTTGGTTGGGACGACTGCCTGTCTCCCGCTCTTGTGCCTTCTGCCATTTCAGTCAGCTCTCAAGTTAAAAAGTTTTACGTTTGCAATTAAAATGCAGCACGTCAAAAGTTTTGCCAAAAAGTCAGCCGGCAAGTGTTTATAATAGAAAACCAAAAAATGTTAATGAAGATGAGATGCTTGACTAACGTTGGTTACTTGGCTCGTTGTTCTACTGGCCTTGGTCACTGCCAAAGACTCAACTCGCGTCGACACAACACAACACGACTTGAGTTGAGTTGATTTGATTTGTAGTGCTTATATGTATGAAGTTCTGCCTCTACTTTCTTTTTCTTTTTTTGGGGCCAATCTCGAGTGCTGCCCTCGCTGCACTCCAGTGCCTAAGAGAGTCGCCGCTCTCATGGGCGAAAGTGACAGTGCACAAGAACTGAAAAAAGTGTTTCTAAACGAAAAAGAGACGTTTCATAAATGTCACAATGCGAATACACAAGGAACATGCAACAAACTTGTTGCAAGAAATTAAAAAACCTTTTTTTTTTTCATTGGGAACAAAAGACAGTGAGAGTGGAAGACATCGAGACAGAATGCTGGTGTCCAATGGGTTGTGGCAAGAAAAAAAAATAATGATAATAATAATAATAATATTGTATATAAATAAAAATGAATGCCTAAATATGTTGGCAGGCGCTAATCTCGGGAACAGTTGAACGAATTCCTCTAATTTTGGGTACACGTATGATTGTTATCATGGAGAAGTTTATTAGCCTTACGCTTTATTATTAAGACTAACTCAATTCTCACCAAAAATCTCTCTCTTTTTTGTGTGCTTTTGTTCTGCCGCCTATAAGACGCAGGCGTAGAAATTTGGGATAAAGAACTACAAATGGTACAAACACAGCAAATACACCGTCAACTCTTACTAAACATGAACGTGGAGAACGAAATGGAAATGACAGAAATCGGTTATCACAAACCCGTGCAGCGCGTCACACGAATTTTGCAACTTTCAAACCATCTATTTCGGATTGCGATGCATTTCGTTTGGATCTATGAACTCAGTTTGCCCACAGTATAAGGCATTGAAATGCAAAAATTAAGCCGTTGGATTTTGTTGCGCAAATTGCAAAGTGAAAGTATTGCCACTGGTTGCGACATCACAAACTTTGCGGGAAGCAATTGCAAATCAAACGGAAGAAGAAAGAGCACTGCGAATGAGCGAATCAGATAAAGAATGGCTCAAAGGTATAATCTGTACTATTATATAAAATTGATTGTTTGGGATTTGTAGGTAACGCTTAACTGATAAAACACTTAACACGAAACGTTTTTAATTTTTTTTTTCTAAACAACACATTTGCGCTATAGGGGAAAGTGGCATGTTTTCTTGGTTTTATCTGCTATGCGTCTTCTTCATTTTTGTGTTTGTGTTTGTGAGTGGCTTGCAAAAACAGTGTGAGCGTATATTTGCGAAGAAAGTGAGTGTGCTCACTAATGAATACAGTGAGAGCGCACAAGCATTAAAATGTACAAATGTATACTCTCTGTTAAGCACGCACAATGGTATTGCGTTCTTCGTTCTGTTCTTTTTGTATATGATGTTCACCTGGATTGGGCCAGGAGTGTAGCAAAACAACGCTCGAAGAGTATACATCATGAATAACAAGTGTGTATACTCTGTCGTTTACTCTCGGATGTTTTGAACGAACTGTGTGTTGTTGTAGAGTAAGCTCATCGCACTCAAACAGCATGAAATATATTGTGTTTATTGCATACTCTTTCAATGCACCACATACAAGATAGGGCAAAACACAGCGAAGCGAGGCCGGGACGCTAGTAAAAAATTAATAAATAAATCGAAATGTGTAAAAATGTAAGCTAAAGAGTTGTGAAACAAAATTTAGTCGTTAACACAGTTAACAGCTCTGTAAAAGCTTCTCAGTGTAGCCACTGTGACGGCTGTGTTATATGCGTTCCCTCTCATACTATCAGAAGAGACACCGTTGTTGCACAACTTATTATGCACTGTTACTGTGGCACTAAGCCACTCAAGTTGTGCCTTTTTTGTGTAATGCAAGCATAAAAATAAGTTATGCGAAAGTAGTGAATGAGATTAAAAATTATTTAAAAATAAAAATATTATAAAATATAAATTGGGGGAGAAACATAACACGAAGAACAAAAAAAAAATGTGTTAGTATGGGAACGCTATTGCAGGTGCATAAAGACTTTGAACTACTTTCGCTTTGTTCTGTCGTGCAACACACATTTTCCAGGCTTTATTCTAGATGGATGGCATGGTTGCATGTGTGTGTTTTTGTCACATATTTAGGCAATTACTTCTGTTCAGCGGCGGAATTTTCAAAAGCAATTTCTGCCTGCGTCAAGCGTAAGTGATTGACAATGAAAGCTTTTAAAGTTCTATCAAACTATGACATATACATCAAACTATGACACTATGACACAGATGTCTTCATTTTATGCAACGTTGCTTTTTATGCACGCATTTTTTTTTACTTTGTTCTTGTTTTTTGTTCATAAAGTTGCTTAAAATACTATTATTATTTCGGCGAAAACATGAGTAAATTTCGCAGTTGGCATAACTTTGTAAGCTACAATTTGGCAACACACACACACAGACACACACACACTCGTACGCTGTTTGAAAACGTAAAAATTTTTTGGACAGCCCACGCCGCGTATGCGTAATGCGCATTTAATGCCATTGTGACTTCATTCACAAACTTATTATCGCTAACGTTGACAAATTGCTTATGACGTGTTCTAAATTACCTGTACTCATGCGACATAAAGAATGTACCACGTATTGCGCAGCCATTTGGATTCTTCCTCTTCCCATTGAATATCTTCAAATAGTGATCGTAGTTGTTGAGATTGACAGCGCCATCGAAGGTTAGCATTATGATTTGTGGTATCTACGGAAAGATAAAGAAAAATCTATAGTCATATTTTATATGTGTTACTAGCAGATGTCCCGGCTTTGTTCGGGATTTATGCAGTATGAATACATAAACGGCAAGTGAAAAAGTTTTAGTCGCATTGAGCGCGTTTTGGTAGGGCAAAGCCTTAGGCGGTTTTCAGCGACGCAATTGTTTATTTTTGTGTTCATTGTGAATGCAATTGTAAATTGTACCTTGAGCACTAGCAAACCACTACGAGCTTTTTTCGCTCGTATTGTTGTTATTTGGTTATTATTATCAAATTATTTTTTTTAAATTTAATTTATCTTGCTAACTTTTTTCAGGTATAATCTTTATTTACAACTCTCGCGAAGGAGATCGTAATAATTACAGTAATCGGTAATGAGAAGTTAAAAGTTATTACTATTGAATCCAAGCTGATTTTACTTCAATAATTACAATTTTCGATTTATATAAATTGTTGTTGCTTATATCAAGATGCAGAGTATTTGTGGTTTATTAAAATTTCAAGAGTCTTGATGAATTTCTCGGAAGTGGAGGAGAAAATGTCTAGTTAATTGTACAGTTCTGATTAAAAAAAACTTTTTTTATTAAGATTTTTAGTCAATATATTCGAAAATGCCTGCCTAAAATTGAAAATATAATTTAAATTTTTGCTGATTATTGAATTTGTATTTGCAAAGAAGTAATCGAAAATGAGCGAATCATTAATTACCTCTTTATACCAATGCTTATGGAAGAGATTAATTATCACAGCAGTCGCTATCACACAAAATTTGTGACTCATGCCAACCCGCTGGCGACCACCCCGAAATTATAACACAATAAGGCGTAGACTAAAAAGACTGCATCTGCACGATTTCCCACTAAGAAGATACTAGTAGCCTCCCAGTCATGGCCTCAATGGCGCAACTTATATTCATTGGCATCATAGACATCACCGAAGTCACAGTCGAAGCCTAATTTAATATACACGTCATTATTTACAATTCTCCAAATTATGCTATACAGTTCACTGCCATAAATGTTAATGTTTGAATATCAAAAAAAAAAAAAGAAGGATTTTAAATCAGTAATTAATTTGAAATAATAGAAAGAGTTCCTAAACTTTAAAAACCGTATTCTCAGTAAAACAATAAAAGATGTTGCAAGTCAAGAAAATAAAAAAAAAATTGGCAAGGAAATGATTTCATTCTGTAAGGCCAAAAGCTCGAAAGGTTCCAGCAATATTTGACGAAGGTGAGAAAGTAGTCCAGCAGAAAAGGAAAAAGAAAAGGCGGGCATTTCCATTGGGCCCCAGTAGTTGGCAGAACAAAATTTGATCAAAATGTATCCTTAAACAGCTTTCGATTTTGTTTCTGTTAAAGACTTGGATAAGGATGAGAGTGAAGGAGATAGTGAAAGTAAAGTAAATGGATAGAAAAAAGTGCACAGGATAGAAAAATTAGACTGTGGATTTAATCATAAATCTGTAAAGAAAGTGTTTAGCATTTGAAAGAAGCCCCCACCAGCATGTCTTTCATCTCATCATTAAAAATCAGCAAATTTTATACTGTTTTATATACAGCTGAATGAACCCTTATTATGCAACTTAAAAGGCATTTTCATATACATAAATATATATTTGGTATTTGCATATGAAGTGCGTATTTCATGTCGGGCACTCAAAATGGACTTGAAGCGTTTTAAGTTAGCTTATTATGCGGCTCATTGGCGTTGGCAATTTCCTGTCAACTTGAGTGTTGAAATGCAAAAATGCAATTCACTGTGCATACAGAAGAAACTAAACACAAACACAATCACAAGCACAGACACACTTAAACACTTTGCAAATTGTGTGAATATGTGAAGGATGAAGCCATTCGAGTGTCGGCAAATCTTTTTATTTGCTGCCATTGAAATGCGCTCTCATGCGCTCAATCAAACCATCAATTTAACCAATCATACAGTCAGTCATCTATCACCCATTCAACCATTCTTTAAAACATTCAATCAATCAATCAATGAATCAATGAATCACTCAATCAACCGCCAGCACTCAACCAATGCAAAGCAACGCAACGCAACGCAACGCAAGGCAAGGCAATGTATATATAGAACGTAACGCAGCACGACGACAAACCGAAGCAATGCGATAACCAGCCAATGATTGAGGTACTAAGCCATATTTTAAAGCATACTTTTTAGCGCATTGTCGTTTGTCCTTAGCAGGCGTCGTCAGCACAGATTTCTTTCTTTCTTTTTGCACTTTTCATAGTTATATTCGTTTGTTTTCCTTCTTTCTTATCGTCTGTTTTTGATTTTCTATCTGTCCTTTTGTCTCTTTTGCCAAGTTTAAGTTGCTATTAGCAATTTTCTCTAACAATTGTCCCCCTTCTTTTTATATTTGAGTTCATTTCTTTTCGTGGCTGAATGCTTAACCCATAACCGGGAATGAGTAACATATTATTTATACCATACCTATTATCCATTATCATTGCTTTGTGGGGTTGTGGTTGTACTACGGGTTGCTCAGCCGGCTTCTAGCCTTCTTTCTTTTTTTTCCAAGCCTCCTATGCATCTAAGCTGATTTGTTAAACCTACAACGCTTTCCCAATCAAAGCACTTCCCTTTCATTCTTGATCTACTGCATATGGACGCCGCATGTTTGCCTAACTTGTCAAAGCAAGCAGCCAAACAGGCGACTCACATTCGGGTTGCTTCGAAATTTTGGATGGTTATCTATATAAAGGAATAGATCTACTACTAAATTAGAGTCGGTCTACTAATAAACACTTCGCTACTAGTTAATCCAATCTAATCTAATTTTATCTAAACTAATCGAATCATTATGTTAATACAGATATATGGCTTTTTCGACCATTTTTTACCCTACTTAACGTCTATATATATTTAAATGAATAATATATCGTTGGAAAGGTATTGTCCTCTAGATGAGCGTTATGAAATCTTATGGCAATATACCGATGTTACTGCGGGAGAAAACAGGTGACAAAATGTAAATAATAATAAAACAACAACAAAAAGATCGAATTTCGAACACTGGTCGATACGAGTCTTATTTAATGAAATCAAGCCAAATCAAACCAAACCAAATCAATTGAAATCCCCTTCAAATTCCATTCAAATTTTAACATTCAAAATGAACAACAATCATAAATGAGAATCGTGTCATATCTGATCTCATTGTCTTTGGATCTGAGGGAGTGTTCCAATTACTGAGACAATATGACTTTCACATCAAAATTATATTCAGTGTCACTTAGAAGAAGTGGACCCAAAGGATTTTGAGCTTCGAAGCATACCCATTATCTATATAAAAAAAGGCTAAGATATTTTCTTTACCACCAATTTACACCTAAACTACACAGTCGATTTTGATAAAAAAATATAGCATTCAACAAGTTTCCATTTGCAGATGTGCACAATATGCTTTTTAATAAAATTAGTTAGATATTGTGGGCGTAAAAATAATTAAAAGTTGTCACAAACACAACTATAAGAAAATCTCACACACACGCTTTGCATGACACCGATACATTATTCCCCAGCCAGCATTTGGAAGACTCTTTTTATGTCAATCGTTCAAACGTCACGTCTTAGTGACCTCTGGAAGGTATTTGGTAGATAGCAATATTTTATGAAAACAAAATACACTGTCATCGGCATTTTGTTTTACATACACTCGAAATCTGTGTGCATAGCAATAGCATTCTTCACATTATTTATTATGGGAAATTTGACCGATTTTGTGACGAAAACTCATTATTCGTAAGTGTCCAAAATAACGCATCGCCACAGTCATTCTATTAGAAATACATTCACGCCTAATGTTGCATACGAGAAATGCTGATTAAATGCAGCTAACGCAAGAAACTGCACCGAAAAATCGTACTTTGTCTTTTAGTTATTAATTTATTACACAAAAAGCGATCAAATTACCCACAGTGAACCGTTATAATAAGAATGTGAAGAATAAGACTATTCATTTGCTTTGGAATTTGTGCAGTGAGTGGCAGAACTAATTTGTGAATTTTGTGATTTGATTTGATGAGAAGCACTTAATAAATTGTTTTTTTTTTATTGTTTTCCGTGAAAAAAAAATGCAATTGTCTTCAAAAGTGATGTCAATATACCAATTGCCATATTTCCTTACACTGCAGCCTTAAACTGCAGATGTAGCTGTATTGAAGAAGTTGAAAGTCTTATTTGCCTATTTGGCTACAAATAGAGATGAAGCACAGAAATGAAGAAAATAAATAACTCATAAAAACCTTGACGGAACAGGTCGTAGCTCTTCGCGCTTAAGTTAAATATCTGTGCCTTCAGTAAAAGCTGACTTAAGTCTTTTACTAACCCTACCTTTTGTTTCACTTGATGCTTTGAAAGAATTGTATGACAAGATTTTATTTAACGAGGAAATGAGAAATCAAGTGGTGGGTAGAATTTGTTTGTGAAAATCGATGTGCATCTTCTTGTTCTTCAATAATATGATTAAATTGTTATATTCGAGAATCATTTGATTAATCGATTTGGGGGAAACAACATGGCTTCTTTCCTAGGAATGGCTATAGTTCTAATAATTAGTGATGAGTTGGACGTAAATTTAACTTGGTACGGAAGTGCTGAAAAGCCGAGCATCCAAAACTTTTTACAGTTTGGACATAATTAAAGGTAAAGTTGTCTATTATGAGGCAAACTTGTGTTAAAAATTAAAATTAATTATTGTATTTTCTTGATTTTTTAGATGCCAAATTTAAATTCCAAATTTAAGGTTTCTATTTTCGATTTAAACAAATGGCAAAAAAAATTATATTTAGTATAGCTACTAATTAATAAGTAATAAATAAGTCATAATAAAAAACTATTTCTCAGAATATTTTTAGATTTTATTCTAATTGGAACCCAATTACAGAAGAGACTTCTGCGAAAATTGGAGAAGAGACTTCTGCGACACTTACAGAAGAGACTAAGAAGTTACTTCTCGGATGTGTCGCTGTAGTTACACATTTTTCCCTGACACGAGACGCTTCTTAGATAAGAAAGCGTTTATCGCCAGCGATAGTTTTCAACTTCTGACGCGACGTGTTAAGGATTCCCGCGATAGAAAATGCTGGCTGGGTCTTTGTCTCTCTCACAATGTCACACACAAACAATAGAAAGGAAACGTCATATCATTTCTCTCCTGCAACTAACAAAAACAAAACGAGTACTGTGTAATATGTGTTGCTTTATGTGTTCCCACCTTTACAGTATTATTTGTGTGCGTCTTGTTTTCGTTTCTCTTCACCACTTTTTTGAACATATTGGAACGTTGGAATGAGAGAGGGTATGGATAATATTATAAGGGCCACATATACATACGTAACGTTCCGCGTCGTCGTAATGCGTCGATCTTCATATTCTTTTCATTCTCATATCTACTGTTCCCACCTGTTCGGTATGACATAATCGACTGTTTTGACTGTCACTATAGTGGTTGAATTTCCACCTCGGGGCGAGCACTACTAACTTTAAGTGTCTGAATTTTGTAAGGGCTTAGATTCGACTAAATCGATAGCATAGGATAAGTGGTTTCTTAAGCAATCGTGACTAACTCAGCTGTAAGCATTGTGCTAATGTTTTCCTCAGTGCACATCTTCTGATCTTCAAATTTTGGGATTGTCATAAAATTGTTTTCATTTTTACTACCGTTTTCCCTTCTTTGGTTTTCCTCATTATAAGACACGTTATTTCTCTGGTTTTTTGGTGTTGCTCTTTTGATGTGGCCCTCACAAGCTTCGCATTTTAGTTGCATTTCAGCAGCAGTGCTGGAGTCAGTGGAGTTATATCGCATGCTTTTTTGAAATGTGAGTCGGTTGTGTGTGTGTGTGTGGGTCTATGTGTTTTTTTTTTGTACGCCATTTTCATTTTCATACTTTGTTCGAACTGAGTTGAGTTAAGTTGAGTTGAGTCGACTGAGGGGCCAAAGTGCAACTGCATTTAATATAGAAATTATCTGAGCACATAATACGAGTGCACACATTTAAGCCAAACTAGGTCGCCACCACATTAGGGGCTATCAATGGCCAAGGAGTAAACACAAAAACGCAGCATGCTGGAGGACGAATAATGAAGGACGATAACTGAAAAACGAAGAATGATGTAAAAGTTGTTCAGTTTATAATGGTCAGCCGACAGTTGATAGCCACAAAAAGCAACCAAAACAAGAAAAGAAAAATATATATTAATACATACGTAGCATATATATAATATATATATATATATATATATTTATAAAATGGGAAGAATAAAAATGATTCAATGTTGCAGAAGCATTGCTGAAAATTTATTATTTTTTAAAATTTCTTTTTGCTCCAGCATTTGGCGACATTTTTTCACTTATTATTTTTGCAGTGTACTGAGTCGATGTTTTTTCTTAAATTGTATTTTATTTTATTTTTGGATGATAAAGAGGTTAAGAAAAGCTTTTTTGATGCTTTGGCTTTGTGCGGAAATGCAAGCATTGAAATATGCCTTTCAATAAAAATTTGTTGCCGCCAACTGCAGCGAAAAAATTTAGGTGAAGAGAAGAATAACAAGGGAAGTGGTATAAAACTGGTAAAGTAAAATGAAACGAGTCAAAGAAGCGAGCAAAACTGAATGAATGAATAAATGAAAAAAATGATAAAGCGCAAATCCCAATTTGCTTGTGGACAACCGCAGTTGAAACTCAACGAATAAAAGAACGAACGAATGCAGGCGACATGAAGCCAAGTAGACCAAGCAGGCGAAGCCAAGGCGGACAGGGCCAGTCGAAAATGTCGCTTGATTCGACGGTTTGCTTGTTGAACAGCAAAATGAACTTTAAACTGATCAAAACACGACGACCCATGACTCCACTATTCGAGGGCTTCATATACGGCTACCTTTCGCACGTTGGCCTAGAGCACTTTTGTGTTTTGCATATTTTAAGCGACTCAAGTGGCAAACGAAGACTTGGTTTGAGGCCATTTGCGAGGGCGCACCTATTTTAGCGTTGCCATATTGAATTTATGCACTCATCCTTTTTTCATTTCAATACGCACAAACTGCATCCAGCTGGCCTTGGAAGCCAGCGAAATGTCGCTTCTGTATGCCACCTTTTACTTATTCATTCCACCAAAAACGTTGGCATTGTGGCACGCTTAAGCCTCTGTAGGTGGAAATGTGGTAAGGCTGGCATCATTTTTCATTGCATTCAATGCTTGAAAGACTAGTCCTCCTTTCGGTCGTAGGTTCTGCTTCATTGGCAACACTGTTGCTTGCCTGCTTGTCTGGCTTGCTTTCTCTTTCAGTTTTGTATTAATCGACGAGGCTGCTTTTGATTATGACAGAGATAGTGTTTGCGTAACTATTAGATTCACAGGGAGAGATAAAGAGAGATAAATTAATGTGGCGTGAGTGAGGGTGGGTGCGGGCTTGTGTTTACTGTCATTATTGCTTGTGCTTTAAGTGCTTTGATGCACTAAGTGCCGTTGCACTCAGCTCTCTCATTCAACGCATTTCAATCACCTTACCTTCTTGTTGGCCAGGAGATGAGGTAGTAGAGAGTTGACCACTTGCTAGGTTGCCAGTGCTCGGCTCAATCGTTACACTATCCGCATTTGGTAATATCTTAATGGAATTGCTTTGCGTTCATTGCGTTCGCTTCATTCACTTGTTCGCTTGCAGGTTCACGTATCCTTTTGCTGGCGTGCTCATTCATTCGTCCATCTATCCTTCATTCATTCATTCTTTCATTAATTTAGCACATTTATTTGCCACGTCATTTCCTTAATCGCGCCGACTCTACATGCTTTCGCTTTGATTAATCGCCAATGCCAACGGCGTTCCGTTCGTCGGCTTCTTCCTTACTTCATTATTAGGTTCGCACATCCTTTCGCTCTTTCAGTGCCATCTATCATATGTATTTGATATTGATCCTGTGTGTATGTAACCATTCTGAAACCGTGAAAAATATGCGCCCACAAAACGAACCAATACATGTGTCAATTTTGCTGTTGTTTTCGCAGTTTCTATCACTAAAAACACAGTGGAGTCTGAAAACGCCGAAATCACCAATATCAACGAAATCACCAAAATCAACAAGATCAGCGAAAACACCGTTATCACCGATTTCACCAAAACCACTGAATACAATAAAAGCACTGGAAATATTTAAATAACGGAAAATACTAAAAACACCGAAATCATTGAAGGCTAAAATCGCTGTAATAACTGAAATCGCCTTAATTACTAAGATTACAGAAACTACAAATTCAAAAATTCAAAATACAAAATCGCCGAAATTACTAAAATAAGTAAAATCACCTAAATTGTTAAACAAAAATTCTGAACGGAAATCATCACAAAAACACTAAAACCATTAGAATGATCATAATCACTAAAAATAATAAAATCTCTAAAAATACTAAAATCACTCGAATTACTGAAATCACATGTCTAAATGACCAGTTAAAGGGAGTTAGTGTAGTGTGGTATAAGGGGCTATTGGTGGCATTTTTGAATCTATGGTTCAAAATTATGTTAGAGCATTGGTTTTCGTTTGCAGAGCATTCCATGGCATTCTTGAAGTTTTATGACAGAGGTATTCAGTTTATTACTCGATGGTTAGGATAATTCAATATGCTCTGTCTACAATTGCTGCTGAGAGTAATTATTTGTTGAAACACCATAGACATTATGCGATTACGTTGCTGGGAAGCTAATATACCAGCATGCAACAGCTAAACATCGTAGGACCTTGTTTTTAGAGGGTTTGATCTTCTTGATGTTGTTGAAAGGATTTTTACTTTGCTGTTGAGCTATAATTTTCTGTGCCAATACAATTTCCTCAGCTCTGAATAGCAGCAGGCAAAGGGTCATATGTTGGCTTAGAAAGGATCCGACCGACATATCGAACTTGAATTCCTTGCGGAGTGATTGTAGAAGCATACGCTCTTATGTAATATCAGATTTATTAAACTTTCTACTTTATATAAGAAGTAATAACCATCTAAGAGATTTTTATATAATCACTGATATGGTAGATAACTTGTCTTCATATTTTATATATATTTATACATAAATATTTATACATCTAAATATCAAATTCAACTGTATGAAAAATGTTTTAAGAAGTTCTCACTTAATAATAATAGAGAGACGAATTTTGATGAGCATTTATAAGTCCATACAGCCGAACTACGCCTATGACGCTTGGGACTTGGGAATTAACTTTCTCACTACGCATTACAAATAGTGCCTATGCGGATGTGTTTCTGTATGTGTGTGTGTAAGTGACAAGCAACATGCCGGTGCGTATTAGTTGCGGTTAATAGTACAACAACAATTACATAAACATGCTTAAAACGAAGCGAATTCAACGAGGCTCAAAAGTGACGATTGTGCCTAACAAGCGCACATTGGGCGTCATGTTGTGACTCCATTGTGTGTGTGTGTTTGTGTGTGTATTTATGTTTGGCAGTGTGTTTTTATAAAATCGGCTTCATTTGGTGGCAAATAAGCGAACCACTTAATTTCCAAATTGAAATGTCTGTCCTTAGTGTCTGTTTGTGCGGCTGTGTTATTACTGTGCTGCTTTACATGTGTTTCCGCTGCAAAACAGTTTTAATTTTTCGTATACGAAAGGGAAAACATGTGATTGTGTGTACGAGTATATATGGTTGTGTGTGTGCGCATGAGTATTATAATAATTAATATCATCTCAATTAACCACAAAGAAGCGGTTAATTTGTGCGCACTTTGCTAACATTTAGCATAGTCGGCTGTTGTTGCCATTTCTTGGCAGCTTTTATTGTTGTATATGCAAGTATACACACAAATGTAGAACACGTACATCTATCTAAGCTCGACTCATTTACTCATGCATGAATCATATTTCACCGTTACTGCCATCATCGTTGCCATCGTTGCGGCAGTCACAGCTGCCTGAAGCACTGAAGCTTTGACTGCGTGCTTTACTGACAGCAGCTCTGTTTGTGTAGCATACTTTTTGGGTCTGGTTACAATTTCTGTTGCTCAACTTTTTGTTGTTTGTTCAACGCTTTTATGTTTCTGGTAGTGTTGAGATTGAGGTGGCACTGAAGTAGCAGTTAAAGTTCACGCTGCGCTAGTGCGGTGGTGGCTACGGATATTCGTGGATTTAGAGTTTGTACACAACGGAACTGCCTTGAGGGTATGAAACGGTTTGAATAGGTGTATTGTACTAGTTATTGCGAAATTGTATTCAAAATTAATTTGTCTACTTTTAGTTGACTGAGGTGGCTGTTATTGTATTGTAGCTGTTCCTGCTATCAGCATGTCTTTTTTATTTTTGTATTTTTTTGTTTTTAACTTTTGCGGGTGAATCGCAGCGGTTACTGTTCAGATGCGCTGCGCTGTGGTGTTGAGTTGAATCGGCTTGAGTTGAGATACAACATTTCCAGTTGCTAAATGAATTATGTGTGTTGCTTAGCTACACGGTGTAGTTTCGAAAATTAATTTTCGTTTAATTGGTAGATGAAAGGAGCATAAAATTAACTTAGTGCAAAACTAAAGTCATCATTTTGTAATTAAATAAATCGTAATTTAGTGTTTTCAAAATCATTTGTTGGTGTTTTTAATGCGTTTATCGCAACGTTTACTTATAAGCCATATTTTATGTAATTTCATTCGAAGAGGACACCAAAAGTGTCGCCGGTTTAACGACTCTCGTCCAGGCCACATACAAATGCCTATGTGAAAAACGCGTCAATTCCAGATTTATTCCACATACACCCAACGATTGGCCTTGCGGTTTATTAATCGTCAATGCGAATGCAAGATGAATCGGAGAATGTATACGCTTGAATTGGAACGCAAAATCGGTTCGAATCCTTTCCTTAATTATCGTTTATTTAATCACATTATTCATCAGCTTCTCAGCGAGTCTTCTTCTACTACATACAGGGGTATCAAAGAAAACTCTAGAGTTTTCGGCTTCGGGAGTTTTGCACAACTCTCGGCAAAACCGTAGGTGTCACAGAACTTCGAGAGTTTTCGGTTGTTGGAAACATTTTTATCCAATGCCCAAACCGTTTCAACTGAACGTTTTGCTTGACGTAATAGGGCTGTTAGCACATACAAATATTCTTCTGAAATTTATTGTTCGCATTATTATTAATATTTTTACAAAAAAACGGTAAAAATGTATTTGCCATTAAAGAACAATTAAGAATGAAATTATTTCAATTGTACATTTAAATTGTAAAATAAAATATTTAGATATGTTCCTCGCGCCAAATTTAACAACATACGTGACAACTTCTTTGTGCAATAATTCAATGATATTCTGTGACATTCACTTTTCAATGTTTATTTGTTTACATAATGTTTGTTTAAATAATGAATTTTTTCTAAAATATTGCCTTGTTGAGCTGTTCAATATTTTCCTCTGCAAAAAATCATTTATCTATAAATATTTTTAGGAAAATAAAAAGTGTTCTTACATTTTAAAATCTCGCTTTTCTGCTAATAAATTTCTTCCTCTTCTCAACTTCGTATTCACATTCCGATTTTTGCATTTGGCAACATACCAACTTGAAACTAGTTTTGAATTAACTTTTACTTTAAATGCACAGAAAATACGCGATAAATTAACATTTTAAACATAACAACGTTATTATTAATTTTATTAGTTCAATATACAACACAATTTATTGATCTATTCGATAAAACCAGATCTTCGTTTTACATTTAATTAAACACGAGTGTGCATCTCTATTCTCGATTGGGTTGCCTACTAAAGACGGTTTACTAGACAGTTTGTAAAATGGTAAATTAATTAAATAAACCAATTATTAAAAAAAAAAAAAATTATGCAGATTACTTTGAAAAAGAATAATATATCCATTCGTATTATTGGTTTAATTAAAAAAGCTGTTCTTATGAGTGAAAACAACCAATTATTCCAACAAAGCTGTGGAGGTTTTGAATCCTACCGAAAGGGTTTTCTGTGACACCTAAAATCGGTGTTCGGGCGGAATTGATGGGAAAGAGTTATCTGTGACATCTCTGATAGTCTCGGTTGAACTTCAAATTGTGCGGCATTCTTGTCAAATCTCATCTATTCAGAAATTCACTTGGATGACTGGCTACTTTATCTGGTGCAGAGGTGCAATCGAACGTCATAAATGAATGCAACTATTCAGTGATTTGCCTTTGAATTGTTATATTCAAATTGCCTACGTCGTTATTCTTCACTGCTAAAATGACTTGTTCCCTTAATATTCGGAACCACTTTAATGAATTTTTTCCATTGTCATTGTTTAATAATTACTTGGCAAACCCATCCGCCGATTGGCCACTTTGTAACGCATATTGCATATTCGATTCAATGCTCATTGTTCCGAAGTCGACCAATACATCTGCGGCGTAGTTGACTGCTGGATCGTATCTCTACGCCAAACGTTCACTTCCAATTTGTTGACATTCCCAATTATTTTGTCGGAGTCAGTCGTTTTAGTCGAAGTCAGCTGTCATAGTAGGTCACACTTCAGAAATTCTTATTCCATTTGAACATAACCACTGACTCCGTACTTCTTCAGTCCTATTGACTCGAAGAATTTGTTTTGGGTTTGCTCTGAGCGTACGCGAACTGGTATTTTTATTTCGGCGCCTCACTGCACAGTGAGCCAAACGGCCAATCTAGGGGAATTCAATTAATATCGGCAAAAGTACAGGAGTTACACATAATCTATTATGGGGATATAGGCAAGGAACTTAAACAAAAAAAAATTTTTTTTAACCAATTTTTTTTATTCAGTTTTTATTTCAAATTTTTTACTTACTAACTAATTTTTTGAAATTTCTTTTTCTTTATTTAAAAAAAATTTTCAATTTTAAATTGCACTGGTGGCATTTTTCTATGGAAGTAAACCACTAACTGTACCACTAGTATATATGTACATATATAAATTAACGGCAAACACATTTTTGTGTTCCCTCTCGTGCTTAAACCACTAAATCGATTTTGATAAAAAAATAACTTATTGAAAGCTATTTATGAAGGTTGGGCCAGTTTTTTAGATTAGAAAAGGTGTTCAAGATAATCGTGTTACAACAAGAATAACAATACACAGCCGTTGATGTTGTAAGCGCAACAGAATAGGAGAACAGAGAGGTTTGTGTGCATCTCTCTGCTGTTCTATCGGTTTTGTGAGGCCTTGTTATTGTTGTTGTTCCCTTTCCGTTTCATACGCAACGTGGGGAGAGATCAAAATTGTGCATTTGCTCTTTCTTTGTTGTCATTAACTTATTAGTGCTGCGTTGCTCATGAGTGAGTGAACCAAAAAGATTTGTTCACTAAACTGACTTGTCCTTTGCTCATTTGTGTAACGGTCGCCCCCAAGAGGGCAGAACTGCTTAACGGCTAAGAACTGTAAGAACTGCCCTGTGTGTCAGAATGCAGCTCTGCGTGTAAAAGTTCAACTCTGCGCGTCGATGCAGTCCGTAGATTACCTGCGCTAGAGGAGCAACTTTGCGGAAAGTCGAATTCGTATATTTCAATTTCAATTATTATCTTTAATAATAAGAAAATATAAAACCAATGCTACAAACGTTTACACTTGTTCCTTATGTTTACTAAAAAAAAAACTTTTTTCCTTTTACTTATAAACGCATGTACTTTTGCCACAGATTTCGTTTCGATTTTGAAATATTGAAAACGAATATTAATATTATTTTGCAATAAAAACAATAATAACACTTCCGGAGGACTTTGTCAATAATCATTGCATACAAGGCTTGTCCTGACAAAACGATTGAGCTGATCTCATAACTTGATATTACACACAGTCGTCGGCATATGTATTTTGACAAACCGCACTGTAGAATTTTCGTCGTTCTCTTACTCTTTAGCTTAATGTAACGAAACCTTTCTCTAGCTCTATTCTTTGTACTAATATTTATCAATAACCATGCCAAATATTTCGGCGATTGCTTTATGCATTCTTATTCTGAAGAGAAAAATGCAGATTGGGAGAGAATTTTATAACGGCATAAGTATTTTGAAATCACGCGATTTTGTCAATTTTCACATTTCTAGTTAAAGTTCGGTGCATTGTGGTCGTTGTTTTTACATATTAATCATACTTAATTGTAAAAAAACACAGAAGTTCGGCCACAAATAAATAAATATGGGGAAAATATTCAAATTGAGTGAAATTATCAGAACCGAAATTGTGACAAAATTTAACTTGGGTATTTCCGTGATAAATATTGCCAAGGAATATAAGTTGTCGCGCCAAACTATTTATTATCAAGTAAATAAATATAAAAAAACTGGACAACTTACTAACCTGCGTCGATCAGGGAGAAAGCGCAAGACTACAATCGATGGGGATCGGATGATCGTGCGGCGGCGGTATTATGTTCTGTGTTTCCATTTCGTTCAATGGCTTGGGTGACTTGGTTTTCGTTGATGGTTGAATGAACTAAAATAAATATTTGATGATTTTAAATGATCACGCATTTCTATCTGGAATTCGTCCTTCAACAGGACAACACGCCTTGCCATAAGAGCAAAATGATCAAAATATTTTTGACAGACGTTGGGGTGGAAACGTTGGATTGGCCAACCCACAGTCCCACAGTGTAATTGAAATTGTTTGGCCATACATAAAATTAAGACGAGCCATCGATCTAACAAGAACTAGACAAGAAACAATCGCAGAGGTCACAAAGAAGTGTTTCCGAGATTGCGCCACACTTTTTTCAATCCCAGGCGGATTCCGTTCCAAACCGACTCCAAAAAGTGACAAGTACTAAGGGAGGATACAATTTTTATTAATATTAATATTATTCAAAAAAATGTTTCAAGTTGAAAAGTAATCCGTTTCTTTAAACACCATGATCTAAAATACTTATGGCATTGACTAAATTCTCAAATGGGTATCAAAAAGATACCCACATCATTTAAAATGAATATGAAATGAACTTTATCTTTTTACAAATAAGTACAACATACCTTACTCTAAAATTTCTTTTAGATTTTTGCATTTCATACATTCGACATAAAATAAAAAAAGCTAACTTTCTGACATATCAAACTTATAGTATATATGTCGACGACTGTCCATGCGGAAAATCATTTTGACTTATTTAGATTATAAACAACTTTTATTGAAACTCTTTGCCTTTTGTTTATAGCATTCAATTGAAAATCGCTGCAAAAGACGCATATTAAATCAAGCAGCAAATAAATAAATGCAGTTATTAAACAGGATGTTTACAATAACAACAAAAGCAAGTACAAGAAAAAATGGGCTCGAACGAGTTGTCGTTAGCAAACAGTGGCAGAAGAGTCGAAAGACCAACTGAGTGCTGGTACTAGCATCAAGAAAGAGGACGTTGTACAAATAGAAGAAGAAGAAGAGAAATATGTAAATAAAAATGAATACACTGCAAGAAAAAAAAATTCTTGTAAATAAAAGAATCGCTGTTCGAACCAGTTTCAAAGCTATGCATAAGTTGCTTAAAGTGGTTTGTGTTATCCTTGAACTGTGTTAATGTTTGCATCTGATTTACTAGAACACGCAGGGTTTTGGTAACCTCGAAATTACTAAAAAAGATAATCTTGAGTTTTACACTTGAAGTAACTTGGGCAGCTGCCTTGTTTTTGGGATTGTTTTACTTTTATACTCACTAGTATTTGCAAATGTTTTTATTTAAATCACACACTGAGTCATTTAGGTACTTTGCTAGTAAATAACATTTTATTTATTTTAAAAATAATTTTTTTTACCACGTCACCGAAGCAAACTGTTTCTCCAAAACGGTTTCAACTTCAGACTGGGTCAGACCACAACAAATCCTGAGATCCAGACTTCGGAGCGGCTCATAACTTTATTAAAAATATTACAAGCAAATCACTAACGAACAAACCAAATTTCCGGCGTCTGAGTGGATGTGCCTCGTTTTTCATACAGTGTGCAACGTGCTTAGATGTCACTCCCACAGCGCGGATAGCTCACATAGCCTCGCTATTGCTTGCCCGGCAGGAAAATATCAGAGCAGCAGCGATAAAAGCGCAAGGCAAATAAATTTCATACAGCGACACGCTCGAAAAGGACACACAACGTTGCTTCTGGCTATTGTCAGAGTGGGTTGTTTTTGCTGCCAGACGGTCGGTCGGTCGGTCGGTCGGTCGGTAGGGTCGGTCTTACAAGGAGCATGAGGTCCGGCTGCGCACATTGCAAATAAAAGCTGTCAATGCGTTTTATTTATCGTTTTGCAAATTACCATACAAAAAATAATACAAATCCGCCGGAACGAAAAGAAGAAGAGTAAAATCCGAGTTAAAATAAACGTTAGCGCAGCGAATCGAAGGCAGATGGGGAAACCATTGGCTGGATAAACGCCTTAGCAAAGTTACATTGTCGTTGTAGTTGTTTTGTAGTGATTGAATCAGTGCTTACCTTTTCAGCTTCCAGTTCGCCGGGTATTTGCGTACCGTCCTTGGAACAGAAGCAGTACGGTAGTTGGCACTCCTCTGTATTGCAACGTTGGGCGGTGTCCGCTGGTGCGTCTGTCGCCGGCGCCGGTGCTGTAAAATAGGAGCGAAGAGAGGCGTGAGACGAGTTGCAAACAAGAACTTCGTTATTATTTAATGAAATTATATGCAAGCGATCAATGTCCGGTGCAGTCGGCCACATCTCACGGGTGATTGGCCTGAGGTCAATAAGTTCGTAAAGTGTAAAAACTCGAAAACATAAAAAAAAAAACAACAAAATAAAAAGAAACTGAACAGAATACATTTTTCGCTAAAGTAAGTCGTGAACAATGGCTGATGAAGGCGGCACACAGTTTGCCCTGTAAAGTTCCGACTAACCTCAAAAATTCAAGTCATATGCTAAAATAATTTTAATCCATTAAAATTGCTTTAAGTACTGTCCAGTAACACATCCACTCTCACATACACAATTTCACTCAACTTTACTTAATTCACTTGTTCCTTCTTTTGTCAATCATAGTCATCACTTACAGCTCGAAGTCCTTGTTTTTTTTTTCTTCTTTTGTGCGGTAAGTAATAGCTTTGATTAAAGTCAAGTTTACTCACTGAGTGAATAGGTGTGTGTATTACTTCCCAGCAAACCATCAAACTCTTGTAGGAATACGAAAAATACTCCTAAGAGACTCCTGTTGTGCTGAATGTAGAAGTCATATATCTATTAACAAGGTCATATATATATTATTGGTTGACTCAATCAACACTAATAAATTCATTAATGATAGCAACACACAAAATTTATCTCTCCCCACATTGTGTATGAAACGAAAATGGAACAACAACGAAACCTATAGAGCAGCATGCTTCTATTAATGACTGTGTGTTGTTATTCTTATTGCAACGCGGTTATTTTTATCACCCTTTTTAACCTAAAAACTGGACTGCTTTTGATAAATTTTTAATGTGGCACCTTTCCATTGTGAGTGGTGTGTTCTCTCTTATTAATCATCTGTTTTCTTCTCACCAAACCCGTTCCATTACATTGAAGAAGAAAAAAAAAGCCGTTTAGTGAACGACTATTGCGCACTAAACTTTCGATTTTGAGTTAATCTTATTTTTATTATTTTTCTTCGTCGCAGGTTGTCAAGAAGATGTCCTACAGTTGACAAATATGTTGTTTCACTTTGTAGTAATTTGTTGGTGGATTGGTGCAAATCCTGTCACAAGGATATTTTTTTAGCCGGTTACCGACACATTCACAATCACTTATGTTCCAAATATTCTGATAGCAATTTGCAGATGATGCCCCTCTGTTTCTTCTGCTCTTTTCCATAATGGCTCAGATGGTGGATAGCAAGGTGGTGATGAACATTTGTATTTTTTGGCAGGGACGGCGCATGAAGTATGTGTTGGTATCTTACAGGATGAGCCCCCTTTTAACTTCATGTCGTTGCAATCACCATAACCGCTATACAACGGCGCAACATTCGTTTTGCCTTTTATAACAATGATTTTCAATGAACAAGGATGACATTCTGATGGTGTTGATGAATTGCAACAAAGTGGCTCTGGTGACCGCCTCCTATGTGGCAGCGAACGGATGAACGCCATCTTTGTCGTCCGCCCTTGGAGCACAATTTGATCATCATACCGTAGGAAAAATATGAATTGAAGTCTGCAATCGCAGTGGAGCTAAAAATAGCTCTAACAGACATGTTGGGTTTGGCTATTTAATTACAGATTAATTAGGATGGTTTTAAGTTTGGTAAGAAAAAAAAATTAGAACGAAAACAGCTCGATGAATAACGAAATAAAAATTAAAAAAGGACCATTATAGGATCACTCGTGTTTCTGTCTGTCTCAGTTTCGCAGCCAATTTGCTCCAAATCTAATAAAAGGGCTTGTTGCAAGGTTTTCAAACATATTCTTTTTTATAATTTTAAAATAAATAGTTTTAAAGTTATCTAGGGAAATAGATAAAAATTGACCGTTAGGTTGAGTTAGGTGAGTTGTGAATAGAGTACAAAGAAAATCGAATATATATTCGGTAATATATTCAACGTACCGAACCATCTCCACGCAAGGTGAACTCGTACTTGGCTAGATTTTTAATACCCTGTATGTTCATATCTCTTAAAAAAATCGTTTTTATATGCAAATAAATTTAAGACTCTTTTAAACGCTTCAAAACCCATCTGAATATGAACTCCTGGAAATATGAAAAGCTTCGAAATTAAATGAAATACTTTTCTTAGAAACTCCTCCTCCAGTCCGCCATTAATAAGAGTCCTTTTTAGGAGCACCTCGAAAACGGTTTGCTGGGTCTCAGCGCAACCTCTCATGAATACAAATTGCCCTGTGACAATTTGTGCCAATTGAATCCGGTTCTAAGAATATTTTTACACCAGCTGTGTTGACTGCTACGGCGTCTGCGAAACTTGTCAAGTGATGATGATCAAACGTGTACATGCAATGGGCCAATCTACGAACTATCGAAATACGATTTGATTTAATATGACACATATTATATATGTATGTGTTGGTAGATCAAAGCATTTGAGTTGCGTTTCAGTAGAATGAGGTGAAAGAACGATATACATATGTATGCCTCTTGAACGTGGCACGTATCGGTTTGCCAGATGTTAAACATTAGTGATGTTTCTGGGTAAAGCTGCTCAATTACCGTTTAAGTTGATTGCTTTCACTGGTGCAGTAATACGGCAATGCCACCGGTATATCACGGCACATCACGGCACGGCACACTAATACACAATTCATGTAATTCTATTTCATTCATCAGCAGCAAATCCAACTGCGATTTTTTGTTGTCTATTTCTGTTGCCTTTGACTTGGCATGGACTGTTCTCAGGTAGAGCGCTGTCTTAGCAACATACTAAATTAGCATTATTTAAGAGTCTTTCCGCTCGTAAAACTTGCGTGCTTCATGAAAGGATAATGCAAGATTTATCCCTGATGTGTCGCTGTGTTTTCGTTTGATGAGATGAGTGCACATGAAGTGCTTATAAAAGATAGTAAAATCACGCGGTCTCCCTCCCACTCCCACTATAAATATAATAATCATCCTCATTTAAAGCATGACAAACATTTCAGGTGACTTTATTCATTTGGGCCATTAAATAGCAAATAAACCTGCAAAACCAACAAGAAACTCACCAACAGACGGCAGATACAAACACAATCACACTTTTATAAACACATGCATACATATTGACACAGACACAAATTAAGTTAAGTGCTTGTGTGACTATGTTTGGGTAGCTGTGTGCTTGTGAGATTTTTCACGCTTCATCGCTCTACTCGATAAAATTTATACTTGCATTTGCAGCAATTTGATTTAATTATGGCTTAAATATACTGACGTACAACGAAACATACCCCCACACACACTTATGCATGTGTGTATGAGTTTGTGAAATATGTTTTATAATGTTGCCAGACATGACTTTGTTAAATCATAGCGATTTAGCTAACTGAAAACTTTGTAAACTTGAAACTTTAAAACTTGGCTTTGTATCTCTGCATCTTTTTTTTGTATTGAACTCTTTTTATACAGTTTTTGTACCATATACATTTGTCGAAATCGTTCGATCTATCCGTCACATACGAAATACCGATTCAAAGACAAGTTCTTATAAAATAATTTTTAAATTCTTTCACACAAATTCTGAATTACTAAATTGTAGTGGCAGCATACCTGGTATTGTCAGAATTTTCAGCTTCCTAAAATTCGAGAAACATTTTATAGGTTTAAGCTTCCCCCACTGAAACAAGTTTTCGTAATTTCGCTACGCCAGATATTATCCACAGACAGCTTCGAAGCAGCTAACTGGAAGACCTTTAATTCACTTTAATTCACTTTCATTCACAAACGCTCAACATTTCGAGACCTTACATGAAAAATAATGGTTCGTTTAGCTTTATAAAAATTCATAGTTACCAAAACATAAATCAAATATATGGATTTGTGATCAAACACGGGAACATTAACTCAAACGCTTTACTGGAGTTTGTGTAAAATATATTAAAGAAGAGTATTGCAAGTTCGACAACACCGAAGTTAACGTTTTTCTAATTTATGTTGAATTTTATTTGAAAATTATCTATTGAAGTGTGCTTGAAATCTAAAACTCCGACAAGTTGCATATTAATTTATATTTTATTTAACCTAACCCGTATTTAAACTGCTCAAAAGAGCCAGGAATATGAAAACGAATTCAAATTAAAATTAAAACTTTTAAACTCACTCTTCACTAAGTTGTTCTTTAATAACAGTAAAATTAAAATATATGTTAGTATTAAAAAAAAATTAAAAAAAAAATTTTGCGTATCCATTACCGGAAACGTCAAAGAAATTTGTTGTTTCTGATTTGACTTCATTATGTTCTACCGTTGTAAATCATGTTTCCGCAACGTTGACCCGAGGCTGATAATCACTGTTCATTAAATGTAAATGCAGATATGATTATCAAAAAACTCCTCACGAAGTGTAGCAGTAAATTTATTACTATTGGCGACCTTTGCTTCAACAGATTTATGAGCCGAGTTTGAACTACTCATGTTCATTTGTCCGTCTATATGTTTGTATTCCAGCAAGTCATTCACTATTTGAACTATATAGCTGAAATTTTGGACGAAGGAAGAACCTCCAATATTCCCATAATTTAAAATCAAATTTTAAATAGAAATTTTTATTTTTCTATGGAAGCTGAAACTTGAACAAAGTATTTGAGTATAGCCTGAACATTTCTGGTTCTTTGCAATACAATAAAAAACAGATATTTGAAAGGACAATACAATGACGTTATAGATTTTGGCCTTGACAATTCGAAAACCTCAAATTAGTCGAACCTATGGCCGCCATAAAAGCTTATGGGGTTATTTTAAAGTTTTTCAAGATTTTTTTATTTTTTTTTAAAGTTGGGTGTATGTACTTAATTTTGGGCCATGCAAATACATATTTGTTGAAAATTCTATAGGAAAGTGTATATTTTATAAGAACGCAATTCCCGGTTTGAAGGTATCTAGCGGACATTCCAGTAGAACTATATAAATGTCAGTAGTAAGTGCAAACCTAAGACACCTTTTGATTACATATCTTGTACTTCAAGCATGAAGACTATAATAACGGAGTTAATGTACTTTCTTGTATTATATATTTTGCTTTTGCATTCGTGTGTTATACAAAAAGGCAAGAATCAAAATCGAGAATGTAAACTACTACAATCAATGTCCATTCCAATTTAGAGATGTCAAAGCCACTCAACACGTTCCTCTGATTGTCTGTTACACTCCGCGCAGAGGTCGTGAGCTTGTCTTCAACACATATCAGCTGTTTTTCTCAGGGCTTCGCAGAATTAGTTTCAACTAGGCTTCGCCCAGAGATTTGAAAACAGCCGCGATTATAAGGAAAAGTCGAAGAGTATTCATTCATTTAGAGCTTACATTACTCTCTTAAAAAATGGTGAGATAGACTAAATCGGCATGATTAGATTATTAATGAAAAATATTTATAATTTTCTGTATTTCTGTACTTCTACACAGTTGTTGTCTGTTTAACTTATGTCGCGTAGCATATTGCTGTTGGCTTGCATAAACTAAATAGCAAAGGAATGGACGTAACAAGCGGATTTATTCGCCGGCAATAAATAAATTAATGAAAAAATTAAATATATTTTATAATCGCCAAAACAAAAACGAGCCCATAACAGAATGGCTGTGTGCATTTCGTCTATATTCCTATGTATCAATGCAATAAAAGTACTAAGAGCCATAAACAAAAAAAAAAAAAAAAAAAAAACACAACAAAAGTACTTGAAGTGATAGTACGAAATCAATGGAAGCCTTGTTGCCACATTTCAAACTGAAAGAAAACAATACGAAATACAATCTCATACACTCACGACACCTACACAACACAGTCACACAAAGGCACGCTTTGAATTTTTGACTTCATCTTCTTGACGAGTAGAGAGAAGACAATTTTCGATTGTGTATGCAGGCTCCATATGAATGAATACTCCTTGGACCCAATCGTGAAGTTTTATTTATCTTTTTCCCTGTGTCTCCTGTGAAGTTGTGTGATAATTCAAATAAAGGAGCTTGTTGCAATGGTCTTAATAATATTTTCTTATAGCAAATCGTTTTTAAAATAAATAGTTTAGGAGTTCTTTAAGAGGAGGAAAGCATAATCAAAGATGTTGCTACATGATAACACAAATGACAATGGAATACGCCTATGCAACTTTGCAGCATCACACGGTCTTTTTATAAGTAGCATCAGCCATAGATATAAACGGGTTTATCTCCAGACATGGAGAATGCCAGGCAGTAAGGCGGCTAACCAAATCGACCATGTGCTTATAGGTAGGAGGTATACCACATCAGTTTTAGATGTACGTTCATATAGAGGTGCTTGTTGTGATTCGGACCACTATTTCGTGATGTCTAAAATACGCCAACGAATATCGAAAGTAAATGACTGTAAAGGTTATAAGAAATTAAAATTTAATGTGGAAGGCGTTAATAAAAATAATGCACTGATAACTAAATATAAAAACACAGTAGAGAATAATATAAGAAATGATGTCGTCACCCTTGCCGGAGAAAGCGTTTTGAATATTAATGATATTAGACCAAACTATGAAAAATACCAAGAGAAGAGGAAAAAATCTAAGAAACTTATAAGGAAAAGAAAAAGATGTTTACGAACCAACAAGTTGCGCAAATTGAAAAGGATTTTTCTGAAAATAATTTTAAGGCCATGTATCAGAATATAAAGAGGTAAACCAAAGCCTTCCAGCCAAGAACCAATATATGTAAGGGCAAAGATGGTTCGACAATTAGTGATAGAAGGCAAATAATGGACAGATGGAAAGAGCACTTCTCTGATCTACCAACCTTGGAAGAGGTGAGAGCAGCTATAGCAAAACTAAAAAATGGTAAAAGCAGTGGCGAAGCTGGAATACCTGCGGAATTACAAGGATATGGTGGACAGGCTCTGAACAATGAAATGCATACTCTAATTACAAGTATATGACGTACAAATAAAATACCTAATGAATGGTTAAACAGCGTAATAGTACCTATACACAAGCAAGGCCATAAGGCTGAATGCCAAAACTATAGAGGTATATCCCTACACAATACTGGCTATAAGGTATTTACCAACATTATATACTAAAGCATAAATGCCTACGCCGAAGAAATAATGCATGACTACCAATGTGGTTTCAGAAGCGACAGATCAGCTGTCGACCAAGGTTTTGTGGTGAACCAAATATTTGAGAAGTTTTATGAACACAATATAGACCGTTTCTGCCTTTTTGTGGACTTTAAGCAGGCTTTCGATAGTATAGATAGAAAACAAATAAAATTCTGTCTGTAAATGCTTGGTATTTCATTGAAACTGATGTGGCCCAGTGCCAAAATGTTGTACATTTCATAAAGACAACGGACGGATTGGTCACGTGATGAGGATGCCAGCAGAGAGAATGCCAAAGAAGGCATTTATAATGCGCCCAATTGGAGGAAGAAAACGTGGGTGCCCAAGAAAAAGATGGATTGACGACGTCGAAGCAGACCTTAACAAGCTGAGTGTTGACGACTGGAGAGCTCTGACTAGAGATAGAGCGGCTATGTCCACACAGGACTGTAAAAACTAGGTAGAAGAAGAAGGTCTTTAAGAACATAAATCAACATTTTAACTGTGTTTACGCAAACAATTACTAACTAATTTTACTAAAAATTATTTTGTGCACATCCTCAAATGAAAACCTGTCGAATGGTATATTTTCTTAATAATATCGGTTATATAGTTTAGGCGCAAAATGATGCTAAAGAAATATCTTGTACTATATATGGCAGATTAAACGTCACTAAAGCAATTATTGTATAAGGTTTCTGATTGGGTTGGTGTTCTTTAGTAACACTCGGACAGCTTATAATATCGGTTTGTTCAATATTGGTTGACAAACGTTATACATATTATATACTTTGGGTCCACAATTCTACAATCGATGGGCTTACCGATGCACTCGTATATGAAAGAGATTATATTGATAATAGTGATGTGTGACATGCTCTTAGTTTATGAAAACTAATAGAACAAAAAAGCAATTCTGAGAACCTGTATTTGAGTCGTTAGTGTATTCAACTACACCATAAGCACCCGTTTAACAAAAAAAGGGTAACACTTCGCAAATCAGTGAGTTGTTAACTAAACACGGCGATAGCCTCTTGTAGTAGATTTAATAGGCTCTAACAATGTTTATTTACTGAGAATTGTAGGAATTGCCTAGATAAGCTAGAAACTATGTTAGTGTATATTAATAAGAATCGAATCCATGGCACAAGATAATATTCACTATGCTACCGAGACTTGTCTGATCACGTGCGTCGTTACGCTTAATCATTAACTACTCTGTGCTACAACTGAATAACATATGCTAAGTTGCAAGATTCGACTAGTCATTAATTCATAATGCGATTTCAATAGTTCACGTGCGAGTGAGATAGCAATGATGTTGGCAGTTTAAAAATTTCAACTTACAATTTTCGAATTGTGTTTAGATAAGCATATTTGTGTCAAATCAAGAGCAATTCATTTGCATATGCCAAAAAGCCAAAATGTTCATATTTTTGTAGACGGAAATTGTTTTCGAGTTCAACTCGAACTTCGTGCAAAAGAAGCAGCAGCCAAATTTGTTGTCAAGTGGGATGGCACTTCAAATAATATAATTCGAAAGCTTTTTACGTGTATCTATGTGTGTGTGTAAATTTGTGAGTGTACATGACATAAATAACTGAAATGTTTATAATTAATTGGCTAAACTGGACATGCTCAACATCTCTAAGGTACACACACACACACACACACACGCACATGCACATAAATCAATGCATGCAGCTGAGTTTATCTTTTGAGTTAAATTTTACTTATCTAAAAATAAAATTGTGCATTCGTATATCTGTGTGAGTCTATGTTTATGCAATTTTTATTGTAAATAATACGAAAATAACTAAAAGCAATATTTTTGCATAAATAAACTCACTTCTACTGGTCAGTGAAATACACGAACTGTGCTAGCGACAAAATTGCGAAGAGGGACACATGAGGCAGGCGTTTGTGTATCTGTCTGCTGCATGTGCAGTAAAATGTAATAAACACTTTAAGTAACTTTATCGTTTTGTTTATATGTATCATAGCTTTAACTACCGTTTATGCACACCCACAGACACACTCACGCTCTCATACTCGTATGCACCCACAACTATTCAACATATGATGCCATATATTTGTATGCGTGTTTACAAATATCTGTGTGTGTCATCATACGTTTTTCACGCCTTGCAATTGCATCTCTGCATCTCTGCGTCTCAGCGTCTCACCATTTATGTGACTATGCGTCTATCAGTTGTTCCGTCTTTCCAACGCTCTCTCTATGGCCAACATTTACAGAGGCAATATTGAAATGCCATCATTGAGCGTGTTCAGTGAATTATGAAATTGAAAACTATTCAGTGCAAAAACTTCTTTGAATTTTCTCGTTATTTCACGTTATTTTTGCTCCTTCTTTTCACAATTTCGTTTGCTCATATTTCTCTTGCTCACCATTTTCGTGATTTGGCTTTGCTTAAAAGTCACCGAAGATGACTAAAAAACGAAAACAAATACAAAAACAAAAACAAAACGTGGCAGACAGATTGATTGTACTGTACTGTACTGGAAGAAGGTTAAGTGGAGGCGGAGAAACAACAAAATATTTCTTTGAAAATATTTTTATTTAAGCACTGAATAAATTCCTATACGGCATATTAAATTTGAGTTGTTGTTTGTAACAAAACATTCAAGCGGCTGGAAGGTAGCCGGAAATTGTATTTATTTATTTATTTCATTACTAAATCAGCTTTCAGGTACTGCACCCAATTCAAACCGGGTAATTATTATTCAGAGGTTTCAGTCCAAGGAACTGCGGCGGATGGTGGATGCACAGTGGTATATTCATAGCCCTCCCATCCATTGTCAACTGAAGATCCTAACAGTCAGAGAAGAAAACGTCAAGCATAGCAACAAATACCTCAATGAATTGGAAGATCATGACATCAACCACCTAGGAATTAACCTGCTGGAAAACAGCAACAACAAATGTATTCTTATAACACATCGTCTGGTAAGTTCGCGGTCTGCTACACAAATGGCACCACAACTATAGAATGAGTCATTTTTTTAGTTTGTACTAAGCTTCCAAAGGTAGCTGTAAAAACTTCTTGACAATCTGGCAACTACTTTGAAAGTTACAGCTGCTTTAGTGAAACGAATTTTCTTCTTTTCAAAGCAATGGACAAAAATGAATTGCATGTGTTGAACAAACTATGCCTTTTGATAGGAAAAATATACAGTTGAAACGAAGGCACAGCTTGATAAGTGTTATCCGTACTCTGTAGCAGAGAAAATCTACCATTATTGACTTCTTTGCTAAATTTTAACGTGGTCATATGAACACCGATGATGAGCTATACTCTGGTCACAGAAAAGAGGTATTTATACCGTTAAGTTTCAAACAAGTCAAACCGTAAAATTGCAGGAGGTAGTCCACACTCTAAGCATAACCAAGGAATGTGTGTGCTATATTGTGCATTTTTCTCTATGGACAAGCAGTCTTCGAAGTTGCTGCTGCGTTTATTAACAGTAGACCAAAAACAACAACGCGTTGATGATGCTGATCGACCATTACACGACAGAGTTGAAACGGCAGCCAGCTGAGTGGACAGCAGCCGGTGAACCTCGGCCAAAGTGGCCAAAGTCGTATCAGAGTGCTGCCAAGGTTAAGGCATTCGTGTTTTGGGATGTGCCCGGTATTTTGTGTATCAACTACCTTGAAATAGGCAAGACAATTAATAGCGAAGGGCCCATATCAAAGAAAGAAAGTGATTTTTCACCATGACAATTAATGAAATGCAAATGCGTTTGGTTACGATGGCCAAATTTCATGAATTACACTTCGCATTGCTTCCACATCTACCCTATACACCAGATTTGGCCACCAGTAAATCTAAAAAAAATGCCCACCAGACTAAGCTCGAATGAGGTGATCAGCGAAGCAATGAATGAGTGCAGCTAAAATGGAAATATTTGTAAATCAGCCATTGTAGGCGGAGTTTGCAATCGCTACGCTGCAGCAAAATTGAACACAGAACGAGTTAAAATTAAAAAAAAAATAAATAAAAAAATTCTAGAATTCGAAATAAATTATAGGATTTGTTTTCTTTTGCATTCGTACTCTTGTTTCAATGTTTATAATTCTGAAACAGTTTATGTGCGCTTAGGTATGCGATAAAGATCGATATCGATAAAGAGTCGATGAAGAGCATCCGGTTGGATAATGTAGTCGCAGTATTGCCCGCAGGGCATATTGCACCTTGCATGGTGTTCGTTGGTCTCTATCGTGTATTAGGTATTACAAGGATAATGGTGAATACGATCTATAGATACAACAAACAAAGTGCTGAGTGATGATCCACAGGGTACTTGAAAGAAGGATATGAACATTTTTTTAAAGTTGTAGTGTGCTAAAGAGGCTTCCCCATACAAATCTCAATATCCAGACAGTGCGCCAGAACCCTTAAGTAGTGTGTTTTAAGTATTACGCATTTCAAATGTATTCATCTTCTGACATACCGCCAGTTAACAACTTCATTACCATCAGTAATTGCCTCGGAAACTGCCAGATTGAAAATCTACAAACATTCGCTGCTTTCGTGTGGTATCCTTTCTGGTTGGTTGCTTATTTTCTACGCACTGTCTGGCCAGGCGTTGTCCACCGGGGAAGTGGGTTGCTGTGCGCAGCTGAAAATCAGTTTCCTTCAACTTAAGCCAATCGAACAAGAAAATGTTGTCCGTATCTGCTGGTAACTCTATCAGTTTGAGCTGCCAAAGTGCCAACGCATTCGTGATATTATCCATGCTAACTTCACTCAAAGAATTTGGCAACCCACCCACCAGCACACGCCACTTGGCTTGTTACAGCGTGCATTGCACAGCTGTTTGAGAGTTTGTTGCATTTTCGTTTTATTAAATTTGCACTTCATTTTAGTCTATCTCGGGGTGGTTTACTTCGACACTCTTTTGTTTTTCGCTGCCATTTTGTTGTCATTTCTTGGTCAAAATGAAAATCTATTGAATTTTTGTACTGCACTACACTTTCATTGCATACTTCCTGGCAATTCGGTATTCATGCTTGCTGTTGGAGTGGAACAGTTTCTAATATAAATCAATTTCTTGTTAGGATATTCGCATAGAACAATAAATAAACAATGCCGTCAGATTTGCTGTTGTCATGATTCGCACATGATTTTTTATAACACAATTTAGAGACAGAGACACAGAGATAAAACATGCGAGTGGCGACGAACATATGGCATGACACACAAGCAGATCACAAAAAAAATATAACTAAATTAAAATGAAATAAAATAAAAAAAAGAAAATATAATAAATAAGTCTGTGCCTAAGTTTTAACACTCTACACCAAAGACTCTCGAGGAAGCCGTTTTAGCAATGCGAGTATATATCAACACAAGCTTCGAAGAGATACGGTATAATAAGGAGGCACAAATTTCGATGCCTGAAGCACTAACAGCATATTTTATATACACTTCATTTTGATATTCGCATGTTTATGGAAATCATACGTTTTGCATATTTAGTATAGATGCTTTTTATCTAAGATTATCTATATAAAATCGATGGTGCATTTTTTTACAAAAAAGTGAAGTATTCAAATCTGCTTAAAAAAAGTTAAATGCTCTCTCTTAAATGCTCTTTCTTAAATAACTGGATCTATTTAATATGGCGCACCATGTATATGAATTCTAGATTCCTGAAACAAAGACCGCGCGAATTTTCTGTTTTTATATATGGATAGAATTTACGGATGATCAGTTTAGGCAGTTTGACTAACCTCAGCGACTTATGCAGCTGTACTTTATGGTATTACAAACTTCACGACAAAATTAAACGGCTTTATGGCTGGGCTCCGTATGTGTAGCGTGCAAAATACAACGGAATGGCAAGCGCGCAAAATCAGCAGACAATTTTTACGCAGAGCTTTGACCTAATCTCTGTTGGCAGTGCGCTGCTGCACTAACGTCATTTATATGTTATTAAATTTTTTTTTTTTACTACCTCTATATACGCCAGCATAGACTCAGACACACACACACACACAGCTACACTTAAATTGCGTTGCGCGCATTACGCAAATCCCAAACGCTTAAGACGAGTTGAGTTGAGTTGAATTTGGTTTCGGCTGCGACTTCGACTCCGACTCAGACTCCGACTCCGACTTCGACTTCGACTTTGGCACGCTGATGCTTAAGTGCGTTTGTATTATGTATGTGCCTGTGCATCTGTGTGTGCTTGCTTACTTGCATTTGGCCACTTGTTTTTGCTGTAGCAGCTTCATTTCAATGGCCTCGTGTATGCAACAACAGATGAGTAGCGAGGAAATCGTATAGTGACGTCATGCCAAACGCAAATGTAACTTTAAGCTTTCACACACACACATATGCATTTACTTAGATTTGGTTATGCTATGTTTTTTTTTTTTGAAATTTTTTCTTCTTCATTTTTTTTTAGTTATGGGTTTTGCTCCATTAGTTTGTTCAGCAATTGCTTGCTCCAGACATTTGAGTGCAGCTCTTCTTCAATATTGTTCTTCATTTTGTTTTTTTTTACTTACTGTCATGCATAGATACTCTAACACACACACGCAAATGCTTGCCAAGTAATGCCATTTTAGTTGGCTGAATTCTATAGAATAAAATAATATTGGTTAGTGTAAGGCTTTTACTTCAATCGCTACCTACAAATATCGAATGGTCGAACATTTTACTATCACAAACACACACATACATAAACACTTACACTTCTATTACTGTGCATGGCTGTTTCTATGTTCATGTGTGAGTGTACTTTTAGTCGTTCAGTCGTCGTTCTTAGCCATAAATGAATTATGCGACATTTACTCAAAATTGCTTCCTAATGCACAACATCCGGCAGCAAAAGCAGGCAATCCAAATGCTAAAACTCATACCATACTAGCACACTATTATATCCTTGCTCCATATATCTTTCTCTTTCTCTTTCAAATCCATACATCCACACATACTCGTGACATTGTGTCACCATTTCGGTTTATGCCTGTCGCCTGTATGCTGGCCTTGCCTCGACTGGTCTGCTTGCAACAGCTTCCGGTGCTGTCTCCTGCCAGGAGCATATCCTGCGCTCATCTACTTATGAAATCTGCTAAGATTATGTTGGAGTATAGGACAATAGTATACGAATCCGTAACCCAATACGTACGTGTGTGTATTTTATTTAGTGTGCACTCTCATTCGCGCGCTCCTACTCTAACGCTCTATCTCAACAGCTTTCTTTGTGTATGTGTGTGTGTGTGTGTGTGTGTGTCTAAGCCAGCATTCTATTAGAATCGCCAATTTCATTTTGAGCGTCTAATAAATTTTATCTTGCTTGAATTTCTTGTCTCTGCTTTATTTTTATTTTTTATTTTTTACTTTTTGCTTTGTTTTTTGCTTACCGAACTCAAAATCGTTTAGCAAACCGCTACTATTTGGCATGAATGCTATCTCTTTTGCACTTGTACACACATGCAACATTTAGTGCACTTAAACTTTTTCCCTGTTTAGCCATATATATATATATATATATATATAAATATATGTGTGTGTGTCTATGTATTTGGATCTAAATTTTTTTGAGAAAGATTTTTTTGATTTATGGTGCACTTGCAATTGTTTCTGTTGCTAAGATTTTATTTTCAACTATGATTTTTAGGCTTTCAAGCTTTTGTTTATTTATACACAAGCAACTGGTACCCGCGACTTCGTCTGCATAGAATAAGTACTTAGTGTAGAACCCCGCAATGTTGTTGTTTTCACACACACACACTTTATAGTGTATATATAGTGCTCGTTTCTATGCTTCGCTACTTCGTTTGTATACACAGCGAGCGAGTTAGCGTGTGTGTGGCTAACATCCAACAGATAGTGCTGTATTTAAAAAGCGACAAACAGTAGCCCAAGCTCCCATCTATCTTTTTAACAAAATTCCTAAAAATTGGTTCAGCTGCTTAGGCGTGCAAAGGTAACAAACGGACTTTTGCAGTTACAAAATTAGTAGGGAAATAATTTTTGTAGCCCTCTCGCGTGCATATCAGAGTTTCAGTTTAGTTTCAGGTTTGTTTATAGGCATGTAATTGCCAGAGTTCAGCTAATATTATAACCACTGAGAATACGACTATAACTTTCATTAAACACTTTCCTTCACAACACCTCACTGCACCACTCTTCATTTCACTTCATTTGAATGCACTTCACTTACTTGTTGGCAATGGTCCGCATTTTGCTTCATCCTTGAATGTGCAGAACTTTTGCAAATCATCAAAGTAGAGTCCTGAAGGGCAGCGATTCAAATAGGGGTAACCATCGACGCACTGTTTGAGTGTTGTAAATTGATGAAAATTTGTTAAATTGCTTATTAGCTTAAGAGTTGAGTTCTTTGCTTATTTACCTGATAGAAACGACGACATGTTGCTGGATCAGCATAGTTGCCGTTAGCAATATGCGAAGGACATTGAAATTCGTCCTTTTCCTTGTTTTGTGCTGCAAGTTAATGGATTGGAATGTTATTATTAGGGATTATGAATATGTTTTTGTAATTCGATAGGATTTCAATATGGACGATATGGAGAGAGAGAGAGCCCCCTATATGTGTGTTTGTGTGTGTATGTGGCCACCAGGACTTTTGAAAATTTTCATCAAACTGTCACGCGCACATTTCGTGTTGATTGTTTTCTAATCAGGTTCGCCACTGAGACCATTTCAGCTTGCGTCGAGCAAAAAATTTCAATGGCGTGGGTGCATCAATAAGTACTGAGCATCAATACGAGTGTGTTGTGTTGAAGTTAAACAAATGCAAAGTAAAAACTTTTCAATCCACACTCGCGTGAAACCAAGGAAAAATAATAAGTAAAATTTATTGCGCAGCGAAAAGTCGCTCGAAATTCATTTTGTGATGTTTTCGTTTGTTGTGTGGCATTAAAAAAAATTTCTTTCTTTTTTGTTTTTTTTTTAGTTTGGGACGTAACTTTTGACTTTGAAGGCTGGTGCTGTTTTGGTTGCTTTGTCGCTTTGTCGCTTTGTCGCTTTGTCGGTATTTGTGTATGTTTATTTTGCTCGAGGTGCAACAAATGCCACCATTGCATATTTCCGATCAAGGTTTTTTCGCAATGTTTGTGCGTCTGTGTGTGTGTGTGTGTGTGAAAATTGCGCTTTTTCGCGCGCGCATGGAAAATCAATTTTGGCATTGCAACATGTTTTTTCTAACTGTTAATTTTCTTTTTCCATATTTTTTTTTCAACAGTTTTCCATACGTTTTTCTTTTCTGTTTGTTTGTTTGTCAGCCTAAAACCGAGTTTCAGCTCAGTCAAGGATCAGTACGCTGTATGTTTTTGTGGCGTTTTAATTTTCGACTTTTAAAATTCCATTTTTTTAAATCTATTTTTTCTCATTGTCAGCTGCGCTGAGCTTAGGTTTTTGTTTGCGCCGATGCTCTTCAAGGCTTAACAGTTTTGATTTAAAATTTTATTTAAATTTTGTTCTATTTTTTATTATTTTTTTTTCGTGTTGTCAGTGGTTGTATTTCAAAGTGTCTTTGACAATGTCCTTGCTAAAGTCAATTAAAGCTTGCTAATTAGTTTCAACTTACTTCAGTTTCGTTTACATTGTGCAAGGCGCCGCAAGACAATTTTTTTATTTCCCATTTTTATTATACTATTTCAGCTTGTATAAATAAGCCCCTGCACAAATAAGCAGATTATTTTAATTGATATTTGCATTCATTTTGCCTTCTTTTTTGCTGTATCACAATCAACGATAATAATGAAAGCAAAAATCATCGGTTCTATAGCTCTACATACATAAATATATCTAAGGCTCATGTAATAAATTGTATAATCAGTGCAATTACGTAAAATAACAATTTTCATTTAATTAACATTTAGTCAAATTGCATTCGAAATGAATAATCATACATTTTATTGTTGCCGTTATAGTTAGTATAAGCCTACATACTAGCAAGTATTCGCTGGGCCACATTTTTGGTGTTAATCTAATTTTAATTGTCTATTTATTTTCATTATTATTTGTTGCATCGCATTCTTCCAATGGCTTTCACAACATTTTCCAGTTACTTCTTGTTTTATACACTGCCCGAACACTTTGTACAAGTAACAACATTAAGGTTTAAACTGCCAAACATACTCGAACTGTCATGTTTCGGTTTAGTTGTAGGAAAAGGAGTGTGCTTGTGTGCTTCGTTAGCTTACAGCTGCTGTTTCTCAATTGCGTTGGTATTAAGTCTATTCTACAATAATTGGATCAGTCTTGAAAACTGAATCAACATTCGCTAAGCAATGGCTATGTCTATATTTAAGGAAAAGTTCAGAGAGGTTGTCGTTTGGCCAAGTAATAAGCTGTTTACTATGCAATAAACTGATTAAACCTGCATCCCGTTTACATGACAGCTTACAACGATTTCACTTAAAACGATTTACGTTAGTACGCATATGTAAACTCATTTTAAAGCGCTCTAACGCACCAAGCAATTTAACGAAGCACACTTTTAAAATCCGTCACGTTTCAGTTCGCTTTAAGAATCAGCTGTGTTGTTTCGTGCAGAGTTGCCAATTGTTATTTTGTGTATTATATACCGAAAAATCATTGTAAAACCTTATCAAGAATCAAGATCAGCCTTATCTATATATAATATATAGAAAATTTTACCTCAAATGTTTGAAGCCTCATCACGTGAGTACGGCTCAACTTATTTGTCAATTTTTTTTGTGTTCCTTATTTTGATGACAAGGTTTGTAGGCAAAAAAAATATTGAGGAAGAGGTTTTTTTTGGTTTAATTTTTGTTCAAAATATTAGTTTCGCAAGAAGAAGCATAGCACAAAAACGTGTTTGGCCTGGTTTGTACGTTTCTGCGCTATTCTTCTTCTGTTTCATTAACTCGTATGATCTCCTTCGGGAGAGTAGCAAATAAAGATAATTACAATTTTTATTAGAATTACAAAAAAAAGTGTGTACGCGGATATTTGCGAAGACAGCGAGTGTACTCGTACTCAGCTGAATACATCCCTAGCGCAGTCGGGACGGGCTGCTAGTACATTTACATTTTATTCTATGCAATGGGATTTATACAAAATATTTTTATTCTGAGTAAGCAATTTTTTTTAATTTATTTAATAAGGTTAACAAAACTTACAAAGGTAATATTAACTGGCTCTTGGCTACTGTGGCCTTCGGTCCGGTGGTGGTGTTGGGTTATTATATTATATTATGTTAATAATATAAATTGTGTGTGTGTTACAGCTAGGGGTATACTATGGTACAATATTACAATTTACATTTGTATTCATATGTATATATCGCTTAGCTTAAATTTTGTGATATATGTTCATTTCTTTTAAGTACGTTAGGATTTTAATAATGTTTTCTTGTGTGGAATTTGTGAGTACAGTTTTGGAGTTATTGTGTTGGAAGATTTATTTTTTGTGCTTGTCGTTGCGGGGCATGATGTTAGTGTGTGGTCTAAGTCGGTGTTTGTGATTGAGTGGCAGTTAGGGCACTGAGGTGTTTGATTGGGGTCGGTGTAGTGTTTGGTGAGTGAGCTTGGTAAGGCATATTATATTCAATACGCATAAAAACTCTGCATTAGTAAACAAACATAAAGTTTGAATATGGTTTTTTAAGGTTTTCAAGCAAAATTATAACAAATATATATATATATATATAAATTTAAAGTAGAAAAGTAATACTTTCTTACTAAACTCTGTAAATAATATTTTTAAATTTTTTAAGCTTTAAAGCTTAAGTAAAACTCATAAATTTTAAGAGAATAAAGAATTGGGAATAAAGATTGATTGATTAATTTGAATAAGAAGAAGATGAATAAGAAGAAGATGAATAACAACGCAATGAAGCGTCTTCACGTAAACACTTAAAAAATTAGTGTAGTAAGTTAAACCGATTTGAATTAAATCGGTTTTGAATTAAATCGGTTTTAGCTGCATATTCGAGCATTTGAGAGTAAATTTGCTGTAGACAATTTTCTTAAATTTTTCTTTATCGTCTTTATTTGCTACGTCAGATGACATCTACTATTTAAAAAACACTTGTAAAATAATAATTTAGTGTGATTGATCACTCATCCGTATTGCAGATTTTGTGGTTGAACTGATTCTTCAACATAATGAGGTTAATATGGGAACTAGCAGGGAACCGGCGGGTTGCTGCCTTTGCGTGCGTGTCGCTCTTCGCATGTCTCAGTAGCTCTGCGCTCTGTCTACTGCGGCGATTTTCTCATTGATCTTCCAGTGTTTGACTTTTTGGGTGGCATTTATCGTATTCTTCACTTGTTTCTATTATTTTTCTCATTCGATTAGTTGAACATTTTGATTTTGTACAGTTTGAACACCATTGCTGGCCAAGGAAATTCTCAGATGCTGCTTTGTTTCTGTGTTTTACTTGTATCTGTACAGTTTGAGAAGCATCTGAAAATTGGGTTGGTCCTAATATTTAGCGAATTCAACAATTTTTTCGCACCAAACTTCACAGTTACCTTCTTAAGGCTATTATAGAGATTCCCTGAAAATGTCATCAAAATCGGTATAGCGGTTTCAGAGTCTATAACGGACAGACATGAAAACATACGGACAAACAAACAAACATACCAATTTGTATATATATAGATGACAAATCAAGATTTTATTTAATTTGAGTCTGTTCGTATGTGACCTGCCTTGCTTTAAAATGTTTGAAACGTTCACTTATGTTACCTGTTATGAACAGGAATTCTGCTTAAGGAACGTCCTCGCCATTGGTTGCTGAAGATTGGGTAGTAGACGCATTCGAGCAATTTATTTTATTTTTTTTAAGTTAAAAATTCATCTGTCCCACTGAAACGGTCAATTCGGTTCTATACTACGCACAACTCGACTGCTTGAATAAAGAAAACAATAAAGCAATGAAAAAAGCGGCCAGAATTGGCCAACAAAAAATTGCTATCCAAATAATTGAGGATTTTTTTATAACGTTCAATAAAATATTGAAAAAATGGTGTTCATCGTTGTTTTCAGAGTTGTTTCCACATGTACAATAGACAGAAATAATGAAGACTCTTATTGAAAAGTATGCCATTGCAGCGGAATATAAGTCCAACGAAGTATATATCTATCAAATTGCGCTCAAATTGTATTTTCCTGGATTCGATATACACATTTACATTTATTTTCTATTTATTATTATCTATCTTTATGTTTAGGATAGAATTTTGCTTAAATACAAGTTATACTTTTATTTATTGGAATGCAACACAAACACAGACTCACTCAATTCGCATGCTACCTGTCACCCTGACCAATGTTGCCTGGAGTGGCTACGAGTTGTTGGCTATTTCCGTAACATATTTGTTTCTGGTTAGAATATTATACTGGCTGTTGTTGTGATTTGTGCAATATAATCTCTTTTTGTCATTATTGCAATTTATTTCGCAAATAGTTTTTGTCGCGTGTGCCAACACTTTTCTGCCACTCGTTTGTTTGGTTGGCGCTGTCGCAATTTCGCGATTATTTTCACAAACTAAATCGGCATTTAATTAAAATTTATTACTTTTTAAACATGTGCAAACATGTTCAGAAGCAATAAAAAAGTGTAGTGAAAATCCCCGTTAGAAAAATTGTCCACAATTAATTTAAATTTTAGCGCAGTTGTCAAATAAAGTTTTCCCGATGCGTGGGGATGGGTTCTGTTGAGGTTGGTTTGGTTTGGTTTGCTTTGGTTTTGTTTATTTTGCAAAGCGTTTCAAGTTAGTTAATCTGACATATTTGATTGTTGTTGTTTGGAATAATAGTTGTCATTTTTATTCTTCCTGATTACAGATATTACAGCTAAAGCTATAAGCTTGATTCTAATCACGTCATTATTTTTGGTAAAGCAATAATTTAATGCATCATAATTTCGGGGCTGGTATAGCAATAATCTGGGAGTAATTGATTTTTTTTTCTTTATATATCTTTATTTGCTATTATCGTCAGACAGTATCCAGCGACTGTTATCATGTTTCAAAAAACACATTGTTATTGTCCAGCAAGTTGATTGCGAGGTGGTTGACATGGTCCACCAACTTAATGAAGTGTCTGTGTCTGCGCTTGAACGTTGCGTATTTGAAAGGATTGAGTTGCATTTGATTTTCAATAACGCCGTTGCTCTCTAGCTTGTTTTAAAGACACAATCAGCTTTTGTAAATTGCTGCACTGTGATGACTTATTTAATGAAAATCGGAGTTGTATATTATTGAAAAGGCTATGTTTATCCTTCGAAATTTCACATTGCTGTCAATAATTTTTAATTTTCAGCAATAAATTAATAAAATGGGTTCTTGCTTTTTGGGTTTTCCAGTTATTTTATTTATTTATTTATTTTTGGTAACATTTGCGATAAAGGAAAATGCGAAGCGAAGATGTCGTCTGCTGGTATATTTTATGAATGCCAATGAGTGTTTGCATGGTTTGCAAGGATAACCATGTTGCTCTATGCGTCTCTGTATGTGTGTTTTTGGCTGAGTGTGTCGTGTATTGTGCTTGAAAAAGTGCCAGTTCATTTATTTTCCGCAACATTTTCACGCTTTACTCTGACTTCTTTGGCTTGCAATTTTCACGCAGCGTTGAAGCATAATTATTGAAAATGTGATAGGATTTTTCATTGCCTTCTGATGACATTAATTTTTATCTTTTGTCGTTTTTGCTTCCAGTGCTGCTGTTGTTGTTGTTGCTCTTATTCTTTTTCTTCTTCTCTTTATGATTTTCTCGCCGTCTTGCACGTAAATTAATTTGTATTAATGAATGCATAAAATTTTGTTGGCTTGTGGCTATTTGATGTTATTTTTTTTTTCATGACAATAATTGTTGTAGTTGTGAATGAATGAATTTAAGTCTGGTATAAAGCAACAGTTTCTTAAGTCAAGCGAAATGATCGTAAGCGAAATTTTTTTTAGAAATGGTCTTTATGTTGCAAAATATTTTTAAAGTCCCTTAAAATATTAAAGAAAAACTTGAAATAATTACGCTGGAAATTCTCTTTCAAATTGATCGTATGTCACAGTGTATTTTTCGTTGATAGCGAAATTATCGTATATTTTAGGTTGGTGAGCATGAGCAAAATTTGAGGCACAAAAAAAAAAGAGAATGAGGAAAGAAATCAAAGATAGTAAACAAAAAAAATATAATCCCACACAACAAAACTCCATTTCGGAACACGTCAAGCTATTTTATTCCCGTAGATACGCGATTCACAAGAGACAGATACTGTTTTTTGTGGGATAAGCGAGATGGCAAACGAGGAAGCAATGAAATACGCACCGCTGTTTATAAGTTTGTATAAATATTTCATTAAAAAAAAACAAGAGCTTATCTATAATTTTATTTATAGGTATTTACAAATTTTGGACAATTAAGAAATCTCAGAAGAATTAAGCCTGTATTGCGATAGCTGTCGTGGCCAACTTCTAAAACACTTCAAATATTTTGAAGAAGATAAAAATGACTTATTTACTTCCGTGCTATACTATGATGCCGATTGACTTTGTGCATGGCACAATGAAGTCTTTTATTAAAAACCGCACCATATTGGCGCCTAGGGAACTGCCCTCGCTTTTTCGAAACTCACACACAAATCCTATGAATGCGTTGAATTAATTAATACAGTTTTCGAAAATTGGAAATTTTTTGCAAATTAAATTTTTTTAAAAAAAACTACGTAAGTTGCGTACTGCAACGTTTAATAAAAAAAAATAAATAAAAATAACTATAACAGAAAAAATTACTATTTAAAAATCTCAAGATTTTGCAACTAAAGAAAAAAGCTAATGAAGTCATAGATAACAGTAAACGCGACCAACTGATGCGACAAGCTGCGGTGGCTGTAGCAAACAACGCCATTATCATGAGAAAAGTATTTAACGATACAATGGGCGCTGTTCGACCCTTTTACACCCAAGCCCAAGCCAACACTCACTTTCAGGCTTCCAGTAAGTGAATCTTAGCTTTTATTAACTTTTTTAAATAAATATGAATCATTAAAAGTAATTGACTTAACAAACCCATATTTGTTTAAATGCGTGACGAAAGTTGTTTATGTCCTTGTTGCTGGACTTAGCAGCGTCCACAAAAAGCTCTCCAATCGACAGCAATGAATCTTTGATAACGGATGGAGCGTGAATTAAGATTTTCCGTACTGAGGGCGGCAGGTAGTACCATGCATATTCCTTTGTCAGCTCATCAGCAGTGTTTAGCACAAATTTCTAAATTTTGTTTCTCATTAATTTCGTACCCTGAAGATAAAGATTCCAATAGTGTGGCACTCCTTTAAATTAAAACATTATGATGACCAGTTGCTTCAGCAGACAAACTAAAATTTGTGAAAATGTCTAGTGCCGTGTATCCATCCTCAGAAGATTCACTCCCATCCAGTTATTGCATTGCCGACTATTACTTCGATTTTTACTCGAAATTCGAAAAATTTCAATATTGTTTTTAATTCATCTTCATCAATACTTTTCTAGCTTTTTCAGTTGTACATTTCTAAGACATAACACAGAAACACAAAAAAAAAAAAATAAATAAAAAAAAACATAACCACACATAAAATTCATAGCTGCAGAGCGGAAAATGGTAGCTAAAACGACTAGACCGCCTTAGTCTATGGAAGATTACACAAAGTTTGGCACTTGCTGGCAGCGGAAACATTAAACATTTATTGATATTAAGTAACAAATATCAATGGAGGACTCAGTGGAAACACAACTAAAACCTTAGCTGAAATTTAATTACAAGGACGAGTGAACACTAACGATGAATTTGGGAAAACATTAATTTTAAAAAGAATACACAATTTTTAATTACAAATTAAAATATTCATTTTGAAAATGTTCAATTTTCGGCCTATGGCAGCGATCACTATGCAACGTCGCATGCCACATGCCAATACAACAGGAACGACCAACGAGAACAACAACAACCAGCTTTGCCATAAATCGCTGCATTTGGGCCGTTACCTCTCGCCGCATGTACTCGCCGATCTTGAGTAGTAAAGTGCGCCCAGAAATCTTTGCGTATACGTAATTTTTATCGCCTGCGGTTGCGGCTAAAGTACAACACGAATTAACTGCCGCTACCACGATTTTCAACGCTTTCGCTGACACTTACGTTGATGTTGAAAAGCCGATGAAAAGCAAACGAAAAACGCTGCTTAAACTGTTGCAATGCAAGCCCCTTTCGTTGTTCCTTTAATCCTTGTTTTTCCACTTTCTGTTTGACCCCTCACGTCTTGGCAAACGCTTAAGCACGCTTAACTGTGACGTCACATTTTGTGTGGTATCTCATTTTCAATGAATGCGAACGGTCACACTTGCACCCACACAGCTTTGTCTCTTTCTGTTGCTCGCTCTGCACGTTACGATCAACCTTCTCAAACACTTGCTAGCCTTTTCCGTTACGTGTATAAGCTACTTACAGCATCCTTGCGATTGGCATTGGCAAATTAATTCGAATAAAAGCGGCATTAAACTTGTTTAAACATTTAAACGTTGGTAAATGTAAATGCAAAAAAAAAAAATAATAAGAAAATTAAATAAATAAACAAAATAAAAAAAAAACACAAATAAAATTTCTCTTTTTCATGTCCGCCCTTATTGATAAATCACAATGGGAAAGGCCTATCGCAATAACGTTGCATAAGCGAGCGAACACTGTAAAAATATTTTACATAATTTATTATAATGCCCAATAAATGGCCTTAAAACAACAAACAACAAAAATGCAATAAAAATAAAAAACAAATAAATATATATAAAAACTTAAAACAACAACAATGAAAAGCGACGTTGAATAAGTTACGCTTTGAACTTCAATGCGAAGGCGAAGAAAGCGCTTTGGGCTGCAATCGAAACTGGTTTGGTGTGGCATTTAAGCGGTTTTTGTGCAGCTGATAGCAAAAGGTGAATTAATCATAAAGCGGGTATTTAAACGCACCCGATTTGGCTTGAGTCTTTTGACTGTGCGTAATACAGCTCAAAAGGCTTGTCGCATTGTAACGTATTGAGCCGTAATTGCTTTCAAAGCGATGTCTGTATGCCAATACTGGCGCATTTGAAGCACAAATCAGCTGAAGAATGGAATGCAATTCAGTTAGCGATTTTTATTTTATTTTTTCACAAGATATCTCAACGTCGTAAGTAAGCTTTCACTAGTAAGTTGTGGCTAAGCTGTGCAGATGTAAAATTATACAACGTAAGCTTGGACGTCTGACAACACTAAAACACAAAAGTATTAGCGATTTTGTGTGGGCTTCACATAATTTTAGGGTTTTAAACAGCATGATCGTCATTTACTGCAGCTTTACTCTTCTTCGCCTTCGATTTGGAAGAAACCTCTAGCTGAGAAGCAGCGAAAACTTGTAAAAACATCATATGAGGATGAAGTTGCGATTAGTGAAGAAGTTGTCCTGGATGTTTTTAAAAGTGTAAGAACAGCGTGTTTCATATCGAAGACAGAGACCATAGCGGTAGATCGAGAGTATGGGAAGTCGCTGAATTATAATCATTATTGGAGAAAGCTGTCGGATTTTTATGAAACGACAAAATCTTATTTATACACCTAACAATTAGAAGGGGGATAAAAGAATGGTAAGTCTACAATATATTTCGTCTAAGTATAAAGCCGAAATACGAGCAGAGCTCTTAACCGCAGATAATTTAATCCAAGCTAACTTAACCTTACTGAAAATGTTTTCACTTCGACGATTTCGCCTGACGTGAGTAGCAAATAAAAACTGTAGAACAAAAAAAAAAGGGGGTATGGCTGTGCCGAGGACAGAGCCACTTTACGTGAATACGTCTTCGTAACGGGCAATATTTGCTGTGAGCGCACTAAAGCTAATGAATTCTTTGATCCTTTAGCTATTTTGTGGTGTAACTATATTTTGGATGTAGATGATAGATGTATAGCGACAACACTAAACTATATACCCATTAATTTTTTTAACATTCATCCTGCATAACGAAATATAAAGAATACATCAAAATAAAAAAAATATTAAAAAAAAAAAATAAAACAATTTTTATATTTTTAAATTCGACGATAAGGAGTACAATATCAAATTTTTCTGTTCCGCAAACCCAGAGATTATTAAGGTTTGGGGCCTTCTGATGTATCCTCTGACATCCAGATTCTAAGCGACGTATAATAATGACATAGTTCTTTTGGTGATTGGACTGCCCATGCTTATATCTGCCCACACTACTTTCAGTCTGAATCGCATGACACGCCCACCTGTCATCATAAGTAGAAATCTCATAAAATCTGGAAATCCTTGATAGATTTCAGTCCACGCTTCTGCGGAAGGGTGTCTTATCATTTGTGTTGAATTTGTTCTTCGAGCCACGTTTTATGTAATGGAATAGAAACAAAGTCCCATAAGAGGGTCAGTGGGCGCGATTATTTCGAATGAATGTCCTGGTGCTTTATAGTAGCGGGGTTCATTGTTTTAATGGTCTTGACTGTTCAAATTATTCACTTCGAATTCTTAAAGTCATAGCAATAACCTTTCCGACTGGTAGAAAGGTTAAGTTTCCGCCTTTGTCTGTTGGTGGCTGAAGAATTCAATTGAGTCTTACTTCAACCCTCCTATTCGTTCGGATGCCGCACAAAATCATTTTTGTGAACGATTTCGTCGGTAAACACATATGATGGGCAGAAGATGTATGTCTACGTTTAGATGCTTTGAACGAATGATTGCCAAGTGTGGTATCCAACTTTTTTTATATTATTTCTTTGGAAATTTCGAATCGAGTGCACTTTTTCCATTTTGGAGAAACACCAACTAAATCGAATACAACTGGCTAAACAAAAACTAGCACAACAATTAGGGCGGGAGTTTAGTATGGTGCTGTTTTACAGAAGGTAGTCAGTCTCCAAACAACGGGTTTTTGATTCAGTTAGCTATCTAGCTATGTATCTCTCTGTCTGTCTACCTATATGCAAGTAAGATTTAATAATTTTTTTTTCCATTCCAATTTGACGTTGCATTCTGAAATACCGAAAACACGATTTTGCCATTGACCATGACAATGGCGTGTTTTGGACCGTGTTCTAAAAACCCGCTACCACCAACTGGCGTCTGTCTATGAATATTCATACAAGCGTCTAGTGTGAAACGCTTCAGTGACTCAACGATGAAAAGATGGAGACATCGCTCGATTTTTAATTTTGAACTGTGAGTTTTTGCAAACCGCCAATAACGACGACAACAACAACGAAATACCGACTTCGAAAAAGTAGTAGCTAATCAAGTTGTAGGTCAGGCGTCAAGCACTGTTAAGTTAAAAAAAAAGATAAAATGCGAAAAATTTAAATAAATAAAATCACTAAAAAAACCGCCAATATTACGTAAAAATTTGCGCTGCTGTAAGAAGCGATTCAAAGACAAAGCTAAAAAAAATGCGGGATAAGACGACCGAAACCGGATTACAAAATAGATTCGTGTATCTTTCAACGATTTTCTTTTGGGCGTTTTTCTGCAATATGCTGCTGCTGCTATTGTTTTGCTGTTGTTATTTTAATTAAATGATTTATTGCATTAAAGGGGTGCCAATCAACAGATTTTGGCAAGGGCTGCCTCGTCCTCTCCTTGCGTCAGTCCCAGCGCCAGCCTTGTTGTCAACAAAACTAGTTGCAAACGATAATTATCAAATTTCCGGTTTGCGAAAACTTGACTGGAAAACAAACAAACGAATAATTATATGGACGGACAAACTATTGAACGGATGTCTGCGAGACAACGGCGACGTCAAATTTCAATGCTGACCTTGTGCCACAGTTGTTGGCATGTGGATTGATGCGTCGTTACGTTGGCGTCGCAAACGACATGTGGCGGTGCCGGAGTACAATGCACACACATATAAGACGTGTTCGAATAAGTTGTCTTGCAAGGTGGACTGTAGTCAGGATGAAAAAGTCTATGGGTGTTGCCAGTATTATTCAATTCATGGATGACTAGGAGTAGAGTGAGCTTAATGCAATTTATCGCATCGAACTGATTTGAATTGAGTTGTTTCGAATCGAATGGAGTCGAGTTGTATTTAAAACGAGTAATTCGAATACGAAGTGAAACGAAGCGCAATCGAAATCTAACTAAACTAAAACCGAACCATACCAAAAACTTCCAACTCAGAAAGCGCCGACTTGCAGCCACGAGTTTGGTCACGCAATAAAGTATGAGACAAATACAACGTTCACGTTTTGTTTTGAATTTGAGGCTCGATTTTTCTCATAGTTGTTTCATATTTTTTATAATACTTTTAACTGTTTAACTGGAGTTGGTTCTTCTTTCATTTCACATTTCATTGTTTTTTGTTCATCATTTGAAATCTTTTTTGGCACGTATAGTTTGGTATCTTTTATGCCATTTTCATCTTTATTTTTTGGTAAAACACAAAACAAAAATGCGGAAATCTTTGCTTATATGTATTAAGCCTCTTTATCCATGAAAAAAAAATAATAATAATAATAAAAAAACAAAATAAACTACAAATAATAGAATCACACAAAGCAGTTTCCATTCACATAAATTTCTAATGGTCTCTGATTTCCCATGTAGAACATTGCACATTTGTAACACTTACCATACGCGACCGCTATGAAAATTAGACCCAAAAGGGTACCACTGAATCGCTGTAAGACCATATTTTAGTGCTTAAGCTGAGACACAGATATCTGGCAACTTCACTAAACGACAACGACAATGGCGGAGCTTGAAACTGGATACGAAAACAAAGACAACGGTAAACGCACAACGGCCAACGAACGACTGACAAACATATTAAGCGTGAAAAAGCTCTACACGCCAACAGTCTGTTATTGAGCATAGAAAAATCTCTGTCTCAGTATGTGTGTTAAACAAAAAAAAAATGTACTTATGCTTCGATGAAAGTGCTTGCTACTTGAGCGTAGTTAATACTTTAATAAAATATAAATGGACATAAAAAAACAAATTAATTATTGTACTTGTGAAAAATACTAAATTGAATTCGTTTTATGTTCCGTTAGCAAATGTGCTGACATAAAGGCATTCAGTACGAATTAGCGGGAGAAACCAATGACGTATTAATGCTCTCGCATTGTATGATCAACTTGACCACATGGTTTGGGGAGAGAGAAGAGTATGGTAAAGCAGAGTAAATAGCTGCACAATACATGAAAAAGGCCACTCAATTCACTTTCATTTAGCTCAACTGAGAGAGCAGCTCAGCGTGAGAGCTCAAGTAATCTTGTCACTTCGTTAAAAGCCGGTTAAGCTTCATTTTCGACACGTTGTTGTTATGACCGGTCAGCTTTAATCGTAGGCATGAGTACGAGTATATGTGTGTTGCATCGAGGCACGCATGCGCGCACCTCTCATTGCAATCCGGCTTTGTGCTCTCAGCAAGCCACATTTTTGTTGTTGTCTGTGCTTTTTAATTGTATGTGCGGTTTGCTCTTTCCTCATTATGCAAATTAGTTGCTAACACATAAATAAATGTTGACTGTTCGAAAGTTAGCTGTGCTTTAAATAACTGAACTTGTACTTGATCGATTCTCTTTATAGAGGACTTGTCGCGCCACCTGATTATTTCATATGCGAAGCATGCTTCGCCCAACTCGGTCGCTGACTGGCATATTTAAAGAGCTCTAATAGTAGAAGATATACAAATGATACAATTACATTTATTCTTTGTGTGAAAAAAAGAAATTATTTCAATAAATACAAGAATAAAAAAACAAAAACGTTCACTGCCACTGCACCCAAAAACCGGTTATTGTGGAGATAGTCCTTGGTCTTCCAGTGATCACGGTATACTTTAACATAAGTATCTGAGCTGGGGTGGCAAAAAGATTTTGTTAACAACTTGTTTCTTTGTAAAAACCACAACACGTATTCAAAATATTTTACAGTAGAATCAATTTCTGTAGAGCAAAATGTGCGAGAACATGACAGAATGTTCTATTCAGAAAGTTTTATAACTTTTTATTTTTTAGAAGTTAAAAGAATTTGTCATTTTAAATTACATTTCAAAATGTATTTGAAGATCGGGATACCCTCTGAATGTCTTCGGAATTTCCACCAGCTGGTGGACATAGAGAGGTTACAGGTGCTTCAAGGAAAGTGAGCCTTTTAATTATAAAAGAGGGGAGGGAAACCGCAGCCAAATCTGTCCACCGAATTTAAGAAAAATCCTTTGTTTTTATGTGCTAAAAACTTCCCTGTAAACAATGTTCTTTGTAAAAACATAAGACAAAACTGACCAGAAAAGAACAATAGGGAAGGAAAATGTTCATTTGCTTAGTTGGTGACCAACTCTTTTTTGTTCAAACACTTATAAGCAACCCAAAACTTATACATTAATTATAACAAAGAGAACGCAAACACACAAAATTAATAACTCCCACGTTGTGTATGAAATGAGAATGGAACAACAACAATGTGACGGGTTTACAAAACCGATAGAACTTAGGATAGAGACAAACCGACCTATCTAATCTCACAACATGGATGTCTGCATATTGTTATTGTTGTTGTAAAGCGGTTATCTTTAAACCATTTTGTGGCCTGAATTTGATACAAATTTGATCGGTATTTTTTTTTAAATCAAAATCGGTGGTTTAAGCAGGAAATGTAAAACAAAAGAATTTAGAGTGCGAGTTGACCTCGGGTTGGGAGAGTTCCGTACGTTGAATAATTCATCGAATATATTTTCGGTTTTCTTGGTACTTTATTTAAAACTCACTTAAACAAACCGAATATTCAATCATATCCACTCATTCCGTTTCGGTTAAGGAAGTAAGTGATACAAAGCTCAATCAGTGATAAGTCACTCAATCATATCTAAACGTTTTTAACTCAATTCTTTTGAGTGACAATGATTATTTTAAGTGACGGCTACAAATTTTACACTTTTTATTACGTTTTACTACGTTAGGTTAAGACCATAGAGTTACTGTAGGTTTACCCGAGGTCTATAAGTAAAGAACTACTTTCTGAATTTTTGTTAGATTCATAATTTTCGTCGACCATGGTGAGGGGGTGTTGCGGAATGTTCATCTATATTCTTGAATAATTTTATAACTATTTATTTTAAAAGTATAAAGAAATATATTTGAGACCCTTGCAAAAATCCATTTCATGTGATATATCGGTCCAGTAGATTATTTGTAAAAGTTGCACAGACAGACACACGGGTGATACTATAATTGTTCCGTTTTATACTCAAACGTACAGAACCCTAAAAATGTGTTTGCCGTTTAATTATATAGCATAATATATTATATTTTTAGAGCGAAGTTTTCACTTCAAAATTGAAGAGGGTTGTGGATGGTCTATTATAGAGGAGCAAATAAGGAAATAAAAAAAATACACACGTATACATAATTAGAGAAATGGATCTTGTAATAATAAAAACAAAAACTCTCCGGCCAATGTGTTTTGTGTTGGTAACTGTTAAGTCAAAAATATATGTATGTTTATATCAGTATTAAAAAATTTATATTAATCTGGATCTCGAGACAAGCGTTACCTAACTTGTCCAAAAGTATGCGATCTTTCAAGGTGGAGCCAATCATACACATTAATAAGTTTTCATTGAAGTCGGTTTGGTGCCTTCGGAGATTAGCGTACATAGAGACATGTGATTTGTATGTGGAAAGTAAAAAATATATCTTGTCATATGCTTGTTTTATTTGCCAAGAAAAGATTAATTTATTTACGTAAATAATATTTTAATATATAAAATTTTTAAATTAACTGTCGTGATGTAGCTAGTAGACTTCTAGTTGTACAATAAAATTAACTTTCTATTTCATTCGAAGCTAGTTCAGTTGGTTTATTTTCATACTCACTTCTGTTTCTATGCCAAAGCTGTCTCTCAGCAAGCTGCTGGTTCATAAGCCTGATCCATATGCATAGACAGATGCTATAATTTTGCTTCCACATTCGAATTTATAAAATCACAAACGAAATTGTATCTCCCACAAATCAGTAATGCAGTAAAAGTCAGAACTCAAACAACTCGTTTCGTTTCCAATACAAAATTCTTTTTTTTCTTATGTTTGTTCTTCATCTATTGTATCTTATTGAGTCGTTTGATTTTAGTGATTAGTTCAATGAGCCATGAAGGCACAGAGAAACAGGCTCTCGTACGTGCATGTTTGGATTAAGTCGTGAAACCGAGCGTGGCGGGGCCGGTCGTAAATATTATTGGACGACGACAATCGATAAAAACAAATAAAATAAAAAAAATTCACAGAAGAAACCAAGAAAAAATTTCGTAAGAGATACACAATTTATGCATTTTTCATGAGGCTGATACAAACCAATTGAATTTATAATTTCAATGTACGGAAGTAACAGAATAAAAATAAATAATAATAATAAAAATAAAACATCCAATACACAAAGACACGCGGAAAACAGGGTTGGCTGTGTTTATTGACGGTACTTAATAATTGTAGAGGTGGTCAGGTTGCTAATTGCATGCCATTGCTGTTAATAGTGATGTGTTTTTCATTTGACAAGTGAAATGTGTTGGGAACGAGAACTTGGAATTTGATTTTAAGCCAACCATATGCCATTTTGACCTATACATTTTCATATCCTCAGCTTCAAGCATGTATCATAGAAACACTCGTATGCCAAGAAATTAGCTGTGAGCCTTACAAATGGCCAGCGGACACTTTTCTGTGGCATTCCAACAATGGTGTTGGTCTCATATACTTTCATGCTTTACAGGCACAGGCATTTCAACGCCTTGGCTCAACGAAGCATTACCATGGCAAAACTTTGAATATACATTTTGCTTTGTTGACTTTTCAATTTCACGAACTGAAATGAAATGAAATGAACAAAGCTAAACTGAAGCTGGTCAGCGTCATCAACATCATTATTATCACAATCATTAACATTATCAACGTCATCACAATCACCATCGTTGCCATCAGCAGAGAGAGAATCAGCAGTTTTGGCAGACGCAACTACAATTGAAACTTTTCCCATCATCTGCTGGTTTCTAATACACCCTACACGTGATCACTGGCATTTGATATTTGATTTGGTGTTTGCTGTGACACGCTCTTATGCAGCGAAATAAAATAAATAAGATAAAATAAGTTCATATAATTAAAGAGCAAATACAATTTTTCTGTGAATTGATTTATCAAAATCGGGTTTAGGTTGGAAAATATGTTAAAGATAACCGGGTTAGAACAGAAATAATAACACACAGCCGTTGATGTTGTGAGCGCCGTAGAATGAGAGAATAAAGAGGTTGGTGTACCCCTCTCTTCTGTGCTTTAGGTTTTGTGCAACCATATTGTATTGTTGTGGTTTCATTTTCGTTTAATACACAACGTGGGGAGGGATAAAGTTTGTGCGTTTGAGCTCTCCTTACTGTAACTAAGTTGCTCATGAGTGAGTGAACTAAACCAAATGTTTCTTTCTAGAATGCGGTCGATTGTGTTAGCCATAGGTTCCCCTTGTATAAATAAAGCACTAAGGCGACTAATGTGTGGACTTTTACGAAATTCCATCGCTCTCATAAAATGCCGACGGTGGTGTAACTTCTTCAGATACACTTCGCAAACAAACGGAGAGATTATGGGACCATCTCAATCCCAAAAGTCACACTCTCACAATTCATCATGCTGATTGAAAACACTATATCCAGAGGCCGTATTTAAAGGTAGGATATAGTTCTAATTGCAAGAATAAATGTATTCATCCTGATGCCACAATAACACTACAAACCTTTGGATGTTAGTAATTGCTGTTAAGCGTTGATATTTGGGTTGTGTGAGGGCTATATGGTTAATGGATGGTACAGCCGTCTTGTAACCCACGAGCCAACGGCCGAAATTCATTAGGTCTATACTGCAATATATAAACTGTAGCTCAAGTCGCAACGCATAAGCTCTTACAAATTGAAGACCTTCGAATTTTTCTAATTATTATTGATATATCCAAAGTTTCAAAAATCATAATTCATATCAACTCCTGTTTATATCTATTGAGTATAGAGTATTTTAACTTCGGTATGGGCGAAGTTAACATTCTTTCTTATTTTTTGAGTCTTTTTCGTTGAATTTTATGTCTTTTTCTGATTTTTTAATGAATATTCAACTTTGGCGTTGCGTTGTTTAACACATGTTCTGCGAGTGAGCACTTCAAGTGGCAGTGGGAGCTAACTCACACACACATGCATACACTTACATTTGAGCCAATCAAAATGCAAATTTTTATGAAATTAATTACATTCAGCACTGAGCATCACATCACTTAAAAATGTTGTCTGCAGCAGCAGCATTGGCAGCGAAAGTTTTTCACTCTGCCAACAAAAAAAATGAAGAAATAAATTTTAAATTTGTATATACATATATCAGCTGTGAAGACCAGGAGTCTGACAGCTGATGTTTCTCAAGGCAGTATATTGGGGCCGATCTTTTACACGCTCTACACGGCGGACCGCTCGATCTTGCGATACTAGGAACTTCCTATAGTACATATGCAGATGATATTGCACTGTTGGTGAGTGACGGCGATCCGACTGTAGGCTCAGTTCTCTTGCAAGCTCATTTACCCCATATTGAGTCTTGGCTGAAGTGGTTGAAGTTTTGCTTCAATGCAGAGAAATCTATACACATGACATGCCTTGCGGTTTTTATTAAGGGTGACGCCACTGTGACGTACCTGAGCCTGATGCTGAACAAGCTTCTCAGCCGGCAACCTCATATCAAGACCCAGACAAAGCAGTTAGACTTAAAACTTTAAAGTCTGTGTTGGCTATAGATGATCGAAATTCCAAATGTTTAATATCAGTGATTTCAGTAATTGCGATTTTCAATTCACTTTGATATTGGTCAGTGATTTGCTATAACAGTGAAACATCACTTTAGGTTAAAGTCGAAGCTCAACCTACGAAACAAGTTTTCCTGTACAAGGACATACTGAAACCGGTATAGACATATGGTATACAACTTCTCCCTTCATCTCATTCAAAATTGGAAATTCTTCAGAGGTTTTAGTCCAAGCTACTGTGGGGTATGTTACGAATCACACATTTTAGCTGTATAATTTTGTTTTTTCTTTTCTTGCATAGTTTCACAGCACATATAGCACAAATTCCCAAAAATTGCTTAATTCTTGCTGAGGCGGTAAAGCTGTGGTGCAGTTTTTTTTTCGATTGTCTTTCGCATCACGTATTTATTGATCTCGATGAAGAACCGATAAAGAGCCCACGCTTGGATAATGTAGTAGCTGCAAACGCCTGTGCAACTCGAATAGATTTCGAATGGATGTAGGCAACTAAAAAATTTGCCCAATAGCTTCATTTCTAGCATGCGCACGGAGCAGTAAAGGGTTTGAGTCTTTAAGCATTACTAGGCATTCTCACATACACGATGTTTATGCAAAGTAAACCGGGTCATAATGCATATACATTGCCAACAGGGCCCATTGCCACATTGCATGGTGTTCGTTGGTCGCTATGGTGTATTGAGTACTTCAAAGATAATGGTGATTAAGATCTATAGATACAACAAACAAAGTGCTGAGTGATGCTCCACAGGTGATATGAAAGTTTTTAAAAGTTATAGTGTGCAATATTTTGACACCATGGAATGAGTGCCGGTGCCTGACAGTGAGAGAGGCGGAGGCACATGCCGACTAGGGCGGCTGTGTTATTTATCCATGAGAGCGTTTTTCAAAATGAAAATGTATGCAAATGTTTTTTGTCTCAACGCTGACTACGAATAACACTTTTTTTCATTGCAGCTGCAACTTTGACTTCAACTCTTACGATATCGAAATCATTATCACCGTTATCATTATATCAACATCACCATGACATCATCATAACAGTAACTAAGTTATTTTCATCATCGTCATCATTATTATGTTTTGCAGGTGATGGAATGCAGATATTGGATTATCCGACTGAAACTCCGCGGTTGGATGAACAGACAGACAGACAGACAGACAGGCACACCACCGGACTGATGACTGCGCTCAGGTTTCCCTCGAAGCTTGCTTGCTCTTTTGCTTGTGATAAATGAGAATTGTCGGAAAATTTAACGATTTGACTGACAAAAGAATTCCGCGTTTTGTTTATTCTTATAGAAAAAGGCAGAAGAACCAGTAGTAACACGACGAGAAATGGGAGAGGCAGAGAAAGTAGTAGCAGAAAAAGTGCACAAATTAAGAATGCCAGCAGCATTTATGCGAACAGCAGCAACAACAACAACAACAACAACAACAAGAACAACAAGTACAGGGAGAAGCTTGTCAGAAAAGTAAAGCCCCACGAAATAGGAATACCAACATTAGTGCAGGAGGCTGGAGTGAAAGGTTGTTATTGGATGGGTTGCGGGGCAACAGGAGCCGTAGCTGAAGAGCTGAAATGCAGCGGATGAGCGCACTTTGCACAAAGGATGCTTGACAAGGATGCACTTAAAAGGCAGGAACGCTGTATTGTTGGCGTTGATGATGACGAGAATAATGATGAGCACGACGACCACGACGAAGATGATGTTGATTATGATGTCTATTTTCACCATCACCATCACCATCATCATCATCATCATCATGTTGTTGTTGTCATTGTTTTTGGTGATACTAATGTTGGTCGTTCGCTGCTCTCTGCTGCCGTTTTGTGGTGCCCTGAGTTTCTTTAATTAACCACTATACAATTTAGTAACGCTGTCAACTTGCTTTTGGGTGTGGATATAGTTGTCCACAACATTGGCGAGATATAAAGAAATCTTCTTTTGTTTGGCATAAAAAAATATAGATTTTTGAAATGAAATGAAAATTTGCAATATTTCAAAGCCATCACAAAACGTTCTGCTACCGAGACGAAATATAAAAGATGCTGCAAGAGAAGCAGAGAAACAATAACACCGCATACACACGAATTTTGTTGTGTGCACAGCGAATATCTGAAGAAATCAAAATTAGTTTTACTCATTTCTGGGCAAGAGAGTCATGCGGCAAACCCAAAGACAATCACAATGACATGGAAACAGAAAATGAATACAATAATGACATGTAGTTGTTGACATGACGTACTTTACATTCACTTAGTAAACGCATTTGAATAGACCTGCCAAGTCCCTTACAAAAGAAAGCAGTATCATTTATTTATACCCTATACTTATTGAAGTATTATATGTATTTGACTTAGGCTATAGCATGCGCACTTACTTGCACCTGAGATTTCTTTCATTTCCTAATGAAATCATCAACCTATACATCAATAATAAAGTTTGAAAGTATGTGTGTACGTATGTATGGCGTCTATAGACTCTGTAACCGCCGGATAGATTTTGATGAAATTTTCAGAGAAAATCTAGAATAGTCTGGAGAGTAATCGAGTGAAATTGAGTGCCAAAGTCTATTGGCGAAGCCGAAAAATTCCATTCAATTACAACTGCTTGTATTTCAGACAAAACTGTGTTATTTAAAGCATTTCATTATTTTGTATGAAATATAGTTTTGTATGAAGTATGAAGTATTTGTATAAAAAGACACAAACAATAGCATGTCGGTGACGTGTACTCATAAGATGTTGCGCTACCGAAAATTGCTCAACGGGACGTGCCATCTACAAGTTCATTCTACACAAGTCCCGAACAACGCCGGGGCAGCTGCTAGTATAAAATTTAAAAAGGCACTTGGCTACGATGAATTTATGATAGAATTGTTAAGATAACAACATTATTAAGGAGCCCTCTGAAAATGGACTGCTGCCCCAAATGGACAATGGACAATTGATCGCATTTGTGGAAAAAAGGTATTTGTTACTTTCCTGTAAACAATTTTATTTGTAAAAACAAAAGGAACAGCTGAGCAAAAACAAATCAATAGGAAAGAAACAGGTTCAATTGCTTAGTTTAGTGAACAACTAATTTTTGTTCACTCACTCATGAGCAATCCAACACTTGTACATTAATGATAGCAAAGAGAGCGAAAACACACAAAACTGATCTCTGTCCACGTTGTGTATGAAACGAAAGTGGAACAACAACAATATGACGGCTTAACAAAATCGATAGAACACAAGAGAGGGGCATAAGAACGTGTCTACTCTACCATTTCCACTGTGCTCACAACTTTAACGGCTGTGTGTCGTCATTGTTATTGTAACGATGTTCTCTTTAACATATTTTCTAACCAAAACCACTTTCATTGGTATTTTCTTTGTCAAAATTGGTTCAGTGGTTAAGCAGGTAACGTTTTCCTTACAAACATAATATTTTGGTTTTTGTCATTAACGGTTATATAAATTTTTTTTTCTTAGTTATAAAGCTACATACTATGCTAGCTATACTCTATCAAACTATTTGTTGCGTAAATTCCAATATGATTTCTTACCTTGAATAGAAATAATCTCATTGAATTGAAATGTAACAGAAAAAATGTATTTGCCGTTACATGGGTTAATTTTATTTATTTATTTATTTTTCTGTCGTTTATTTAGATAACAATGTCATTAAATAAACAATTGTATGCAAGAATGATGTTGGGCAATGTCTCTGGTCGATCTCACGAGTCCTTATTACAACTAAGCGAATCTTTCTTATTAGGAATTACTTATAGCAATTAACTTATTTTTAGTACAAGTATATTTCGGTTGCAATGAAAAGTTGGGAAGAAACATAGTTTCATGATAAATAATATTAATTAATTAAGACTAATACTAAAAATTAAGTCTGGGATTTGGCGGGTTATTGGGGATAGGAAGATGGGAGTAGGACGTTTGGTATTTCTAGGCTGTTTTCCGCCAGCAATGTTTGATGGTTTTTGTTGATTCAGCATATAATATACAGTTAGACCATTTTCGTTAGCTCAGCGTCTCATATGTCGACATTATGTTTAGGAAGTGTTATGCACCTGCCAGTTCAAATTGAAAGTTATGAATTGGCTCTTGCTCTCCTATTCTGTCTATGGGTAATCGACGTTTAAAAAATGTTGTTTATATGAAAAAGAAAAAGAAATAAATAATTAAATAAATAAATAGGTAAACGTGTGTGTTTTTAATTAAGAACGTCGCTTCTTGGTTTCGTTTAGCTCGTTAAACGTGTTCACATTTAGTCGCATTGTTAGCCCCTTTGCGCCGCTCGACAACCAACAGTCAACGTCCGCGGCAACGGTTTGGCTGTGCGAGCGAGCGTGCTTAAAGTTAAATGGCAATCATAATGAAATTTATGGTGCGATAATGTAATAAATATTCTTAAAACAGAAAGGATGAAGGAGAAACGAAAAACGATAAAGAGCAGTGTAAAGCAAAGCGAAACGAACCAAAGACAGCAAGGAGTTTGAATTACATTCAAACAACGCAAAAAACAAACAGCAACGTTCAGTGGCGTCGTCAAGCGAGAGAAGCCAATCCAAAGTAATCGAAACCATGACAAGGGGTTATATGAGGGGGGAAGAGTGAGTGTGTGTGAGAGAGAGTGTGAGAAAGAGAGAGAGAAGAAGAAGGTATTGGCAAAGCAAGAGGCAAGTGAGCGTAACAGCAGTGTTGGTAACCACCATACCACGACCACGACTTTACCAAACTCATTGTCGACTTCATAATTATCATCACAATCATCATCATCATCATCACCACCATCATCATGATTATTGTCGTAATCATAATCATAATCATCGAGTAGCACTACGAGCAGTACAACTTCGTCAATTGTACGCATGCAGTAGAAAATGGCGTTTGCCTGGCGGTTGACAGTGTTCGTTAACAGTTTGTGAATTGGCAACGCTGTGTGCCTCTGTACGTCGTACATTGCCGCTTATGCCAGCCTTTTCAGCGTCAAGCAACAACCGACGATGCCTTCAACGGTGACGATGAGGACGACACTGTGTACGACAACGATAGGTGCAACGATGCGACTATGAAAACGATGGCAACGATGGGGAAAACGACGACGTTACGACCGTCAGGAATAACGTAGGGACTATGGCGGCGGCGAGAGTGCATAATAACATTGTCGATGGGAAGAAGAGCGACGACGACGACGATGAGCAACACCACCACTACTAAGACGATGATGTGGACATTGAGGGCGAAGGCGACAACGACAATGACAACGACAACGACAACGACGACGACTGTTTGGCGTATAATGTCAGCATCGTTTGCATATTTCACCTGTTTACGAATGCGTCTAAAGGACAATTTTCGATGTCCTCATGGCGTGGTCGTGGCGGTGGTCGTCGTCGCTGATCCTGCGATTGCAACGTTGTGTCTCAGGTTTTGGTTTCTGTCTCTGATTACGCTTTAGCTGCGTTTATTTTTCGCAATTGTCATTGTTGGCTTCCAACACGTCGACATTGCTTTATGCTAGCCACCATATCCTCCACTCTCAAGCCAAACTATCACTATTTACACTGTTGTGGCAGAAAAAGTACCGTGTGAGAATTTATTGATAATGATGATATTATCCTGCAAATTGGATAAAACAGAGCCAGACGCGAGCGCAGACAAAGCCAGAAGTTGGCATTGGAGCTGTAGCAGTTGCATTTGGGAAACGAGCGCATTTTCATAATTGACCAAAAGTGGAGAGACACAGAAGCAAAGACAAAAAAAAAAAAAAATAATAAAAATGAAATATACAAATACAGAAATTTGTCAACACACACATACACATTTAAATGCTGCATTATCGTTATACAAATAACACACTTGTCCTTCCCTTTCCTCGGCGCTTTTGACTTCGTCTGATTTTTCTGCTTGCTTTCTTCGTGCATCCTGTATGTGTACGCTGCCGGCATTGTTTTGGGCTGGGTGGGCTCGTATGTATGCATTCGCATACAAGTGCTTCACACACGCACTTGTATATATATATTGCATATATATATATATGTGTATTTCTATAGTTGTGTTTATATTCGTTGAGTTATTGGCAGACATTGCGCCGGAAATGCGCGCAGCATACAGTAACTGTACTGAATTGTATCTCTGCCGCACCACCTGAATCTTCCTCTGCTGCTGCTGCTGCTGCTGCTGCTGCTGCTGCTGTTCGAACTGCTGTAGCCTCTGCTGCCTTTTGCTTATTTCCGTTCCACAGTCAAGATTTACAAAATCATTGTTTCTGCTTAACGTGTTGGCTTTTTTGCTGTTTGCCTCTTGTTCTGCTCTGTTCTATTTCCATTTCATTTTATTTTACTCTCCGCTGCGCTTTTCGTGTATTTCGCACAAAAAGTTGATAGTACAATTTATCTTGTTAGGTGGATTTGAATGTGCATAACGGTTCTTTGCACGTCGTAAAATATGTGATTATTTCCGCTTCCGCTAGTGGAACGGTTAGTCAGCACTGCTGCTGGTAAATATTGTATCAATCACAAGAGCTTAGTGCTTTAATGTTGTGATTGGTTAACGAGAAGTAATGATTGAAATATTGGGATTAACCTTGTTTTCCTTAGGGCCTGATTAAACCAAACGACTGACACACTCAAAATCTCATTGCAGCTCATCGCATGCAACGGTTTTACAACAATGCAGTTCGTCATTGTTGTTTACGCACATTTGCCGGACCATAATTCTTCTGCCTCCTTTATTGATTTGACGTTAATCTTCATTTGAGTGGCCTCACTTGAGCGCTAAACGTAACTGTTGCGTTGTCATGCGTTGCATGATCGATGCCCGTGTTGTATGAAGCATTGCACCATCGAAGCAGTGCAATACTACCACAGTTACAAAAGCTTCAACGTTGTGTTCGTCAATGTCGATATGTGCATGTCAAATGAAAAATGCATTATGCGTGCACTTAGAGGCGTTCGTCAATTTACACAGCCATAAATTCAGGCGTATCGTCATTGCCATTGGCAACTTTGGAATCACTTGGAGAACAGTATGACATGCGTTTATTGTAATTTTTTTTTCTTAACAATCTTACGCCAAAATTACAAAAAAGTAGCCCCTTTATCAATTACAAGTCTGTTTTGTTTTCTTTTTCGATTCATTGCAGATTTCTGGTGCGTGCCAGCGTTGCCGAGTTATAAATCGCGATCCATTTTCTCATCAGTGACTGATACATGACTCAGTCAACAAACGATTTTGTCAGTTAAGTCAATGTTGATCAACTCAATTCCCAAATACTACAGCATTGCCCTAACTCACTAAATTTTGGTTGGACTACAACAACATAATCTGCGCTTGGAAAGAGGTTCTCCCAATCATTAACGTAAACGCACCCTAAACTGTGCTATGGCACATGATTGTTGGTCATATGAACTACAGAGAATTATAGAAATTCAGAGGAGAGAATTTAATACTGCCGTTTATTCCAATTGTACCTTTAGATATACCAGTTCAGTTTACGCGAGTTACGTTCTGTAAAATCTGATTTTAACAAAGCTTGATGTCATTTGCTTACTTTATTATTTTATTTATTTTTATTTATTTTTCTTTTTGATATTTTAAGAATAACATTTGTATATATAACATTTTGTATATTGAATTGGGCGTCTACCCTGACTTCGGTGATGACTATGATGCTAGTGAATCACAGTTGTGCGGTTGAGGCAATGGCTTGAGAAGGCTACTAGTTCCTTTTTAGGGAGATTGCGTGGGTGTAGCCATTTCAGTCTACGCCTTGTTGTGGTATGAGTTAGGGTGGTCACCAGCAGGTTGGTGTGCGACACAAGTCTTGTGTGATAGTGGCTGATGAGAATCTCCACCATAACCATTGGCACGAAAAGGTAACTGGTGCTACACTCGTTTTCAGTTATTTTCTTGGCAAAAACCAATGATTTTCATAAACTACCAAATGATGTCTTGACTAAAAAAAAAAAAAAAAGATAAACTATTGGTAATTAACCCACCAAAGTAAGTACATGTTTGCAAGTCTTGCGTTTCATAGTAAACAAAAAATGTTGAATAAAAGCAAATCTAAAATTTGTTTTCCTTTATTCTTTATTCAATTCATAACAAACTGGTGAATGTTAGAAAAGAAAAGAGCGATAACTTAGGAGATAAAGAACTAAAACTAAAACAAAGACTCGTATGTACTCATTTTTGCACTTTTTGCATTCTTAAGTTCCTCAGCAGCAAAAGTATAAAAATTTACCATTTGATTTACTCTGATTGTTTTGTATAATAAAAAACAGAATAGCAAAGTGCCGTTATTATAATCAGCAACTTCAACAAAGTAATATTCAATAAATTGAATTAGTTTTCAATTATTGCCACTAATAAACAGACTATCGCGAGATGTTGAAAATAATATTGTCGACCTCATCTCATCACGTAAGAATGCGCATCGACTTAAAATAAGTCAATCGGTGGTCATAAGGGTCCAAAAGAGGCGTAATATCGCTGCTATAAACCATCTTAAAAAGTCGCCCTAAACTTTTAACGGATGCAGACGCTCGCGTCATTATGTCCGAAATTAAGAAGAACCGGTTCTTAACGCCAGAGGCTGCTTCTGTTGCCATTAATAAAGATGTAAGCAGGTGAACAGCAAGAAGAGCGCTCCACAAAATTGGCTACATCTCGATAAACAAACTTGCATTATCAGAAAGAAATTTAAAGGCACGTTTAAAGTTCGCCAAGGAACACCGAAATTGGATAATAAATGACTGGAAACATGTAATCTGGTCTGATTCCAGTAGGATAGAAATCAATATTGTTGGCGCCGCTCAGGGGAATTGATTCAACGACACCATGTAAAGCAAACTATAAGGCACGGTAGAGGACACGTGTTGGTTTGGGGTTGATTCTCATGGTGGCTTGTTGGGCCACTGCATAAAATATGTGGTATAATGAAAAAGGAGGACTACCTCAATATTTTAAAAATCCCTCTGCTTGATTTCGTTGGGAAGTGTGCTTACAATGATGCTGAAATTACATTTCAGCAGGATGGAGATCCCAAGCATACTTCTAAAGTTGTGCAAGAATGGTTGGCTAGTCAAAGTCCTGACCTCAATCCAATTGAGAATTTGTGGTCAATTGTGAAAAGACGGTTGGACCAGTATCAGTCAGTCCCATAAAATCTGGTAGATTTGTGGCAACGTGTTCCGTTGGAGTGGCAACACATTCCAAAGGAAATGATCCATGAAATAATGTTTTAGTTCTTTATCTCCCAAGTTATAGCTCTTTTCTTTCTCTAATGTTCAACAGTTTGTTATAAATTGAATAAAGAATAAAGGAAAAAAAATTTTGGATCTGCTTTTATGCAACTTTTTTTGTTCACTATGAAACGCAAGACTTGCAAACATGTACTACTTACTTTTGCTCCCCGCTATATATATATATATATATAGTTAATACATATTTATTTACTTATACATATATATATTTTAAATTTCTGTTGTACAAAAACCCTATTGATTATTTAAATACAAATTGAAAACCTTATATTATGTATGTAACTTAGTCCTAACAATGTGCCTATTAGGCTAGGCTCACCCAACGTTGAATAGGATGAATAATAAGTTGTACAACTCGAAGGGTTTTGGACAGGACAAAACTCAAGCATAGCACAGGATTAACGCGAAAGCGTTGTTTCCGCTAAAAGTGACAAAAAATACACTTAATATCTACATTGTGCTTAACGTTTTTTCGTTTAGTTTGTTTGCGTTGCTTAGTTACCTGGTTTTTTGTTTAAATAGCTTATAGTACAACTAATGGAAGTAAAGCTTTACTTGTGCGCAAATATTTGCAGGTGGCGAAAACTCACTTTATGTGCGCCCATACCACTTTCGCATCCGCTTACCGAACACACCCACTCAAATTATGTGCTTAAGGCTTGGCCTAGCATGGCAAGCAAGCGCATCGGGGAAAAGCAAAGAAACTCTAAAGAAACTTTCGGGTTTTGTCGCTGCTTTTGCTGGTTTGAAGTCATTTAAAGTCGCATGTCGAAACGCATTATCAAAGCGACTTAGTATCTAAGTGACATGTTAAGCAGCCTACATTTAGATGGATGAATGAAATAATTAGTGATGGGTATTGATCGTTTGGCTAGTAGGCGTGGTGTGAGAAGACTTTTGGCACTTATACTCTCACACACACATATATGTATATATGTTTACAACAATGTACCACTCTCTCGCTCTCTCTCTCTCTATCTTGGTGTTCATTTTTCTTTAAATATTTTTATTCCTTTTTTTGTACCAATGTTTTTGTTAAACCCCGTCCTTTTTTAAATATCGTTTAGATGGTGTTGCTTTTGTTATTTTTATTGTCACTACTAATCAACCGCCATCAATCAAACCAATCAAGACATTGAACTGGGCAACAAAGTCTTCGGTGATGGCATTGTCGGTGCTATTCTTTTATTGTACGCACTCGGCCAATTTTAAGAGCAGACTTGTTACAAGCGCACTCACTATTATTGTTTTTATTGTTGTTGCAAAAATTGATATACGCCAAAAATGCTACAAATTTGTTAAATATATAATTTTATTTATTTATTTATTTATTTGTTTGTGCTCAGAAATTTTAAAATAATTATAATAAAAAGAGAAATACATACATGAAGAGTTTAGTTACATCTAAGGAGAACTTTACTACAGAGAAATGCTAATTCTGTTTAATGATGTTGTGTTAGATAATGTGAAAATATTAAGGAAAAATGAGGAAATAACCTTACAACTGAGTTTGTATATAAAAATTTACAACGACGGGCAACATCTAATTAAACTTAAAGAAGGTTTTAGTTTAAGTAGAATTGGCTTATGCAGTTAGTGCAAATGAATGGTTGATTTAAAGTGTCAATAGTTTGCACTGTTTTCAGATGGTTGAGGTGTGAGAAGTAGTTGCTTGGTTAAATTTTACATTAATGTTTCCAATCTTTTGACGTATGGTAAATACTGATGCCTTATCATGGAGACGTGTAGTAGAGTAGAAGAAAGGCAGGTTGAAAATCATTTTGTGCTTAGCAGAAACAAGGAAAAAACCTACGCAACTTTTTGTGATTAGTTTCGCGGTGTTTTCGCAGAAAATTAATCCTAAGAAAAAACATAGTTTGCTTAATAAAATCAAATATATATAGCTAAAATGACCCTGAACAAAGCTTCGGGACATGAAATTTCCCAATAATTCATGTTTTCCCAATAATCTAGTTAACTTGTTGGAAAACATTTGAATTCTTGCTACAGTTAGTTGAAATATTGTATATGCGTTAACTCATTGAATTCGCAATGACGCCTAGAAAAATGGCCGAAAGTTTTAAACCAATAACAAGTCAATCTATTAGAAAACTGTCAAGCAGTACGAAACCTTATCTTTTTAATGCCATCTAGTGTTTGACTGAGAAACAGACTAATCAGTTTCTTCCATTTACAGTCCGTAGTTTGATGAGGAAATTAAAAAACAGTGGCACTGATATTTGTAAAAAGCACTGAATTTTCTAAAACAAGCCGTGAAAATTTGGAACAGTGGACTTGCTTTTTTACTAAAGAATTGGAGATATTTTATTGGGCAGATTTAAAAAAAGTACCTGCGTGGGAAGACGTTCAAAAATCATTGGATGTATTGATTGAAAAGGGATATATTCCTTGCAATGAAGACATAGACGTATTTACGAATTTTCATTAATTTCTAAGTACAGCACGTCGGAAAAAGTAACCGAATTGAAAAGTGTTAATTTTTCGACGCAAACTCGTTGGGTGGAAGAATACAAACACTTTTTCGCCAACAATCTTAAACATCAAAAGTTTTGTATGTCAACTGAATATATTTTATGTTTGCCTCTCACAAATGCATCAGTAGAAAGAGTGTTTTCTTTAATGAAAAATTGTGAACGACTGAAACAACACAGTTACATGTTCCGGTCGTTGTGGCGATGTTGATAACTAAGGTGCATTTTTACAATCGGATAAGTACTTTCGAAGATTACCTCTAACATCCAAACAAACACTACCTCCTTATAATATTAGTGTATATAGTGTAGATATAGACTAGTATAGATAATATATGCGTATAAGTTTGTTGACATTGTCACTAGTTTTATTGATTTACAGATTAAAAGTCAACGTTTTATATACGTTATAGACCGAGGTATTTTACATTGGGCTCCCCTAAAATGCCTTTAATGTCAATAAGTAAGTTGACATTTGGTAAGTAGAGGAATTTTTGCCTTTTAGTGAAATATGTTACTAGTAGTACTAGTTTTACTGTAATTGAATTTAATTTGGTAGTATATGGTACTATATGGTATATGGAGAGTAAATCAAGAGCATTTTGTAAATTGTCTCTGATTTCCACAAAAAGTAATACCGGAACTGTAAATCGTGTGTGTATAAGTTGCAGAGATAACCAGCAAATATTTTCTTAATGCTTGAAGAGGTTGCATTTAGCTCAACGTATCAGTTCTGAATCATCTATATATAAATACGTTAACACAATTTTTGAAATCAACCTAACACTGTTATAGGCACAATGTATTCACATGAAAATTACACCAATTGAAAGCTTTAGTTGTGTAGATGTGCGCAGTAAGTTTAATTGTTAAAAAGTTGTGTCTAAACACGTTTTTTTTAAAATTGAAATTGCAACAACAAAACACATTGTACACGCCAGCAATATAAATATTTTTTCTTTTTCTCCTTGTTACAATAACAAAATATATGCGAAATATAACAGTTTTGTTTCAGTTCATCGCGTGGGAAAATGCAAGAGACAGTGTGAGTGAGTGAGAGAGAGTGAGTGTTATGTACAGTGTGAGTGAAGAAGGGTTAGTGTGATGAAGACTGTGATTAAAGGTGAGTGAATGTGATGGAACGTGTGAATAAAGGTGAGTGAGTGTGATGGAGAATCTGAGTAAAGGAGAGTAAGCCTGATTGAGAGTGTGAGTAAAGGAGAGTGCGCGTAATAGCTATTTGCGTAACTCTCGCTCGCAATACAACAGCTATTCGTGAAACATTTTTTGCTGTTTCTCTTTCTTACGTTTTAGCAATATGCTGATGACGATTTTAATGAATTTTAACAAAGAAATGTTCATAACTAAATAACCTCAGCAATAAGTTCGGCAAATCGATCTCTGTGTGGTCGAATTAAATATAGCTTTTATTAGGTAAATCAGGCGAATCAGAGCGTTATGCCAGAGAGCGCCGGAAGCCGCTTGAATATTCAACGTTATCAACGGCCAACAGACTTTTTATTTTGCAGATTTTGCTTGACAAACCTCTTAAGTTTCAACAGCGGATGGCTACAACTTAAATTCGCTCTGAAACCATACTGCGCCGATGGAATAAATTAATGTAGTTCTAGTAAGCCGATTTTTATTAAGTTTTTCAAAGATTTTTGAGTAGCAATTCACTAAGCTGAATGGGCGATAACTATCAGGAGAAGCAGGTAGTTTGCGTAGCTTGTGAATTGCAATTATTTTAGCCATATTCCATACTCGCGGAAAGTAACCGGTCATTTGTATTTGTAACTTTAAAAATGCCGGCGAATGTTTGGGATACAATCAGGGCCTGGACATTTATTAATTATAAGGGAATTAATTACCTTATTGATGTCAAGGGCATTGATTTTGGGAACACAAAAAATTTCGATTGTTGCGTTAGAGATTGAGTTTAGTGTATTTACTTACAACTGTAGTGGTTGCATTCTCAGATAGAGTTTCAATAAGCTTGTATTTGTCCTGAAAAATAATGCGTAAAATATTGGCTTTTTGTTCACTGGTCGTGAACATTTCATTATTGTAATGAAAACTTGGGATGTATTGAGTTTCCTTTTCGATGATTTTAGTAGTATTCCAGAAGGGTTCTGAATGTTTGCTCAGAATTAATAACTTAACAAACGGGCTGAGTTACATAAAGGCGTTTAAAAATAAATTAAAATAGCACACACACACACACATATATATATATATATATATATATATATATATATATATAGCTGCTTGTTTATGTACGTTTAATCGTTAACGCAGACATGCAATCGAAAAAGCAATGAAACTAATTAGTTTCCGACACAAAAAGTAACAACAACAATGCGAAGCTCGCTGGTAGGGAGTATCGGTTATTGTATTTAGCGTACAGAAAAAAACCTTAAACAAACACTAAATTTATTCATTTTTGTCGAAATATGTAAATGACGAAGAAATCTACCTTTTCACTTAATGCTAGTGGCGAATTAGGTTGTCAACTTGTGCTGGCATGTGCTGCGGTGCGTGGGTTAGAGATTACACAAGGCCAACACTAATGGCTAATTAAGGTCTCAGGCCTTCGTTTTGTTATTGTTGTTGTTGCGGTTGTTGACGTTTTGTTAGCCTCAACTTTAACGAGATTGAAATAACCAACTTGATTAATTTCTAGCTGCTTTACAAGCAATGATAAAAAAAATCCAATTGAAATGAAAATGCCAGGCAACGCACAACCCACGTGTGCATAAAAGTCAAAATAAAACCACAAAATGTCCGAAACATGCCAACCACACATGATTAGCAGCGAAAAAGCGACGCTAATAAGCCGCTTCAGCGTACGACTTTTCACTGCTAAAATATTTTGACGCCTACGTGTATGCAATAGTTTTCGCCGTTGATTTGATTTGTTTTATTATATTCATGCTGTGGTGTATGTTAGGCGCGCACACACACACGCTCGCATTAAAAACGTCAATGATTGGCATTTAATTGTAATTGTTTCTTGAAGCGTGTCACTCTGCGTGCGTGTATGTGTACAAAATGAGAGTTCCAAAGAATAGCACATCCTTATAACACATTCTTACGAATATCAGGATTCTGTTTTTCTTTGTGTGTAGGTGTTGAAACATGCTACGCAAAGGCAAGTGTCAAGTATTGAGCACCAATCACTTCTGTAGAAAAGTTAAAGACGCTTTTGCCACAACAATAACAACAACAGAAAACAACAGACGAATTGATTTGTCATCCTGGTAAACAGTGGTGTTTGTATGCCACGACTAGTTCAATCAGTCATTCAGTCAGTAAGTCACTGAGTCATTTATGTGTTATATGGTATGCAGATGTTGACAACATACAACTGGGGAAATTAACTCACGAGCATTTTTCATTTTCTTGGTGCAGTTAAGAGAGCACTCATGCTGGCAATGCTCTTAAAACAGCTGAATATGGGTTATTTGGCAGCTTTGGCATTTTCAACTGACAGTGTGATAATGAAGATGCCATTTGGCCTAGGACTAACTACCCGGCCTTTCATTTTGGAATGGCTTTGAAAATTCTGAACATGTGGTCCTAATTGATGCTTTGTACTAAGCCATAGAATTGTCTAGCAGCTTTAGTAAAAGAAACGTGTGGTAAGGTTGTTGATATTTTTGCATTCGCACTATCCAATATTCACTGTTGATACAAATGGCAAACAGATTTAAGCAGTTTCCTGACCACTGCACACTAAGGAAATCAAACAACAAGTCAACTAAAGTTAACAGCCTGGAACGGCTTTAAAGTTCTTTGAATTGGCTGGTAAAAATGTGGTTTGGTACTGCGTATGGCAGCCCTCTACATTCATAATTACGATGTGCCACTTTCAGTCTCGCAGTGTGCCTATTATTTCCATTAAGTTTATATTGTCAACGCCCTTAAAAATCTCGCAATTAAATGATTCCGCCCATCTCTTGGTTGCGCTCATCTCAAAAGACAAGCCAAAACGTTCTTAAGTAAGTAAGTAAGGAGTAAGTCATTCATTAGTATGCCGCCTCGCTGTAATTCAAATGATCTGTACCCAGTGCTGTCAGACTATTCCTTTACTTATAGATGGCTGAGATAACCGAGTCAGTCTGCTTGACTGCCTGACTAAATATTAGGTTGACTATTTGGAAGATTGCTATTATGCAGCTATTTAGCAATTTCATTAATGGCTTGGATTACTGCTTGAAAGAGACTACAGTCAGCCAGAGCTGGTCACTCAGTTTATGCTGTAGTTGCCAAGAAAACCAACCGTGTAGACCACTTCTAGGCTCAAACTTAGCTTTACCCAAGTAAACACTGTTACATGTGTACTACCCCTTGTCGATGATGGAATTTTCAGAAATCTGTACGTTGTGGGATTGCTGAAGTCTTGCACAGAAATTTGGCGTTTCCGAATGCTGAAACGCCACAATTCTACCTCCCTTAGTCTAATCAAGTAACACATCGGCTGACAAGTTCCCGGGCTGATACACAAGTGGCAGCACAAGTACTGAATAAGTATCCATCAAAAGACAGCTTCAAAAATTTCATGACACTCTGGCAACTACTTTAAAAGTTACAGCTGTTTTGTTCTTTTCAAAGCAATGGATAAAATGAACTTCGTCTTGATTAAACATTGCCTTTTGATAGGAAAAAACACCGTTGAAATGATAAGTTATGCATGGCTTGATAAGTGTTATCAGCAGTCTGCACTACGAAAATCGACCATTATTGACTGCTTTGCTAAATTTAAAGTGGTCATACGAACACCGATGATGCGCCTCGTTCTTGGTCGCCGAAAAGAGGTGGCTATACCGGACTATATCATAAAAGTCCACACAATCATTTTGAAAATCCGTAAAGTAAAGCTGCATGAAGTAGCTCACACTCCAAACATAACCAAGAAACAGTCGATAGCTCGCGTTGTATTCAGTCGCAAGCGCATATTAATTTGTCGGTAGCAAACAACAACAACATCATTACTCGCCTCGCGTACCCATTGAAGATACCGTTTCTTTCCTCTTTACATTCCCATTCGCATAGAAATATCACCCCTAAATAACACACTTTATATTTGTTGTAATTTCTATATTATATTAGGCACTTTTACTGCGACACAACTTGTCTGTGCAACGTTTACAAAGGATGAGCAGTTGAATGCCATATTTAACATATACAATTCTGTGTCATCTCCATCAAATTCCTGCTCTCCTTCTATACTGTAAAACCAACAAATATTTAGCACACTTTGTGCTAAACAAAAATTAATAATGCCGCTCTCAAATAAGCTCAAGAACTTGACCTCTCCTAAGGTTCAATATACCAACTATTTTCTATTTTTGGCCTCTACAAACCGTTGATGTCGACGACTGCAACATTGACTCAGCCGAGGAAGATGAACTGTCCGCTCCAGTTAAACCTATTTTACCACAACCTATAACGGTGCTTAAAAAATCATCCAGCGCAGTACATGACCAGATTACTCCGTCACATCCATAACCACCGGAATCAAAATATTTCTTAACTCAGCTGCGCACTTCAACGTGATATGCACATTCACGGCAGCATAAGGAAATTGAATTTTTTTCCATGTGACCAGGAAAACAAGGTCTTCTAAAGCGGTTCTCTCTGGATTTGACAAATTAAACAAAGAGTTTGTAAAAAACGTACATGCTTTGCGTGGCCTTAATTTCATTGATGTGAAGACCATAGTAAGAACTACATATCAAGTTCGTCCCAATGATGTTGTATGGCTCAGAAGTCAGAGGTGACTGTGCAGCGAGTTAACACATAAAACTTCCAAGGGCACAAACCAAGATGCTCAAAGTGATGCTAAATTTACTCTGTTATTTTCCCACTTATCTACTTCATAAATAGCAAAATGTGTGCTTGATTCACGAAAAAGTCGGCCTAGCTCTATTTACTCTTATTTCAAGAATATAAATTATTGTAAAATCTCTAGAGCTAATCCGTGCTACTAAAGCTAATTCCTTGAATTAGCTTTTGATATCAATGATCCCCTAGCCTTCGTTAGTTGTATTAACGGCGCAACTGTTATCAGCACTATACTACAATTCTATATATACTTGGCATTATAATCACAAAACTATGTGGTGCAGTTTTCTTTGTCGATGGCACTAATAGATGTCGAATATATGTATGCCACTAGAAAATGGGCCCAATAGCAATACAGTAGCGAGATAGTATGTCCCGTGCTGATATAAGAATTGCACCAAGCCGAAGTCACCCTTCAGTGATTCTTCGTGGCAGGGCGGTCGCTCTTTCTTATTACCACCAGCGGAACTAAGACTGTTGCCTTGCAGTGGCACATTTTAGATGTACAATTTTATTTTTGCTTTTCGTTAAGTTAAATTTTTTCAATGCTTCTTCTTCTCATAAATTGACAACTTTTCACCACTCGATGAAGGTAACGAATACAAGTCTCGGATTTTCAAATGTTACAAAAGCCTTGGGAAAACTCCCTAGAGGAGTGGAGTACGGGAAAATAATATATAATAAATAGAATGAAAGCTTCGCACGTAATTTCGTTCATCCCCTGACGGTCGTTACAAGGGATATCGACAGCCACATATGTAACATATTTCTATATATTTAGCGAGGCATGAATGTCGCCGTAGTTGCACAGTCTTACTGGATCATATAGCTCCTATGCAAGTTCAAGTGGCTCAGTGGCGAGCTGCAGTATGTATACTTACCCTTACCAAAACATACGATAAAATAATATTGCAAAATTGCTTTGTGCCGGAAGTTCCACTGAAGCAGTTGTAGGACAGGAACCGCCGATGGCCTGAATATCCGTATAACCCTTTTGTTAAACATTGTCAATCATTGTGAAATCAGACTCGTTATGTATACAACACATCGGCCGATCAGCTCCACTCCGCAACAGGGAAATCGACTGGTATGCTCTCACTCTCTCTTGGGTCCTACCAAAGGTTTCTATTCAAGATTGCACCTTAGACCTTGGTCAAGTTATCTAATGAGATCTTGGCCCAATTTAGTGCAATTCTAAGACTTGGGACTTCCGTTTTCTGCTTTAATTTTGCACCAATATTTGCACCAACAGTGCAGCTGCCTTAGGCACTGAGCTGTGGTTGCATCACCCTCAAAAGATGGAAATTCTTTGCAACGGCTTGAAATCATTGTAGTTTGAATTCAACGCTTTTCAGTGACATAAAAGGAAATTCGCTTTGCAGCAACATGACGTAGGAAATTCTCTCTTAAAGCGCTGACATCAGCCTGAATCTGCGCCACATGATGTTTTGCAGACAGACGCCTGTGTCGTTAACTTGTCGCGTTTGATGATTCGACAACGCGCAACAACAAACACAAAGTGACGCGAGTCTTTTGTGTGGCGTTGATTTGCTGCATTTCCGCGCATTTTCCGCACAATTTTTCCCGCCGGCTGTCACTGTCGTTGTTGTCAATTTAATGAAATGAATTTCGTACAATAAAGACGACGGAAAATTTGCTTTGCAACTTTATCAAAAATTGTTTGGCATTACAAATGACTTTGAACCCTACACCATTGACGTCCTCTTGACTCGGTGCAACATGTTTCGCCTCACCAACGTGGCAACGTGTTCCAGCGCATAGCTCACAGCACTTTGATTGATGCACTGCGATGGCAAATGTTTTGGGCTTTGTCATTGTCCTTTCTCCTGGTACACAAAGACACATTCTACGCTTTTTTAGTGCACTCTGTTTTGGGTTTTGTTTCGCTTTCGCTTTTGTTATTTCAATTGTGTGTGTGTGTGTGTTTGTTTGATGGCCTTTTCTTCATCGCCTTTTAATTTTTTGTGTTGATTTTGTGTTGGCAATACTTATTTCGCGACTTTCGAGCGGCAAAAACTCTTAGAACTCGACGGGTAGTTGGCTCCGTTGATGCTCGTGCGTTGGGGTTAGTATGATGAATGGCAAACTCTATGCGAAACGACGAAGGCAGCATAAAAATCCTAGTTGGAAATTATTATAAATTAATGGTTATCCCTGTGACCCACTTTGAACGTTTTTCGCTGGCAAACAAGTGGCGACCATGTCGTGTGTGTTTGCCAGAATATGTCGATGACATTGCGGTGCCTTGCTTAACGCGTTTACGCTGTCGTTTTTCACTTGCTCTGTGTGTGTGTGTGTCTTTTATTTTGTTTTATTTATTTTATACTAATTTTGTTTTATTTTTATTTTTTGGTTCTCGGTTTGTTAAACGCTCATGTGTTCAATGTTTAATGAGTTCGCATAATTTAAATAAGCCACAAAATCGCAGCAGCTTTTTAGGCGCGCCGTTGGGAATACTCGTATGTACGTTAAGCGTAAAAAACGTTGATGTAAACAGTCTCAGCAGAGAATAACAAAAGCAGAAGAGAACAAGAACTACAATAACAAAGGCATCACTGACCTGGCATACTCGTGATTGCAATGTAAAGGCGATACTGACAGCGACAGGAACAACAACAACAACAACAACTACATCAGCTAAAACAATCATAACGCAATAACAATAACAACAATAACGACAGCAACACGAAAAACAAGCCAGCATGCTTATTTGCACAGCATCCATTCAAAATGTTGAATTAGAAAGAGTAAGCAGTAGAGAAAGTGTGAGTAATTTAATAAGAGAACATTTCCCTTTTCGCATTTGGCAAGCAACATGTGTTGCATACAACAGCATGTCGTGTTGGCAGAACTAGCAGTATACATCAACATGCTTAACAATAAATTTTAGCAATCAACATTTGTTGCTTACAAGAAGCCAAAGACATTGCAACATGCTGACAACGTCAAGCATCAAACAATTGCTAAATTTGTTGCTATGGCAAATTTCCCATTTGTGCATTGCTTCAACATTTCAGCATAGCGCAGCTACTTGTGTTGCTTGGTATTGTAACTGTATGCTGTGTTGCTCAGTTGTTATTGTGATTATTTTTGCTGCTGCTCGCTTCGCCAGCATCGGCATCAGCATCGGGCATCGGGCATCGGGCATCGTTCGCAGCATCGTTCGCTGAAAGCATCGCACTCGGCTGCTCTGTCGCACTTGCCAAACACCAACGCGTTTTGAAGGAATTCAGTCTTTGCGTGTTTTTTAGCTTAAACGGTTCATGAAGGCGCAAGAAGCGCGTTCATTTTCAATACGAAAGTTTAACGAAAATATTCACGTAATTTTCACGTGAATTGTTCCTTTTTTTTTTGTACTTGTGCCGATCGCGTCGCGAAAATATTTTGTTTTTTTTTCTCGTGAACTTGAGTCTATCATTGGTTTATTCCACCTTGTGGGCGTCGTTTTTTCACTTTGTATAGATCGCCATCATCCACATTTAACAGTTAATCCAAGCGGTAAAAGAAGAGTTGATAAATGCGATATAAGAAAGAAGCAACGGATTAGTGAAGAGGAGTGTGTATTTTTTTGTTGTTTGTTTTTGTTTATTGTTTTGGAAGAGAAAATTGTTTGAAAAATACTCTGATGAAAGTTGAGATCAACACGGTGACTCGTGCCTCATCAATAACAATTAACGACTCGTGCACCAAAATTTCCAAATCATTTATATCCGAAACCATTCCGTACGACAAATTAAAATCTAAACAGGTGAGTGACGATTTAGAGAACTGATATTTCGATTAGTTAACTAATATTTTTATTTTCAAAAAAAATTTTTTTTTTATAATACTCCGAATTTGTTAGTGTCTTCAGACGATCCAGCGAATTTTAACATTTACACAAATCGCGCTAATTGCCATTTATTTGCATAGTAGGACACTATATTCGTTAAGGTTCTCCAATGTCTACATTATTGTGATCTTACATGAGGTAAATTCGGTTATGCTGTATAATTTTATGGTTTTTATAATAAATTCAAAGTGCTGATGAAGCGATCGACTATCTGGTTTGTTGGCTTCCAAGTATCATTAGGAAGATATTGATAAGTTTCTTAATTCAATGGCTTAGTACTTCTCGTTGAGGAGCTTATATACATAATTCAGAATATATTAAATGGCATTAATGTGTTCGACTTATAAGTAGCTTTATGCTCTGTCTATAGACATTTAGAAAACGGTGTGTTTTGATCTGATTGATGTACAGCCCATAAACAAAAAAAAAAAATAGATCTATGGCTGAGTAAAAGATATGGCTTGATCGTTTAGGTGGTTACGGTTATGCATATTTGTTAAAGGTATCTCCTCCGCTTGCAAAAGTATAGCTCTGCTGATTTTTTCCTTGATTTGAAATCTAAAAATCTTAGTGTACTTATATGTTGAGCATATAAAGAAATATGAAAAACAATAATTGACAAGAATGGTACTACCTAATATGAACTATTATAGGCTAAAGAACTCATCAAGTCCAGACTAGATAAACTTAAAAGAAGGCTTTTCTACGGGATGACCGCATGCTACTCCCTGGCTACCAAATTGATCGCTCTGAGTTTATATATAACCTCAAAGCTATTAAATTTTTAGTACATCGAGATCTGTCAACTTGCGCAAAAGTCAGGTACACCGAACTTAATGGGTCTACAGTGATTCCTTCCTGGAGAATATAACAAGACGCATCACAGATTTGTAGCAACATAAAAATAAAAAAACAATAAATAAAAAATAGTATTTTTTCCGATAATAACAATAATAATCCTTACTAATATTATAAGTGACAAAGTAAACTCTGTCTGTCTGTCTGTCTGTTATCTTTTTACGCCTAAACAGTTGAGCCAATTTTTACGAATTTCGGTATAGAGATTGATGTCACCTTGAGCAATTACAGAGGCTACTCTTTGTCGCGAAACATGCATTTTATATCGAGATATAGGTGTAAGAGTTGAAACCATCCTTTTTTAATATAGTGCCATCTGTTGGATTTTAGCTGTCTCGCCCGCTGTGAAAAGAACAGCAACAACATTGAGGAGTGCGGAGATATTTTCATTTATTTAATTAGTATGGATATAGTATGGAGATTGATGAAAGTTTGGTGAGAAAAATAGGCCACTCGAAGTACTGATTCTATGCAGACGAAGTTGTGGGTGTCAGCTAGTGCGCCTATAAATTTATAGGGTTTTATTATCAGATCTTCATTACACAATGAGAATTACGAAGATTTAGTACTTGGTACACCCCTTTTATTCAATGCTTAGTTATCGTACGAAATTGGGCCCTGCAGATGGTGAAAAACTCCTATCAATATTTACATAGTTTTCTTATTGAAATATTTTAATCGTTTTGATTTTCGTTCAACATAAGATTTCTTCTGTCAACTACTTCCAGACAGTGTCCACTGCGGCGTACTGCTTGCTATCTCATTTGGGCATTCGCAGCCATACAAGTTTATGATACATACAGCATCGTGTACTCTCTTATCTCTACCACACAACTGTTTGATACCGCTTTTTTACTATGTTCAGGCCACTTTACAGATGTAACTATATGCTTGACATGTCATTATCATATACGGAGAGTTATTCATTTTAAATAGTCAGTGAATGTCGCGATTGGCAGATGCTTGCTATATTTCTTGGCAGTGTGCTGCTGAGTTGTTCAGCGATCCAAAAGCTTGGCAAAGACAATCCATCTGTTATAATGCTAACCCCCTGTAGTCAGAGTCTCGTTAACATTGCTATGACCTCATCCATTTACCAGTTCACTTTTTTTTCAGTAGTCACTTCAACATAACATATTTAACTCAAGCAAAAAATAATTCTTTATTAGCTTGGCGAGACAGCCACCTCCGCCTTCTTCATTATAAATATGTCGTAGAGTTTCCGAGAAGACCTTGTCGATCCAACTGAGCACTTTTAATTGGATAGTCGGCAATTAAATGCTTGACGATTTGCTTTTACCTAGTCGTGCGTCCGCCTCTGTTTGAGTGAAAGCGCTACAGTTGCATTTCGTGCCACAGTTAGTCATTTGCGTGGTTCGTATACAACCTTGATTCGATTGAAGTGAGCTCGTTGCACCAACCACCACCATCATAATTAGCGCGTATTTATGTGAGCTTCGAGCTCATATTGCGAGTGGAATGCAGAAGCAAGCAGCCAAGCCATTACGGGTCAAATCGGCTGTAATTAAAATTGCTGCGCCTGCTCAGAGTTGCACTCGGTGTTAATTAGAGAGCTTCGATGGTGAAGTGTTGCACGATGATGATGATGATGCTGGCTCTGGTATTGGTGCTGCAGATCAACATGATGATGATGATAATGATGATGCAAATGTTGACCACTTGTTGTAGTTGCGCTTGTTTTGTGTTTGCGCATTTGTGCACCAGCTGGGCTGAGCTAGTTTTAAAATAATTTTGCTCACTAAATTATGCTATTTATTTCGCACTGATGCGCTACAGAGTAGGCGAGTGGCAGGCGCACCAGCAAAAACCTCAAGAAAAAAACAGTTCAAGATGATGATGATTTTGATGATGATGATGATGATGAGAAATGCGCCTGAAAGGCAGCAAAATAAGTGGATCAGAATGCGAACAGGAAATGGACAGTAAACAAATGTTAACTCCTTGCGCAGGACACTCAAGCGGAGTCAAGGCGGATCGACTTAAGTCGCGTTGAGTCGTATCGAGTCGAGTCAGGGTCCGCAAGCATTTCACGGAAATTGTCTGTTGGCTGTTGGCTGTTGTCTATTGTCTGTTGTCGACGGAGTCGAAACGGTCGGGTTGTCGTCGTACCGAAATGCAAGAAACAACATTGGCAAAGTATAAAATAAATTGCAGATAAAAATAATGGCTAAGAAATCGAGCAACGGCAGCAGCAGCAGCAGCAGCGTACTCGTAAATATGAATAATGCGCTCAAAAGTTGTGCGGTGAAGAGGCACGACCAAGCTCCGGTAGCAGCTGCTGCTAGCTGAGATTGCGCCGGCTACGGTTGTGGCTGCTATCATTGCAGCTCAAGTGGATTGTCGAAAAAGAAGAAGAGGCGGAAAAAGGAAAAAATTATTTATGTGATACACATAAACAATAACAAGCGCTAAGAGAGCACGACAAGACAAGTACTGCAATTACTGCATAGAGTACTTGCAACAAGCACGGCTCGCATTACAGCAACTCAATGAGGCTGGTTTAGCTGGTGGTTCTTGAAGCGACGCGAATTTTTGCGTTGCGCATTGAGCTAATTTAAGGCAATTATTTGTGCAACTTAAGCAGGAAAATGGAGTAAAAGTTAAAGTGAAATACTGCCACGCAAGAAAGAGAGAGAGAGAGAGCAAAAATTATACAACGCCAAAAGTATGGCTGAGAATCCAGACAGGCGGGCCCTCGCGTAGGCATTCACTATAGCAGACCTTTCATTAAGCCATAAACTCAGTCATTCGAATTTGTATTTACAGCACCGCCAAGCCAACAACCCAACAACCAAACAAACCGACAAGCGAACACGCGATGTACCGCCCAACAGTTCGGTGTTCGAGGCTGGTCTCGGTCTCAACCGTTCATTCTCTTACAAGTATACGCTCATTTATTAAAAGGAAAATCATGCACAAGTGAAATGCAAATTAAAGCAGACAGCAAAGTGCAGTAAACCCATCCATATATCAAGCAACTTCGCAGCTCGAACCACCAGCGGCCACCCGCCAATGTTTGTACCGCCCACTCATGTAGGCATAGTACAGGTGTACGAGTACGTATCTCCCTATTTCCAACTTGCCTACTGGGTTTGTGTGCGGTCGCAGCTGTAAATGCAGTACGTAAGAGGCAATTCATTAGCTTTAATTTAGGTAAATGTCCTTGGTCCTTGCGGCTGCGGCCGTTTGGTAGCACTCCCGCAGTGTGAACCAGTACCGACCGCCTGGCCATGTGCTCATGCAAATTGTATGTGCGGCACGTTCTTTGATGGAACTCATTCCTGCCTGCCACTTTCCACTGTGGCCTCCACCGCCGACCCCCTTCACCAACACGATTAGATAATTAAAGTTGAGCTATTACTGAAAATCCAGCAGGAGGAACGAACGAGCGAACACAATTGTGAGAAAACGAGCCAGTTAATGGTACATTTTAGTCCTGCCCTAACGTTCGCCTTGTCGTTAGTCCTTTTCGGCCTTTATCTCTCCCTTAAGTTTAGTACAAATTGCAATAAAATTAATTTGTAATTTATTATGTTAATAAAAGCGTTTGCATCAAAATCAACTCGCTAGGGACTGCTAGGGACTGCTAGGGACGCAATTCAAATCGACTAAATTCGTATCGATTCGACCCTGTAATTGACAAGGATTTTCACACGCATATATTTGAATTGCACAGCAGTAGAACGTGCAATAATAACTTTCGTCGTTTAACATAATAATAGTATCACAAGTGTGTATCTCAGCGGTTCGGCATAAGTGCTGCGAGTGGGAAACTTAACACAGAAGTGGGGGTTCACAACTCCTTCTGAACTTAGACTCTGTCTACAAGATGACCGAAAAAGCTGTCAGTCTGTTGACAGCCTTAAATATCGCATATAACAATTGTACGATTTTATTATTTTGTTGAGTTGTATAGCTTTCTATAATAAAATTGTCAAGTCTACTGAGCATTTTTATGAACTACTTAATATGTTAACAAGGTTCTAGGGTTGCTGGATGGCAGTATTTTAAAGTAAGGACGTCCCTATTGAAAAGTAGTAGTCTTACTTAAGAGTTAATCAAGGATAGTCTTTTACTAGAGAAGTAGTGATCTTCTATTTGGATTGCTCTGCGTTGCGAATCTTCACTGATATATTAATTGCTCCCATTATCAAGCACTAGACGGTGTACTCGTTGCTTCGCTCACGTTCGTTCTCACCGTCTTCCATTTCTCGCTCCCTGTCTCGGACCACTGAAATATCAGCCATCTAGCGCCCCAGAAAAAAATGTATGCTTTGATTTTTTCATGTTGTAAAAAAAAAACTATGCTTTCCTATGCCTTTTTTTTGTATGAAATACCATGAAATTTTCAACGTAAAAAACTTGAGTTCTAGTTAATGGATTTTAATGAAACTTACACAAAAACCTTCGTCAGTCTTGGAGGAATATATATTCCCAATTTTGCAGTGATCGGTTAACTCAGTCAAGCGTGATGCATAAGCATATGTATGAACAGCGAATGTACCTTTGTTTTATATATATAGATATTCTTTAGATTTTCGGGCTTCTGACCTGAAGAACTCATTCTCTTGAAAGTTATTAAGCTCGAACGATGAATTCAACAACGTAACGAGTGCCTACATTAAGGACCTCGACAACTCCCAGTATTTTGAAGGAGTGTTGGTTAGTTAACAGAGCGAACTATGACTGGCTTACTGATCTGAAAATATCTGATCTGATGGGGGAGGCGCATTGCAGCTGCGCAGAGAACTCATCATTTAACTCAATGCAGCTCAACTCAACTCAACTCAGCTCAACTCATCTTAGCCGCACTCCACTCAACTCAATCGTGCCACAAACACGCCGTTTCAGGCCAGATGCACAAAAGATGCGAGGTGACGGCGGCAATGCTTCAAGCAGCGTGCGCCTTAAATATTCATTGAATTGTTGCATCCGCTGGCGAGCGTTCAGCGTTGCTTGCCAACGTTGTCCGAGTTATGGCTGGCACAGCAGGCGGTAGAGAATGTTGTCGTGTGGAAGCAAGATGGGAGGGGAGCACTGTGGCTTTAGCATTCTTAAATTGATTTAAGAGGATAAGAGTGAAGTGAAATTTTCACTTTGGTCAACGCACGCACTCACGCCGCACTGCATGGAATGATGAATTGACAGCTCAACTGACAGCGGGAGCAAAGCATGCACGCCAGCAGAATGGTGGATGGATAAAGGGAATGAAGATGCGAGTGAGCGAATGAGCGAGTGAGAGAGTAAGTGACTACTTGCACCTGTGCATTGGTTTAAGCGGAATGAACTTATGTAATGACATTGACAAGTGCTTGTTGATGGTTCGGCAAAGGTTGGGTGGAGCGATGTTGGCGCAATGGTGCAGCATGCATGTATGAGTGAATGTACGAATATGAATGAGTGAAAAAACAAGAGACAAATGAATGACATTAACTGGGCCGGGCTTTGCGGTGAATGTCTAGTGTCTGGTGTCTGGTGTCTGGTGTTGGTTGTTGGTAACATTGGTGAGCAAAGTGCTTTTTGTTTTGTCTTCTTTCTTTTGTGTTTCATTGCATTTTCATTTTAATTTTCATTTTCATTTGGTTTGGTTTGATTTGGTTATGGCTTCGATAGCACAAGGTTGCATCGCATTGCATGCTCATCTGGCTGCTATCTGCCATATGCACGTGCATACGAAGAATGATAGTACAGGCGACCGAAAGTTCGAAAAGAATATTTTTAACGATGTTGCAGCTGACATTGAGAAGCAGAGACTAACTTCCTTATATTAACTGTATGTGTTTTGGACAACATTCACGGTATTGCTCCACCTTTCAAAATATGACATAAAACTGTCATAAGGATGAGATCTCCGCGGCACTTTCAGCAGCCGAATCTATATATAAATCACCATCACTTTACGCATAAACCATATAATCGATTTTAACAATAAATATAAGATAGGTTCTCATTTGCAGATGTGCACTAAACACTTTTAATAAAATGAGTTAAGTATTGTTCGCCTAAAAACAGTTATAAGTTGCCACAAACGGTGCTCAACTGTGCGAATACTAGTAAGTAAAAAGTGCTATCATCGATGTGCGTACATGTAGTAAGCAGTTTGTGGTCGTTCCTTGTAAATGGAGGCATGGTATGACGGTTATATAAAGCTGGCACGTTACTCTACTCTATCTGCTCAATATCGGCCTATCTTCCTGAAGATGATTCGTTAACCATATTACTTTCGAACTTTTGGTCTGTTGGTAGTTTACACTAGCATAGTTGTTGTTGTTGTTATTGTCATCGTTGTTGCTGTTGTTATTGACGTTGCATTAATGAGCCTCATGAGTCGCATAAATATGCAGACTGTTGTTGAACGGATGCATGAACATGAATGCCCACTGTGATTGAGTGAGATCGTTGCTGTGGCTGGTCAACGTCGGCATATCGGCATAATGTGGCATGCAAAATGCATAAGTGTCTATTTATTACGCAAGTGTACAATTGAATTATGACAAAAAACAAGAATCCGAGTCAAAGTTGAAGCTGGCGATGTTGTTGTGCTTGAAACAAATAAAATGAAGCGCAAGAAAAACGAAAAACAAATTAAATGACAACAGCATCAACAACAAGAAAAACAAAAACAAAAACAAAAACAAATAAGAATAATAAAACATGCACACTGAAAAGTAATTGTAGTGAGTGCTTAACCTCAACGTTGCCTGCTATATAGTCTTCGACTATGTCTTCGTCTGAGTTTGTGTCTCTGTTTAGCTGCGCGAACGTTGGCGTACATAAAGCAGAAGCACGGTAAACGGAAGTTAATGCCGGGCAGCCATGTCATGCCGGCCTGAAGGGGAGTAGCATAGCAACGGTACGAAGCAATTATCAGCGCTCGAGCGGAGCAAATTTGCTACGCAATGATTTAAATTTAATTGAGGGCACGTCTCCTTGTCTCACTGTCTGGTGCATGTGTCGCCCGGTCTATGTCAGTCGGATTCCGTGTCCGTCGAGCCTTTCAGCACGTTTGTATGCTTAACAGCAGCCTTTAAGTCAGCGGAGGAGTATGGTGTTGGTCTGTCTGACTGCAAAGTAGGAAATGCACATTCACATTCGACAATGCTGGCAGCTGAGACGAATGGAGCAAACAGGAGTCGAGCATTGAAGCACTGAATTGCACTGAACCATGCTGAGATGCTTGGTTTTGGATGCCCAATGCATGAAATGCCCTACCCCTACGTTATTATCATTCGCGCAGTTCACAATTACCATTAACGACGGCAACATGATTATCGTTACTATGATCATTATCATCCATGTCGTCGTCATCGTCGTCAACGTCGTCATCGTCGTCATCGTCGTCATCGTCGTCATCGTCGTCATCGTCGTCATCGTCGTCATCGTCGTCGTCATTGTGCTACAGACAACGAAGTGGAGTTGACATTATCTAATTAGGCGGCGGCATTACGTCGAAATGATTTATTTTCAAAGCGAGCGCCTCGGACAGTGCTGCTGTTGCGCCTGCATTAGCTCCATGCCGTTCACTGAGGCACCCTCTCCAGCAGCAACTGCCATGCCGATTCGGCAAAGTGCCGTTCAAGAGGAGACTGACAGAAACGCAGAAGACCAGCAGCCAACCACGAAATAACAAATTCTCAACGTCATATACTGAGCCGCATTATGCATGAGCATGTGCCATTGGTGAGCTATGGAAATTGAAGCAAAAGGGGTTAACGTTAAGGGGGATATTTTTGTAGATTGGTTGAGTGATTTTTCGATTAGTTCAAAATCTGAGCCAACAACTAAATGAAAAGCAGAGAATCGTGTATGCGCCTATGCATGTGTGTGTGGTGTCCGCCTTCAAGTGCATGCCATCACTCGTAGGGTGATATTGATGATGATGATGAAGATGATGTTGATGACGATTATGATGTCGTTGATGCCATAGCGCATCGCTTAGAAACGCCGTTGGTGTTGTGACTAGTGAGTACGTCTGAAGAAGGGGACTGGTGTCAACAGCTTGACGACGATGATGATGAATCTGTTTGAAGAAGGGCATTGCTTGCGAGGCTGCTCACATATTTTTTTTTATTTTTTTTTATTTTTTTATTTTTTATGTGCCTTACAACTGCATTGATTGTGTTCATTCCTCTGTGTTATTGTAGTTTTCTCAACTCCATTGTTTATTTTCATCCTATCTCTATTAAAGATTTTTAAGCGTAAAGCCTTCAAATAATTTACGACCTACTCAAAAATCACTCTAAGCCGGCTTTTAGTCGTGGCTATACAAATAATTCTCATCAATCGGGATTTGGCACAATTTATATTTTGCGCAATAAACCACTTAACCGACCAGAACTATAAGACGTTCGTATCATTGGAGGGGGCCGACACAACACATAAAGAAAAATTCATAAGCCAACGCACACACACAGTGAAAAGAGTTGACATACAGGGTGCTAAAGAAAAGGAATGAGCAGCAGGAAGTGACGAAGCGCATCGAGCGAAAAGAAACATTTGTGAGTTGTGCCGTAATAAATTATTTTGTAGCATAATTTTGTGGGCCAGAAATTTGTGCTCGAATTGAGCGCTTCAACGCTCTTCTTCTGTGCCCACACCACGGCTCATTCGCTTGCCTTTATACTGTCCGTATTCTAAAAGCCATATGCATACACTCACAAACACACATACACGCACGGACATAACGACGGCACTTAAACGGCAAACAATGAACGGATATTACGACAAAAGGCCACTCGTCGGTGTACGCGTTGATAATATTATTGTTGTTATGGTTGTTGTTGTTCTTCTTAGTCTTTTCCTTAGATGCTACTGTCCTTAAATGCTGTTGTAAATACATACAATATTTAAATATAAAGAAGATTCCATTCTTCCTTAAGACGACTGGCCGTCTGACGCGCCGGCTATGTCGGAGTGCCTGTGCTTATGGCTTTGTGGCTTTGTTCTTTTTTTTTCTTTTTTTAGTTTTATTATATGCTCAAACAGCATAAAACTGAGTTTAATGATGACTGACAGCGGCTGTGCAGCTTGACTGCGTGGGCGGGTCGTACAGAACAAGACCCTTTACGTAGTAGGGTCATGCAGCTCACCTGAGCTTATCCCAGGTCATCTTAACTTACATTAACTTAACTTAACTAAGCACTTTAATTTACATTATCTCAACTCATCCCCCTCCCCAACTGTCTCTTAATCACACTATCAGCATTAGCAGCATCGGCATCCCCGCTAATGAATTAATTACAGTGAAATTCCCCATAGCCGAACACCCAGCGTTGCAGTGTTAGAGTCACCAAATGCACAGAAATTGTTGTTTATTTAGTAGATTATAGAATAGGAATATTAACTTTATCCCAAGAGGATTTTGTGAAGTACAGAGCTTCAAGAATATTTATAGATTTTGCCAAATCTGATGCTAAACTCGCTGTGTCGACTTTTGATAGTAAGTGTTTTAATATTGAGCGTCTACAATGAACCGCAAAATTTAGGATAATGCATTGATCAAGGGATTGGCAAACATCAGATGAATTTGGGGGCAAAAAAAGAAATGTTTAAATTTGTTACGTTTAATTCCCTTAGATGAAATCGTTTCTAAGCTCCCATTTTCCTATTCAAGTTATGATTTCTCGAGTTTGCGCTAGATTTCTAATCCACTGGTAGTTCTTCGATAGTAAGAATGTTTGTATGCTTGAGGGCCTGTATGCCTTATCTTTAAACAAAAGCAGCTCTTTCTCTCCAGTCATGCTTGCACAAAACAAAGCTTTGAGTCTTTCCTTTGAGAATTTACCGCCAATGCACTTTTTGGAGAAAGAAGAAGAGGCGCGCCTTCATCTGCGCTGTAAATTTCCTCCGGTTTGTAACCAAGCAACAGAGTTAGCAGTTTTGGCTTAAACATACATCTGAAGCTTCACTAGATCTATATATTAATTTGGAGACAAGATTTTTGTGGTATCATTTTACCTCGTTTCGCATCAATATATTTCAGTGAAAATTATATGGTTGGAAAGGTAATGTTCTAAAGTTGTTCATATGACAATTTTTAAATCAATATATTTGTGTTAAAGCAGGAAAAAAACAGGTGAGAAAATGTAACGTTTATAACAACAAAAACATCAAGCATTGAAAAATCCATGCGACTCACTGCTTACTTAGCGAAGTTGTGGAATGAGAGAAAGAAACGTAGCACCGAGGTATTTCTACCTGTGAAAAAAGAACACGAAAAAAGAGAGATAAGCTGTGTTGTGCTCGTACTCGGCTGTTGGCAAGAGGGGCATGCAGCAAACCCTAATACAACTACAACGACAATGGCGGAACGGCAACAAAAAAAAAAATGTGCATTTACAATCGGGAGTGCACCTGTTTGTGCTTTTTATTAATTCTGTCCGTTTATGAGAGATATTTTAATGAAAACTGTATATGTAGTGTCCACGTCTAGTTATTGGAGCCTACGACTATAGGAATTATTTTTGTGTGCAAAAATTAATGAAAAGGTTGTGTTGACGCGATTTTTCCGGCTGGCCGGCTATAAGGGCTGTCTGAAATGAGGGATTTCACTGTATTTGCATACTCGTATTTAGTTGTTCATAGAATTTCGTGGCTGTGAAGGCTGTCAATTATGACTTCAAGCGCTATGAAGATGCACTTTGTTCTTTCTGTTTCAGAGAAATTAATAAAGCTTTCATGTGACTGTGTTTGCATTCACGAGTGTCTAAAAAAGAAGAGAACAGATCCCTTCAATTTTGCGCAGGCGACCCGAACTGACTTGGCATAGTTGAAAAATGGGCATTCATTCATTTTTGGCAACGACACATTCAAACACATATGTTAACGTCAACAACAACAACAACGTCAACAAAAACAATAACAACAAAAATGACAAACATTTCCCTAAACACAAAAAGGACACACATACGTTGAACTCCTTAGCAGCGTGCGACATTGTGTGTGTGTGTGTGTGTGGGATTGTTTTGTCCCAAAAAACCATGTCGACATAATTTAAACATCAACAAACAAAAAATGGGGGGTGGTCGAGTAGCGCTGAAAATATTATGTCCTTAATTTATTATTATTATTTTTTGTCTTTTGTTTTTTCTTTTTGTTTTTTTTGTCTTTTTGTCTTTTGTTTTGTTCGTTTAGCTTACGTTAACATGCGAAACTTTTACGTGGCTACGCATGCCGTACTTGGCATGCGAGTGTATCCGTGTGTGTGTGTGTGTGTATGTGTGTGTAGTCGGACCACGTTATGTTAATAATATACCTTGTAAATTCAGTTACAATATAATGGGCCAAATAGCTGCGCTCAGTTGGGTCGCGGCGAGCGGCAAGAGGCAAGAGACGTATATGAATATGCGTTGATGTGAATTGAGTCGCGCTGAGCTAAGTTGAGCTGAGCTCAGAACTTTGACTTCTGCAAGCGCCAAAGTAAAAGCAACAAGAAATCGCTTTAGGCCAACTTGTGACATGTTGCCGTCGCATACTTTTCTCTAAGCAACAGCAGTTTGGTTGTGTTCTACTTATATTGTTGTTGTTGTTGTTCGCTGTTGAATGAGCTACCTCACACAGCACTAGAAGCCGAAATGTGTGCGTATACTCGTACAACACGCTGATATGTAATGTGCATCTGTCGCACTGTAACTATTATTCGCCAACCTTGCTTTAACTCAAATGTTGGGACTTGTTATTATTTCTTCTGAATACACCAGAGATGTGGCGATCTTCTAGATATAGTGATCTTCTAGATAATGCTAATTCAAGCATTGATAAAGTCGCATCGATTTGAGTCAATTCTGCTCTGTACTCCGTGCATCCTTTTTGACTTGCCACACGATGGCAATAATTTGGCTACTTGCGGCTACATTGAGGTCACTCAAATTTGTACAGATATTAGCGTATCCAATTTCATCTTAAGTAATTCAATACTTCACATCTCAATGGGAAAAACTTTAACCACTTTGATGACTGTAAGTCATATTTGTTGTTGAGTTGAGTTTTTTATTCGAACATTTATGAAGAAATGGTCAGTCACTAAAGGGTGATCAAATATATACGGATATTACCTATAACACAAAATGGGCCTCCTCAATGGAGATAAAATATATACGTTTCTGTAATTCGAACTATATTTAAAAAATATTAGCTATACAGCTCTCCCCCATTAAAAAAATAAAAATTCTTTACACAATGTTTAAGCAACACTGATCAGAGATGATAAGACGCACTGCATTCAAATCCATACAGGAAATTCCAGCTTGTTTAGGTCAAATCTTTTATTTGAAATTTTGCCTACTTCCTGTTGACCGATTGATGTGAAATTTGCTACAAACCTTTAGTTCGGATGACAATACAATATGTCAACTTTGTCCCAATATCCCTACCAGCATCATCAGCATAAGGCACGTCGAATTTTTATCTGGAATTAACAGATTATGCAAATTGTGTGTAAAAGTAAATCCATCACTGTATTCGTGCGATATCACAGAACGAACATTTACATATTTATTCAGATTACGATACGAGTCACGATTTTATTTAAGTCTGATCAATGATCTTGATTGGTCTGGAGACTGCTGTGATGTGCTGTAGCTGACATTTATCAAATTATTTTTTAGCTTTTAGTATATTATCTGCATCATTAAGAGGTGACATAATAACGTTAAAGTAGGATCAAAGCAGCTGACTCTGAACTAAATGTTATGTATTTATATGGAACCAGAAGGCTCAGTATGCAGCCGTTGCATAGCCAAAATTTCTCAATTTTAGTCATTGCAAGGCCAAACGAATAGGCAGTTGTAAGCGCTTAAACTGAACTTTTGCGTCGTGAATGTATGAACTTAATACATACTCTACCGTAAATTTGTATTACAAAATATTTGAAGTACTTCTGCGTGAATACTTGCTGTACTCTCCTTAGCGCAGCCTCTCTTTTCAATACCAACCTCAAAGCTGTGCCTTGGTCGAGGTAAAGTTGACTTGCATAGTCTTTGTTAATAACGTTATTTTGAATGCAGCAGAACACAAGCATTATGAATTTTTTTGCTAATAGGAAAATGTCAACGTTTGTCTCAGTTTTCGGCCGGCATTCTTTGCTAAAGATACACGTTGTCAACCACAGTTTGGAAGTGTTAAAGTGAGTTTTCTATACTCTTTAAAGCAGAGTAAGCAGAACCACAGCGCCTAAAACAATGGAAAATTTGAACAAAGTAGAAAAGCAAAATAAGTTCGGAAAGCTAAACAAAGCAAATCAAGTCAAATCAAATCCAATCAACTCTGAGCGATGTTAAATAGCCACTAAAGATAACCCGTTGATTGTCTACCTGTGGGTCTGTGTCTTGCTCCATCTCTTTTCATCTTGCTGCTTGTCTGCTCGTGCGCTCATTTCTCTGGATTTATTGCCGCACAAGTCAATCTGTAAATGCTTCGCTCAGCTAATTAAGTATTCAAAAGGCAATTAGTTCACATTCGGCGTTAGTTTGTGCGACTAACGCCACTTTGGGCAGCATTTTTTTTTATATTTATTTATTTATTTTTTTTATCAAACTTTTTTTTATTACTTATGTCTACTAGTACATTGTTTAAATAACGAGTATAGATGTATTTAGCTTCTATTAGAAGTTCATAGAAGTTATATAATGTAGTGCAGAAGTAGAAAATTAGTTTTAATAACTAACTATTTTAGTTAGTTTACCAGATCAATTGGTCTTGTCCTTTTTAGACGTCACCTACACTGCAGTTCTTTTTGCGGAAGTAAGCTGACATTGACGTTCATGTGTTGGGCAGCATGAAATTGATGCATTATTATATGTGCCTATACAAAAAATGAGCACACACACAGACACATTACATATACATCACATATTCACTCAAGCGAGATGACAACTGTTTGGATTCAGTCGCCACTGAAATAGTCTGAAACGCTTTGGTGAGGTCCGTGTGGCGTGTGCCGTGTAATGATGTGTGGCGTGGTTTGTTGTTGTTGTGATGGTCACTGTGAATTATAATTCTGCATTTTCTATAAATGCGAAAAGTGATTTGTATTGATTTGTTCGACTTGGTCATATTTAAGCCTTGGCATTTGTGGTGCTACTGAACTAAAGTAAACTAAATAAATAATTAAATTATATGAAATGACAGAAAATATGTGAATTAAGTACGCTGCATTGCATGCAAATCTGTGACTGTGATAACAATAACGTGTGCGGATAGCATTATACACGTGTATGCCACACCGTGGCATGGTGTGGGTGACGAGTGAATTATTATTGCTGCCAACTAAACTAAATGCATATAAATCGCATGTCAATTATATGGTATTATCTCAACGAAATAAACAAACAACAAATGAATGAACACAACGACAAACAGACATACAGATAGTTAGTTAGTTAGTTAGTTAGTTGGACAGACATAATTCTTATTTGCTTATGTAATATTAACAATAATATTGTGTGCTAATGTGCGTTGCTTGTTTGCTATTCATATTTGCGCGTGAGTCTATAACATCAACAACAACAACAAAACCAGCAAAAACAGGGATGCAAAAAAATAATTAAACAAAAAAAGTCTCACGCACGCACGCACGCACGCATTCACGCAATAATTGTAATAATCGTTATTATTATTGTATGGATTTAAATATAATTCCAATGGCGTAGGTTAGTTTAGTGTTGTGGTCGTCCATTGTGGCAGCAATAGCGGCAGCAATAGCGGCAGCAATAGCGGCAGCAATAGCGGCAGCAATAGCGGTATCGGTATCGGTATCAGTAGCGAAAAAGCGGCAATCTGTGCTGAAATACTCATAAAGTATACAAAACAATGCTATGCTGCATACTATTGAGTGCGCGTACGGTGGTGATGACAATTGCGCTGGTAGTCGGCTTTGCTGTATTAGCTTAAAGCGGTAATTATTACAGCTACACCAGATGCAACAACATAATAGAAAATGTTATCGATTAATTATTTACCGTTATGCGATATGCTGCGCTCGTGTGTATGTGTGTGTGTGCGCGCGTGTTTGATAGCATGTTTGCATAAGCACAATTCATGTGTGAGCGCGATAAAATTGCATTTAATTATGTGGTCATCAACCGTTGTGGCACCTGATGTGTGCATCGCAAGAAAAAATAAAAATAAATAAATAAAAATAAAATAAGATTTAAAAGGTAAAAAAAAACTAAACCATAAGCACGGAAACAATAACTGCAACACAACACAGACTGCGAGGCCTCGTATCCAATGCTTCAAAAACACCGACTGGTGTATGGAGGACAGGGACTCTTCCGATTGCCCGACAGCAGGAAAAAAAGTTGTTCTGCCAGCTCTTACGCATCAAACGATTTAAAAATATTCTTGCTCAGTATACGATCTTGCTTCAAACTCACGCCGTTTGGAATAATAAAAAATCATAAAAAAGAAATCCTTACTGAAGCTAATGCCTAATGAGGAGCCGAAGTTACCACAGTGTTGAAGAACACGGTGCAAAGAAAACAACTCTGGAGCCCCACATATTTTTGTAGTATAGACATCAACTTATTCACCATAATCGAGAAATGACAACTGAGCAGGCCTGCCAAATGCGAGCAGGAGAAAAACTCTGGCACATTCAACGCTCCAACTGTAGACGACAGTGCTGTAATTGTGTTTCGTAATCCAGTTGAAAGCCGAGCTATCAAAATTACAACTCGAGAGAGTACTGCGAATACCATTTCGAACATGCAGCGTTTGTAAGACGCACACCAATACCGCTGATATTTGGGCAAGGCCCAAGACGGTTTAAGATATCAATTGCAACCAGCAACATTCAGTTAGAGGTGCAATCTTAAATTTAACATTTTTAAACAAATTTCAAAAATCGGCAGATTCCCTTTTAAGCGAAGAAAACTGTTTCGCCTCAATAGCATAGTGAGTAGCGCGTAAATGTGTCACGCCGAGTAGGAAAATTCGAATCGGTATTTTTTTTTTGTTTGTTGTTATTTTAGGTTTTCTTACGTTTGAATAAAAAACGGAACCATTAAAGAATCACTCTGTCCACCCGTTGCAGCCAATTTGCTACGTGACCGTTGTTGTGTCATATACTAAATGAACGGGCTTGTTGCAAGGTCCTATAGTGAGCCTAAAAACTACAGAAAATTCTTCTTTACTTACAGATTTCAGCAAAACTTAGAAGAAGCCTGTTGCTTGAGCATAACATTCCAAATCATACTAAAAAGTGACAATTTGCAGCATCTCTAAGCCGACAGAGATGAAAGTACTAAGAGTAACAGAGAAAGAATACGCCGCATATCAGCGAAGCAAAATTTTGTTACGTGCAGAGCGAAGTTTGAAGAAAAGGAAAGGAGAAACACAGATAACAGCAAATGTCTCTTGATTTTGAGATTTACGATTTTGATTTTTATTTACGAACCACATGCGTTAAGCCAATTCTGACAATACATGCTAGGGTAGATTTAAAAATACCTTCTTCATCTTAGCTTTCACCGTCCGGTATGGACCATAGCTTCATCAACGATTTTACTCTATTCAGTTGTATCTATATCTCTAGTCTGAGGTCTCCAGTCGCCAACACTCAGCTTGCTTTGGTCAGCTGCGACGTCCTCTATCCATCTTTTGCTAGTGCGCCCGAGATTTCTTCCTCGAATTGGGCGAAGAATAAAAGCCTTTTCTGGCATTCTTTCTGCTGGCATCCTCATCACGTGACCAATCCGCCGAATACGCTGTGCCTTTATGAAAATTACAACAATTTGTCCTCCGATAATGTTTTTCGAGTACATTGTTGTAGCAGATTCCGAACGTTCCGTTTTCTAGACGCACTGAGCCATATATTTTCCTTAAAACATTACCTTCGAAAGTTAGTAATTGCAGGGCATCATTTGTTCTTAAAGTCCACATATCTGCACCGTACGTAAGCGCTGGTCGTATTAGTGTTTCACAGAATTTTTGTTTTTGATTTTTTTTATATAATTAGAGGATAATATTCATAGCAGTAACACTTGCATAACACGTTTTTCGGCGTATAAATAATTGCCTATAAAATATTGTACTTAGACTAAGCTATTGACTATGATGCTAGTTGCACCGTGAAGGCAATGTCTTAGAAGGGTGTAGCCTATTTTCTTGTTGTAATATGGGTCAGGGAGGACGCCACCGGATTTGGATGTGTCAAAAGTCTTTAGTGATAGCGGCTGATCTGAGAATTAATTAGAGGTCTCTGTGCCGCGTAGCATTGCAAGGGGCGCCCGTAAATCTTCCAAGTGGCACCACTCTTCTCATGTTGTGGGTGCCAGTGGTGCCCCAAATTTGTATGGCGTAACGCCAAGAAGTTTCCACCATTTGCAGATAGATAAGCCTCTTATTAGCTACGGATAGCTTGTCGAAGGCCGGAGCAGCTACTCTAGTTTCTTGAGTTTTCAAAGCATTAGGTTGGTACAAAATATGTATCACTTTTTGCTAGTTATATATATAATATACTGTTCCGTTAAGTTCAGAACTGCTCTGTTATGGCTAAAACATTTCCTAATGGAAGGTGGATGATTAATTTTTTTTAATTTCGTTACCCATATAATATTATAGTCAAGCTCATCTTAATTCGTCATCCAAAGGTGTTATACGAGTTATATTCGTTGCCATTCAAATATCGTAGTTTATTGTAACCCTGCGGTTTTTAACGATACTTACGATTTATGAACTCATTTGAAGTGATTCAATTGAGATCAGATAGTTTTCACAGATATCAGTAAAAGCTTCGCATATTTCGAATATTTAAATGCATGGAATTTCAGCCGGAAGAAATGAATTCGATTGTGATAAAAAGGACTGAATAATTGGAATACCATGTCATGTAATAACAGGTAACGAAGACGACAGCGCGTCTCGTTCGTAAGCTTTGTGAGCGGCTGAAGCTGCGTGCGATATGAGTGTGTATGTGTGTTCGGGACTAGGTTGATTATAATGTTGTCGTCAAATGCTTCCGGTTTGAAAAGCAATTCGAAGGCTGCAGACTTGTCGACGTTTTGAAGTATGCGAGGATGAGGAGGCACTCTACTTAGTTTGGTCTAGGAAAATAGTAAGAAAGTGATGATGATGATGAAAAAGAAAAGAAGAATGAGGTGTGCATATGTTAAGCCAAGAATTACAAATATGTGTGTTAACTGAACAGACAGAGTGAGAGAGAGACTGAGGACGAGTTATATGGACAAAATGACAGATGGCGTGTGCTAGAGATACCGAAGTAGTGTTCGTGTGTGTTTGTTTGACTAAAACGATAACAAGTACCGTAGAGCGTACAAAAATGCACATTTTCATTTACCCTCCAACTTTTTTAAATTTGTCGTGGAGCCCTCAAATTACTTGCATAATTTCTTTAGCTAAAATCCTACTTAAGCACACACACACAGACGCTCATTCACACACACACACACACTTGGCGAAAACAATTAAATGCGAAAGTAAGTTAGACGTTTAAATCGAATCGAATTCATGTTTGCCATTGTGGTCTCCCTTAGCTGCTGAGGTTTAACATAACGCCAAAGCGACATGACAATTGAGGGGAGTGGCTTGGCGTGGCATCGTGCGTTGTGATATGTCTTGGCAAAATGGAGAAAAGTGAAAAGGTTTAAGTGTTCATGTCAAACGCTTTGGCACACAACAATTTCACCCAACTTTCGCTGCCACATAAGGCGACCAAAATAAGAAGACGCAAAACGTTGCGACGGCTGAGGCTGAGACTGAGTCTGTGACTACGATTGCGACTGTGAGGCATAGACAAAACGCAGTAGCTGTAAGCAGCATGTGGCAAGTGGTAGGGACGCGGGTATAGCTGGGGAATTCTCGCTGAGTTCCTTGCTTGCCTGGCTTGCCTGGCTTGCAAGCTGGGCTGGCTGGCTGCCTGGCTGGCTGGCTGGTTGGCACAAAAAGTCAACTGAACAATAGCTCGTTTGTGCCTTTTGTCAGACATTTATTGAGCATGTCTATGCGTGTGTGTCTCTGTGTGTGTTCGTGTCTGTGTGAACATTCAAAGTATGCCAAAGTATGTATTTTTGTGCTTTTGGCTTTTTGCTTTTAAATTTTCTTTTTTGCGCTTCGCTCATAAGTATGCTAACATTTTTTACGCTGGTTTGCTCTCACACAGGCGTTTGTGCGTTGCCTGCTGTGCTGGATGCCATTCTCTAACAACGTCGTCATAGTCGTTGTCAAAAGGCGAATTTCTGTCTATAAGTGATTTAAATGTGTCGTACAATGAACCGAAGCGTTGGCAGTGCACCAACAATAATACAAGCATACACACATACACACATACAAACAGGCCGTGTGAATGGAGCGCGTGCCGAAAAACCGGATATGCTCTTTAATGAGCGCAGTGTACCATTGATTGCCAACTTAAGCTAAAAGGCTGAACTCAACTAATATGACTTAACCCCCAGAGTTAATTCTTTGACAGTGCCACTTCAAGTTACTTCATCCACTTTACTGCTATACTGTGCTAAGTCGTCACTAAATGAATTTCTACATTCTTGCTCAAAAAGGCGAAACATCTTTTAAAACAATATACAATTTTAACAAAAAATAACAAATATTAAAATTCGCTTCTCTAAGGAGTTACGACTGAGCTGACGCAATAGGCGACGGGCTACCATTCACCGTATGCGAGCCTGCGTCCCAAAGCCAGTATAGCATCAGCATTGGGTTGCGCAGAAGTTCATAAGGATAATGAACATTAAATATACGCATAGATAGACAGTCAGTCAGCGCGCCATATATACTCGTATACATATACAAGTATGTGTCTGCAGTAGCGGTAACGCAGCGTCAGCATGCACAGCTGCACATCATTATGAGTGACACACTGCCAAACTTGAGCTGAGCTGAGCTGAGCTGGATTGAGCAGTAAGCCGCTATTGAAATGACGCTGATAATGATGACAATGGTGATGCTGATGATGCTGATGAACATCACAATGCTTGGCTGCTGATGACGTGGGTTTTTATTTAAAAAAAAAATTTTTTTTGTGTTGCTGCTCCATAGTCAAAATCAATAAATGCGTACGAATGCTGGTTATCAACCTCAGCATTGTCATCAATATTGTATATTATATACTCGCGGCGTCATTATTCATTCTACACGTTGGCAGTTTAAGTACTCTTCAACTGAACCGCTCACTGTTGCCGCCTACGATTGTCAGCTTGGATGGTCTACGAGTACGCTGCCACACTACGGCTCACTAAAAATTGCACTAAAATTTAATAACACTCTATGGCAGCATATTTTGTTTTTTCGTGTTTCTTGTTTTTTCAAACTTTTTTTCTCACTTTTTAGCAGCATTTCTTGAACTTGCCTTCGTTGGCATAGCATGCGCCCAACGTCAGCATTTGATTGCACCGCCCAAGCTCATTGCACCCTGTAGTATTATATTTTGGCGCGTTCGATGCACAGCTCAGCTACTCTCGTGTTTCATAAGTAGCTAGCATATTTTCATTTTAATGTTCACTTAACGCCGTTCTAGTATGACAAACCCCGACCCACCCAACCTATTCACTTGCCTATCTCCACTAAGCAACCAACACCAAACTATTCGTGGTGTTCTAGTGTTCGGCTTTTGTTGTCAACGTCATCACAAACACCAGCATCAACACCATTGCTGCATTCATGAGTATCTCAACTCAACTCGACTCGACTCGACTCTACTCCATTCAACGCCTCTCCTCTCCCGTCTTGACTCAGTTCCTCTTCCCACAACACGTCTCAACTGAACAGTTCCAGCATATTTTGTGCGCATTTTATTTTCATTCTGTCATTTTTAGTTGGCTTTTTCTCTTCTCCCCTTTGGTCTGCCGTCCACAACTCATTGGCTCCATAGTTGTGGCAGCATGTTGGATTTTTACACATGTTGCCTGCCTTCTGGTTGATGACGAAAATAGCGCACGAATGCGCGCGCATTCGTTCAACGTCCGTCTGCTTGTTCGTTTGTTGGTTCGTTCGTCTGTTAGCCACCTCACAAAAATTCGCTGACAAGCTGTGAAAGGCGCAAATATAAGCAACCATCTTCTAAAAACTCGCCCCTTTCTTCATTCAAACACAGCAACAACACTTCATCATAAAGCAACGTGATACACGCCGCACGACAGACTCGACTCCATGCTTACGGTGCGTGTTTGCCATCTGAAAATAGCAATGCCTGCTGCAGGCCGAACACCACCGAAAAAAGTGGCATCATTAGGAAAAACATTTTCCATTTACAGCGAAATGCAACACAAATAGAAGTAGGAGCAGTAAAAAAAACAACAACAAAATAACAAAAATGAAAATGAAAATGCAACATAACGTGGCAAAATAAACAGAGAGCGAGCATCATCACAATCTGCATCATTATTATGAGCATCAGCTGCAACTTCATAAGCATCCTCTTCGTCAACGGCATAGCCATCGCCATCACCATCACCATCGCTATCACCATCACCGGTCCATCGTCATGTGGAGTCACTCACTGAACTGAACGGCGAATTTCAAGCAGATATTTTGCATTCGACGATGTGCGCTGGCTGTACTGTACTGGTTGTGTTAGTTTTGAGTAGCGCATAGTAAGCGCGACCCGATAGAAAAACGCGGTGGAAAGTCGCACAGCCAAACACGAACTTTGTGCACATTAGCCTGCGCCACACTAACTACTGAAGTCGTACGCGATAGCACCGAGTCGCGCGTCAAAGAGCACTCCATCGAATCTCCCTCCCTCCAACCAGTTGCGCACACACACAGTGCCGCCACTCACCCGGTCCTTCAAGTGCCCGCTGTGTTCATCATTGGCATACTAATTTGCCAGCCAAATTGAACGGAAATGGCAATTTTCGAAGAGAAAGACCGCCGAATTCAATATCGTCCGCCTGAGTTCGGTCTTCATGTGGCGACTTTGTGGACGGTTGCGGGTACGAGGCGCGTCGTCCATCATCTTGCAGTTAATTTCAATTTTTATTGGCCGCCTGGTCATGTTTGCTTTTACTGCTCTTCCTCTGAGGCGATCTGAACTTTAAGTGCTGCTAGCAAATGGCCAGTGAATTCTTCGCTGTTTTGAGGCAAACGCTGTGATTTCGAGCGAAATTGAACAAGTTTGCTAAATAGTTTCACAATATACAAACAACTAAGTAAGGGGTGAAGTAAACGCGGCTGGGGCGCGTTAATATTGTTGATAGCGCAAAATGAAATGAATGTTTTTAGTTTTTTCTTTATTGGTCACTGGTGGGGTCAGAGTTGCGTGCTCTTTCGTAAACTTCGCTTGCTTGCCTCACATCTATAAAAATTGTAATGAGCCATGAAAATGAACGACTTCGAAACTGTTGGAAATTTGTTGTACGAGCACGCGTACATTCGAAGACGACAATATTTGTTAAGTACAAACATGAATATTTTTCCGACAGTTGTTCGTACGGCGTACGCAAAGCCAGCAGCTATTTTCGCTGCAAACGAATTTCAACATTTTTAGTGCAGTCCATTTACAAACTTTTAGTACAGTTGATGTGAAAATGTTTTGGCGCCGTTTAAGTGCAAAATTATTTGTAAAGGACTCGTAACAGTCTAACATTTTTAGACACGACGAAACTGAAAGTTCTAATTAAATCACAAACGTAAACATTTTGGTGCAATCAAAGTCGTATATACATTATAGTCATGTGAGCAACAGCAGCAGATAACCAACAAAGACTGAGCACCACGGATTGGTAAATTTACTGAAATCTAGTATCGCCCAGTTGTCAAAATTTGACCGCCCGCATGAATACAGAATACAGAAGGTACTACAAAATTCGTGTATCCATATTAACATATAGGTACTGCCTGTATATATGATATGCAATACATACATAATATGTATAATAGTTGCGGAATTACACATTACAGTTTCCCAAGAACCCGATTAACGTGCGCCTGCAACGTTCACAAATCGCTAGTGATAATGCTAACGCAGTTCGTAGTAGAGCTAGCAGTCCTTCAATAGTTGTTAATAACGTTAAATTTTCTCACCTGTTTTTCCCACTTTAACATAAATATATTTGCATAAAAATTATCCTATGTACAGCTTTCGAACAATACCTTTGCAACCATATAATTATTATTAAAATATATTGACGTTAAGTAGTGTAAAATAGTACTACAAAAATCATGTCTCTGTATTAATCAGGGACCGTAACTGTTATGAGTTTTATTTAAAAAATTCATTTTTAATTATTAAAGTTTAATTTTTTCTTTAAAAGTTAAAAGTAATTATTATTTTTAATTTTTTTTTTTTAATTAAATATAATAATTATTTTTGATGTTTCTTTTGTTAATCACAAATAAAAATTCTTTTAAATTTTTATTTTAAAAATAAAAATTACTTTCGATTTTTATTTTAAAAGTCACAAATAATTTTTCTTTTAAAAATCACAAATAATAATTCTTTGTGATTTTTTCTAATTAATCATGAAATAAAAATCAATATATGTATTGCTAATTTTAAATGATTCTTTATTTTGTTGGTTATTTCATCAGATCTAATTTTATAAAAAGTATTTTTTTAAATTAGTAACAGTCAAAATCAACATTCGCTGTTCATTTAAAATTAGCAATACATATATTGATTTTTATTTTCATGATTAATTAGATAAAATCACAAAATAATTATTATTAATATTATTTTTTTTTTTTTGTAAATAAAAATTTAACTTTTTTATTTTTGATTTTTAAAATAAAAATTTTAAATAATTTCTAAAAATGATTAATAAAAAAAAAATAAAAATAAATTATTAACTTAAATTTTTATACAAAGAAATTGAAATGATTAATTTATGCGCTACTTGGATAGCCCATTGAATAAAAATAATTTTGATATACATCTTATATGTGTACGACGATTCCATCATAATGATTTTTTTAGTTAAAAATCGACGCCATAACTGTTCTGTCCCTGGTATTATTATATAGATTTGTTGACAGAAAACAAGAAAATATTTGGTCAGCATACATATCGCTCATTTACCTGAAAACTGTCATTACCGAAACAATTTTATTTCGAGAAAAACACATTTATAGTTTTTGAGTATTGCCTACCTCACAGACCAGAGGGCAAACATATTCTCTTCTCACGCTGCGTGTATTTAAGATACATGAAATTTTTATACAATGCCGTTCATCATATAACGAATAGTTATGCATCATTATAACAATCTTAAAATAAATGAGCGGTATACACACGTAAGTGGGTTTCGGAGTAGCTACCAAAATACAGTTTGTCAAGAAATTGTTTTGACTTAATAAAAAAAATAATAATTTAAGGAATGGAAAATGTACTTAGATAATATTTTTTACTATTTCTTTACGAAACAAAAAGATATGTGTGCAGTTCACACGCGGTTGAAGTGACACCATTAACTCTTACTTCATGAGTGCGATAGTGAAGCGAATGAGCGTTATGTAGAAAAAAATATTGGTACCAAGTTAAAAAATTATTTTATATTTTATTATTCAATTTCAACAAATGTTACTAGGCGCTTAGTAACCCTAAGTAATATGAAAAACGCGAATGCTTTGTTTTGTATTTTATCAATATTGCTTTGAAATGCAGCGTCAATTACTGTTCTTGATGTTGTTGTTGTTGACATTTGCTGTTTGTTGTTGTTGTTTCCTGTCTCACTGAACACGTGCTTATTATATTTATATTTGCCGCATACCCTTCTTGCCCATCAACGACAAACAGAGCACAGCTTATCACTCTTTCTCATTTTCTTAGCTCAGGACCTTCGAGGCGTACACAATAAAAATTTCTATCTCATTCTCTCGCAGACTAAATCCTATAAATTGTTTGTATCTTTTTTTTAGGGTCGCTTTTTTCGTTTCATCAAGTTTTAAATTACTACCTCCGCTAAAGAAGTTTGCACTTCAAAAACAAGAAGTGACTTGAGTGACTTGACCTTTTTCTTTTTGAACTTCTGTTCGAATTTCGACATATAGTTGTTGAACACTTCTTCTTTAACAGCCTGAAGGCCTTCGTTGCTCTGGCTATAAAAGTATTGTAATTTAGGATTAATTCTAAGCTACAATAAAAAATAATAATAATAATAACTTATTCTTTATGCTTACAATATGTTCGTCACTTGGTAATGAAATAATTAAATATTTGTTGCTATTTGGTTGTAGTAGTGAAGAATGACATTTGAGTTCATTGAGTTGGTTTTTTGTAACCATCAAATTCTGAATAGTCTGCGAGAGTTATCTGCATTATTATCTTTGACTAGACAAACAGTGTATAACATTACTAATCGGGTAAACAATGAGAACATATTGGTTTGTATAGTAAAACGGGTAAGAAAGGTTCTCGCAGAATCTCAGTTCGAAAACTTGAACAAGGCTGATAAATGCTGTATTAGCTTTAATTGTTGTATTAGCTTAACAGATGTAAAAAGTTGATTTACAAGGCTGATCAAGAAAACATAGTTTTTGTGTTTCTGAAAACACTGTTTTCATCTTAATGCTGATTATAAACAGTCACAGTCGATATGGCATATTATTGTCTCGTTGAAGTAGAGAACTTTTATCCAGTTGAAGTGTTAGATTTTTAAAAGAGTTGACATCAAGCGCTTTTAGTACAGCATAATTACGAGTATGGTGTGCATTCAAAATAATCCAATAACCAAAAATAAACCTGCGCAAATTCGCTTTATTTAAGCCACTTCGAAGAAGCCAACAAGGAAAAATATATACATAATCTACATATAATCGTATAAATAAATAAAAAGCAACATTTTTTCACCATCTTGCATTTAGAATTAGCTTTTAGCTGGGGTAATCATTTGTAATGGCTGGGTCTTTATTGTTGCTGGCTCACTTCACAAAGCCGTCATCAACTTCATCGCCACCTAACCACCGTCAAACCGTGTTTGGTGAGTGTCCTTGACTGCTTTTTGACTGCGGCATTGTTGTGATCGTTTTGGTTCTGCAACGTGGCGTTAATCCATAAACACTCAAAATACAATTTGCATATTTTACTTCATTAGGTGCGACCGCCTTGCTGCGCTGGCATCGGCGTTGTAGTCGTCGTTGTCGTCGTCGTCGTCATCGTCAGCGTTGGTGTCTGCGTGGGGCCAATCTCACCGACGGCGTCGTCACCTTTTGCAGATGGCCGTCTGCGTTTGCCGTGTCGCAATACCACAGCGCAATTTTGCAATTTATCACGTGAAACGCCAAGAACCAAAAACCAAAGCATTTTGTGCGTTGAAAAATTCGCATTTCGTCGGTTGGGTTGACTTGCGTGCGTGTCTGCTTGACTGTCTGTCTCTCTGTCTGTCTGTGCGCTCGATTGCCGACTATGCCATCATGATTTTGCCTTCATCTTGTGCACCTTTTTTTTTTATCGTATTCACTCGTCAGTCTGCGTCCTTTGTCAGCATCAATTCACCGTGTTCCGTGCTGAAGAAAGTGGCAGTGTGGTAAGCTCAGCCAACAGCTCAACCGCAGTGCTCATTTTTTTTTTCTCCTTGGCTGTTGTTGTTGTGGTTGTTGGTAATAAAGGGTCTGTTGTTGTGCATTCGCTCCTTCACTGGTTGGCATTGTTGCCGGCAACAGATTGAAATTTATTTCGCATAAATCTAGGCGGCATTCACTAGAACCTGCGTGGTGTCTCTGCATGGTGTTTACGCCTGAGTTAAGACACACTAAACACTTAAGCCCAGCAGTGCTGAGCAGAGCAGAGCAGAGCAGTGACGTTCGATTAAAGCATGCGTTCTATTTAGTTATGTCGAGCATGTCGAACCAGACCAAATCAGCCCAAACTCAGTCCAATTTAACCCAACACAGCAGTAAGCAACAGTTAAGCTCCTCTCGTTAGGCACGTCGATGGTAGCGTTGTTCACAAGCCTTGGCATGCAACAACACACGCTCGGTAGACGACGTTGATGACGCAAATAAGGCATACAATGAAACGGACAATGCAACACGCACGGCCACATTCTGATTTTTGTGCTGTGATACGGGTGTCGTGGGTGTCGCATACACCATTGTGGTGTATTTTCGTCGAATTCTGAATCTGATTTCAATTACCAGCAGAAGGTGACTTTGATATTTCATCGAAGTAAATACAGAAAAACATGAATAAAAAAATTTTTGAATACCAAACAAAGCATGACAAAGCATATGAGAATTGGGCCAAGCCGTCTGCAATGAAAGAAAGTCACGTTAATACCCAACGTAGATTCCTTTTAGCTTAACGTACTTCGTCCAATGTTTTTAAATTTGTGTATTTCATCTAAAGTAACAAGATATGGTGAGGTCTTCGAAAGATGATCATTATTAATCATCATTACATCTGCTAGATAGTCTATGGGTACTTTAGTTTGACTATTACTACTTGACTAGGCAGCTGAAGCTGAATTCTCTTTGTAAGCAACGGTTGTTCAGACTAACACAGATATTCTTGGGCATGAGTTGATGCCCGCACGCGTTAAGCCAAGGATTATGCGACCAGATTTCGACAACCTAAACATTACATTACAGCAAGCCTTAGGTCTTCAAGGAATGTTCGCTGTGTGCTGACACTGGAGTGTATTCTTGATGTGGCAGCAATTCGTGGCCGTATCTTTGAAATGTCCCCCAGTCGATTTCACCCAAAGAACATCGTTGAAATGCTGTAAAAAGCCGCAGTAATATTTGCCATTAATTAATTTTCCTTTTGAACCTCCGAACACTGTCTCCATCACATCGTTGGCAGACAAACTAACCTGTCATTTCTTCGGCGCTTAACCAATACGCTCTGCTAGTCCAACTATCTTGGTTTGGTTGTTTGATTTCAGGTGTGTTGTACTGAATTTATGTGTCTTTCTTTGTTATGAAATGATGTCAAAAATCTTCTTCGAAGTCGCTAGTAGAGATCCTTTTTCCCAATTATTCATGCAACGCAAAGAAGCACTAAATCATTCGACAGGCTTATGGTGCCAAATCTAATGTTTGCTACTTTCAATTGCGCGAAAGCAAATCGTGAATTTTGGTAAGAGCATTAAGTGAATTATTTACAGTTTTCAGTCCAGAGTGTTCAATAAAACTCGTACTTGTATGACCTCGACAAAATTAATTGAAATGAGGGGAGCACACAGCCGCATTCTAGAAAAATAATTTTCTTTTTTTTAATGCTAAAAACTTCTCTGTAAACAGTTATATTTGTAAAAACAAAAGGAACAACTGAGAACAATAGAATAATGGGAAAGGAAAATGTTCACTTGCTCAGTTTAGTGCGCAACTCTTTTTGGTTCACTCATGTTATGAGCAACCCAACACTAATGCAATAGTGATAGCAAAGAGAGCGTACACACACAAAATTGATTTCTCCCCACGTTGTGTATGAAATGAAAATAGAACAACAATAATAACATGGCGGCACAAAACCGAAAGAACAGAAGAGAGAGGCACACAACCTCTGTATTCTCCCATTCTACTGTGCTCGCAACAGCAACGGCTATGTGTTGTTATTGTTGTTGTGACACGGTTATCTTGAATACCTTTTTTAACTTGAACCATTGCCATTGCCATACAGATTGTTGTTGCCGAAATAAGCTTAAGAAAGCTTAAGAAAGGCTGAGTTCAAAGTACCAGCTTGAAGTACCAGCGCAACTGCACTTTCTTGTTTTCGACAAAATTCGTGAGGTGTTCTGAATTCGAAAGTCAGCTAAACATTAACGAAATGCCGCCTCTCGCTAGTCTATCGTGGAATGAATCTAATAATATTTGAGATATAATATTTTTTCTTTATTGCTTTTTTGGTTTTTCGATTTTTGAACATATCATACTAGGTCCTTGACAGCAACTGCCTTTGTTGCTGTCGCTGCTGTCTCTGCTAATAATAATGATGAGGACGATGACGATGATGATGACGTTGCTGCTTTCAAAATGTCGACAGAACTTCATGCAAACGTCAAAGCAAGTAAAAGAAACTAAAACTGACATTTCAAACATATACAGATGCACACAGACACACGTATAACATACGCACACAGACGCATTAACATGAAATGCCCTTTGAAGACAGCACAGAGTGAAGGCAGCTTGTCTTGTCTGATGCTGAGTTTGCTTTTTGAAAGTAACAGAAGAAAAAAAACAGTTGAGAGAAAATTAATTTAAAAAAAAAAATAAGAAAAATGAAAAAGAAATGAATGAAACAAGTAAGCCAGCGGGACTGAGTGTGTGTGTGTCAATATTTAACGTACGCTTTATGTTTACGTTTAGTTGACCTTCGCAAAAGGCTTGCTTTACTCAGCTTTACTGCAATCAACTTAACTCAACTGTACTCAAGTCTATTCAACACTACTCGACTCGACTCAACTCGATTAGAGCCAACTCATGGCTCAAGGTGCAAGTCTCAAGACTACTCTTGCCCTGTCTTGTCGCTACATGACTCGTCGCGACTTTGCCAGTTCATTTTCGTCAAAGTTAACTCTCAAGTAAATAAACACTGTAAACTTGTCAATGCAAGTGCCATTCTACTCACGCACGCCCATTCCATAGCTACACATTTGTGGTTGTTTTCTTGCAATGTTTTCGTGTTATCTTCGTTTAGCTTTGCTAAGCCAAATTTTCTCCTGCTGTTTGTGTTTGTATTTTAGAGCTTTGCCAAATAAAAAAGAGCAAATGATACTGAACAACATCTTCAAAAATAAATAAATAAATAAATAAAATTTAAAACAAAAAACAAAAAACGAAAAAACAATAACAACAGAAAAAAAAAATAACTAAGATAAATCGAATGAGCGTAGAAGCGTGCGAAAATCATGACAAAATACCAACAAAAAAACAAAACAATAAAACAATTCGAATTTTCCGAGTTGCTCATTAAAATGCAACCAGAGTTCTACGGTTGGCTCACGTTCGCACAGCAAACAACAACAGCAACAGCAACAACATTCATTGCTATTACTACAGCCATTCTGACACATGAAAAGATTGCATTGCAATTTTTATCTGCTTCCTCTTCACTTGGCATCCTCGTGTTTGTGTGTTTGTGTGTCTGTGTGTATGTATGACTTTTGTAAGATCTTGTTAAAACATTTGGCACACATTTGTCAAAAGCGGGTCAGAAATGCACATACACAATGCCAACAAATACGAGCTCATCGCAACCAAACCATTGTCAATGTATGCATGAGTGTGGGGGCGTGGTGCTGGGATTGTAATGGGCACGGAAACGAACTGCATCGAAAATCATCTCCATTGCATGAGTTTTATATTGTTTTTTTGTTTTTTAAAATTTTGTATTTCATATGCAGATGACAAGGCATCACACACGCCAGGCAGGTCACAATGCCAACACAATTGCAGCTAGATATAGGCCGATCGCATGCATTGAAATGAAAGGACAACATTATTAAACTCAGATTATGTTAATCTTTAAGTGACCTTGTGGCACGCATATACACACACACGCATACACAAATCTCTAAATATCATACGTTTGCGTTGTGCTTTGATTGTATATTTATGAGTTCCGAAATACCAACAGCAATAACAACAACAACATCAGCAACTCACAGCGTCACACATATGTAAGTTAGTGACATTAACAATGCTGCTGTACGTTGTTGCTGCCTCAATTTATGCACTTGCAACATTGCAACTCGATTGAATTCGTTTAAGCAGAACGACGCTGACGCTGACGTTGACGATGACGATGACGATGACGATGACGACAACAAAATCGAAGCGTTTTGAAAAAGGCTGGTCAAGGGTATTGTTGCTCTCTCTCTAATACCATATCCAACACCATTTCCAATACCCTGCAACATGCAACCTGCATGGTTCCCATCACTTGCCAACGTATTGCCTCGAGCAATGAGCCATGTTTTGAGTCGACACAAGCTGGTCTGTGCATGTAAAATGTGTGTGTGTGTGTGTGTGTGTGTGTGTCCGTATATTGCATTTTGTGTTAAATTGCATTCCAACTCGACTTTGAACTGCGAAGGCAGCATGGAAAATTGGCTTTGCCTGTGCTCTCTGCAGCCATAAGACCGGCTACTACTAGCCGTATAAGTCAAGCTGCTTCAGACAATTCGTCTGTCTATCACTGCTATATATAACCTATAGCCTAACCCAACACACATACATACACAAACCATATAACAATATCCATTCTTATCTACATTAACGTGTAAACTTTTTGGTGTTACAAAGAAAGTTGTGGCTGGAGGATGCTGATTTAGGGAAAGCAACTTCGAATGAAATTGCATCCTTCTGACGTCGATTGAAAACAGCGTAAGTTTCGAGAGCGCATTGATGAGAAATCGGCTAAACAAAGATTTATTTTAACCACGTACCCATGCAATTCAGCAATGATCTCTTCAAATTACGCAATTGCGTTTCCAATGAGGCGATTCCTTTAATGAATAAAAGCTTCGAAACAGAAGTTGCTGCGAGTAGCAACGGTGAAGAAGGGAAATGTGTTACCAGTCCAAGTGGCCTGGTGAACAAAACGTAGTGTTGCTGTGTCAGCTCTAATAACTCAAATATATAGTTAAAGCGATATAAGTAAAGCTGAATTTAGTTGTTATAAAAAGTAACCGCGTTTATTTAATCATGTTTTATCACTACATGGTATTGATAACCATATATTGCGCTATATTAATCCGCTGGCGTCAAATAAAAACGTGTTGAAACGGTGATCTTCCAGGCTACATTTTTTGTGCAGGCAGTTGTGTAATGCGTCGCTGCTGTAAAAAGTTATATTAATTTGAAAAAATTTGAAAAAACAAAACAGTACAAGTTATATACACTATTAAGACTAGATTCACACCAATCCATATAAATGTTGACGGAGACGACGTAACCATTCAAAAAGAAGCCAAGTACTTAGGATTATATATTGACAGTAAACTAAACTGGAAACACCATATACAAAAAAAATGTGACCAAATCAAAATGAAAGTAAGACAACTGCACTGGCTGCTCAAACCAAATTCAAACATTTCACTTGAAAACAAGCTCCTAATCTATAACACAATTATTAAACCAATTTGGACATATGGAGCCGAAATATGGGGAGTTGCCAAAAAATCAAAGTTAATCTAGAGGCAACAATCAAAAATTATTCGCACCATCTCAAAAGCCCAATGGTATGTCGTCACCAACACGGACCTTCATCGAGGCCTAAGAATTGCGACATTAGATGAGGAAATAATCAATTTAAGCAGAAAATACCAAACCAAACCTTCCCAACATTCGAACGATGGTGTGAACACATTTCCATTAGAAGAACTAACTCGGCAACGTAGGCTAAAAAGGGTGAGACCAGTGGACCTCACATAACGCATATTACTTCATTACATTACTTACTCATTGTTAATTGGTGCTATCTTTAATTGTTTATTTATTGTTAAAATTCATGTATTGTTAAATTCCAGTCACAACACTACTATACAAACTGATTGTAAAGTTAAAATTCACCCACTTGTCCTAAATATTAATCTGTACAATAGTCGATTTATTTTTCTATAATAGACAATGTACTCTTCTTTTGGGAAAATTAAAAAACAAAACAAAAAAAATGGTAAAATGCGTGAACTCTCTGAGAAATATGTTATGTCATGCTTTTTTACTATAAAAAAGGTAAAAGCGTGCCGTAAAGTTGTGGCGCTTTAAGATGAGGATGCTCTTAGTGAATGGCGTACGCAGAAGTGGTTTGCTCTATTCCGTTAAGCAGTTAGGAAGTATTGTAAGGTATTGTGGTCGTTAAAATAGTTGTAAAAGTTCTCACAAATACAATTACGAGAAAATCTTACACACATGACACACCGTTACACTACACAAACACATATTCTTCATTTCTCTCACAATGTCTGACCATTGGGTCATGTTGGCAATAGTTGAATATTGAATAGTTTTGTATCAAGTGACTAAAAAACAGGCTGGTACATTGGAATTAGAGAGAATAAAAAATTATTATGAGGGGCACATCTGGTACTCAACTACTTTGTATTGTCTATGTAATGGCTGAATTTCAACCTCTGGGCAAACACTAGTATTTCAAAATGCTACAAACTTGCTACTCTGTAATGCCCATATTGTAGGCAATTTCGCGGCTAGTTCGGGTTTATGAATCAACCCCGAGAGGCAAATTCAAATTTAGATTAGAAAAATTGAATTATTGTTAGGCCAATCGAACTGCTATGTAGACAGACTTTAAGTACAAATTCACTAAATCTTATCGCAAGTATACGTCAAGTCGCAACCTCGGATTACTGGTACGTGTAGCGTCCACACAGTCGCTTTATTAAATATAAAGCCTTGTCACCGTGAAAAGTGTTGCAACTCCGGTTTAGCTGAACTTAATCTTCATTTCTGTCATTTTCAGTGCAGTTCTTGTTTTGTTTTCAATACTCCAATGCAGTCAAACAGTGTGCTCTGCTTCACCTACCCTCTTTTGTGCTAAGCGATTTACAGGAACCCTTATTTACGAGTAACATTATCGCATAATATCCGCTCTCGTGAAATTGAAGTCATGTTGATCTGATAGTTTATTTCCTGAAATTCGTTTGATGTTCTTCATTTTCTCGGGCTTCTGTTGCATCCGCCTTTGGCTGTTTTTGAGCGGCACAGTGCGCACTGATGAAAGACTTCAATTCGACTTTGATTTTTTATTTGTTGAAGAACAACAAACTCAGGAAGTCAATGAGAAAAAAAAAATCGAAAAAAAAACATAAAAAATCATTTCTGATTGAATTTGGCATTTTTAAGCATTGCCACGATGCAAATTCGGCGAAAGTTTATCGAGCGCCTGATTGCAGGCAACATGGAACACAACAAAGCGAGTTCCAGCTATCGGCAGCTGCGAAAATACGCCACAAATGTGAGAAAAAAACTTTTCCCAAAAAAAAAAAAAAAAAAAACGGAAGAAGGAAAAACATTTTTAAATAATATAAACTTGCCTCTACTTCCAAGTGTTGCGGTGCGATTTAATTTTATTTTTATTTTTTATTTATTTATTTTTTGCACTTCTGAGAAAGAGAGAGTCAGCAAAATGCAATCGAAAGTTTCCCTGCCAAATGCAATCATTTTGATGATTGATGCAAAGTAAACCCAGAAGCGGCATTCGAACAGGCGAAAAATGAACGAAAATTAAGCGCACTGCACAAGTGGGCGGGGCTGGGGCGCACATAGTTTCGCGCTCATCAAAAACTTGTGAATATTGAGTTACTCAAGTGGATAAATGCAGCTGCTGGCGGTGTGTATAACTAAGATTGCGTGTATATAGAGAAGTTGGCGAGAGTATATAACTGCATATGTGTGTATCTCTATTTCCGTCTATATGTTTAACAACAAAGGCGAAGTTTTTTCTGTGAGATTTTCTCCTTTTATAGGATAGGAGAGTGAGAAAGCGAACTTGAGACTCGCAACCACGAAAAATGTCTAAACGAGCGTTCAATGCTTTTGCTATTGAAGAAAATGAGTTAATGGAAAAATTCACCATTTCGATTTGACAGCTGTGCGTGAAAACTTTTTGCGTTTAACACCATCACCCACCAAGCAGAGCGTGTAGCACACACTGCAGATAAAAAGAAAAACGACCGCAAAGAAGCATCAAACTACGAACTGGCATGCATTTCGAGTGAATGTAACACCAAGAAAAAAGAAGGTACAAAAAATCTTCTTTTCTGGGTTACGAATTTAAGACTGAAATTTTTTGTGGCCACCGTCTTGCTTTTGCGTCATCAATGCGCACATGCTCAATTCTGAAATGCATCGTAATAACTTCGAAGTCATAGCTTCGAAGTCCTTCAAACGGTCTAACATTCAGACAGCAAGTGAGTCGGTCAGGGTGTGAGTCAATCGCTTAGTGGGTCGTTAGGTTTTTTGGTAACAACCAAGTTGCATAAAATGTTGTCATCAACACTTTGTTCATTTGCAGAGACCAAGTGCCATTGATTATGGTGGAATGGATAGTAAAAAAGTCTACGAAAGCTGAACGTTGCGCAGCGTCGTCTCAACGGGGTTTAGTTTTTGATTAATGATCAGCTGTGCCAGCACAGTTTTACGAGACGCACCCACATTCATACACATACAAGCGTACGATGCTCTAAGAAGTAATAGTCTCTTTCAAAGACATGGAAAATACCACATAAACGCGATGCTTTGAGAGCATGTGATGTGTGGTTGCGCTGAGAGTAATCAGCGCATTTCGCACTGCACTGCATCATAGTACGCAGCTCTGGTCCTCACGGGTCTACTACCAAAATACGTTTTCGAATTGTAATTAGCAGAAGCCTAATCTCAAACATTTGTGAGTCTGATGAGGGCATATTCGGAGGGAGATGAGAGTGGATCGTTAGGAAGCATGGAGAAGTGAGAATGCGAACACCTTACGGTCGAGAGTCTAGTGGCACCCTGTAAGCTTTGCATAACTATAGTCCCACAAGAAACAATAAACGAAAAAAAGAAATTCGCTCAAATTGTTGTTAAATCCGCTTAAACAATCAATAACGAGCTACTTTACGCAATTAGGCGGCTGTGAAATAAGTTTATCTAAATTATGTGCACATTATCAAGCGCAATTACTTGTGAAGAAATTGCTATGACAATGGCAACAACAATAACAAATAAAATGGAAATGAATACGAAAGTAGCGATTAGCTGTAAACATATTCCTTTTGCGTTGTTGACAGTCTGCACTTTTAATGAGGGAGAAATAAAATCGGAAATCCAAGAAAGGTAGAAATACATTCAGATAATAAGTTAGAAAGAAAAAGATTACAGGAAAAAAAGTTTAAATTTGAGCTTTGCTTGACATGAAATTATTATGCACGTTCTTTATTGTTGTGCTTGTTGTTGTTGATGTCGCTGGTAAGAGTTCTTTATGATTTCCGTTGAAGCACACAAACGAGCCACCGACAAAATGTAACGAATGGAATAAAGAAAGAAAGAAATAAAGAAAGAAAAAGTAACGTACGGTGGTATTCAGGACTAAGAGCAATGCAGACGAGCTAAACTCGGAATGTGAATGCGAATGCGGCGGGTCCAGCCCCTGCAACTCAACTCGACTGACATCAACTCAACTCCACTGAGCGTTGTTGCACTTGAGCCCACTTGACTCTGAGTGTGATTGCGCCACGCGACTTCAACCATTGTTTATATAATACATACAAACACACAAACACACACACACACACACACACACTCGTACGACGACATTCGTTCACACTAACAAATATTCCAAGTTAGTTGCGTAGAGCAGAGTAGAGTTGAGCTTTGCACAAAGTGATAAACGGACAAGTGAAATGTCTCGAAGAAGGCATTCGAGGAGCAGAAAGAGACCAACAAAAAAATAATTCAGCCATAATATATGAAATCAGGAAGAATGTCAAAAATATCAAGCAAATGAACGCTTCGCCAACAAAAAAAAAAAAAAATAAATATGAATGGTTCACTTGCTCGACTTAGCCTTGGGAAAACGAAAATGCACTGAGAGAACAGCTGCCCCTGCTCCGTGTTTCGGGATACCACTATATGTCCAACTCTCAACACAATATATTGAAGAATTCGAATTGTTAAGATAATATTGGAAATTCTGGATGGCCACGATCACGCAATTCCTTTCACAGATTTATTTTTTTTATAATTTTCATCTTCTTCAAAAAATTTGGCGATTACACAACAAACTACCTTACTCTCCATTTGTATTTAAATGACCCAATGAGGAGCTAATAAATTAAGGCAGAGAGATCTTTCGTAAAGGCAGTTTACAGCCGCTGTTAAAGCTAACAGAGTCGCTATCTCTATCAATCTCAGACACTCGAGAGACCAACAAAAACAGATGGATAGACGGATAAATGTACATGCCTAATTAACTCGTCTCGTCATCTCGTGAGTAGTTGGGTCCAACGTTTGACTTGATAAAGTGCCCAGTTGCAACGAGTCTTGGAGCTTACAAACTTTCAAATGCTGAGCTTTTTGTATAAATTCTACTGAATTAAAACCAATAAGTCGGCGATTTCAGTTGTTACTACTCTCTTAATATTAGATACTTTATTGTACCATAATAACCGCAATAAACAGATGGTTTGGACTCTAAACCAAATGAATGTCATCTTCCTATGCGAAGTTGAGCATACAATTTTGAATCGAATGCTAGAGATGAGCGGATGGTTTTCCTGTCGCTTATAGGCCTAGAGCTGGAGCAAGCTTCCAGTCAAGCTCTTAAATGTGGTCCACATTCTAGAATGTAGTAGCCATTTCTGAGTCGCTGTTGAGATATAGACGCATTATTATAGAAATTTTTATTTGACTGCACTACAAAAGTCAGGCTATTAGTAATCGATGAGTCACGTAAAAATTGCACTGGCAAGTCCACGCCTTTTGTGGTGTGCATTGTTTCTACTTTTGTCCTGTGCGTAGATAGTTTGATCATTCGGATGGTTGCCAGCGTTGAAAGTGTTGAAGAAATTCCAGATTAAAATTGGCTGCACGTGTCCCTTCCAGAGTTGAATACGATGAGCACACGCCAGTTTCGAAACAGCCTTATACAGTGAAACTTTAGTGCGCAACTTTGGTGACGAATTACTGAACTGCACGCAAACGTATGAACAAGTAAACTGGGGCAAAATCAGTCAACGGCATCACGCGTTTGGTTACCACTGCCACTGGAGCATACGATTTAGCGAAGTATTTATGTATCTGGGTATCTGCAGTAGCAACACCAACAACGTGTTCGTCATCCTCGCCGTTGTCAAAATAGTGAAATGGGAACACAAAACTGACAATAACAATAACTGTAACTATAACTATTGCAATAATAGTAATAACAGAAGTGCTGCACACGCAGATGCTTAGTTCAGCGGATGCGTAAGCGTCTCGTCAGTGTACGGTGCATTGCGAAAGCGCCCGAGTCTTCAAATAATTAAATGGCAGGAATGGCAAAAAATGGACTGACGCTAAAACTGCATGCAACAAATAAAATGTTAGAAAAAAAAAGTAACTAAAATCGAATCAATAGCGGCAGCTGCGTCACCGTGGGTGCTGCTGGCCGCGTCAAGAGGGAATGGCGAGGAAATGTGACATCGACGCCAGCAGTTTTGAGAATGAGTCTCCAAACAGGCAACATTCTGACTTTTTTATAGTTTTCGTTATTTTTGTACACTCCACGCAGTGCATGGTATTAGAGCTTTGTCGTGTAGTTTGTTGCATCCGAGACACAAAGAATATATTAGGTGATATAAAAACTATACGCATTTTTTATAACTAGATTGTGTTGGTACCCATATATTGCGCAATAGTAATCCGATTGTGTCAAATGGACACGCGTTTGATAGGCGATATTTCAGGCTACATTTTTTGTGAAGACAGCTGTGCAATTCGTTGCTCGTGTTAGCGTCGTTGCCATTTTCTCATGAATGAATGATATATGACTCAGTCAACGAGCGATTTTGAGGGTTAAGTCAATGTTGATCAACTCAATTTCCAAATACCATCAACATCGCTCTGCGAATTGATGTCATTCCAATCGGCAACCCACTGAATTTTGGCTGGACTACAACAGGATAATCTGCGCTTGGAAAGTGGTTCACCCAATCATTTTGCCACGTAATTTAAGCCCACCCTAGACTGTGCTATGGCACACTATTGGTGATCATATGAACTATAGAAAATTATAGAAATTCAGACTAGAAAATTAAGTACTGCCGTTAATTTAAATTGTACCTTTCAAAATACCAGTTCAGTCTACGCGAGTTACGTTCTGTAAAATCTGTTAACAAAGCTTGATTTTATTTGTTGACTTTTTTATTTTTATTATTATTATTTTTGATATTTTAAGAATAACATTTATCGCAGTAAACTGCATAACTAAATTTGTAGAATTGTAAATAATGACATGTATACTAAAGTATGCTTCGACTATGACTTCGGTGATGTCTGTGCTGCTAGTGAATCACAGTTGCGCCGTTGAGGTAATGGCTGAAGAAGTCTGCTAGTTCCTTTTTAGGGGAGTTTGTGTGAGTGCAACCTTTTCAGTCTACACTTTGTTGTGGTATTAGTTAGGGTGGTCGCCAGCGGGTGGTGCTACGCTCCTATGCGATTATTTCCTTGACAAAGACAAATTCCATAATCAGCAAAAAATTTAAGTTACATTTTTTGAAAAATCCAAACTGTCCAATTGGCTTGACATTTTCTCCGCCATTTCCGAAATGTTCATCAAGAGTGTCGAAATTGTAATAAACCGAAAACACCCTGCATATGGCTTTAAGAAACAGATATATAGATTACGGGAGGTTCTATTTGATATGTCCAATAATTTCATTGACGAAGATAAATTTAATATTCAGCAAACATTTTTATTTAAATTTTTTTCTCAAAGATCTTGATTAAATATCTTTGTTTTGTTTGTTTTGTTTCTTCATTGTTTAATTAAAGTACAAATTAAAGTGGATCAATTATTTGTCTCAGTGATAATTTTTAAGCAAATATATAAATAAGAACATTTAAATAAAAATTTAATATTTAAGTAAAATTAATCCGAAATTGTGACGCTTCTGCTCGCGTTGGCGCTTGTCTTCCAAGTACTTCTTGTTTCGTCAGGTCAGCCGTTCTATCCCATCTCTAGCCGTTCCACCTATTATCTGGACGATGCACAGTGGGATAAATGTCGATCTGGCAGGCGCTTTATCAATAACTTAGAAATTAAAGAAATAAATCTTAATTTTTTATATATTGTAAATAAAATAATCTATTTTTGGATTTATTTTTTATTTTTTAATAAGAATATTTTTTGTAATAAAATTTTGTTTTTTCACTAAATAAAAAAAAATTGTTTTTAAATTAATCAATTTTGTTAAAAGAAAACATAAACACACTATTCTGAGTCAGAGCTGTGGGATATTGGGCTGCCAGGTAACTCATACAGAATTTGTTTGACCTTATCGTCTATTTTAAAGTACTTCTTAGAGCACTTTGAAGTACTTTTTGACTTAGATGTTATGAAAGGGTCAGAAGAAGCCAATCATGAGTCAAGTCCTCCATAGTATTTCGTCTCAAAGTTTTACGAGTGTGATTCAGCCGATAAGTCGCGGAAGTCTTTGTTTCATGCTTCAAGCGCCTCTTCCGACATCATTCCGATTGGTAGCGAAACATTTTCAATAATATCTGCCCCATGTATTAGAACTTTGTGAATGGTCGGGGGCATATAAAACCAGTTATATATATAAATTCAGCTACAAATATTTATGGAGTTTTCCACGCATATATGCAGAAGCTGCCACTTGTACTGCGTACCCACAAGCCATGTTGCGTAAAATCTTTTTATCCTTTTTTAATTAATTGCAATTATACGCCAGTTACAATGGAAGCTAAGGTCGGCTGCTGGAAAAACATTCTTGCAGTTTTCCGTTGTTTGTGTTTCCTCCACCCACCATTTGAATGTCCAACAAGATACTCATTTGCTTTCTTAATTCATATTGTATTTTTGTTTTTCGTGCTTCAATAATTTCTTTATCCTTTCCGCGAACTTTTTTCACTTTTTTATTGGTAATCTGTGGGCGATATGGATAATGCACTCGAAACACCGTATCCATGCATGGAGTGTCGATAGTCCAAACTCATATAAATGTTCCAGTGGCTGTCTCAACCGGCTGAAGTTAAGATCGTTCATAATTTTCGGAGTCGAACCACAAAGAGAGTGGCTATGACTCTGCAATGACATTCAACACTTTTCCATCGATCATTGGCACCATATTGTATCATTTTATAAGAATGCTTTGTGTAGCCTACATCTAAAGTGCTGAAGCTTCCTCAGGTGTATAGGGAATAGGAGCTTTCGCACCTAAGACACTAATTTGAAGCATTCTTGAAGTTTCATCTGAATCTGAGCCCAAATTTGAAAAAGCCTGGGAAGCGTTTCTTTCCCCAACGTTATAAAGACTAACGCGCGTTGCTACCATTAGCTCTTCCTGCGAGGCCTTACCGATGATAGATGAAACTATTTTACTTGAGTCTTAGTTGTGCACACAGAAAAAGGCTTAACTGGACGTCGATTAAATGTTGCTTTAGGGAAAATCAGATTTACTTCCAACGACTCATTGTTTCGCTCTTCAAACAATGTCACGAACCTATTACTACCTTTCCATTTATACACCAATTTATTGGCAAAGCTTCTTAGTTGTTTTTAAATTTGTTGCTTCTGTTCATTGCTATATTTTATTACATCGATAATATTCGAGAACACATGATTTTGAATCTCCAAAAATTTCTTGGTAGGTACTTTTTCGCTGTGCCAAACGGCAAAATGGCTGCGTTTTGAGACTGACAAGGTAACTTAAAAATCGCAAAATATCGAAAAGTAGCAAAAACCTGCAGCTAATTTTTTAACTCAACATAGACAGTGGACCACATTAACAAACAAAATTAACACTAGCCCGAACACGGTCAAACGAACCCAACTTTTATTCCACGGAAAATTGGGTTACACCAGCGAAAACTACTACAATTTACCACTAACATATAAAAACACAGGTCTCAACCGTTCTTTTTTATTTAATACATACCTAGTACTTAGTCTATCTTCAACTATAATGAAAGCTCGCCTACGCATGAAGCATTGCTTCTGAAGAACAACAGAAGTTCGGTGCGCAATTAAAAAATGGTTACTGAATTCCGATGAATACGTCGTCCGTCAACTGCGCAGCTAGGAAATGACTACTGAATTCCGATGAACATGTCGCACACTGCGTACCGAAAAAATGATTAGTGAATTCCGATGAATATGACTGAATTCTGATGAATATGTCGTTTTCTCCCTCCGAAATATCGATCGTCCCCGATTGATTCTAGAAGTGTGGGATGTCGTTCAGACTCATCTGTTTTGAAGGATATGATATGTCGTTTAGACCAGGCTGTCTAGCTGTTTGTTGCATTGGTGCTTGTGGTGAGGGGGTATGGAGTTTTGTTTGACAATTTCCGAGTTAGGTTTTTCACATATAAAATTATAAGTGATATGATAAGAGTGGTTACATTAATAGAAGAGATTGAATTTCTTCGAAGTTGGCTTGGTCATGTGATAGTGTGTGCATAACAGGAAGGCGTTTTACAAGTGAAGTTTCATAGGAGCTGAAGGTTTCGTTTCTTATTCTTATAGTATTTCCCATTTAGGGCTTTACTCATATGAATAATTGTTACGTTTCCAAAAAATTTTTCAATATTGTTATAAGGCAATTGATCGTTTCTTAATATTTCCCTCATTGATTGATTTAAATTTCTTTAGTACTACTTTTAATAATTCTATCTTCAATTTGGAATACAATAATAGTGTTGTTTTGGACTTTCGCTATTTTTTTTTTAAGATTTAATTATGTTGTTGCTGTTTTCTGTAATTTTATTAATTCTTTCTATAATGTTTTTGTTTATTATCATTAGTCTATTGTTATTGGATATGAGATTATTCATGGTGTTAGTAAGGATTACTAGATCATCATGATCGGGATTTCCAATAATCCATTTACAAGCTGAACCGATTGCATTGATTTATCTTTTGCGTTTGTTATTAGGACTTAATCGAGGGATAAGAGTAAGTTTAGATTTCTTGGATAAGGAAGGGGCGTAAGGGATTAGAATTATTATGCTGCTTATTAGAGCCATTTCTATTTCCTTGAGTGTGTCCCGATATTCTGCTAAGTTAATTAAGTTAATGCCTAATATTTTAAAATTTCCTGTCTCTATTTTGGCGTGTCCATTTTCTATTATTATTACTTCGGATTGGGAGTAGTCCGTGATCTCTATTGAAATGAGGCAGAGCTGAATGAAGATGGTTATTCTGATTGGCCTAAAAATAAGGGGGTATATTATTTTGTAATATTACTTTTGTGTACCTTTTTCCCTGATACTGTGATAATGGTTGTGTTCCTATTTTTCTTTACTATTTCTTCTATGTATCATTTGGATAACTTAGTTCCTAATCTTTTATTTTGTTTAACAAATATTTTATCGCCTGGATTATACTCTATGGGTTTTTCTCTATTTTGATTATGGTAATTTTAAGCCTTTTTCTTGTTTTTGGATAAGTTGATAATGTCTTGTCTTGTTTTTCTTATATTTTTTTTAATTCTCCTAAATTTGGTTTCACTTATAGTCTTTAATTTTTTAAATCTTTTTTTATTTTTTATTTATACAAGCACTTAAGTTTATATTAGTCACTATTGGTTGTGGTGGCTGGGGCTTATATTCTCCCGGTTTGTACCAACACTTTAGTAAGCACTACTATAGAGCCAATCTATAATACTTTTATTAAAGACTGCGAAATAAAACACTTTACGCGTTTTTTGTTAATCGCGTTTGGAGCCAATTAATAAAACAATTGTTTGATTTATATAAAATAAATATAAATTTATTGCGGCACTATGTGCCTTTCTTGTTTATTAATATTTTTAGGAAGTAAGTTACTTAAGCGACACTATGTGTCTTATTGTGAGCTGATTTAGAACTACTTTTAGATCTGCCTTCAACTATAATGAAACCTCGCTTACGCATGAAGCATTGGTTCTAAAGAACAACAAAAGTTCGGTGCGCAGTTAAAAAATGGTTACTGCATTCCGATTATTATGACTGAATTCTGATAAATATGCCGTTAACTGATATGTATATATATATATATTATCTCTAATTAAATTTTATTTGTATGTTTTAATATTTTAATTCGACGTGAGCAAATATGGAGTGATATTTCCTTGACAAAGACAAATTCAATATCTAGCAAAAATTTAAGTTATATACACACACACATGTATATATATATATATATATAACTAATTCAACTAAAATCATCCTCCGAAATACAACGAGATGACGACGACAAGTTGTCACAAACTAGAACAAAAAACAAATGAAAAGTTGACAGCGCTGCTATAGTTTTGTTGTTGTTATTTTTCACATTTTTGCAAATGATTTCGTTTTTCTCCATAAACAATTAAATGGCAGGTACAGAGTTTTATTTTTCAAGTTCAAGTGAGGATGATGAAGTGATTAACATAACAATACATCAGAAAATATTAAGATAGAATGTTAGTGTCTTTGCCATTTCAGATTCAGTGTAAGAAACGTCATTTCGATAAAATATTACCATATATTTATACATATGTACAGTTTCTCTTTAAGATTTGTGAATCCATTCAGATTGGATTCAAAGACATCTTGAAACAAGTCCATTCAAGTACTTCCATACCTTAAATTTTAAGTTATTTATATTTCGAATTTAATTAATTGTTTGCCAATTTAGTTTTATCTTTTATTAGGCATTTACTTTACATTTTACTGGAAGTCCAGGCTCATTTGTTCTCCTTCTAATTCTTTCCAAAGAACATAAAAATTTAAGGGTTTTATGCCTTTTCGAAAGGATTTTCTCCAGGTTTTTGTTCAATTTCTGAAACCAAAGTGTCGAATTCCCGTAACGTTGTTATTTTCATATTTTAATTTAATTTTTACTACACTCGTTTGAATCTCGTCATCTAAAATGACGAATATTTCTCAGTCATTTCTCTCGTCGTTGTAAATTAGAAAATACTGAATTTTAACGATCAACGTCGATAACGAAAACGGGATGTCCAAATTGTCGTTTTTAAGGCGTTTTAAAAGAAGAACGCCAACAGGAATATGGTCGAATGTGTGAGTATTCTTAACAATCACGAGCTTCTTATGTGAAACGCGCTTTTTGTTCCCCACCCACCGTGGACAATGAACCACGACCTCTGGGACGGCTCTGTAGTACACTTCCACTGGGCTGCCGATTCGACGTATACATTCAGGCAGGCAACGAACGACTGCGCGTGTGAGCAGATGACGATATTTAACGATATTTACGCGTTACAATTGTGAAACCAGAAACCAAAGATATTTCACTTAAAAAAAAAACAATAAAAAATAAAAAAATTGTGCTAATTGGAGATTGCTAATATTGTACTTTTTGACATGAGGACATGTGGTTTTAACGCAGGAAATTTCAAACGTGACTAAATGGTGGTTCCTTCTTTTGTGAAACTTAGCAATCTAATTTGTACCTGGCAGTGTTAGTGATACCGATCAAAACTTACTTGGAAGGAATCAATTTGGAATTGACATTATAATAATCACTTGTGCCGATCGATTCATCGATTTCATATGTCTTGTCTGAGTAGCGTTAAGCAACATATGGAGACACCTAAAATTGGTTTGGCTCTCAAATAGCCTTAGAAGATGGAGCGATGATGAAGATGAAAGTTATAATATAGAATGATTTAAGCAGTTATCCACTTGCCTATATATCCAAAGGATCTAACTTGTATATATATATATATATACTGTATTTGTTTATGAAGCTTCCAAGCAAAATTGTGACGGAATTCATATTTTATAGACAAAAACCCTAAACATTTGACAGATCCTGGGATTGTTTTAGATTCTCCAATATTCACGCCCACTACACACAAAACTTTGAGTGTGAAGTGTATTACAACGTCGGCATAACTTTGTGTTGCCGCGGCCTACGACAATTTATTTTTGGCTTCGGTCGTTTCGCAATGCTCACTTCACTCATCGCTTCAAAGCGCAGCAAAAATGTTGCACGATCTCGCACAATGTTGCGAGAAAGTTGCAAGCATACACCAACGTCAACGCTGCCAGGCAGAAAACTCCGACTCCGACGCATAAATCACAAAATTTTTTTTCCCGATTTCGGTGTGCTCGGGGTTAGAGTTGTAAGTGTTCGAAAAGCGAGTGCAATTAAAAGTGCCAAAGCAACGGTGCGGCTGCGGCAATACGGGTGTACGTGCAGGGCTGGAGTAGAGGCTGACAAGAAGTTAAACTATTTAACGGTGCTTGCGTATATTTTTTATGATGCGCTTTTATTGGTTTCCGTTATTTATAGTAGACAGATACCGAGTCGGTGAGGTCATGGTGCTCATACTGCTCCGAACCGAAACATTGTTGTTCCAAAGTAATGTATCTACTACAACAAATCAAATGCTTGCACACGCATAAATTCAAACAAATTTCAAAATGATTACACATTTAACAATCTGAACTGCGAACTTCTAATACCATCCTCTCCCTTCGACCAGTGTTCGAGGCTTAATTTTGATTCGAACGCAACCACAGCGCCAAAACTCATACGCGTTCAAACGTTTTCGCGTAACACGCGTCACTGCCTCATTGTTGCCAGGGGGATATTTGACTTTATTTATTTATTTTTTTATGTGCCATTCAGATCGCAAATCACGACACTCAAATCGATTAAACTTCGACTGAAAATGATTTAACGCAATTTATGACGACATAACTGGAAGCAACAACAGCAACTGCATGGCGATAGCGAAGACGACGTCGATGGCTGCCAAGGAATTCAATAAAATGTCGAGGGCCCCAAAGCACACCTTTTTATTATGGGCGGCCTAATGGGGTTGATTGATTGCAGCCGTGGCACAGAGACAGAGCGATAGGGAGATAGAGTTGGGGCTCGAGCTCGCCCTGCTGCTGAGTTGTTCAGTACGTTTACAGGCGTTCCTGCGCACGCTGCTTGAATGAGTCGTGAGTCTTGACGCTGGCAACGCGCGTCGTTATTAAACACAAAATGGTTCTATTAAAATAAAATTTGTGCAATTCATGCGAAAGTCAATCTGTTTAGGTCGGTGTGCAATCTTTTGAATGAGAATATATGAATTTCGGCTGTACGGGTGTGAAATGAGCCACAAAATGCGACGTTCAAATCAGAAATAATTGTTCATGTTGTTCTACAAATGATCTTGGTCTTTGCGCCCGAGAAACATCATAAAATATTTATTGCTTGTTTATTGAAAGTAATTTAACGAACAGTTAAGTTAACCCGCTCACAGGCAGCAAACAAACACAAAGCCGAGGAGACGGACAGTGAAACGGACAGTATGGTAAGGCCCACAAGAAAATTTACCTATTAACGTTGCTCACCTTCGTTAAAGTGGCGAAGCGCGAACCTTCATTCTAACTGACTGACTTGGCTTTCAGTGGGTTGTATTACGTGCTATTTAATCAGATCGTTTTTACGACAATGACTGACAATAAAAATGCAAATAGACAGAAAAGGATTGCACAGAGTCGCTGAGTCGCTTTAGCCTTTAAAAAGTAAAGGAACGGAAACAGCAGCCAAAAAAGTAATACAGAAAAATCAGCATAAAACCTTGACCGAGCCAAAAGGGGAGAATTACACTCGAGGAATTTGAGCTCTCTTAGTTATAGCTGCTAACATAACTAATATACCAATAATATTTATTTCAAAACAGTTTTTAAAATTTACTAAATAAAAAATATCATTTCGTCTTCCATAATTTAATATTCAAGTAATAACTAATAATAAAGCTACATATCCAATTCGATTAGATAAAATAAAATAAATTAATAAACAATAAGAAATTAATCCTAATCCAACTCATCCGAATAAAATTCTAATCAAATTAGGTATAATAATTAAAATAGTAAAACAAATTACTTTACGCATAAAATCAAAATTCGTGCATTACACTGGAGCATTCTGGCTCGAAGGTACCTGGAAGTGCAATAATCTAGTAGTTAAAGGATTTCGAATTCTATTAGACAAGTTACTCGTATGCCTTTGGCACTGAAAAGGGTTCTGTTCAGACATGGCATGCAATAATTTAGGCGTGAGAAAGTTTCAAACGCTTGTATGCGAGAGCTCAGACTTTAACTCGAAATTAAAGTATATACGAGGGGAACCCACGGACGACAAAATCGACTGCATTCTAAAAAAAAAAAACATTTGCTTAGGTTCACTCACTTATGAGCAACCCAACACAAATACATTAATACATTAATGATAGCAAGGAGAGCGCAAACACACAAAATCAATCTAATCCCACATTGTGTATGAAATCAAAATGGAACAACAACAATAAAACTTATTTGCAAAACTTATTTTATTAGAACAGAAGAGAGACAAACGCAAACCTCTCTATTCTGCCATGCTACTGTTATTGTTGTTGTAACGCGATTAATTTTAACACCTTTTCTAACCTAAACCACTGGCCTTATTTTGATAGAAATTTGAATGTTCATCTAGCGAAGCATAGATTGGTTTTAATTTTTTTTTTTTTTTAAGTGAAACTTCTTTAGCGCGTTGAAAGTCCAAAAGAAATGAAACGGAATTCAAGATGTTGACGCTTGATAGACGTAGAGGGAATAAACATTTGCTTGTGCGTCTGAAGTGTAGAGAATGAGTGTTCATGCGTTTTGCTCTTCTCTTGAATCATATTTGTGCTCTTGGAGAGAGCCAATTTCATTTTTGCCTCTCATTTGTGCGTGTGCCCTACAAGACGCCGATCTCGCACATTATTTTATATGCACGTCGCTGAGGCTTTGGCATTTAACACAAGAAAAAAAAAGAAAACAAGACAAAACGAAGCGCAACAAGCAAAATAAATAAAAATGAATTAATAATATTAATTTAAATAATTAATTAGCCTAAAATTTGATTTATACTATTCTGTTTAGCAGTTTCACTTCAATGGCGTGCTTGTATAGGCGAGGCACATTATTTATATAATGTTTTTTTTTTGTTCTGTTATCAAAATGTGTTTGCCCTTTAGTTATATAGATGATAGATAGATACGCATAATATAAGAGAGCTGGCTATAAGATTCTCTAATACATAGATCTCTACATTTTCACGTTTTATGTTTTTCAGTTCTAAGGTAAAGCCTGTCTTAATTTCAGCTTTCGGAATAAGTACTTTAATTTCATACATTGGTGGTAGTTCAAGTGACCACCTTACCAACAAATGTACTGGATGTGGCAAAAATAAAACTTCAGCTCCATAGTTCAAAATCGGAGTGCCCATATCTAAATATCGCAACTAAATGAACTGGTCTCATCAAGCTGATCAGATCCGTGAGCGAATTTAATGTTTCATTTTATTCATTCACTCTTTACATTGTTTTAAATGATTTTACTTCACTCAGCCTGTTTAGGTCAAATCTTATAATTTAAATTTTGCTTACTTCCTGTTGACCGATTGACCTGAAGTTTGGTACACACAGTTGGTGCTGATGACAATACAATAATTTGTCAACTTTGTTCTAAAGACCTCATAAGGATCACCAGAAGAAGGTAGTGACAAAGTTACACAAGCGCCATACAGTTTTTTTAAAATATTTTAAAATGTTTTTGACGTTTTTTGCCTATGAATTTTGTACCGTAATTATCTACAATAAAAAGTAAAACCAAGTAAATTACTTGAAAACAACTGTCAGCAGAGGGAACAAACGCTTTTTCCCACTTTGTCTTATATGTGTACATACAGATATGAGTGCCCCGCTGTCTACTTCATCTTGTCACAAACATTCTGCCAAAGTTTTAATACTTCGCACTATGTGAAGAATATAAAAAGTAAAGAAAAAACTTTAGGTGCAATTTTGTCGTCAAGTGGTTTGCTATAAAAAATATTGCTTTATGGTAAGAGCCAGTCAGCCAGTCAGTCAGTCAGTCAGTCAGTCATTCAGTCAATCAGTCAATGAGCGCAAAAGTGGGTGAGTAAGTTTTTAGTGGGGTAAGCTCTTCACTCAGGCTTAAGTAGCAACGACAACTCTTATCGATAGACACGAAATCGTTCAACATTTCTTCGTCAAACTGCCAGCGTTTGAAGCATACTTTTGGGCATGCTATTGGCAGCATTGTCATCTTCTTTGAAACAATTATGGTAAATTTTATTATGCAGAATAGCACAACAAAAGACTTTTTTTATCGCTTCTACTCTTCTTTTTGGTTTTTCTGTTGCTTCTTTATGTTTTCGAGTGGCACGGAGATTGCGTCGTTTCAAGTGCGTTGTCGCTATGCTTGTTCTTGTCTGGATTACAAATAACACAGAACGAATCATATCGAGGTATTTGTACAAGTAATAAATATAATTTAATTTCATATATACCAAAGAGTGTTTGCGCTACTTTGTCTTGGCTCCACTCAACACAACTCGACCCAATTCGGCTTGACTTGACTTGACTCGACTTAGTTCACTTCGACTGGTAGCGATTTTCTTGTCTTCTGCTCGGCTCTGTTACTTAAATATTTTGTACCCTTACTGCGTAACGCTTGCGACAATATCAGACAATATCCTTGCATCTCACAACGTCTGGCTTGGATTGCCCGTTTGGCTTGTTTGGCTCGCTTGGCTCGATTGACTCGTTTGCCTGCGTAACTTGATTATCTGAGGTACTGTTTTGTATGCCTTATTCGGCTTAGTTCGTTCGTTTGTACGGCAAGGTCCACTCATTTCTGGTTGTTTATGTTGTATTATTTCTGCTTCTTCTTCTTATTTTGGTATAAATTTATTATAAAATAATTTGCATAATTCGTTATTAGTCAGCACCGATACAGACAAATTTATGTTGAACGGAAGAGCAAGGAGCAAAGACTGGTAGTCGTAAGGAACACACACTACAGCACAAGCGAACGAGCAATGGGCTTACGTTACATGCCACCAACCATTCTTCATTCATTTGATTATACGGAGACGATTTCGATCTTTGTCAATTTCTTATGAGCAATATTTATGAGCTTCACCTTATTGCAAATCTATGTGCCAGTACAACGAGCAACAATAATAACAACAAAAGTGCAATAACACAAAAAACAACAACAACGACAACGACAACAGCCAATTTGAGCTGGCTTCCCAATTGGTTACATTGAACTGCGTGGCGTTGAGCACTGAGCTGAGCTAAGTTGAGCATAGATTCTAGTCGATACGAATTCGAGTTGAGCTTTACTTTGGCATACGTTCTTCCACGTCCTAGGAGTTCGCTCGCTCAACTGCTGCCAAGTTGTCAACACTGTCTTCAAACAACAGCGAACTTCTGCACAGAGACGACGAGTGCATGGTTTGCTTTTCAATTTGATTTGGACTTCTGAGCAAATAAGGAATGTAGTAAGTACATATAAACAAATGAATTTACTTACCTTCGTAAAGCACGCAGACACAGGGACTGAAAGATTGAAGTGTGAAAGGATGAAAGATTGGAAGGACCCAAGGATGGATGAATGCGTGCTCGATAGACAAGCTTATCACATCGCATGACAGCTTTCGCTTTGGCTTGGGATGTGTGCGTCGGTTTTGATGGAAATCACTATTTATTATAGCAGTAAGCAAATATTATTCACGTTAACTTGAACAAATATCTCATCACAGCGCACACACCTCCGCTAATATAATACATAAGAGTTCCCTCAAATTGGTTGTCTGCTTTTTGGGCATCGAAATGCGCTTCATCTGCCGTTGTTCTCGAAGAGTGTTTTATTGACGGCTTACATTTGAAGGGCTAAAATAAAATAAATAAGCCAAAATAAAATAAAACAACATTCAAATCTAACTTCCGCTTTTATGTCTGGACTTGTACTTGTACTTTACGTTAGATAGCGTGCGAAAGGCTGCAAACGCGCAATCAAAGAGGATGAAGATGAAGCCTTCAAATACTCGTACATCATTTACTATACGCCGTGAGCGGTTTTACCGTACTCTGAGTGCGAATAGCCGCAACTTGTTAGGGACTTATGATGCGGTAGAGCACAAGGGTTTCGTATGTTGCTTTCGAGTATTCTGAGTGTGTGAAGTATACTTCGATTTTGTGTTGCATACTTCCGTGCTGCAGCTGAAGTCAAGCATGTTTACATACGCCTCCAGCAGTGTGTTATTTCATAATATTTTCATTAAGTTTGTAACACAGCGAGAAAGGCATTGGAGACGCTGCAAGGTATATCTATCTCTATATATATAATTGGAAGTATGGCTGTTTGTATGTATGTATGTCCTTTATAGGTTTTTTTTTTTGTAAATATTATGTATTTATTTATGTTTTTTACAATTTTCCTTTCTTAAATTAGTGAACTACTACCTATTTTAATGGCAGCTTAAACTAATTATATGTAATTATAGATGCCGAAACCGCTGCCTGTCAAGCCTGTCAAGTAATCCTGTAAAGTTTGGTGCGTTAGCATAGCGCGAAAGTCAGGGAAAAAAAGTTAATATATAAAATGAATTATTTGTATGAAAAGAATATTGCTTAATCAGTTTGCCTTTGAAAAGTAAAATTTTAAGTCACAAACCGCTTTAATAATTTCAACACGTAATGAGGAAGACTTGAGTAAATTTATGAAATAGAAGGCGTATGTTGATGACGGGCTCTCATCGAGATCGGTTAAAATAGCATAGAATAAAATAGCATAGATAACAAACTGTGGGCGCTGCCACGTGCGGTGCCGGCATTCGGACAACAACAACAAACATTAGAACAAGAACGGTGAATTTGCACTCACTACCCTTCGGGCAAGACATTGCCATCACTTCGCGCGCGGCCGCATAAAAGGGGCAATAAAAATATTTCTTATCAGTGACTTTGATCTGACTTTGCATAAATTAAGCATAGTAAAGCACGCGTAAATTTAAAATATATTTATTTATTTATTTGTTTTGTTTACCTTTATTAAAATGAATGTGAACACTTCTTCTGACTCTTTGCTTAGAAATAAGCAGATTGATCATGAAAAGATGTTCTCGATAGCTGGGAAACTACCTTCTGCGATTAGGTCTGAGTGCCGCCTAGATCTTCAACGCTTGCTGTGTACTGACACTAATAGCAGTAGCTCAACCACCACAACTATAACATTTACTAGTGCCACTAGTAATACCATCTACACCATGGCAACTGATACAACCAGCAGCTTTTGCTCTGGTGTTAACTATGGCAATCGCCCCATACTCCATACTCGATGACACTGCAGCTCCAATGCTCAGTGCTGCTGCCAAAAGATTGTTGGGTGACCAAAAGCAGAAAAAGGGCAAGCGGGAAAATGATAAGCCCGTGTCACCCATTGCTAGCTCTAAACGGGTGAGTGGCAACTTGCCACTGCACTCGCTCCCGACCACAAGTCAACAGAAAAAAACCCTAGCAACAGGTTTGACATTCTTGACATGGACATCCCCAATGATAGCGATGATGAAGAATTAACGAGAAATGTAGACGAAGATCATACTAACCCCTCTACAGACAAACAACATCGTGAACCAAATGATATTGACGGTGAGGCCGCTCAGAAAGTAATACAAATACTGATAACCATCCCAAGGGTTCCCTAAAGCCACCGCCAATAGTTGCCCACGTTAGCAATGTAAATGACCTTTTTGAATTCATTGCGGAGGTCGTTAATCCGGATAACGTCATCGTTACAGCCAACCAAGGAAAAACGGTAAGGATCTTCCCTAAAGACAGTGACACGTACAGGGCTAACGCCAACCCTGCCACTCACGCCCTAGATGCATAACAGTTTCCACCTTTTCAGTCTGGAAGCCACAACAGGGCTAAAAGAGCAGCAATACAACAAAAACAGCAGCAACAGTAACTAACTCAACAGCAGCGGCAAACCCTACCGCTGCAACCGTCTTGCAGTTCTGCAGGCAACAGTGGTGTCTCTTATGCTGCAGAAGCTAAAAGCAACTCTGCTCAGCGACGACTACATAACCAACAAGCGCAAAAGTTACTGGGGCAACATGAATTGATATCTTCTTGCGACCTACGCGGCGATATCGCAGTCCTCTACAGTTTCAAGTCAGGCTCTGAGGCAGCAGATGGACTCCAGTTTTATTTGGACACTCTGTCAGCTTGGTGCAGGAGGTGGAATCTAAAAGTAAACCCGCAGAAGACTACCAACCCCTGCTTCACCCTAAAAACACTATACGACCGCATCCCGTCTATACAGTTGAAGGGAGTGACCTTGGAGCAGGCGTTGCAGGCAAAATACCTTGGCATCACATTGGATAAACGCCTCACGTTTGTCCCACACTTGAAAGCTACGGTCAAAAAGTGTGGTCGAAGGATGCAACAATTGCGGTGGCTGGTCAACAGAAGAAGCACCATGGCGCTCAGAGCAAAAAGAGCAGTTTACGTGCACTGTATAGCGTCGATCTGGCTATATGGTGTGCAGATCTGGGACATCGCCGCCAAATCAAACTATAAACGCATCCAGGTACTGCAGAACCGAAGCTTACGGCAAATAACGCTCTGCCCCTGGTACGTGCGCAGCTCTACACTCCACCGAGACCTCAATCTGCATACTGTAGAGAAGCAGATCGTAAGGCACACTAGTAGATACAGCGATAGGCTGATCAGACACTGCAGTACGCTCGCGAGAGGTCTACTACCCGCCAGGCCTTTAAGGCGAATAAAACAACTGGGATTTGCCAAGACGATTGGCCAACTCTGAGGCACTTCTCAACCAGACTATAAGTCCTCGTGCGAAATACATGAGGTTTGGCTCCACTTAAATTATGATAAATGTGTTGTTAAGGTACTATAATTTGCATGTACGGGTTCAACGCTTACTTTTTAATAAAAAAGCATAACCAAAAAATTCAAAATAATACTACCAAAAAAAGCATCAATTGGAAAAAAGCTTACGAACGCGTAGCTTTGCATAGCAGTAGGCGATGATGTTTCTTATGTGGGATCGCTGCTCTAAAGTCATAATTGACAACTGGGCAAATACCATGCCCTAATGTAAATACGCAGTCCGCCGATTTCTCTCTGTTTATTCCAATATTCCAAAGCTTGACATAGGGGTGAATCTTTTGCAGTGGGATTACTGGATCTTACAACGCCTTGTATTTAAGTCTTTATAAGAAATATTATTTTGATCTGTCGAACTAAAGTCTCATCGAAAACTTTTTCAGATAATGAATGGCTTTGCAAAATCTTCCATACAATTTCTGGATTCGTTGACAACGGCGGCCACCTTTCATATCCATATGCTGTACTATAATCATCGTAGCACAGAAAATTTTAAAGAGCGTTACGGACTATTCTTAATATGAAAGAAAATTCTATGTAAAACTTTAGCGTTTTTTTTTCCTGACAAATCCTATCCAATCCTTGTTACATGCAAAAATTTTCCTTTTCATCTTTTTTGGTGTATGAGGGTCTTAGTTAATTGAAAATTATTTTCTTTGATAAACCGAATGGAGGCATCTTTATATAAGTGTCTAGCCTGAGGTATGCAACAGTGCCAAACATGGGATCTACTTAGTAACTTGTCTATGTTGAGCCTAAAGAAAATTTAGCTGGTGTTATCCGGCACCCAGGTAACTTCCGTAGCCAATGCTCTGCCTTCAACTGGCGGTAAGCAATTTTTGTGGCTTTTCGCACTTTCGTCGTTTGTTCCCTTTGTCTTTGTTTTACTTGTATTTTTTTCCCCCTTTATGTAGCTACACATTTTTGTTGTTGTTGTTCCTTGTTTTCCTGTCATGTCTATACATTCTGGCGTTGGAAGAAAAAATAGGGAATTTCATCTTCACCGATATGGTTGACTTTGCATGTTTGTTCGCTCTGTTGTTGCTTCTTTCAGCCTTACCTTACTACAAAGCTCTGCAAACATGTAGCGCTCGCCTAAAACAGCCACATACACTTTGATGTCCTTATGTCGCTTTTGTATTGTTTCTAAATTGTTGTATTATTTGTATTTTTTCTTTTTTTGGCACTATTGCTTCAAGAGCTTTGCGCTGTCGCCGTTGGCCAGATTTACTTGTACGCCTCTAGTCTGCATCACTGGTCGCGTCTTGTGGCCAACCGCTGTTCCTCTGCATGATCCTTAGCCCAAACGTAAATGAAAGTCTTGTTACCCAACGGCTGTTGCTGCTGGCTTTCCTTGTCTATAACTGTTCAAGTGCTGCTCATTCGCCATCTCTGTCCTTGTTGAAACACAAGGCTCTGCATTGACGTCTTCCCTTTTGCAGCTGGCCGTCGTCTGTCTTTGATAGGCGGAATGCATTTCTTGGTCGCCGTTGAGTGGGCCACTTAGCGGCAGTGAACTCGCATAATCACACTGAACCACTTGGATGTCCTTGCTAACAGTAAACAAGCAAAAGGTTACTTTCGTTATTATTGCTCTCATTTCGCTTATCTATTCGTTTTTTTTTATTATTATTATTATTATTATTATTATTATTATTTTTTGTGGTGGCCATTAGACTAATATGCACTTTCGCGTGAACTTTTTTTCATTCTTGTGCCAACAGCAGTGGGTAATGCACATATAGCCATTCACATATAGGCAGACAACCAGACAGACGTATTTGTACATTCGATAATTTGGCTTTCTTTTTTCTTTACGATTTTCCTTGTCCTTTTTTGTTTTTTTTAATCTTCTTTTCTTTTCTTTTCCACTAAGCGCCCTTTGTGCGCCGCAGCTCTGCGCCTGCATCTGCTGTTTGTGGCTTTGTTTGCCAAAATGCATGCCCACTTGACTCGACACGTCTTGCCCCATGTGTCGATTCGTCTTGTTTGCACTCCGTTCAACTCAACTCGTCTGACCTCAGCTTAGCTTAGTAAGCCTACTCGAATTTTTTCGCCCTCCTTGCCAAGTACCACAATTCGTTGGTTTGTTACATTGTGCCCCACTCCAAACGCCATGCACCAAGTGCTACAGCATGCAGCCTACCTTATGCTTTTTGCCAAAAGGCTTTGTTGGCTTAGCTTTAATGAGCGCTACAATTTTATTAGCCGCTTTGACTTTGCTTTTTCGCTTTGACTTTGTGCCGCTTTCACCATCGACAGCCGTCGGTGTCGCTACGTGGGTATGCGTGGGTGTGCGTGGGTGTGTTAGTGTATGTGCGTTGCTTTCAGTTATTTCGAGCATTTTCCAATTTTCTACTCTGTGGGCAGGCAAATTGCAAAAGTTTGTGGGCCGTCACCGCCAACGAGCCTATAATCGAGCTTTTCTCACTAACATCATCATTAATATCAACGTCATCATCGTAGTCTTCAACGCCTTTGTAACTGGCATTATCAACCTATGAAGTCTCGAGAAATGTAATGAGTGTAAGCCGAGCTAAAAATAACAAATTTAATAAAAAGAAAATTCCAAAAAATAAATAAAAATAAAAATAAATACCCTACGAAGAAGACGTTGCTTTTGGAGGCATTTATAATGCCTTTTGAATTTGGCGTCTGATCTGTTGACATTTACCATATTTTCCGTTGCTCACAACAATTTTCTATCTATCGCAGTTGAAATTAATAACGATCTTTCTCACCTGCTGCCTTGGCAGAATTTGTGAATGTCAACTCCCGTCAACGCTATTCGAATAACAGCCACACCCACTGTTCATGGCACAACAAAAATAAGTTGTGCATGTTAATGAGTTTGTCTTTAACACGTTTATGAATTAGTACATTAGTACGAGTACGTTGGCAACCCTACTCGCATTTCGTACACTTTGTGCGCACACCTGGCTGGAGGCGAACATACCTACCTATACCATCAGTTCGACGTTAGATTTCGTGTGCGTCATCCTTCGTTTTCCGTGCCTTGTCTTGCATCCTTCGCCTTGCGTTTTACTTCCTCTTTACTTCCTTGCCTGTGACCAGCTGAGTTGAGCGCAATTGATGGAAAACTTTTACACTGAAAATAAGTTTTTGTGGTCGCAAGCTGCCGACACATTTTGTGCAGCAGCCGTATAGCCCTCATTTGCCTACGTTGCCACCGTTGCCGCCAACCACACTTCGGTTAGCTCGTTCATTAACGCCCTGCGTTCTCAGCTGAAGTTTCACAACAATTTCCGTCATCCTCATCTTCATCGTAGTCGTCGTCATCGTCATCGTCATCGTCGCTGTCGTCGTCTCCTTTGTCTATGCACCACTGTACGCCTGTCAGCTACTCGTTGCGCATCGCTTCTTCTGCTTAATCTTTAAGTTGCTTTCTTTAGTTCTTCGCTTTCAGTGCATTTTTTGCGCTTAATTTCCGTTTTAATTTTGCTCATTTTATTCAAAGTCATTTTATTCCATCAGCTTGCCGTCTCATCTCGCCACACTTCGCCCCAACTCAAGCGACCTCATTTTCCCTCATCGCGCTGATTCGCCACGCTCCATGCTGTGGTATTTATTATTTCAGTTTTCTTCCTTATTTCTATCGGCTTCGCCATAGCTAATAGTCTGAATGGCTTTACGCCTTCTACCGTTGCACCTCTGATTCCCTCTTGTCGTGGGTCGAGGTTTTCTTGTGCTGCCATTTTAATTTTCGCATTTAGCTTTCAATGAGCGCAATGAGCGGTTTTTTGCATCCACTTCCTTACACACACACACACACACACACACACGCACAGAAATGCATCGCTTAGTTTTTTTTTCAGTTTCCGTTTCTTTTCTTTTCATTTATTTTCGTTTCTTTTCGTCTCTTCTCGTTTCATTGATTACCCCTTATCAACATTTATATCGGATTCATCTTTGTTTTCTTTTCTTGCGTTGTCCTTGACGCTTTTGACGCCTTTGACGCGCACCGACTACGTCGTGTTAAACACGTTTGAATTTGTTGTTATCATCGCATTGTCTACATTCAGATCATAACAATTAGCGTACGTGCTCTGTCGCCCCAGTCTTTCGTTGTTAACCTCGTCTAACTGTGTTGTCCTACCGCTACTGTGTCCTTGTTATATGTGGCGTCAAATAGCCCACAACTTTTAGCTTCTGTTGCTTCTCTTCTTCCACAAAATGTCACGACAGACGTCTGACATCGTAGCACCACCTGGTTGAATCCTTCCAACATTTCGCCTCTATGTTTAACTGACCTTTGCTCATAACCTTTGACAAGTCGACCCAAATTATTTAGAAATCAGTTTGCATGTTGACCTGGCACCGCTTACCGCACTATTTGTCACACTCACTGTGTGTGTGTGTGTGTGTTTTCATTTTTATTTTTTAAGTGAAACAGCTTCCAGCAGAGCAAAGTTTTGCATATAGTCACGCTCGAATACAATCAAACATCGTAAACCTTCAGAAAACTTGAATATATATGAAAGAGACAGCAAAGCACACTCGAAATGGTCGCTGCTAGTGTAGTGAAATGAAGAAACAATTACAACCCAGCAGTAACTTTTGGAAGTACTTCTCCAAAAGAAAAAAAATGTAGTATCTTGCCCTTTTCAATATGAAAAAATTCCTTCTATCAGAGTTACACTAAAATGCATTATTTTTTCCTGATTTCGTCAGACTAAGCAGCAGTTATAATTCTGTCTACCCTACTACAATCCTACTTCATTCAGTTTTTTGGAAAAAAATACCCTCAGTGTGAAAAAATAATTTTCCACTAGTTTTTAGGAGAAACTGTATGCAATTTTACTTTAGACTTTAAGCTGCATTTTGTTTAAAATAAATAAACTTTTTGTCTTATAAAGAACGACACTTGCTTGAACCAAAGTAACAAAAGCGGGTCCTCTCAACAGCTACCACATTCCTTTAGTATACAGTTTTCTAGATCTCAAGGTTTTTGCAATGTTCCTCACATATTACCTTTGTTTAGCAGACAGAATTAAGGTTGACAGCGCAATTGTCATATTTTTGTCTCCCATTAGTGGACAATTTCGAAAGTGACGCAGTGATTGGTATTACAAACTGAAGCTTGTAAATAAAGCATATACAGGGGTAGTCAAAAGAATTTACACAAAAAAGCATTTTTTATATATTCTATTATAAGGCGTTTTTAGTTGTTGTTGTTGTTGTTGGGAGTTAATTAAAAATTGATGAAATTGTGCATTGTATTAATTAGAAATTTTGGTGTAATATCGACTACTTTGCGCACGACAGACTTTCTAATATCAGACTCAGAGTAGCTTAATTTACTCCTTTGCTTATAAACCCTTCCGATGCTATTAGAACTTTAACAGAACGCATTGTAGGGTGTTTTATGAGAGCTCCTATTAATTTCTTACTTTCTCATTGGTGCAGGACCCGTTTCGGTGCAGTACTGTTTAAATGTTTAATTTCCGCGATCCATTAAGTTGAAACTACTCTGTTATGGCTAAAACATTTCCTTATGGAAGGTGGACGATTAAATTTTTTCCTGTATAGATCAATTATTTAAGACGATATGGATCGAGATCCTTTGAAAGGGCATATTGGATACTTGTGCTATACTGCCTCAAAAAAATGAAATCATTTTTGGAAATTTTGGGTATAGATTCATGCAACTATGCAAAATTAAATTATAAAAACAAAAATAAAAATAAAAACCAATGCGATTGCAAGGAGTACAGTACTACGAGTTACTTCGATAAAACTGGTCAAGTGATTGTTGCTGTTGATAGCTTATTCAGACTATTTTATCGCACCCAAATCCGCTGGCGTCCTCCCTCACCCGTATCTCAACAAGGCGTAGACTGAAGAGGCTACACCCGCATGATCTCCCACTAAGAAGGAATCAGCCTTCTATATCATTGCCTTTTCGGCGCAATTAGCATCATTTTTAATTTAGTCTAAGTCTAATATTTTTTTTTCACGTCATTATTTTTTTAATCCGACAAATGTGTTATGCAGTTTATGTTATATATATTTATGTTATGCGTTAAATGTTATAATTTAATTATGAAAAAAAAGAAGTAAATTTGAAGCACAAAACACGAAGGCACACCAACGAAAACGAGCTTCAAAATATTAATGTCGAGCATTTTGAATTTATAGCGTTAATACCGTCTCGGTGGCCTAGTGCCCTCAGAGACGGAGGCGCAAACTCCACTGGAGGCAGACAAACAATTATTCGATTTATACAAGTCTTGGACGATCAAATTGAATACTAGCATGAAGTAATATAAATAAAATATAAATAAATATAAAAATAATAAACAAAAATTATTTGTGAAGTAAATTCTTTTTGTTAAGAATGTTGTCTCAATTGCTAAGTTAGCTACTATAGTAAGTAATTCTAAATACCTGCGTTCTTCAGCTTATGCAGCAGTAGTGCTTTTCGGAAGCTGCTAAAGTCATATTTTTGGTAGAATGCCGAACACTTTCTAAGTTGGTTACTATGCCCTGTCGAACAAGCCGATTCAAGAGGCAAGTTATCCCGAAGGCCCCCATTAAGGATTCAAGAGGTGGCTGGTGCTTCTCCAGTCGGCAGAAGGCCGAGGCCTTTGCGGATAGTTTCGAGGAGAGGTTTACTCCGCTAAATCTGACGTCGAACTTCATGAAAAGACACACAGAATTATCCCTAGAGACACCATTCCAAATGTCCATGCCTGTAAATTCAGTGACGTTGCAAGAGATCATGCTACAAATCAAGCAGTTAAATGGTAAAATCGCCTGGAAAGGACCTCCTTGAAAACAATGCCATTAAATCTCTTCCAACCAGGGCGGTACTCTTCATTGTATTGCTGTTCAATAGCAATTTGAGGATAGGTCATTTCCCAGAGGTTTGGAAGTCGGCTCTAATTACGATGATCATAAAATCTAACAAGCAGCCATCTGAAGTGGACGCATATAGGCCCATCAGACTTTTACCTGCCCTCGGCAAGATGTTGGAAAGGGTATTATTAAATCGTATCCTGGTCAACTTGGTCAACTTCGCACTTGAAGCCATGGAACACAAAGAGTACGCGGTGGCAATATTCATGGATATCCAACAAGCTTTCGACAGGGTGTGGCACTGTGGTCTAAAATACAAGCTGAAACGGTCGGTTACTCCTCAGCTGTTTTAGGTTGTAAGCAGTTACCTGAACAATAGGTCCTTCTGTGTGGTTGTTGATGGCACCAAATCTCCTAATTGACAAATGTGTGCTGGAGTCCCACACGGAAGCGTACTAGGACCCACTCTCTATACCTTATATACAGCAGACATGCCAACACCTAACTATATATCTTCTGTAGACAGGAACAACGTTCTCAAAGCCACATACGCCGATGACACCGCTGTATTGACTATAAGCCGTATTATTAGTGATGCTGCAAGTGCGCTCCAGGAGTATGTACACAGTTTTGAGATGTATGCCAAAAGGTGGAATATTGGCATAAACTTAAACAAATGTGCAACTGTCACATTTACTACCAGATCAGCGACTTGTCCAGCCATTTCTATGATGGATTCTCCAATCAAACACGAACCAGTACACAAATATTTGGGAGTCTTATTAGACAGAATGCTCACTTTTGGCAGACATACTACTATGGTAAAACAAACAGTTCTGTCAAAAGCCAATAAAATGGCGTGGCTACTTTCCCACAAAAACAAGCTTTCTCTAGCCAACAAAGTAGCTATTTACAATATTATATTGAGTCCGGTCTGGAACTATGCGATGCAGGTGTACGGAATTGCGGCCAAAACCCACCTAAACAAAATACGAATGGTTCAACTTAAAATATTAAGGAGAATTTTTAATGCTCCATGGTATATGCGTAGATGGGATATTGAAAGGGATTTAGGAGTCCCTAAGGTTGGTGACGTTCTTCAAATACAAACCAAAAAATATTTGGAACGGCTTAGTTCTCACCCGAACGCACTAGCCAGGCATCTTACGGGAGAAAGTCTAAGAGCTAGGATAAGAAGATTAAAATGATGCCACCCAGAGGAACTTCCTGACAGGGTCCTCTCTTTTAAGTCATTTGTTTTTTATTAGTTTTTACATATAATTAGTTTAAGCTGCCATTAAAATAGATAGTAGTTCACTAGTTTAAGAAAATATTGTAAAAGTGTAAATAAATACATATTTACAAAAAAAAAAGAAAAGAACTGTTTTGTGTCTTCGGCGGTTATTTATTTTCACGTTTTACTTAGATCGACGTCACTCTTTCGCTTTATGCATGTCCAACAGTTCATAGTGCCATCAAATACTGGCATGTAAATATATATATATATATATATACATATATGCCGAATACTGTATAATTAAGATAAACTTAAGTTACGCACTGAACATTGTTAATGGTGTGGTGGAACCTCCATATCAGACAGCGAATTGGAAAGAGGATCCGGAATAAAAAAATGATGAGGAAAATTCAGAAATTGCAGAAGCGCTCAAAAAAATACAAACTATTTCAGAGGATGCAAAAGGCTTACCATATTTCGGAATTCCGAAATTTTGTCCGATCTAAACGATGTAACTGAATATTTAAACCACTGCTTTTTTTTTTAAATATTTTATTTATTAAGCACCAAACCGATCGCATTGCGCCTTATAATGTGCGTTGCATCTATGTCATAACTTATTGACTGGTTTGAACAATTATTTACTACTATTACAAACGTATGCATTAATTATTTCTCAGGTTTAGGATTACTTAAATTTAGTTTTAATTTCTCCGTCTAAGGCGAGTCCTGCCTCTTTCCAAGAGCTCGCGGAAGTGAAGCCTTCTGAGACGCTGTATGGGTGAGACTTCAGCCAGGGGTCTGGCTAAGCGGTTTGAGTGTGCCAAAAGTCGGTCGTTGTATCGGCTGGTTTGTCGGGCGATCTGGTCCTCCACAACAGGTATGTCCAGGTCTCTGTGGAGGGTTGAGTTTTTGACGTACCAGGGACAACCAGTCATTTTGCCGGACTTGCACTCTTTTCTTCTGAGACTTGGCCGCGATTCCCCAGATCTCTATGCCGTATCTCCATTTAGGGATAATTATTTGTACGTAGACTGCCCGTTTGTTAGAGAGGGATAGTGAGCTTCTTTTGTTTAACAGCCAGTGTAGCCTAATGATCTTGCTGCGACAAGAGTGTATTACAGAAGAGATGTGTTTGCTAAATGTGAGCTTGTGGTCTATGCCCATCTTGTCAGCGTGAGAAACCAGACCAGAACATCCACGTTCGAGGATAAAATGAAATCCGCTAGTTCCTTTCCTCTTTTGTTGCACTGCTGGTCGCCCCAGAGCCTATGTTTGGCGTTCCAGTCACCACCAACAAGGAACTTTCTGTTACTCCACAAGAGCTGCAAAATCGTTGCTACACCAGTTAAAGCGAGGAGGGCAGTAAATGGAGCAGAACTCGATGTGGCCGATAGCTGTTAGGACATTGGCTGATGCAATTTGAACTTCATTAGAGCGAACAGGCTGTGTGGGGAAGTGTTGGAGGTTGTTTTTAATTAAGATGGCGGCGCCACACTTGCCACGTATAGCGGTCGGGTGATTTGCTGGGTAGGAGATGTATCCTTGAATTTTGGGGGCAGAATTTCCCAGCAGTCGAGTTTCGCTAAGGAGAATAATGTCAATGTTGTTCGTTTGCGAGAAGCATTCTACTTCATGAAGTTTTTTGGAGACGCCATTTGCGTTCCAGATCAGAATTTTTAAGGAGTTCATTTCGAGTTACGCGCGTTGAGTAAGTCCAAAATTTGGATCTGTAATTGCAGCATTTGCTTCTGTGTTTCATTGGGACATTTAATGGATTCATTTAAGGTATTTACGGCAGCACATAGGGAGTTCAGAACCTGATCCCCATATGAGTTTGTCTCCAATCGGCTAGACTGTTCATTTAGAGATTGTTGCTGGCGCTTGTTCGTGTGTTTTTGAATTTTCTGTTGACTTTCGCTTTGGTCTGACTGATTAATTACATTTGAGGATCCTCTTGTAATGTCGGCGTACGACAAGGTTTCTTTAGTCGACTGTTCGGGCAATAGTTGTATGTGTCTTCCTTTGTTGGGGGTGACCGTATTGGGTTTATTCGTTGATTTTTCCTTTTCGATTTTAATAGAGGTCCGCTTGACATAGATTTGGTAAGCAGCGCAGCCTTTATAATAGCGGATAGCGGAGGCACAATGCGTGTACGTCCGTCTACTTCAGAAGCTTAATCGCGACTGAACCACTGCTTTACTACTGGAATTGATGGTTTTCAAAAAAATTAGTTATTGCCAATTATTGAGTTATTGGCAATTTGAAAGATATCATTGTGAGGACCACTGGAATTTATGGTTGTTTTCAAAAAAAAAAATAATAATAATAATTATTGAGTTATTGGCAATTTGAAAGATATCATTGTGAGGACCACTGGAATTTATGGTTGTTTTTAAAAAAAAAAATAATAATAATTATTGAGCCATTGACAATTTGATTGAGGACCACTGGAATTTATGGTTGTTTTCAAAAAAAAAAATAATAATAATGCTGGATTGTTCAAATTCAAAATAAATTCACTCATAAAGATAAAAAAAAAATGTGTCCGAAAATAAGTGTGTCAGTATGGTTATGATCGTTATCGTCATAGTCATCATCATTATCACTTACATCCCAAATTAAATTTGTATAAAAAAAAACATAAGCTTCATAGAAAAAAAAATTCAACATTCAAAATACAGCCCTTGCGTATTCAAACATTAACAGAAATTATATAAAGAAAATTTACTTGCAACCAAAAAACTGAAAATTACTGCTCCCTGGACAATTTCATCACAAAAATAACAAGAAAATACTACCCAACCGACCACAGTACAGTACAGTACAGACCAGATGTGAATCAGGGTCAATAGCCGTGATCGTACAGACCACAAAATAAAATTACTTCTCATACCAGCTTCACATTGAAGTGATTGTGAATTATAATTTTTCAAAGCAAAATAATCATAACAGAAACAATCATATTGAACCAACTACGAATTGTAGTAGAGGAGTGCAAAACATTAAATAAACCACAACAAAAAATAACTTCCTCAAATTTTACATCCTAAAAATACATTTAGACAATTTTAGTATTATTAATTTTTGATTATTAATTTTATTTAATTATCGCGTCCGTCTCGCTCTTCGGATGTTTCAGTAGCTCTGCGCTCTCTCTGCTGCTGCGATTTCCTAGTTGATCTTCCAGTGTTTGACTTTGTCGAAATTCTTGTTCTTCTTCTGTTCCTGCAGCTGTTGATATTGATGCTCTGTTTCGGTCTTGTTCAAGTTGAGATTCACGTTGTTTCAAGTGTTTCAAGTGCTCTATTTCTACTTTTTCTCGTTGCTTCGGCTGTTTTTCTTCCAAATTATGCTTTTTTTGGTGGCATTATTTTACAGTTTTTTGTATTAAATTGATCGATTAATACGCCTTCTATTTGATAGATTTGGTGGTCACGTCTTCTACGTCCCGTGTTAAAATTTTTACTGGTTTTATTTTCGTGTTTTTCACTTTTTTGATTTTTTCATTCGAATATTTGAACATTTCGACTTTCCACTGCCGCTAAGCGTATCTTGACATAAAGCAGGCTTTCGCCCAAGTTTGGCACGACGAGCTCCTCAGTAAGCTCAAGAATCTCTTGCCGCCTCAACTATGGTTAATCGTGCGCAGCTACCTTGAGAATAGGACCTTCTCAGTGGTACTGGATGGTGTGGAATCTAGCATCAAGGCGATTTGCGCAGGTGTTCCCCAGGGTAGCGTTTTGGGGCCTACACTCTATACCCTGTTCACGCACGACATGCCCACTGGATCAGAAATACCACTGAAGGAACCTCTGGATTTGATCATTGCCACGTTTGCAGACGATACGGCCATCGTCGTCAGAAACAAGTGCATTTACGAAGCCACGGACTCACTGCAGCAATACATGCATATACGAACACGAACCAGCACACAAATATTTGGGAGTCTTATTAGAATGCTCAATTTTGGCAGACATACTACTATGGTAAAACAAACAGTTCTCTCAAATGCCAAGAAAATGGCGTGGCTACTTTCCCCCAAAAACAACCTTTCTCTAGCCAACAAAGTAGCTATTTACAAAATTATATTGAGTCCGATCTGGAAGTATGCGATACAGTTGTACGGAATTGTGGCCAACACCCACCTAAACAAAATACGAGTGGTTTAAAGTAAAATATTAAGGAGAATTTTTAATGCTCCATGGTATATGCGTACATGGGATATTGAAAGGGTTTTAGGAGTCCCTAAAGTCGGTGACGTTCTTCAAATACAACCCAAGAAATATTGGGAACGGCTTAGTTCTCACCCGAATGCACTAGCCAGTCGTCTTACGGGAGAAAGGCTAAAAGCTGGGATAAGAAGATTAAAACGAGGCCACCCAGAGGATCTTCCTGACAGGGTCCTCTCTTTAGTCATTTGTATTTTATTAGATTTCACATATAATTAGTTTAAGCTGCCATTAAAAAAGATAGTAGTTCACTAGTTTATGAAAAAATTGTAAAAAGTGTAAATAAATACATAATATTTACAACAACAACAAAAAACTTAGGAATTTAGTTTATTAATGCTTTACTCAGATCTTCTTCAAAATAGAAGTAGGAACAAAAGCGGCACAAGGAAAGACATGCAATTTTGTAAGTACTACTACTTCACAAATCATATGCAAAGAAGGCCTTGTTTCCTACTTCCAGTTACTGCTGAGAAGCTTTATGCAAGTGACACTGCTTGAAACCTCGAGCACAAGCGGTTGTACAACCAATTGGATGTTTTGCCGCACGCCTTGCGACTTTTTCATACAACTTCATTGTTGTTGTTGTTGTCTACTCAAAATGTTCTCACAAAAATATTTTCATGGTAAAAGCTGACTTTCAGCCATGGGTTTGCTCCACGTTTATACCACCAGACGGATCTGACAGTATTGTCGTCTAGCTGACTAGCTAGAAAGCCTAGAAAGGCTTTTCGTGATCCTTCCATGATCTCTAGAATGAGAGCAGAGTCGACAAGTAAAATGACCAAGCCAAACGCAAGGCTGTCTCTTTTTTGCGGGTACGCCAGGGAGGTGGTCATTTTCGAAAGATTCTAACAGATAAAACTCCCAGAGACCCACTATAACCTTGCAGGGCTAGCTTTGAGCGGTTACGTACTAATCCACCACCCGAGTAGGCTGGTATTGTGCGCCTTGTTGGAACGAACCGCCAGTTGAGGTATTAGTTCGCCACCGAACCCAAAGGTTATCCACTGCAATCGTCTTTATTTAGATTAGTTTTTCCTTCTGCTGTTCAAGTTGAAGTGCGTCGGTAGCGCTGGGATGGGTTACGAGTACTCGGTCCAACACTGCTTTGCTTTAAAGTTAATCACAAAGTGTATTACGGAAGGAAATCTATTCGATTTGTTATCGTTGCTGTTGTGATCAACAGCTAAAATGTGTGAGTAAAATGGAAGAAGAAGATTTTGAAAATTCGTTCTTGTGTTCTCGATAAATCAGATGACTTGCTTCTACAATCCAGTTTCGAGTGATGACCATAGCAAAGGATATTGAAGTTGAGGACAAGGATGACGACGACGACGACAGAAGTCTACTTACGCTGAGTGGCTCACCCACCAACTGGCTGTCCATTTGAGTAGCAATAATGAGAATAACAACAATAACAACAATAACAACAATAACAATGATAATAACAACAACACACATTACAATATTCAAATGCATATCGGCTTTGTTGTGTCATTAACAATTTTTGCTGTCGCTACTTCAGCTCCTTCTGCTTTTGCTTTTTCCTGCCCACTTGAGGCAACCCTTCAGTTGTCAGTTGTCGGTTTTGGTCTACGTGTCAAACGCCGTCCCACGCTTGCCCTACAATTCTGTCGTTGTCCAGTTTTGCAAGTTTGGCTGTCAAGGACTTTGGGCCTTGCCTTGCCATGCCATCGGTTTGCCACGCTTCCAAAGTTGACTCTGTTGATTCGGCTTAGCTAAAGTCACCACTCAATTGTATCATATATGGTGCGACATATGCTAAAGGACTGTTGGATGGAGGTTGCTTTGGGATTGGCTTTGGCAGACATTTGCTAAAAGCAACATTTTCTAAAAGCAACTAAATTGCTGATGAAATGGATTGTCATGTGCGTTTCAATTTCCGCCAATGATGTTGTATATGACAAGATACAACCCGCACACATGCGCACAAACACACAAGCACATACATGTTAATGTGTCGTAGCGAAAAGTTCGTTCAAAGTTTTCGTGTGTTGTGCTTTTCTTCTAATGAAAAGGGATAATAAAGTATGTAGTTCGTCTGTCTAACTGCCTGTCTGTTTGGCTGTCTATTTGTCTGTCTACATGCTTGTTCGTGCTGTATATGTGTATGTGTATGTCTGAGTGTGTGTGTGTGTGTGTGTGTGTGTGGGTGCGTGATTTGTGGCAATGTCTTTAATGGCACCACAGAATTTTGTTTGTGCCGTGATTGTAATTGTGATTGCGCTGTCTGAGCTGACTGGCAGTGGTGACGTTGGTGGTGTTGGTGCCGCTGTTGCGGCTCATGCTTTCTGCCACACTTGCCACTGGTGCCAGTCTTTCTTTGCCACCAAATACGAATGTGTGTGTGTGTGTGTGTGCGGGCGCGTGTTTGTGTGAATGTTAAAGCCTTCGTTACAATGACACGTTCGGTTTTGTAGACATCAGAGTCAGCAGTCAGCAGTCAGCAGTCAGCAGCCGTTGTCAACATTTGAATGTTTTTGCTTTGTTTGTCAGTGGCAGCAACACTGATACAACAACAAGAGCCGTCAACCATATCATCGTCATCATCGTCATCAACGTCATCATTGTCTTTCACCGCTTGTCAACCATTGTAATGTGTTATGCTGTGCTCTTGCTGTGCTGTGCTGTGCTGTGCTGACTCAACTCATTCGACACATGTCTCGTCAAGGCACACTGTCTACGTGAAACTTCGGCCCTTAAAATGGCCAAACGACCAAAACGATTAATTAATCGGGCACCGGGAATATTATGACCAGTTGAGCTTAATTGACCACAGTTGCCTGTCGAATAGTGCTAAGCGTTTCATTGGCAACTCTCTGCGTATGGCTTTGTGGAGCCTGGAAACACTGCAGGCGCATAACAATACGCTTCAAGCGTAGTGTTTTCTTTAAGTAAACAGTTTACTGCACTTTCAATGGGTATCGCTTCATTTTACAACTGAGGAAGTAGCAAAATTTTAAATTTTTGAATAGCAATGCACTTTTACTTTGCGCCTCAAATTTGGCGTCCCACATTTTGTAGCGCTCTGCGATTTTTATCCATATCTTTCCTTCGTTACTAACTTGCTGTTCAGTATTCATTACATCGAACTATGTTAGTTCGAGTCTTAGCAGAGAAATATTACAAACTCTGTGAGCACGTGTACAAGCTGCACTCGAAATGGCGACTACATTTGCGCTTCGACCTTACTGATGAAACACTGCTATAGAAAGCAGAGATATGTTTACTTTGGAAGTAACTCTGACAATATTTCTGAGGCGTTTGATTTCGATTTACCTCTTGCACCTTAACTTGAAGTAACTGGCTAAGCATGGTCTGTCGACAGTTTGTCTCATTGATTGAATTCGTGAGTTGCTGAGTACGACTTTTCTGTGAAAATAGAAGCTGTAACTCTGACGCGCAGTTGGCACATTAAACGTTTTTGTTTGAGGACTTCATTCGCAGACGCTGTCAGACGGACCACATTCCATTGACCGTGCTAAGTGGCTGAGTGGTTTGCACTCTAACATGTTTGCAACAAAGCTCCACCTGTGCCTTAGACATTCGACACCTGCTGTCGTAATGTAATGGAGCCAGTAGCAATTGCCATGGTTGAAGAACACGAGATAAAGCAAACAAAAAAGGAGTAAGTTGTATACAGTGCGGTGAAGGTAAAGGAATTTCAAGTGAATAACGAGAGACACGTTCGGCGCTTTGGTGTTGCATGAGCTCACAGCCCAAAACCGTACGCAGCCGAAAAACTACCACCCACTATCACGTGTTTTGCCAACTATTCCTAGTGAAATTTTTGCTTTGCTTAGCAAACAACCAATAAAAGTTCAAGCAATCTTGTGTAGCATAACTTAGGGCGCAGATTCCATACGTTTCTGTTGCCTTTCATATTTTTCCACTTTAAACTTTTTGCTTCTTACCGCTCTCGTTATTTTATTTGTTTTTGAGGTTTTCGTAGCTTTTTCGCAATTTCGTGTTGTGTTCTTTTGGCGGCTGCCCCTTCGGCCGCCCACCGTCGCAACCACGACGTCGACTTCGGCATCGTGGGCGATCCGTGTGGATTTTTGTGTGTTGGTTTTAATTTATTTTTTCACTTCACTTCACTTCACTTCACTTCACTTTTTTCTGATTTTTTGTTTTGTTTGCCTGGTGCACGCTTTTGGGCACCTTTCAGCACATTCGCCTGGTTCAGCTTCAGGTACAACTACATCAACAAATGCAGCAACGCTTGTTGAACTGCTGGGCTACGCTTTCATGTGGAAGGGCGCGCACCGCGCAAATCAGCACAGGTAATCTTGCCTGCCAGAGGGCGTGGGCAACGGTGTGCAGAGCAGGACACCTTGTCGCCGTTGCTGCAGGAAGTTGTCGAACAGGCTTTTTCCTGCCTGCTTATTTTGTTGCGTTGTTTCTTTGCTTTTATTTTAACTTATTTCATTTATTTAGTTTCCTATGTAGGCACGTGTCCGTATGTGGGCGTTTGCGCTCCACAAGTAATCTGCATGCCAAGGTGCAATACTGACTACCACCTGTCTACCCCTCAAAATTGGGCCTGTCTGCTCATACCCAACGAGCTGGGACTCAGAACTTGAGCTTGTGAGTTTTCCTGTGTGTCTCCGTGTGTGTGCGTAAATGTGTATACTTGTGTGCGTGAAAGTGATAGCAGATACTCAGTTGACTTGAATGCGTTTAAATTTTATTTTATTTTAAAATTTAATAACAACTTGAAGTGTTTTGCGGCAAGTGATCGCCTTTTTGCATTCTCATTTTCTGTGTTGTCAGCCGTTGACTCGAACACATAGTCCCTACCCGAGCGCAGTACTTCGTGCCTTCTTTTATTGTTGCATATCTTCTACTCGTTGGTGCAGCGCTTGTCTTTTTCCGTTCATTTGGTTTTGCCTTTCCTGTGTTCTTCATACGTTGTCATGAGCGCGTTCACCCTTTTGTTGTTGTTTTGTTATTATTATTGTTTGTATTATTGTTATTGTGCAAAGAAATCCGTACACATATTTGCTACAACACATTTTATAGACAGGTTGGCCACATCTGACTCAAACGGAACTTCAACACCAACCAGCACCTTCGTAACTTCAAGTAAATTTCCACACCAAATAACTCAAACACGAAACTAGTTTGTGCAGTGAAATGGCAGTGAAACAGAAACAAACAAAACTTTTGGCGCCAATAAGTATGCAGCACGTTTTATTGGCCAACAAAGCAATGCCTTACATTGGTTCTGGTAAGCGGGTGCGTTTGTGGGCGAGTGCCTGTGTGCGAGTCTCAACTAATAAATGAGCGTTTGGTAATGGCAGTTATGGTGGATAGAGGGGAGGGGAGCGGTTTTCGGCATTTCAAACTGTAGACGTGTGAAAATATGACAAGTGTATTACTTCATTTGTTCTTGTAATAAAAGCAAGTGAGAAAGTTTTATTGCATTTGTGACGACGCATTTGTCGACGTTACACATACATTTTTTCTGCTTTCACTTTGTGCTACTGTTCTATATAGATTTTATTTGTCGTAATATATTTTAAAAGACACACTCAGACAGTCGGATTCTTATAAGCAACAATGTGCTACGTCTGGAAATAAATGACTTAATCAAAGCATACTTTCAGGCAACGCAGCTCATAGTCAAAAATATTGTAGTCTAACATAAAATGAAAGTAATTTTCAAGACAGTGGAAAGACAGTTGAATAAGAAAAGGAGGAAGAAGAAGAAGAAAGCGCTAACAAAATCAATGTGGTTTACATGAACAAAGTTCATATCATTTGACTCCATTGACTACATACACTTGTGCATACACTTGTGATACAAAGTATTATATTATTTTTATGGCTGTCTGTATTTGCTTGCTTTGGCCTTTTGCCTAGCCTGTCTTATGGAGCCAGTGATTGACTGTGTACATATTGTAAGCAAAAGCAGAGAAAAAATGAATTGAGCAAATAGTTTCGCATAACCAAAACGCCGCACTTTATTTCTATTCAAAAATACGCACAACTACAGACAAAGACACCCATATAAACAGACATTTCAGACACTGTTTCAGTGAATATAGTTGTCATATTCTTTGCCATATAGAAAATGATAATCTTATATGCACACACACTCACCGAAACCTAAGCATTCTAGTATATAATACTCGTAGGCAAAGACACACACACACTCACACACACACACACATAAACGCATGCAACTAAATGATTGTCATGCTCGCTGCTTTTTGACGCAATTTCATGCCACAGTATTTGATTTCATTAAACGCCTAACGCACACACACACAGACACAGGCAAATAAATAAAAAATGAAAAAAAATATATCACCAACCAACACGCACACGCACACAGAGCCGGAAAGTATTTCATGTCTGCTTCTCTGTCTGGTTGAAAAGAGCGTGTAATTATTGTGATTGATTGTAGGTTGATGCGACAATTTAAAGTCAACAACAAGTGGGCGTAACAGCGCTCCTGAGCGACCAACGGCAAATCTACTGCTTTTTCGAAGGGCAGGCACACTGCTGCAGGCGACATTGCTACAGACTAGCTGCTGTCGGAGTTTGGCAATGGCGTTGACGGCTACGAAACATTTATCAGAGCAATTTCTAATATGTGCTGCACAAATAGCAGCAACTATTCCTCCATTTTTTGCTTTTCCAGATCTGCTGCTGCTAACGCTTCTTACCCTATCACCATTTCAGCCGCTCGCTCTGCATCGCTGTATCTAGTCGTTTGCGTGTGTCGCTCTGTATGCTTTTGCTGGTGGCGCTGATGCTTCGTATATTCGCACAATTTATTTAACTTGATTTGTTGCAATTTATTTGAAGTGATGTCGTATATTTAAACACTCGCATTCACACAGTTGCACCAGAATATGGGATTGTCGAGTTCTCATACTAGCGCACAAACAGTTAGATGTGAACACGTGCACACACATATACACATATACGAGCACTCTTGCTTTCATAGTTGTACTTAAACTGCACAGTGCACACAGCTAGCACAAGGACTCACGATCTCAGCACGGAATAGTTGTACGCACTGGCTGACTGACACTGTGAAAAAATCATTTAGCACTTCAGCTACGCAATTTCATTCGATCTGAACGTAATGTGGTGGGGATTGTTTATACTTGGTTTGGGTATACTTCTCTGAGCACAATTTACGCAATGTTGACACTTTCTTTGTTATTTCTCTCGCCCACTCTCCCTCTCGTTAAATCGCTCAGCTCTCAGCTTACAGCATTGTTCGCGTTGTTATGAACGGAATTTGTGTTGCGTTACGTTTCGAACGCGGGGCGTGACGCAAACTTCCGATTGAGATTTACTTTACTTTACTACTAAAATATGAAACTCGTGCAACGTAGTCTGCGATTTACCATGTTTATGTTGCATATATCTTTGTAACAAAGGTCACAAACCTTACTAATTTTGTAAGTTGCTCTTTGTTGGCTGATTGTTGCTCGTGTTTTTACTTTTATTGTTGATGTTGTTATAGTTGCTGTTCGCATTGCGCACGCATCTTGTTGTCATTGATGGCATTTCTTCATAACTCATTTCGCCTCATAAGCTTGTCCTGTCTTGTTTGTTTGTATTCACTTGGTGCTTTGTAACAATCGTTTCATCGACAATAGTTTGCAGTTTGTTTACTTCCTCCCTCCAACTTATATTCTCTCAATGTATCTCAATGCTTTTTCATCGTTGCTACTCGTGCTGCGATCCGCGCTTTGCTCAGATTCCCGCTGAACGTATTCTCAATTGGCAACGAGTTTGACTTTCGAAAAAAGAAAAAATTAAATAAAAATCTGTATACCATATAAATAGATCGACACATTTTTTTAAATCGACCTAACGCTATTATAGACACAAGGCATTAACATTAAACATACATCAACGGAAAGCTATAGCGGTGTAGTTGTGCACAAAAGAGTTTAATTGTTAAAAAGTTGTATTTAAACACGATAAAAAGACTTTAAAACAAGGTGAAATTGCATTGGGAAGCAGTGGGAAAGTGCAAGAGACAGTTTGAGCAAGAGAGAGTGAGTGTGATGGAGAGTGTTAGTAAAGAAGAGTGAGCGTGATGGAGGGTGTGAGTGAAGGAGAGTAAGCGTGATGGAGTAAGCGTGGTATATTAAAGCAGCTTGATTGTAATAAAGATGTATGACAGCTCTGTGTCAAGCATTATTTTCTGTTTCTCTTTCTTATTTTTAGCAATATGCTGATGACGATTTTAATTTATTATATGTATTAAATATTTATAACTAAATAACTTCAACAACAAGTTCGGCCATAAGCTCTCGGTGTGGTCGAATATCAGTTTGGTTGAGCTCTTCACTTTATTTATACTTTAATGGAGATCACCTATTTTGTTGACAATCTCTCTTAACGCCAACTTTATTTCCCCGCTCCTATTTATGTGTTGCTTTCAAGAGGGCAATTCTCTTGTGTATGTATGTAGTTATTAGATTTTCTTTTAATAAAATTGTCACCTAATGCAGTTCTTACTTTCACGACTGTCATTTCATATCTTTGCGCTTTCAGTCCCCACCACATTCGCATATTGGCATGCCGCGAGCACAAAAATTAATCAGCATCTGTTCATTAGCCTGACAATAATTTAATCATAAGGTATTTTAGTGTACGATGTCATCGTCACCATCATTGTTGAAATACCAACTCCAATTACCTGAGGCCTTCCAACGCATTTGAAGCCACCTGGAAGTAACAGTGGCAAGAGGTAAGATAACAGCACTAAAGCAATTTAATTAAAACTTGTTTCGCAAGTAATTCCAAACGTTTTTGCACGTTCGGGCAGTGCAAATAATGCCGTCACTCCTACGCTCAGTCGAAATGGAATTTTCGGCCTCCACAAGAAGCACAAGACTAATGAACAGAAATAAAAATAAAATATTAATAAAAAATTGAGAAAAAAATGAGTACGCCAAAAGAGAAAAGGATTAATTTCAGTTCGTTCGCTCGTTGCAGCGGACTTCGTTTGAGCGGCCATGTAAATTAACACCGCTTATTGCGAGCCATAATTAATTTTGCCTTACTTATTTATTTTGCTACCGTTTCTCTCGTTTCATACCAATTCACAACGACCCGACCGACTTCCACTTGACTCTGCAATTCCATGCTGCATAACACCACTGTACGCGCTCGAAGACATATTCACGCCCATGCCAAAGTGAAGCGACGCGGCCAAATGAGTTATTGGCTTGATTCCTTTGCAGGCATCGCATTGCTCGCTCGCTCGCTCGCTCGCTCATTCTCTCGTTTACTGCTTAATTGATAATATTAAATTCAACGATACGAAAAGCGGAATCCATTAGTGAGTATAAATGAATCTGCATACAAATTATTAAAAGTGTGTAAAATAAATTTCTCCTACCTCCTTATACATATATATATATATATGTACTAGGGATCTTGTTCATAAGCAGTGCGTACTCGCTTAGTTTTGGCAAAGGCGAACACTTAGTGCTCTGCACAAAGATATTGTATTTGTACGGATTTAATTAAGAAATTCACCAAGCATTTCCAGATTTCTGCTTAAGTAACACATTTGTAACACTTTAGAAATGTACCCCCAAAAAAGTGTACCAGAGGATTAATTTCATTGTCTAAGAGTAAATGAAATGAATAAAGAATGATTAAAGAGAAATCAATGACATAATTTAAAATTGTATAAATGACACAACTAGAGAGGCGCGTGGCTGAGTGAGAATCAAATTATTTGTATTATTATTTTACTCTATTGCAATTGTACTCTGAATAATATTCGATTGGTTATTTTTTTTTTCAAATTATAACACTTACTAATATTTGACGTGATCCAGAAAAGAACAACGCGTTACAACAACAACAACAACGCACAGCCGATCATGTTGTGTGCGCAGTAGAATTGAGAAATGAAAAGGTTTGTCTCTCTCTCTCTCTTCTGTACTTCCGATTTTTATTGGTTTTCCCTTTCCCTTTTATACACAAAGTGGGGTGAGCTCAATTTTTTGTGCTTGCGTTCTTATTGCTGTTATTAATGTATTAGTGTTGGGTTGCTCATAAGTGAGTGCATAAAAAAGAGTTGCTCACTAAAATAAGCTAATGAGCATGTTCCTTCCCTATTGTTCGCTTTTGCTCAGTTGTTCCTTTTTTGTCTACAAAGATATGGTCGGTTGTGTCTGCAGCGGGATTCCCACGTATAATTAAATATACTTGTTTTATGATGTATGGTAACTTCATGAGGGATGTACTCTTTTCACAAAATAAATTCGTGGCTCTAAAGATTTATTAGATTGTTCACCACAAATAGTTTAATTAAAATCATATGAATAAAAATTATTATTAACAGTTTGTACACTAAAAAATTTGACATACATTCTATATATAACGCTTTAAAGAAGATCTGTACATATTTTGTTATCCCAAGCTTAAAAATCCAATTAAAACAAACAGTAATATACAGTTACAATGCACAGAGTAACTTTGCCATTTGAACTTACGCGAACTGTCGCTGTTTCAGTGGACTTCGGAAAACTGCATCCACCGTTATACAATCAATTGTAAGGACTCAAAATAATACAGCAGCTTACACTACTCCTCCTTTTTTATGCGTTTCGATTTTTGGCATTTTATTTTTATTTTCCTTTGCTGTTTTTATTTATTGATTTTTTTCCCATATCCTTTGACGCCTTTGACAGAGTCAACAAGTGTGTGCTAAAAGAAAAAATAAAAAACCCATTCATAATTAATAATTGTAATCAGCGTTGGTCTTTTCAGATAGGCCGAAAGACAGACAGATAGAGCGACAGAAAACCATAAAAATATAAAACAGACAGAATGGACTGAGCGCTTGAGCCTGAATCTGAGTTTGCATCTGTAGTCTTTGAGCTGGCTTGTTGAATTGAAACTGGCGCCCGAAGATATGCAATGAATGAAATAATACAGTTGGCTTTGTTAAAAGAACCATTCAATTTCGATGTCATTAAAAATGACTTTTGCATGTACGTGTTCAACGCTTACTTTTTTTAAATAAAAAAAAATAAATAAATAAAAAAATAAATAAAAAAACAACAACATCACACAACACACAGCTCTCGGTGTGGATTTGGCTTGCCATTCAGCTCATACAGCTCAGCACACTCTGCTTAAGTAAAGAGTTTTCTTTGTGTGTTTTTTATTCCATTTTGTTCAGCTAATCTCAACTAAGAGAGACCGAGTGAAAAAATCTATTGAGTTGCGTTTTGCTGTTGTCGCGCACTAAGCGAAACATGCGCTATTCCATTTTTTGTTTTCTTTTCGTGCGCTCTATTAAATTGGCTAATTGTTCTAATACTGGTATCCAACATTCATCTTACCGCTTTGCTGCTTTGAGCCAGCAGTTATTTAAAGTCTAACATGGCAGAGACACACACACACACATTGGCAGAGAGACAATTCCTATCCTAAATGGACTGCTCTGTTGTCGTCAACTTACATTTTTTTCTCTCAACCCTCTGTCCTTTACACTCAACTCAGCACATCTTGGCCACATCTCGTCCTCTCCACTCCACTTCACTTCCAACAACTCAGCTTAGCTCATATATTTTTTTGGTTGCTGCGCAGCTTCTTAAGTTGTTCTGATTTTAGTTGAATTGAGTGGAGTTGAGTTGCTTATCTCAAAGATTCTGACATAAAATACGAGTTTGTCAGACTTTGGTTTTTGATTGCGCTGTTTTCATATATTCGAGTCGAGATAGTTTGCCAACCCAATGCCTGTCCGCTTCAGTTGCGGCTTTGGCGTCGGCTGCTGCATCGTTCACACTGTCCTTTAAGCGTTCCTTTAGACACTTGTTTATATACATACATATAGATTTTTTGCTTTGCTACAGTTTTTGGCCAAAATATTTGTGCGAAAACGAATTTCTTATGCGCATCCATCGGCGTTCTTTTTGCAGACGTCAAAAGTTATCCTTATGTCTTTTGTTTTTTTTTTTCGTATTTTTTAATTTTATTTCGATTGCAATCAAATTGTTGTGTGACCGCAGTTCATTTATTTATTTGTTTCTATTTCGCTTGCAATTTTCGTGGCTGCCAAAATTAAGGGCCACCACATCTGCCAGCAGTACAGTTGGACCAGCGTTGTGCTTAGCCAGCTGCGTTGACTTGATGCGATTTTTAGTGGCCAACATTTTTCTTTTTTACTTCACTTTATTTACGTAATTTCGCTTATCAAAATTATGAACTAAAAGTAGCACAAAGATGACAACTTAAATGGCCGCAAATTTTTACTTCTAAAAGCGCAAGTTTTGCGTTGCTTTTGCGCGCAGTACAACTAATGAAAATGCGAAAAAACCCACTACAAAACAGAGAAAAAGAGTGAAAAGTAAAGGGGAAAAAACACCCAAGTAAAAAAACATTTAAACTGCAACAATAAAAGAAAGTGTAACAAAACGAGCCAATAAAAATGGCAAATAATTAACGTCATTCCATGGGCTAGCTGTTCATACGCCAAAGACGTCAAAATGATGACGACCGCGCGACAGTGTGAGGAGGTGGTTAAGTGCCGAAAGTCAGCAAGCAATAAGGAAACATTGAAAATCTGCTGACAGTTTCCTTTACGCTAAATGGGACGGAAATTGATAAGCGCACATCAATTTGTTTAACTTCAGTGAGTCCTGGCCGGACATGATGACTACAGTGACTACAGTTACTACAATGAGCTCGTTTCGTCGTTGTAGCTTCATCTCTGGCAAAGACAGGTCACCTATTGTGTGGGGCATAGGAATGTACTCACATTGTCCATTGATATTTTATGTTTTGGCACAAGCTCGTCTCTCGTTGCTTGACAAAAGCGTTTACTTCTCATTCTACCTTCCTCTACGCTTGCTGTTGAATGCTATTAACTGCTACATCTTTACAATTCCGGGTCATGCTGTTTGCAACGAATCCAGGTCACAAATACGTGGAGTGTACGAATTGCCGGAACATGGATGACAACAGCTGCTTTGACATGAGTCCGAATTTTGTGCAAATATTTGATTATTAATCAAAGCAATTTTCAAATCATTTCCAATGAATCCAAAACGAACGCACACATATATAGGCGCATACACAGAGCCTTCAAATTGGCTTATTATTTTTGACTTTGCACAGCTTTATTGTAATTATTATTGTGGCCAAACCACACCCACTGTCCAGTTGCAACAGTTAAATTTTATAACAAAATACAAATATAAAATATTCACTACACAAAATAAGTACAGTACACATTACGAGATGAAATACAGCTTTCATTATGGTCAATTAGACTTTCGTTTACAAGGTAATTTTCTCTGCCCAGCAATAGAAGGATCAGAGCTTAAAAGCAATCTGTGTATTAAATCTGTTTTGGTTGCAGTTCGTGATATTTTCCTGGTAGGCTGCAGTTTCAATTTTTTATGGCCTTAATTTTTGCTTCAGGTGCTTTCTCAGATAGTAGCGCGTGGTGACATCGCGATGACATCAGCAGCGTGAATCAAAATTTTGTAAACGGAAGGGGAAAATTAATACCAATAATACATCTCAATCAGATTTTTAGCAGTATGCCAGGCATAATGTCCAAACTGTTCAGCATCGATTTTATAGCCTGAAGACAGGCAGAGCCTGCAGTAATGTTGCACATCTTCCAATCAAATCTTTCTGCATACCCGTAATTTCAGCAACTATAACCAGGCTTTTGTCATGAAAAAATATTCCTGCCGTGTTTCCATCATTGGACGTCCCCACACCTCCAGCTCTTTGTTTGTCTACAATTAATCTCATTTTTTTACGAAATTCCAATTGAACTTTGCGTTTCCTTCTCATAAAAGCATCTTTTTCGTATTGGCATCTGATTTGCCACTAGTCTAAATCCCATCTAGATGAAACATGAAGCAGATATTGAAAAAATCGAATATATGAATGAAGTGGCGATAAACGAAATTCGAAGCGGCATTCGTGGACTTTTGAGGGATTTTGCCAGATTATTGGTTTCGATTGGTTTTGCACATATAACACTTTTCAGAGAAAATTTAGCTTAGACCAATGCATATACGAAGTGCCTGATGCAAAATATATAAATATTGGGTCATATAAAAGTCTCCGCGTGCATTTTCGAAGAACAATTTTCTTTATTCAAAATCAATTTCAATTAAGTACATATTGGCCATTATTATCTATGACCTTTTGCCATTTACCGTGTAGCTTCATAATTCGAACGGTGTTAAAATTCTGTGGTTTATCAGCGAAAAACTTGGCCAAGTGATTTTCAGCGGTCGGCCAATTTTTTACTATGAAGAGAGTTTTGCAGAGACCGAAACAAATGGTAGCCAGAGTCATCAAAACTTCCCAACCAAGCTCCGTCAATTTGTTCCGCAGTAGAAGACCGAATTGACCGTTTCGTCACGTTCTAGCAACTCATAATAGACAGTTCCCTTCCAAACAGACCAAACACTCAACATAACCGTGTTTGCTATCAATCCAGGATTTGAAGTCGTTTATGGAAGGTCACCGGCCCTTTACCATGATCGCTTGCATTGAATATTCTCGTATTTAACACATTTTGCATCGCCCGTAATGATTCGCTGCGAAAATGGCTCCATTTCGTTATATTTCAGCAGCATTTCTCTGATGGTCAATTAAATTTCTGTGCGTTAATTCACGTGGCACCCAAGCATCGAGCTTCTTTGAGTAGCCTGCCCTTTTTAGATGATTCCAAACTGTCATATGGTTGATGTTTAGTGCCTCCGCTGTCTCCTGACAGCTTCCGTGCCGGTCTTGTTCCATCAGTTGCAAAATGTCATCGACTTTTTCAGTGACACGCCGACCATTGCGAGATGCATCTTTTACATCGAAACTTCCGGAACGGAACCTAGCAAACCACTTCTGGGTCCGTTGTTTGTTCACAGCGTTCTCATCGTAAACTGTACAAATTTCTCGGCATGTTTTTGCAGCGTTTTTCACTTTTTATAGAAAAAAAAGCATCAGATAGCGTATTTCTTCAGATATTTCACTCATATTCAAAACAGTATAACTTTTAAGACGAGCAACGAAATACAGAGCTGTCTTCACAAAAAATGTTGCCTGAAATGTCACCCTTCAAATACATGTTCGTTTGACACAATCAGATTAGAGTTGCCCGATTTATGGACACCAACACCATCTAGTGAAAAAAAACCGCGGAGACTTTTATATGACCTATTAATAATAATAATAATAATAATAAGAATAATAATAATAATAATAATAATAATAATAATAATAATAATAATAATAATAATAATGCACAGACACATCTTTTAGCCACTGGCTACCCTGGTGATCATCATTCACAACCCTCTTTGCTTAATTTGTTGTTGGCTACTTTGCGTGTAAACCTTCAAGTCAGTTGTGGTTACTCGGTTTACGATTTGTTATGCGAATTGTTACGGTAAGGTACAATTATGCGTCCCACACTTCTTCAGCCACATTATTAGAGGAAGCTCAACATTGTATTTGTCCGTGTGTGTGTGTGTGTGTGTGTGTGTGTGTGTGTGTGTGTGTGTGTTTGCGTGTACTTCACTTTAGCTTGCGTGTGTCGGTGCAATTTGTGTAACAAATCACCACAAATCTGATTTTTAAATGTGTGGTTTTGTGCCGTCGTCTGTGCTTGTCCCATTGTCGCTCGCTGCTTGGTTAGCCAGTGTAAATAGGTTTGTGTGTGTGTCTGTGTGTGTGCATTCTCCTGTTCTCCTTCTTTTCTACATGTTCCTGTAAGTGCCAAAACTCCTTGGTTAGTCGTATCTTTTAAGTTATTAAATTTTTCCTTTTTTGTCGTGTCAAAAAATCAAAAGCAAAAAAACGTAATTTTTTATCCTTACTAGTCTTTATGATCAATGTCATAACCACTATACATATTTATACAGTACGACTAAGTTCAAAGGGCACCAAAGGTTTGAATAAGAATTGGGATGGGCATATTCAGGCATGCTAATTCGCAGGATGTTTAAAGGTGAGAACAGTTCTATAACTCTTTAAGACTAACTTTGACATAAACAAAGCACTGACGTACTTCTGATGTGAAACGCGTGTGGGTTTAAACCTCGGCCTCTGGGACGTCAACCTTAGTACAGTTTCAGTAGGCTACCAAGTCGATGTACACATTCAGGCAGCCAAATGATTTAACTGCCCGACTTCCTTCATATGCCTTCGTGCACGAGTTATTGACGATATTTGATGTATTCGAGCGTTACGATATTTTATTATTGTTATTAGTGAATGTGAACGTCACGATATTCAATGGTATGCGAGCGTTACGCTATGCAACATTTTGCTCTACTGAAACCAAATTTGTTTTACAACAAAACTCTTTTCGAAACTTTGATTAATTGAAATGCCGTCGGAATATGGATGTCAGTATTTCGGACAAAATAATAATAAGCAAATAATCCCATAGCAGGGATGTCAGTGCATGTGGCGGTAACGCCGAGCTGTATTCCTTCGAAACCTATGACCTATGCATGGATTTTTTGTAATACAAAAAAGTTATGTTTACCTCGAAGATGTGTTGTTTTAACATGATGGCGAGACTACCAAGTTTTATTCATTGTAGCAGAAGTTCAATGTTATTTGGAGATTCGACTGCAACGGACTTCTTTGTGGGACTAAGCGAAATTTCAGTATGAATTTTAGACTACTTTGTAGTTTATCTGAATCAACCGAAATAGGTGCAAAAGACAGCGAAAAATACCTGAACATATGTATGTTTAGTGCAAAAAAATAAAGTAAAATAAAATAAGATGTTGGGGTTCAATGAACAAACTATTCCAATTCTATGCGAGTGTTTTTTTTTATTTTTTATTTTTTTTTACCATTTACTTCTACCAACAGATTTTGTAGAGCTCTTCAATTATAAATCTAGACCCGCGCTCCATGCTCATAGTCTGATAAGTTATAATTTCCAAGTTTATAAATACCAAATCAAATCAAAATGTTTTCCAAGAAATTCTTCAGCCAGATTAAAGTATTTGTTGGGTTGCAAGTATCCTTTTTTGGTAATTAAAGTTATAACTAAAAAAGAAGGAAAAGAAAGACGAACAAAAACTAAGCGGAACATTTTCAAAAGAACTTTGAATTTGTTTGCTTCGTGTCGTTAGATCCGGCCAAAGTCGACAACGTTGACTAAGACCGACACCAACCAACAACAGTAACAACAACACTAAAAACAATAACTTCGATAATAATAAAGTTTAAGGATAACGGAAAAACCGCATGAACCGTAGAACTTGTTTAATATGTGAGTGCGTTTGTGCGTGTGCGAATGTGTTTGGAAAGAGATTGTAAAAGGACTATATTGGACGACGAAAAAAGTTTTTAGTATCTTTTATTCTTCGAGTCTTTGCCTAACGACAATGACAACAGCTCTCATAAACAAAACGCACGAATCGCCGAAGTAGCTTGAAAAAACGAACATTTTTGTTGAGCAAGCAATGGGAAATGCAATAATTGAGACATAACGTATGAAAATAGTCTGCGGCAAGTTAATGACCCATATAGATTCCTCTAGAAAGGGTAGAATTCATTTTCAAGCATTTTTCATCTATCAAAATATAATTGTTTTTGATAATCATGCCAAGAAAATTAAACCTTAATGCACAATCTACTAATGCTCGGTGGCAAGCTGCTGCCAGAGGAGAAGAAAGTGAAATAGAGCGAATACAAGATGCTCGAAAGCACAGAATGTTTTAATTTTATTCAAATTATTGGAAACCTTTTTTTTCCTGGCGAAGCGAGCGTGGCTTCAGCTATCAGCTAGTACAATGTAATTCCCACATAAGCCAATGCAACAGCTCAAGTTCTTAAATGGAAAACTTAATTGCCTTCTGAATAAACGCGCTGAAATTTGAACTTGACTTGTAATACATGAGGACGATTGATGGACATCTTGAAAATTTCTAGATCAGAGAGCATTGGATTGAACACGTCTTGTCAGATATTTTTCTTTATAACTTAAATCTTTATTTTCTTCTCTCCCGAAGGAGACCGTACAAATGAAATGAAGTAAAATTTACATGTGAGTTGTGGTTAAAGTTAGGAGATGGAGAGGACACTTAGTCCTCAGGTGTTCTAAATGGGAGATCCAAACGGGAGATGGAAACGCTTGAGCCTGCGAGGATGTAGGCTATTGTCCAGTAAGTTGACGACAACATAATTTTCGTGAGATTCCAGTCGAATGATGTGTTTTTTGCTGCAGTGCGCAATTTCTTCACTCACCGTCAAAATCTGTCGGTCGTTGTGAATGACTTAGTTACGGACATACCATTCAGCTCCTACAAGCCTTCTCAGAAGCTTGGATTGAAGATTGTCATATGGTGAACAATTTTAGCATAACAACGAAATACAATGCTGCCGCCAACTTGCACACAAAATGTTTCACAATGTTTCAATGCATGAATTGTGGGATTTGATAGTGGAAAATTTGGGCAACTTATTTTATTGCTAATTAGTTTGTCAAGTTGAAAGTATGAACAGCAAAATCCGCTACTTAATTTCAGATTATTTGAGTTTGAAGAGTGTAACAATTTCAGCTCAGCCGAAGTTAAGGTATATTCTTTGTTTTTGTCTTTGCTAATTGAATAATGCAAAGCAACAAAGACAGACACATTCACGAGTGCATTCATACAAGTGTAGTGACATAGAATAACATTCAAAACAACAACAACAATTACAATAATAATAGACATAGAGTTAACAACTTGTAAGCAAGTAAAGCAAACTAAAAACTAAAAAAAAAGGGGGAGTGCAAAGAAATCTAAATGCACACATAGCTTGATAAATACAATACGAACTTTTCTACTTGGATTAGATACAAAGCAAAGGAAAAAAATGTTGAAAAAAAAAAAAAACTAGTAAAGAACTTTGTCCTTACAAGCGAACGCACCAACGCTTGGCAATCGCAACCAAAAAGTGGCAATGACAGCAACAAATAATGACATTGGTGATAATAACAAACAACAACATCAGCAACAACATCAATAAGCTCAACAACATTTTCATCGAAAATGCTCAAAACTCAGCGAAACCAATTTCACCACCACACACCTCGCGCACGACGCAGCGCAACCACAACGGCAAAGGAAAAATGCATAAAAAGGAGAGAGACAAGAAAGTTTAGTTTGTTGTTGCAAACATTAGAAAAGACTTTTGTGGGCAGAGTTGGGGCCGAAGTAAAAAGTGTTCACACACAACAACAAACACAACAATGATAATAGTAATTTTATTCTTCTTGTTCTTCTTGTTCCTCTTGTTCCTCTGCTTACTGTTGTTAGTATTGTTATTGTTGTTGTTATTGCCATGCACTTACAAGTATTTATTATTTGGCTAATTCGCGCCCAGGCAAGTACCTGCAACATAGAATAACCATAAAAAGAAAGGACAAACGCACACAAATCCAATACGCCAAACACTGCGTATGAGTGGGAAAGAGTGACTTTGAGTAGATACGAGAGATAAGGCCAAAATAAAATAAAATAAAATAAAAATAAAATAAATAAATAAAAATTGTTCTACGAATTGTGCTCGAGACCTTTGCGACTTTGACTGCAAGTAAGTAAACACCGGCTCAACACAACTCCTTCCAGCAGCCAGTTGCTCCGCGAAAAACTGACAACAATGTGTGCTGATAAGATATAGCGGTTCTTACTATATGTTGTCGACGGGGGTTCAGTTTATTGTTATGCTAGTTTGTTTCTTTGGCGTATTGTTAACCTTTTAGCAGTCTTCTCTCGCGACTGCTGTTCTTGTTGAAGTAGCCTCGTGGCAATTGCTTTTGTGTTTGTTGTTCTTGTGCTAAGATATTATTTGTTGTTCTTGTTGTTATCGTTGTTGTTGTTGTTGTCGTTGGTGGCCAATTTCATTTCACATTTGGCGTAAAGTTTAAGCAGCAGCGCTTAACTTCAGCTACACTACACCGGGCTGGTAATGCATACGAATAGGCACACACACACAAACACACACACACACAGGCACAGATACAAAATCAGCCACAGCTACAGCAAAAGAAATCAGTAGATTAAGTACTTTTTTCTAACTGGTAGGTGGACAAAGTTTCATTGCAAAAAAAAAAAAAAATTTTTTTTCCTTTTATCCAACAAACTTTTCAACAACTCTTCAACTTAATTTGTCTTTTGAGTTGTTTATTTTTTCGCCTTTTTGCTCAATTTTTATTTATTTATTTCTCTATTTATTCTTTGAGTTCGCGTTTCTGACGGTGTAGCTTGCCTTTTTGCACGCTTGCCGCACGCTTGATGGCCGCAGGTCGCTTGGCATTGCAAAGCCCGCACACAATTTCATTTCAAATAGCCACTTTAAAGGGAGAGACAGAGAGATAGAGATACACACTATTATATTGGCATATGTGCGTAAGAAATTATAGAAATACGACGACTATTCCCCTTTGGGCCGACCAAAGCGCATTTGACCATTTGTCGCAGCTGATGTCTTTCAATTATATTTTCCTGCTTACTTGGTAAACAACCTTTATGCCCACCAACGTTTATTACCACTGATTGCTAACTTTTACACTGACATCATGGGCCGCCTTCATAACCACCTTCTATATTTCTATATACCCATAGGAATGTTGAAAATGACAACAAATAATAATAAGAAGAAGAAGAAAGAAGTTCACTTGACCAAGTAACTTTCTGCGCATTTTTCTTTACTTCTTTCTCTTTCTCTTTCTCTTTCTCCTCCTCTCCATCGCTCTATCCCTCTTTATACCACACTTTCTTTCTTTGACAATTCCACTCTTCTCATTCGAGTTCATTTCATTTGATGCAATGCGACTTGTGTCAATAGTGCATCGCTAGTCACCCACGTCTGTGTGTGCGTGTCGCATGTACATCCATGCCTTTTAGATGTTTGAAAGATTTTTCACATACCCACACACCTACACATACAGACACACACACGCACATACATTCAGAGAAATATGCGCTTAAAACCATTGGCCCCTTGTCAAACATTGGAATTTTCTCACTTATCTTGTCGCACACAAGTACACGAACACAGCCACGCACACAAACTTTTATTTGACTTTTGTGGCATGTCGTCATATGCTTCTTCTTCTCCTTCCTTACAAAATCCTCTCTTCATCGTCATCTTCATTTTGTTCATCTACTGCATTCCGCATATATTGACAACAGCAACTGCAACAAAAATTTGACCAAACGCTGGTTTGTGGCACGATTTGCCAAGCAATTTCTTTCTAATACATTAGCCATCTCACTTTGTGTGCTCGTTCGCTGTCTCTGTCTCTTTCTGTGTCTCTCCTCATGTTAATATTGTTGAATTGTTTTTGGAACCATTGGAGCCAGATTAGAATTGCTTCAGATTGCATTAGATAGGTGTATACAGGAATAGCAAGGATATTGCAGACCTTGATGATCAATGTCAGTGTCTATACCGACCCGATTTGCACAGCCTAGTTGCATATGGTCGGTAGTGCCCCGATAGCTTAATGCAAGTGCACTAAGTCTGCCGCCCACAGATGGTTGGTTCATATTCCGCTGGAGGCATGGTCCTTACTTATCCAGTTTTTCTTAATACCTAATCCATTATGTTATCTAAAACACAAATATATGTATATAACTACATATATATATTTTTTTGAAATCCGACTTCATACCATACTCCAACCTCCTGTGGTGGCGCTGTTTGCTAATTACTCACCTTATTAGACAAACCATTCGAATAAAGTAACCAACACAAGTCTCGGATATTCAAGAGATGGAAGAGATTTTACTGGGCCGCATATTCCCAAAAAAAGTGACTAAGGAAAAAATGTTGCAAGTGGTCGGAGAGCATTACCTGCGTTACCGCCAGGCCTAACTCTCTTTCTGTTACATTCTTCCTGGTCTGCCCAATACTACTACAATTCAATTAATTACAATACAATGCTTAATTCTTTACTCTCTGAGCTTCATCAAACATTATACAACAAAACGCGCCATTGTGGCTTTTAATGACCAGCTTCAAGTGCTAAGCAAACATTTCCCAACTATTATGCACTGTGAGACCACACGATGACACTCGACTTTAGTACAATAATTTTATGAAAAGGACAATGTACAAAATTCGAAGGATTTTACATGCTACATCCACAGAGAAAATAAACAAAAAAAAAAAAAATTTAAAATAAAATAAAGTAAAACATTTTAAAAAAATATGAAGGGAAAGTCGGGAAGAGGAGCATAATAAATTTATTTACTGGTGGTCTGCTTGCAACTAATAAATAAAATTAATAAATTGCAAACCCAAAAATAAGGATGGCTGAGCGAGGAGTGGGAAAGGCAATGAAAAAATTCAAAATCCTTTGACCAAACCACTCAGGCTTACCACAACAATAATGACATCAATTTACTCTGGCTTCGCATTTTTATTGCGCGCTTGTAGGACTCCAAGGCTCCGAAAATGTTAACCAATCTTATTTGGTTGGAAGCATCGACAAAGTCGAAGTCTTCGATCAATTTGAGCTGAGTTTCAAATTGGTGCCCATCATGGCAAAATACAAATGAGAATGCAATAAAAGCAATAACAACAACAACAACAATAAATCAAGTGAAATCTATAAACATGAAATGAATTCAGATGCAGATTGCGATCGAAGCATATCGATTGGAATGAATGAACGAAGTGCGGCAAATCCTCAAAAGCACCTAATATGACTGTAGATCTTCTTGTTAACCGTGGCATTCCTTTCGAGGATTGCCCTGTGCACCAAGCTCTTCCAGTCCCATCCATGGGGTCCCTTGGATGGAGGTCAGGCTTGGCTCTCGGCTTTGGCATATCTCCTGGAGACGCTAACTCCTTTCTTTACTTCATATTTATGTATAGGAAACATTTCTCATCTAACATGACGATTCGGTACAAATGCGCTGCTTATGATCGCGTGTTGCTAGACGGCGGGCGAGAAGTAGAGAAACAATCTGAAGGTTATTTTCTTCGTTCTTTTCGTTAAGCTCGTGCGGCATCCAAGCGCTTCCAACTTCTCGGCAAACTCCATTAAATCAAGATGTCTGAGAATCGTTTTATGATCGCAGTTCATTTTTCCGGTCTATTCACGACTTGTTTGGTGACCGTCCTCCTTCAAAAGTGCATTGAGATGCTCATCGTCAACTTCAGAAGGCCTTCCGCACATTTCTGATATTCTAGGCGGCAGTGGTGCCCCAAATTTGTGTGGCGTAACGCCATACACCACTTGGAGATAAATTATCGTCTTGTTCGCTATGGTGAGCTTGTTCGATGGGCGGGGGAGCCACTCCAGTTTTTTGAGCTTTTGGTAGCAGTGCGCCGTAACCACCTTTGTGTTTAAATGCCATATAAGATGTTTTTCCAGGATCAGACCGAGATACTGGACTTGCTTTATCTGCGGAATGATGCCTGTGTTGTAGGTCACAACTGTGCCAGCCAACGCCTTTTCTTAGAGTAAACGTGCAGTTGTGAGATTTGGCGGCGTTGATGGCTATGCTCCAGCGTTTGGCCCACACGTTTAGTATTTATTTTTTTATTTTACCGTTAGTCACGGATAATATTTGTTAACTAAATTTATATAGGTTTTATTTGATATCAATAACAAAATAAAAGAAATAAGAAAAAATCTGTCCAAGTGGCTGGACATTTTCTCCGCCACTTCCGCGATGGTTTATGAAAAGTCATTTTCAACACTCTGAACTGAATACTCGAATCATAAATAATTATTTAATTTACGAAGATAAAGTCAATAATCAGCAAAAATTTTAGTTATACTTTTAACATTTTATTCTAAAAGATATTTATTAAATATATTAACAAAAAAAGATTGGCACAAAGAATGTATATATATGTTTTCTAAACTTTTTATTATATCTTGTAATTTTTTTTGGTATTTTGATATTGACAAAGACAAATTCAGTATTCCGAAAAAATGATGATACAAAACGATTTCCACCCCACACGGCTATCATAAAGTACCAAATGATATCTTGATAAACTATTGGTAATTAACCCTTAAAAGAGAAACAGAATCGACTTAACTCCTCCACTACTAATCACAATAATACAAGATCTTAAATAAGTGAAGTTTTCAATGAATATCTTTAAACTCGTCATTAGCAAGACAAATTAAATTTAAAAAAATTAATAATATTCAAATAAAAAATATAAAAAAATAACAGCAGAAATCGAGTTATACAATAAAAAATGCAACCGCAAAAAAATCATTCACATATGGCACTGCGATAGAAAATATGTATGTATTATAGCCACCAAAAATGCAATCACCTTCCCTCAAGAGAAACACATGACAAAAATTCCATGCCTGGACCATATTTTGGATAATAATTTTTGAATGAGCGCCGTATTCAATTTCTGGTGCATAGTAGAATGCGACTCTATGAGGCGAAGATACAGTAATTCGCAGGCGCGTGTTGTTTGCCTACGTTTTCTGTTGAAGAAGTTGAGGGGCTTTTCTGGATCGGTTATGCTCGGCGAAAATAAGGAAAATTTGTTTCCTATAACACCCAACACTCAAAATAACCATGTTTCCCATAAATCAAGGATTTGATGTTGTTTGTGGAAAGTCACCGTCCTTTTGCCATGATCACTTGCATTGAATATTCTCGTATTTAACACATTTTGCATCGCCCGTAATGATTCGCTGCGAAAATGGCTCCATTTCGTTATATTTCAGCAGCATTTCTCTGATGGTCAATTAAATTTCTGTGCGTTAATTCACGTGGCACCCAAGCATCGAGCTTCTTTGAGTAGCCTGCCCTTTTTAGATGATTCCAAACTGTCATATGGTTGATGTTTAGTGCCTCCGCTGTCTCCTGACAGCTTCCGTGCCGGTCTTGTTCCATCAGTTGCAAAATGTCATCGACTTTTTCAGTGACACGCCGACCATTGCGAGATGCATCTTTTACATCGAAACTTCCGGAACGGAACCTAGCAAACCACTTCTGGGTCCGTTGTTTGTTCACAGCATTCTCATCGTAAACTGTACAAATTTCTCGGCATGTTTTTGCAGCGTTTTTCACTTTTTATAGAAAAAAAAGCATCAGATAGCGTATTCAGATATTTCAGATATTTCACTCATATTCAAAACAGTATAACTTTTAAGACGAGCAACGAAATAAAGAGCTGTCTTCACAAAAAATGTTGCCTGAAATGTCACCCTTCAAATACATGTTCGTTTGACACAATCAGATTAGAGTTGCCGATTTATGGACACCAACACCATCTAGTGGCAAAAACCGCGGAGACTTTTTTATGACTTTTTAGATGATCGACGAAACTAATTAGTCTAAAATTTTGAAAAATATAAAGGAACTAGTTCTTTACTTATAGATTTCGGGAGAACCTACACGAAATCTATGGTCTATCACTTCATACAGAAAGTGTAAAATTTGTAAAGGTCAGTCCTTTTACTTTAATCCTCGCCTCGCATATGCCTAGGTGATTTGAATCGCGTCGACCTTTGTTGGTCAGACCACTCCAAGTTCATGCGATGCCTTCAATATCGCCTTATTGTATGGCATGCGCTTTTTATATGCGAGGGTGGATAGACGAGTTGCTAGTGTCAACTGATACTTGTATGTTTCTAGCAATTAAGCTGGTTGGTTGCCTGTGCTAAACGCATCGCGTCGAAGTTGGTGCGCTAACTGTGGCCACGTAACCGTAACCATATCGGCCGCGTCAACTCAGTTTGCTTGCATTTGAACAATTTGGTGTTATTTAACGCGCTGTGCATGTGTATGAATGTTTTGAGTTGCAAACCACTTTACATGATAAAATTCGTGCTACGCTTGCTACATTTCGTTTGCTGTTCTTTTTCTTATGCTTAATTTGTGCTACGTCATTTTTTGCTGACGCTGATGCTGACGGTGCTGTTGCTGTTGCTGTTGCTGTTGCTGTTGCCACATTATATCATCAACTGCAAAACAAGCTGCCACTTTGGCTGCATGTTTCCGCACAGCAAATTTTCTCATTACACTTTGCCCACAACTTTTTTGTTCCACGTTGAAATTCGGTTTTAGTTTGTTTGCCCAACTCATGTTTGCCTGGCGTTGTGTGTTCGTGTGTGTGTTTGTGTGTGTGTGTGTACAACATTTTTTTTGCGCTCGCAAACGATAAAAACTAAAAACGGAAATACACAATGTCCTTAATGAAAGTTTCATGAACTTCCGTTTTACATTTGGCTGTGCGCTCGCTCGCTATTCCTATGCCCTCTAATATCATATAGTAAGTATATGATAATATGTGCTACAATGTATAATGATTGCTTTGCTATAAATATATATATATATATGTGTGTGTGAGTGTTTGTGTGTACTTCTTAATGCTTTGCGCTCAGACATGAGTATACTTCGACTTACGAAAGTCGCTTAAGTGCAATGAGCATATTAAGTGAATATCTTTTCAGTCGCACTCCCTGCAGCGCAATCAGCCCGCAATATGTGCGGAATTTTCAGCTTCTACTTTCTCGTTATTCTTCTTTGTTCCTTATTTCTTTTTTTCTTGACTCTTACGTAAGCATTCCAAGTTCTGTTCTTGACATTATACATTACGCCCAAAAATTTGCCAAAATTAACGGCAGCAGCAACTGCTTGAGCTCCTACGTTCTTACATTGTGACGTATTTAAGTCCTTGAGTTATTTCTCGGTTGTCTCGAGTTTTCGTTTGCCTCGCTTGCATCTACTTACTTCCGCTTTGCTTTCTTTTCATTCAGTTACGCACACAACATGCATACGCTACCCCTTATCTGCCTGACTAACTGCCCAACATACGATAACTGCAGGACACTTCATGTATGTTGGGCTGCGCGCTCGCGTTGTGTGTGTGTGTGTGTTTAACAGCTCAAGTCAAGCGGTTGGCGATGAGATGAGCTGAGCTGAGCTGAGCTGCACCACATAGTGTTGAGTTGAGTCGAGTCGAGTTCAGTCGTTGTGGAGTTTGAGTTTCTCTGCTTTGCTTTGCTTTGCTTTGCTTTGCTCTGTTTCGGTGTGGCTTGGCTTGTGTTGTTTTTGGTTTAAGTCTTTAGCTTAGCTTTTGGGCAAGTGCAGCTTTGGTAATTTGTAAAATATTGTTGCCTCAGCTCAGCGCATCTTCTCGGTTTCTATGCCTGTTGTTGTGGTTGTTGTTGGTATTGTTATTATTGTGGATACAAACAAGCAAGCAAGCAAGCGAGTGAGCGAACGAGCAAACAGGTTTTTGTTGCATAGCCTTGCTCGATTTTGTTCATGTACTCATGTTGTTATTGTTGTTGTTGTTATTGTTGTATTTTTGTTTAGTTTTTAACAACTTTTTTTTTGTACATTTGGCTATGTGCTTTTTACTGCTTTCACTACTTTTTCCATTATGCAACACTTTATCCTTTTTCATGTGTGCTTTTTTTGCTCGACTTTTTTTGCTTGTTTCCTTTTTGTTTTTTTTTTTTGTTCTACTATTTTGGAAATTAAGCTTTGAAAAATGTGCACACATGCAGACGTACAGACAGACAAGCATACCAAGCGTTGTAGAGTTGAAGTTGCACACACACACACACTCACATACACACATACGCACACATATTTGGAAAATGACTTTCATTTTGGTGCTGTTCTTGCCTTGTTTTCTGTGGCATTACGTAGCATCTTCATTTCATATTTAGTTGAATTGCTGCCATTTTTATTGCTTTTTGTTGTTACTCCAACGTTGTCATGGGAATTGGTGTTGTTGTTGTTGTGTTTGGAAATTACTGAAATGAAATTAAGTTTACACTTTGTCATGTGGGGACATTTACGGGTTTTAATTGTTTTGTGCTACACGAGATAAAAACAGACAGACAGCTAGAGAGAGAGAGAGAGAGAGAGAGAGAGCGCGCGATAGAGTGTTGGTGTAAAGGAACACACAATGATAAACGTAGAAAAAAAGAACAACCAATGAAAAAAGCACTGCCAACTTAGCGTAAACTTAGCTTGCACTGTGCTTTCAATGCGCTCAACGACTTCACTTCATTTCACTTCACTTCACTTCACTTCACTTAATTTCGCTGTTGTTTGTTGTTCGCTTTGTCCTTTTATACTTGTTTTTCTTGGTTTTCTTTTTGCGACACTTTAGCGAAATGAGTAATGAACAATAGTCGCAAAACAAAGTCTTCATCTGGTGGTCAGTTGTTGGTTTTTGAGCTGTTTTGCTCTTATTTGACTCTCTCCTCTTTTTTTTTATTTTTTTTTTTTTGTATGCGTTGCTTTTTATTAACGGGCTCGAGTCGCTTATAATTGACGTTGACTAGTGTGCTTTTAATAACGGACAAGCAAAAGACTTACAGTCAACATGTGTATTTGCAGCTTAGATCAACTCAACTTAACTCAACTCAACTCAATTCAATTCGATTCAACTCAACTAATTCCAACACAACTGTGCTGCGCAGTACGTTTGATTGTCTTCACTGACACACGCAATTAGCAATTCTTGCTTTTCCAATGAATTGAATGCACATTGTCGCCGCAAAGTATGCAACAGTAGCTGTGCACATGAGTGCACACAAGACTACGCTAGTCGTTTCGATTAAATGCTGTCTGTGGCATACTATTATATGTATATCCTTCAATAATTTTGCACCGTATTTGTGGCTTGTGTGTTCGTCGTCGTCTCAATGCATACCAATGCATACAATGTAACCGCATGCCACAAGCGACCTTCGCATAACTTTTACACACACACACACACACAAACACACACACATACCAAATACTTTTTGATGCAACTCATGAATTCATTGAGTATAATAGACTCGACAAAGTATCATAAGTGACTTGGTTGTAGCGCTTAGAAGAGCCTCACATTGTATCTGTTTAACATAAATTTAAACAGTGACCTCATCGTCATCACTGGCAACGCACAAGCCTCGCTTTATCACCATTATCATCATCATCATCATCATCATCATCATCATCATCATCGGTATTGTTATTACAGTACGCAACATAATCATCATCGTAATCGCTGTTCTTGCCAGCTGGTCGTCAACTCATCGATAACTGGATTTACTTGCAACAAATCGCTCGCTCATTTCATACAAACAACAGCGACCCCTCACGCGCCATAATCGCAACCAAACCCTCTGACAGAAAAGCTTCAAGTGTCTGTTGGCGCACGCATACTCATCCGTATTCTCACACATATCCTCACCTTTCGTGCTCATTGTCGCTGACGTTGTCGTTGACTACGACTCCTTTATCGATTGCTGATCAATGGGATTAGAGACAATAGGATTTAATGCGGCTGCCAAATGATAGGCCAACTACAGCACAACAAAAGCTTTGCAAGCTCTTACTAAAAACATGTCCTCAACCTCGCACTGTACCCCGCTAATCTCGTACGCCAGCTACTGCCACCAATACGAGTATGCACACAAATTTGTCCACAAATTAACACAAAGTAGAACGCATGCCAAAGGACGTTGAGCTCGGCGCGCTGCTAAAGCCAATGGATCACTAATTCAGTACCGCTTCCCCAACTCAGATAAGTGGACGAGTATACCAATGACATGCCACCATTGACCATCAACTTTAGCGATTCGTACGTACGGCTCCAATGTTTGGCGGGCATTTATCGACGGATTTCCACTTTCATGATGATTCACGGCAATTTCGGGTGTGTGCCTGCGAACTAGTGTAGTATGTACATATCATCTAGTATGTCTGTGTCTCTCTGTATGCGTGTGTGTGTGTGTGTGTGTAGACTACTAAATTTTGCCAATGGGTCCGTGTTCTACTGTGCGTTCACACGCATGAAAATAAATTTTGCCTTAAGTCCAGCTGCGCATTAATTCGGCCTAATGTCGTGTAGCAACTGCGGCCTACTCATTGCCGACCATATGCCCCGCCCTGCTGACTCGCCGGCGACCCAAAAATCATCATGCGACTATTCGACGTATTGTCACCGTGTTTCTCTATCTCTCTCTCTCTCTCTCTCACTCTATGTTTGACAGCCGTTAGAAGCTGGTCTTATTTATGAGCAACACCAGATCCATTTTGTTGCCTCGATACCACAGCGCCTTTTCATAATGCCCGTTATTCTTGGAAAATGGCTTGGTCCTGGCAAACCGCCGCGTGTGTGGACGGATTTGCGGACAAAGTCGATTTATGATTGCATTTGTGCACGCCGAGTGGGCCGTCATTAAATTATTTGTTAACAATTTTTGATATCTGATGTCTGTAGCGACCCACACACACACACACACACACACACACACACATACACACACTAATTCCATACACAATGACTAATTTCTAATGCGACTTAACTCTGAGTGTCTCGTACGGCGTAGACTTACTGACTGGCTAAGTCATTTTCACCGGATAAAAAAGTTTTATTGTTCACACAACACAGACACAGAGCTGCTCAGGCCAGTGCCTGATAAACTCATACACACCGTGGCACCGATCACACAGTCAAGCTTATCGTTAACTTCCTGTGAACTTTCTGTGCATAAAATCTGGAACATTTAGGCAATCGAAGGCAATTTGGTGAAGTCGTAAAAAACCACCAAACCTCCGAGCGTCTTTGGCTGTGCAAGCCAAGAACCAAACAACATTGAAAAGTTTGCGCTAAAAGTTTTGACAGTTGAGGACTTCCGCAATGTCGACTATACTCGAATTTAGTCAACACGACTCAACTTGACTCGACTCGACTCGACTCGGCTCGGCTCGGCTCGGCTTACACACTTCGTGCTCCGCAAAAAGATACTCACCCGTCTTGTCAGCGTTTGGAGCTCATGAATTTTCATAAGTGGCTACGTTAGCTTCCTTCCTCTCTGTGTGTGTGTGTTTGTGTGTGTGTGACTCTTTAGCCGGCACGCCACACGCCACAAGCCATGCCATTTTGGCTTTGAGCCGGTTGTTTGTGGCAGCGCGAAATGCTACAAATTACAACAACTGCTGTTATTAACAAATTGGCACGCGTATTAGTTATTTAGGTCTTCGAAGTTTGTCTATGTGTGTCTATGTGTGTCTATGTGTGTGTGTGTGTGCGTGTGTGTGAGTGTGTGTGCGTGTGTGTTTATAACTCGAACATTTGCCGACGTAGATGAAGTTACAAAAAAGTGTTGAAAGTTGCGACAGCTCAACTCAAATTGAAATGCCTTTAAAGCACACACACACACACAGAGGTAAATAAATTAGAGGCCTGTTATATAGCAGTATACGGGTGATTAAACTTGTTGTTATTAATAATACCTGACTAGTATTTGCGAGAGCGCCAAAAAAAGCAAACCAAACTGTGAATTGAGTGTTGCAAATAAAAATAAAAAAGATAAGAAAATAGTTTTTATATATAAAAAGGCCAAGATATTTGCTTTACCGAAACCTTGGTGCCTAAACGATATAACATTTGTAGATGTGCGCAATTAACTTTTTAATAAAATTATTTAGGCATTGTGGTTGTAAAAACAGTTCAAAGTTGTCATAAATACAACTACAAGAAAATCGAACGCTACGCATGAAAAATACTTCCATCTTCTTCTTAGCTTTCACAGTCCGGTGTGGACCATAGCTTCATCAACGATTTTCCGCCATTCCGTACTATCTCTAGTCAGAGTTCTCCAGTTGCCGAAACTCAGCTTGTTTAGCTCTGCTTCGATGTCGTCTATCCATCTTTTTCCTGGCCGCCCACGTTTTCTGTCTGCAATTGGTCGCATTATAAATGCCTTTTTTGGCATTCTTTCTGCTGGTATCCTCATCACGTGACCAATCCACCTAATACGTTTTGCCTTTATGAAACGTACAACATTTTGGCCGCCGATAATGTTTTCGAGTTCATTGTTGTATCGGATTCGATACGTTCCGTCTTCTAGACGCACTGGGCCATATATTTTCCTTAACACGTTTCTTTCGAAAGTCAATAATTGAAATTGGTATCATTTGGTTTTAATGTCCATATTCCTGTACCGTACGTAAGCACTTGTCATATTAGTGTTTTATACATTTCCATTTTCTGTGCTCTTGATAGAATTTTTGAGCGAAACAACTTAATGTTCGCGTAGTACGCCCTGTTCGCACACTTTATTCTCACGCCGATAGCAATTGTTGAGCCCTTATATTCCAATAACGTGAAGCCCAAGTATTTGAATTCAGTTACGTTCTCAAAAATATAATCGCCGATTATCAAGTCATTACGAGTTATGTTTTGCTATGATCGATCATATATTTTGTTTTGTCTGCATTGACATTAAATTCTAAGGCTTTAGCTCTTTCTTCAAACTGCTTCATTATGAGCACATCATCTGTATAAGCGCATATTTGGAAATCTCTGTTGGAGATGTTTCCATCTGAATTTATCTCCCTAATAACTGTATGAAGCATTAAATAAAATATTAGAGCAGACAGAGCATCTCCTTGTTTCACTACGGATAATATTCTGAAAGACTCAGATACTTCACCTTAACTTGTATTTTACTGGTCGTGCTTTTTAAAGTGCAGACAACTAGTTTTATCAGTTTCAATAAAATACCAAGCATTTACAGACAGAATTTTATTTGTTTTCTATCTATACTATCGAAAGCCTGCTTAAAGTCCACAAAAAGGCAGAAACGATCTATATTGTGTTCATACAACTTTTCAAATATTTGGTTCACCACAAAACCTTGGTCGACAGCTGATCTGTCGCTTCTGAAACCACATTGGTAGTCATGTATTATTTCTTCGGCGTAGGCATTTATGCTTTAGTATATAATGTTGGTAAATACCTTATAGCCAGTATTGTGTAGGGATATACCTCTATAGTTTTGGCATTCAGCCTTATGGCCTTGTTTGTGTATAGGTACTATTACGCTGTTTAACCATTCATTAGGTATTTTATTTGTACTTCATATACTTGTAATTAGAGTATGCATTTCATTGTTCAGAGCCTGTTCACCATATCCTTGTAATTCCGCAGGTATTCCACCTTCGCCACTGCTTTTACCATTTTTTAGTTTTGCTATAGCTGCTCTCACCTCTTCCAAGGTTGGTAGATCAGAGAAGAGCTCTTTCCATCTGTCCATTATTTGCCTTCTATCACTAATTTGTAGAACCATCTTTGCCCTTACAGTCATTTACTTTCGATATTCGTTGGCGTATTTTAGACATCACGAGATAGTGGTCTGAATCACAACAAGCACCTCTATATGAACGCACATCTGAAACAGATGTGGTATGCCTCTTATCTAAAAGCCCAATGTCAATTTGGTTAGCCGCATTACTGCCTGGTATTCTCCATGTCTGGAGATGAATTCGTTTATGTATATGGCTGGTGCTACTTATAAATAGACCATGTGAGGCTGCAAAGTTGCATAGGCGTATTCTATTGTCATTTGTGTTATCATGTAGTAAAAATGTTTCTGCAACATCTCTGATTATGGTTTCCTCCTTTCCAACATTTGCATTAAAGTCGCCAATTATAAGCGAAACGTCGTGTTTACTAATTTTGCTAAATAGCTCTTCGAGGTCATCATAAAATTTATCCTTAATATTGTCGTACTTTCATCGGTCGGTGCGTATGCATTTACAATGGAAATGCAATTGGATTTTGGAATTTCCCCTTCAGTCTTAGGTGGAATAATCGATCGTTGATAGGGAGAAAATTTATTAGGATTTTTCTTGTTTTTCTATCGATGTAAAAACCCGTTCCCCTTTGGGACTCCGAACCACTGTAGACTATCGAAAAAGCTTTCGAAAAAGAGTTGTGTGGAATCCCATCCCTCGATCCGCCATCAAGTTATACAATTTTCCCTTTATGACGCCACACATACTTGCATATTGTCCCAATTATCTTAAAGCATAAAAGGACATACATTAATACGATTGTGGTTAAATTTCAACTGCTTCGTGAACACTATTTAAAAATAAAATAAATATGTTTGAGTTTGCTTAGCACTAATGGGCTTTCGATGTGAAACATATTCAGTATGTAACCGGATGAATAAACATTTATATGAAAAAAGCAATAACAACAACACGTGCCCTTCATCTTGCTGTTGTTTTCGATCAAACAATTATTATTATCAGTAAATACCCATCTCAATAAAAAAAATTTGACTGAAGTTAAGTAAAGTCAACAAATTCACGTCTTACGTATCATATCATATCATAAGTCACTTTGCATAGCAATCGCGTTGATATCCCGCAAGTGAGGAGTTCAAAGATTCGACGGCGCCGTTCAACAAAAGCAAAGACAGCGTTTAGCAAAGCTAAGTAAAGTTAAATCGAAGCATAATTCATGCAACACTTTGTAAATGTTGGCAATGATGATGCCAAGGGGGTTGATGATCAACGCCATTGCGCTAGTACCAAAGGAAAATTATTTTTGGTGCTTTCGTTTGGCAGTCAGCAGTAACTATTTGGTAGCCACTCTAAGGTTGTCACTGAAGGCGGCGTAGTGCAGTACGTGTTGCTACAATATATTTGCCATCTATGATACACATGCAAACACATTTATGCACATATATAGCTAGTTATATAGCCTACATAGCTGGCTTGTTGGGTTGTAGTCAAAAGCGAAAGAGCAAAACTACAAAATGCACAAACGAAGCAAAGTGGTTACCAAAATGCACTCAAATCCCATGATATGCAGTGGGCAGCAGACAAGCCAGCACACAGGCTCCTGCACATGCATAGATGCACAGATACAAAAAAACAACATCTGCTTTTGAAAAGTCTGCCCGTTTGGTAATGCCAAATGCCAAATTTTTGCGGCCGAACGTTTTCGAATTGCATAGAGGGAGTGAGCGAGCGACAAAGAGAAAGGGGTAGGAGGAAGGAGAGCGAGAAAATAATTCTTTGATTTATTCTTTATTTTGGACAAATAATGCTCGAGTTTGTTGTTGTCATTATTGTTGTTGTTTTTAGTCGCTTTGAATGCATATACATAGTGTGAGGATAGGCAAATCGGCGGTGTCGATGAGATTAGTGTTTGCGAATATATTTGCCGCAAGCACACACACACAGACACACACACACACGTACGCAAATCAATTAGCGAAACATGCGCTTTGCATAGCAACTGAATAAGAACAGAACGCATAGCAAAAACAAAGGAAAAAAGAAAAAAAAACAAAAAATTGGCAACCAAAACGGTAAAAGGTATACAAATAGCATTGCATACTTTCGAGCGCACGTGCCGTTCAATTAAAGCCGAGAGCGGCGTGAAAGTCGATTTTAATATATGCAAATACGCTACTTTAATACAATTACAAATACATACACACACACACATACACACACACACAGCTTTATTCAAAGTACTGTACAAGGACGCCCACATTCGCTATGCTACGCCCATGCTTAGCAGTTGTGAACACATGCACAGCGTTTGACCCGCATATGAATACGAAATGCTAGCCTGCGTTCGCTGATTTTGGAATTAATTTTTGTTGTTTTTGGCAGCAACACAAGATCCAAAGCGACTCAGTGCACGCAAGCGAGGGGTTTGGATTGGGTCGGCTCGAAACGTATCGCTTACATTGGCTGGCGTTGCCTATTTTTATCCAGTTGCTGATGTGGCCGCACTTTTCGCTGTTGCCTCTGCTGTTGCCGCTGCTGTTGCTGTTGGGGCTGCGGCTGTGGCGACAGCTTTGTTTGTATATCTATGTAAATTTTATGCGAGCAGTAACAACGTCATGCGCACACATCACAAAGCACACACAAATGACGTCGCCACAACCGATGCCGAGTCCAACGCCGATGCCGATGCCGATGACGATGCCGATGCCGGCACTGGGGCAGATTGATTCTGCAGCTTTTGTTTGTTTGTTCATCTGTCGATGCGGCACGAAATACATTTAACGGGCTTCATTTGATTTTGTTATTGTATGTTTCAGTGGATTTTTTTTTAAATTTATTTATTTATTTATTATGTTTTTTTTTTTTTTGTGGTGCTGATGTTTTCCCATTTAACATTTTTGGCAGTCATTTTGGTGTGTAGTTTGCCAATTGCACGACATACGCAGTCAGTCACTCATTCAGTCAGCAAAATTGACGTCGACAACTTTCCATGCAGTTGCGCGTCTGTCTAACTCTTTCATTTTGTATGGCTGCAATATGATCTAAAAAGTTGCCAGCGACACACACACTCACCACACCTACACCCACAAAAGCGTAGCAGCTAACTTGTGCTTGTATTTGAAAATACGAGTAAGCCATTGCCTGGTTGCCGCAGTTAAATCCGCTTGAAAATCAATGACAAAATGGGTATTGACCGGCTGTGCTGCTTTGCGTTTCCCCAAAAAGTCAAACAGATTGAGTATTCAATTTATGACCGGGACGCTAACAATTTTCACTCCGCTTCATCTTATTTTGCAAATTAGGCTGCTCAACATAGCAGACAACAAATTATGTATGTATTAAATTCGCTAACCAAATAAGCCAAGAAGCACTACATAAGCGCCTCGAGGGCAACTCATTTCGACATCAGTGGCGTATTTTGCCATGTATGCAGCGTGTATAATTTTTGTATATTTTATTTCTAAGTTTATGCAAGTAACTTTCCAATAATTTGAATAAAATTAAAGCATACTGCGTTCGCGAGCATCTTGTTGTCGCTGTGTGCGCTGTACTTCACTTACTTCCTCTCTCCCAGCAACTCGTCACCTTGCATTAATACATTGTTTATTAAGATTAAATTTTCTTCTCATGCTTTTCAAAAGAAATATATATTTTTGACAATTGACAAATTCAATAATTTACTTAAATGACAGAATTATTAATTAGAGAGGCTAATACTTAAATTAGCTTGTCAAGTAGCAGCAAGACATTTGATTTCGTATATTAAAGTTAGTTAAAGCTTGAGGGATTTGTTCGTCTATCATGCAAATATCAGACCTTTCATATAGTTGAGATGTAGGCCAATAAAACGGCACATTTAAAATTATTTTTAATATTTTATTTTGCGCCCTTTGAAGCTTCTTGCGATGACTAGCAGCACAGTCACCCCAAACTTTCGAGCTATAAAGCATAATTAAAACAAAAATAGATTAGTTTATAGATTGTTAGTTTGTTTCTATTTGACAAGTGTGATTTCCTATTGAGAGATGGTTATAAAACACGCCTGCTTTTACTTATTTTGTCAAGCGTCCTGCTAATATGATAAACAAACGTTAGCTTGGAATAAGCCGAGATATTTAATGTTTCTTTTCCAGCCAACAGAAATAAGGTTAAACTTTAGCTTTGTGTCAAGCAAGTTCAGTTTGTTAATTTATTTAATTTCTCAATATTTTTCCTAAGTCGTTGAGGTAGCGCACCACCCACAAGTGCACTTACGAGTTCAGACCTAATGTATATTCCACAGACAAATGTCAACAGCTGCTTTCAAACCACAACCAAGGATTGCACAAAGTGTTAGATATACTACAAATGCTATAGAAAATTTACCGAAGCACACGTGCATGTTAGGAAAGGTTAGGAAATAATCGCACAATATAAAAATTTAAAATAAAGCTCAATGCCTCTCATAGTTTGGTGTTAATGAGTTTATAGAGGCCGAAGGAGCACCTAACGCATAAGATATAGAATGGATCGTGCTGTAATTAAGAAGTTCTACAAAGGCGAGGCTAATCTATATATATATATATATATACATCAAACTCATTGGGCCTTTGTTCGTTAGAAACGGGTGTTCTCAGCACCCACAAGGGCTATCAAACTCAAATTTTTACCATGGGTTTTGTTCGACCTTTTTTCGGTTTTTTTTCTTATTTTGGATCTGATTGGTGACCTGGGAGTGGAGTTATTTCTATTATTCAGGCTTACTTATATATAGAAAGCTCACTGAAACGTACACAGAGTAAGCACGAAGTTCTCATCCAAATTAATCAATCTGTTCTTTTTTGCGATGGATGTTGTAAGTAACTTATGCCCTTTTTGTTTACAGTATTAATATCAAGCTTCGTCATTCACCATTCACTAACACAGCTTTAAATACATTTCGATTATATATATATCTATATATATAGATAGATAGATTATACGTAAAATAACAATCTATGAAGATTTTTAAGATGATAGATGATAGGTATATATAATGCCTAGTAAATCAAGCAGGTATATTAAAATTTTTGTTTTTACTTTTTTCTAAAGTGTTTCGGGTTATGATTAATTCCTTACACTCTAATAAACTTTCACAAACATCAGCTTTAAGTTAACACACATTTATGTGCATTTTTCAACACTGCAATGAAATGTCGATCAACTCGATCGGGGAGTAGGTTGTTGTAAGCAACAGCAAGAGGATTGATATGCACATCAAGTGCATCATTATAACGACTCATTAACTGTAACGATGCCAAGGTCATGGTGTATTAAAGCCCGCTTGACGTACTCAGGACCACTCGTGATGTGCAGCAGAGCTTTAGTCTGTATAGCCTGTACGCGATTTATTGTACTCTTTGCAGCTATTCCCCAAATCTGAATGCGATAGGTGTAGGGTGGTGTAACGATGGCCTTATGTAGCGTAACCTTGGCTACCAGTTTGAGAGCTACCAGCTCGAATGAAACATCAAAGTTTTTGCAGCTTACTTTTGCATGTGGCCGTAACAGCATTGATGTGCTTAAACCACGTTAATCGGCGATCCAAAACTATGCCCAAGTATTTGACAGAAGGTTTTTGAGGGTTTTGAATGCCGCAAAGCGTTAGAGGTGGACAGTAGTTAGTAGAAATATACGAAAAATAAAATAAAATTATTTTTTTTTTATTTTTTTTTTTTATATTTAATATATAATACATTTATTTATTTAAAATAATTACTAATAATTATATAAATGAAAAAGAAAAAATAATATAAACCTATGACTTACAAAGAACTTATAAAGAATAATACCTATTTACATATTTACAATTACTTATTTATATAAAGGAAATTTACTAAATTTGACAGAAGAAACTTATGAAAGGACCCTCGTAGGAAGATCCTGTGGGTGACACCTTTTGAGTCTTCTTTTTCTGGCTCTCGAAGTTAGCCGTCTCGCGAGTGCATTTGGGTGAGAACCAAGGCGCTCTAGATATTTCCCCGCTTGTGCCTGGATAACATCGCCGACTTTAGAATCCTAAGATCCTTTTAGATATCCCTTGTATACATGTACCAGGGAGCATTGCAAATTTTTCTCAGCGTTTTAGCTTGAACAATTCTGATTTTATGCATATGCGACTTAGCAGCTATGCCGCATACTTGAAGCGCGTACTTCCACATGGGGCTTAAAATTATCTTGTATATTGTTGTCTTGTTATCCAAGGACAGCTTGCTCTTGGGGGACAACAGCCACGACATTTTTCCAGCTCTTGCCAGCACGGACCGCTGAACCATTGTTACATGTCTTTGAAATGTAAGTCTCCTGTCCAGTATGACTCCAAGGTATTCATGCGCAAGCTGGTGCTTCAGAGTAGAGCCTAGCAACGATATGCCAGGGCAAGACAATGGCCGTGTGGCATACGTAACACAGGCACATTTGCTGGCATTGATGCCTATGTTCCAATCTAGAGCCAACTTCTCAAAGCAACACACGTATTGCTGCAAAGACTCCGTGGAAACTTTTACACAGTTGCTATGAGTGCGTTTTCCTCATCCACTCGTATGACTGCACTTGTTTTAGGCATGTCTGCTGTATAAATCGTATACAGCGTAGGGCCTAATACGCTGCCTTGAGGTACACCAGCGCAGATTGGTCTTCTTGTCGATTTCCCACCATCGATTAAAACACGAAAGCTTCTGTCCGTTAAAAAGCTCCTGACGAGTTCGAACAGCTGAGGGGTAAGTAGGTTCTTCAGCTTGCTGAGAAGGCCTTCATGCCACACCCTACCAAAGGCTTGCTGGATGTCCAAGAAAACTGCTACTGCGTACATTTTAAGTTCCATGGCATCCAAAGCGAAGTTAACCACATGGTGCAGCTGCTCCGGGGTGCCGCGATTTTTCCTAAAACCAAACTGCCACTTTGGGATTTTTTCTTTTACACTTTCGAGTTGAAGAATCCGATTCAATATCATCCTTTCCATTATTTTTCCTGAAGCGGGAAGAAGACTGATTGGCCTATATGAGTCAACTTCAGTGGGTTGTTTCTTTGGCTTTGGAATCATAATAATTAAAGCTGATTTCCAGATCTTTGGGAAGTGTCCCAACCTTAAGATGCTGTTGAATATCCAAACTATAAACAATACAGCTCTCGTAGGAAGAAGATTAAGCATCTTGTTATCCAAGAGATCTTCGCCTGGGTATTTTTTGCACTTTAGCTTTTTAATTTGTTGCTTCATTTCTTGCAATTTTATCGGGTTTGCTGGTAAAGCCATTTGGAATGGCGCGTCCAAATGCATTGGAACAGTCTAGCGCACGAGCTCCGATGAGAGATCAAATGGCTTAAATCTGTCTTCTAGGCTGTCCGCTGTTCAGCCTTCTGTTGACTGGAATAACACCAACCACCTGCGGGATCTTTAATTGGAGTCTTTGGAATAGCCTGTCTCTTAAAGCGCCTTGTGAGCTTCCAAAGAGAGTAGTTACAAGATGCGTCAGGACTTTGCTTTATGCCTGATTAGCACCTTTTGCAAACGATTAGACAGTCTTTTGTAGATTTGATTAATGCGAGTGTCTCCCGGTCTTGCGTGTTCTTTCCGGACTCTTCTATTTAGTCGTAGCATGTCGACAGCAATTTGGGACATCTGTGTTCTCCGATGTTGGTTTGGAAAGCATTCAAACTTTGGAGCAGCATAGAAAGAAGCTAGTAAAATGTTGTTCATTAAGACTTTGATTGCATCTTCTATGTCTTCTGGGCTGTTTATTTCTGTGTTGAGGTTTATTCTTCTATCCAAATCAGTTCTAAAAGCGTCAACCGAAGAGCCCGGTGGAAGAATGTGTTGCCCCGTAGGCTTGAATTGCGGAGCTTGATGAAGAGTTGCTACAAGAGGCAGGTGATCCGAGGAGAGCTCATGCAGCAATTCAACGGAAAGCTTATTCCAAGCAATCCCATTAACAATGGAAAAGTACAGTGCAGAAGGAATGTGTTGTGTGTTATAAGAATAAAAAGTTGGCTCACCGGTAGCTAGAATTTGGCATGTACTGCTGGTTATAGATTCTTGCAAATATTTGCAGCGGGGACAAGACCTAATGTTACCCCACCATGAGTGCTTTGCATTAAAATCACCGCCTGCAATGAATCTACCGCCCATAGTTATTAACGGTTGATCAAAATCCGTTTTAATCCAAGGTCCTCTGGAAGGAAGGTACAAAGAGGCTATTTTTACGTATCTACCATTCATCAGCACATCTATACTAGCTAATTGCAACTGCATGCTAGAAATCGATAAAATTATGGGCTTAAAATAAATGTAAAAATATTCAATTTTTAGGTGCATACTTTTAAGAGCAAATACAAAAGATTTCAACACAATCACAAACTCGATTAGATACTTTGAAGATGGCAATAAAAGCGCAAGCAACAAAGAGAAACAAATCAAAAATCGAAAATCGAAAATCGAAAATAAATATGCAATGCGTGAAATATGGAGTATTTGATCCGGAGATCTAAATCAAAGAGCACAAATTTTTATAGAGTTCATCTGCGAAGTTTTGTTTTAAGTTTTCACTTCTATTGGCAGTCCCCATGACCTCCCAATATGTTCTCTTTTTATAATTTTTTTTATTCCTTTTTTGTAATGAACCTGTTTTGAGACGAAGCTAAATAAAAATGCAAATGTGTTAAATTGACCCTTCATGCAAATTAAATGCGATAAATGCAGTAAGCGAAAACTAAATTAAAACAAAAAAATAAATACATGTATAAAGAAACACACCGAAGTACTTAGATGCTTCAGAGAATTTATTGTTGCATAAAGTTCGGCGTTGCTTTGCTGGTCGTCGATCAAGTGGTGCGAGTGAGTGAGCAAGAGAGGGCCGATAGCGTGGTAGCTGAAGAAGTTGATGAAGAGAAAGAGAAAAATTAAATTAAAAAATAAGAAGAAAAAGATGATACACGTTTAGACAACGCCATTTGACAACAATTTGTCACACAATCTGGCAACTTTTGAAAACTACTTAACGCTCCACCAAAGTCAACGACAACGAAAACGACACAGCAACACCAACAGCAACGCACAAACACACACACACACACACACACACACACACACAAATGCACACACAAACGGTTAAGGTAATTTGCACGAACACAAACACCTTGAAAGCTTTAACTTTATGCAAAAAAGTTGAAAATTCGCGACGCAAAACTTTGCCTGCGCCCAAGTCAGACTTGGCTCGGCCAACAACCTTGTGTCGCTGCTATCCACATCCACAACGACATCATCAACCACAGCTACATACTACTCGTTATGCCAACGCAGTCGTAGTTTTAGTTGCCCACCAACACTTTCAATTCCGGCAACAGCTTTTGGCGCACTGCCATGCCCATGCCCATGCCCACGCCCACGTCCACGTACACGCCCACGCCGGTCCGCCATGCAGATTGCACACAGATTGACTTCTTCAACTGCATAAATATCGCTAGCAAAATGGGCGACAAAACGCATTTGAATACTGCGAAGCACCAACGCCAACGGCATCGCAGAGTTGGCAGAGACCGGCAGAGCTAGAACAAAAGTCAAAATCAATTGCAGCCACTTTGCAATGCGGCGAGCTTACCATAGTTCGCGTTGAGTCAGTCCACCGTGTTGTGCCGGCAAGTGGCGCACTTAAATCAAACTTGAATAACAATTATAGCAATCGCGAATATCGCCATCTTTCACAACTTTGTATTCCGCTTTTTCGCTTCTACGCTTTTTCTACTTTTTTTATTAATTTTTTGTTTTCTTTTGTTTTGTTTTGTTTTAGTTTTTTACTCAGGTGAATTATCACATAAGAAGGAAAAAAACACAACCAACTTTTATATCAACCAAGCGCTCGAAAAATAGTCAAGCCTTGGCCGCGCAAGTGAAGTGAAGAGAAGTTTCTTGAAGAAGCGCTCATTGTCATGTTTAGAGTAATTCTTGCATAATGCGAAGTCATGGCTACATTCGTGTGAACCAATCAGTAATATAATGAATCGATGCGACTGGCTCTATTGGTTTTATAAAGAAAATAGCTCTGTCTCACGACCATAACGCCGATTGGAGTTATAACTAATTGCTACCATACCCACCGTCCGTATTCGTCCAGGCCAACTAAGACTCAATTTCGTAAGTCAGCATAAAAATAATTTGAAAGTAATGAAAGCCGAAAGTAAAATTTCTATGATTAGCGTCAACATACATTAAATAACTCAATGAGACTATATGGAATGCTGCTAATTTAGTGTTGAGAAATCTCAAAACCAACGAACTGCTGTTTGCCAGCTATTTACATTGATACTTCGAATGTTGATCATTAAAATGTCACTGACCAGAATTTATGCAAGCTCCTAATATTTCTCTGGGGCAAGGCGTTTTTTGAAGACTGTGACAAATTGTATTTGCGAAGTGGTTAAAAAGTGGCGAAAACCTAGAAAAGAGAGGAAAAAGACAAAAAATAATTATGTAAAAAAACGCATTACTTATTGATTGCCTCTCGTGGTACGAATTCCATTTAAATCTCGACGCAAAGCTCATTTCCATTTGCTAACGTTAAGCGGCGCTTATTGATTTTTTTTAAATGCTGCTTAACCACGCCCCAGCCTCATGCAAGTTTCGTCTGACGCCATCAGCGTTAACGCGGCGTCAACCTTTTTTGAAAAGAGTTCAAATGACGCGAGTTGGCCGCATTCATTGCAGGCGCAGAATGTCAGCGCAAAATTACACTTTGGCCAAGTTCGCTGTGATATTTGCTACATTATCAGCATTCATATCATCATCATCATCAACAATATCAACAACATCAACATCATTGACAGCATCGCCATTGTCAGTAACGTCATCGTCGCCATTGTCAACTGAAAGCTGCCAATGCGAAAATTTCAAGTGCCGCAATGAGCTTACAGCATAGAATCAACCAACGCCTCACTTTAGCCAACGCCGCACACCCACCGTTCGTCAATTGCGGCTCAAATTGTCGGCAAGTAGAGCTGAATTTGATGTTTGCACTCGTCGCATTTTGGCGTTCAAACGAAAACTTCATTTTCCAACTGCAGCGAAATGCCAGCATGAGTCAAATATCACGCATACTTCGTGATTGACCTGAAAATATTTGCTGCTGCAATTAAGTGCGAGAAATAGCACTTGGTATGTGCATGCAGAACACATCCTCCTTTTATGTTTATTTTCTTATACAAATTTTATTCATTTTCCTTTTGCGCTGCAGAAGAACTGACAGCAAAGAAAAAAATCGCTGGGTTGCGTGCGAGAGGAAGAGGGCCAAACGTCAACGTCAAGCAGTGGCGTGTGCGCTAATTCTGGCATATTGACTGCTGAAACTATTAAACTTTCAATCGGCAGAATGTGCCCGCTGAACGAGTCGAAAAGACGATGCAGCCAGACGCACAGACAAGCAGAGGAGTCAGGAAAAAATGCAATGAGACAAGAGACTTCAATGCTGCGCTTAGAGCTTTGAATGCAAATGCGGGCAAATCGAAAAAATAATGAAAACAGGATGGCAAAGGAGGAGGATATGCATGTTTTTTATTTCATAACATAACCAAAAAGGAAAAGAAAACTTGAGCTAAAGTGAACGCACTAGCCTACGGTACCATCGATGAGCATTGCTTTCTAGCTGTGTGTGTGTGTATGTGACTCTATGAGTTTGTTGCCATCTAACGCAATCGAGTAACAAAGAACCTAGCAGCAAGCAGCAAGCAAATGTTTCTAAAACCAGCGCTTTGCAGTGAGTCCTTTGCAGCCTTTGAACCACAGGCTCGACGTTGATAATGCATCTTTCAACGTTCGTCATTGGTTCACTCCAGCATGCTTGGTTCATGTTCGTTTCGGTTGTTGCTGGCTTGAGTAGCCAGAATGCTTTGAACACAAGGCAGGTGGCGGTCAAGCAGGTGGGGGCAATTGGACTGATTTGACTGTTGAATGAATCCATGGTTCCATGCATGGACGTAATTGAACAAAGAGTGAAAAAACCAGTCAAGCTAACTGACAAACGAAAAGGCGCGGAGAAACAGAGCCTGCTGCATAAGCCAATCAATGTCGTATTTGCAAGTGAATGAGTGGCCAGAATGATGCAGCTTCCTTGTGAAAATTCAGCAATCGAGAAATTGCGCTGAAACAGCAAAGATCGTAGTTTCGCATCCGTGCTCGACGTTACCAACGAAATGTTTCTATACTCGAATATACTATTTAACATTATAACTACGTCACGTGCGCACTTAAAATCGGCTCCAAGATATTTTTCAGCAACGTAGACGAAGTGCGCAAAATGCCAAGCACATTGAAACACTTATTGCCGCGTTGGTGGGAGGGGGGAGTAAGCACAGCACATACATAACATGTGAATATAGACACAGAGAGACAAACCGATTTAAACACATGCACATAATTTGACAGGCAACGTACACGTTCAGACTCGGCACTCAGGGGCTCTCAGCACAGTCAGTTTAGAATCAATAAAATATAACTTTGCGTGTGATTATTATATATATTTTTATTCTTTTTTTACGCCCCCATAAGCGTATGATGTCGCAAGGCAAGCGGCTGGGCTAGTGGCAGTGGCGTTGATTTTGGCATAAGCGTCGTAAGCAGGAATGAGAAGAACAAGAAATGGAAAAGGAAAAGGAAAAGGAAAAGGAATCAACTGGGTGGCGTGCGTGTTATTCATAAACATTGAGGAAGATATGTTTGAACATCGTGCAACAAGAAAATCAACAACAACAAACATCGACCACTGAATGATGCACTATTAAGTATGAAAGATATGTCATAACTGCATTGTGGCGCCTCAGGGGGTTGGCAAGGGTCGATGGGCCAAACGTCAGCGATTTGAAATCACAGTCGCGCTCTAATGTGTGTGTGTGTGTGTGTTTGTGTGCGTTGTTGTTGTTGTTGTTGTTGTTTGGATGTCACGATTTGCATTTGTGCCTGTTTAGGGATTTCCGCCCGAATGCAAATCTGATATGCGCAATAAAATATTAAAAATAGCACAAAATTGTTTTAAAGTATATGTATAAATATAACATAAATATAAATAAAACCGAAAGCGAAACCAAAATATATGAACATCGATTGATACCGGTTATTGGTAAATCAGATTTTTTTTCCTTTTTTTTATGTCGCCAAAACCTAAATGTTTTATATGGTTATGACCCCAAGCGACATATTTCATCGAATTGCGCACTTTTGCTCTGCACGAAAGTATGCAACACATTGCACTCTAAGGAGCCAAACGCGTACTCTATGAAGCAATGCTCATCTGTGGTGCCGTTGTGTAGTGCGTTCGGTCTAATATACGAAAGAAAAATGAAAAAAAAAAACATAAATTAAAAATCAAGTAAAGAATTACAAAAAAAATAAAAAAATTTAAGAAAATAAAACACACATGCAGTGTGTATTTATGGACTTCTCTATGGCACCACGATTTGGCGTAAGCATTAGTCCCATTTTAACGACTATGCACACTAACTCTGCTCAGCGCTGGTCATAGTCAGCGTCATGCCACTAGATCTACTAGAATAAGAATTGAAGAATATGTACGACACACCACCGTCCATTACCTAAAGGAGTCAACCAGCCAGAGCCTGCTCGATCTCAATCTGGCTTAAGTGAGAGTGTTGGATAGACTTTTCAGCTAATCTGGAATTCGGAATACTAATAGTTGCTTTAAGGCATGTCTATCCATTCGAGACAATGCCGACGCTGATATTATCGTGCCTTCTCAATGAAAATGCAGAACAAGTATTCGTTGTATGGCCGAAATTTGATGGAAAAAGTCAAGGAAAGTTTTACGTTCCGGTTTTTAATGCTTTGTGCAACCTCATTATAAAAATAAAGAAGAAGAAAAGACACCGCACACTAGTATACAGTAATGGCAAGCATACGGTATAAGCAAATCACCAACTGAAGTATCTCGAAGTGTTCCACTACCATCGGTTATATTGGAAGAGCATCTGAGATACTTCAGTAAACAGATATTTTAAACCACGATGTCTGGCAAATGCGAAGTAGAAGGCTCAGTAGAAGACTCAGTTTCAAGTTTGGGTAACGGCCAACTACGTCACATGTAGTGGCTGGCGTGAATGGCTTCGATCTACTAGCAAAGAAAGTCATAATACCTATAAAGACCAATGCAGCTCTGGAACGTACGTTTGGCATTCACTTAACTGAAGATCGTGTAACGTACGGTTGGTAACCAAAGCTTAAAAAATGGTTTGATAGACGACCAGGAACCGGGTGAGTTCGACACACAGAAAATACATTTTTCCGGCTCTCCTAGTTTGAAGAAGCACGAAAGAAAGTTAACTTGAAAAGTTGAAACCGAAAATTTGGAACAATTTTGGTTAACTTTGGCTCATAGTGTCCTTTTGTTTTAATTAATTAATGTAACAAAAAAAGAAAAATCTTAAGTCAAAGTATATTAACACCGATGAGCATTGTTTCATAGAGTACGTTCTCGGCTTCTTAGCCGGTTGCTTGTTGCCTATGATCCCTTTCAAGGCATCTTAAGGTAGTCATCACTGTTGCTGCGAAGTTGAACTCAGCTTCCCAATTGTCTGCAATTCCAAGCATCAGCATGCAAATGTTATTGATAGTCGGCTGTGTGGTTGTATCTAGTTTGTGGACGTCACGAAGGGAAATAGGTTCTGAGTAAATTTTATATGTGCAAAGAAGCAGAGAATTAAACTTTTTGTGATATGCAAAAAATAAAATAAAAATTATATATATATATATATATATATAATAATAATAATAATAATAATAATAATAATAAATATATAAAAAAATATTCGCAGACATACACGAAAGCATTCGCCGGCAATTTGCTTGTAAAGCGCTCGCATTGCACTCTTAAGGCATCAATTCTTTATTGGATTATATAATATTTACCAACGATTTATCTACGTTTAGAGCGCAATTTCAATGCTACCATAGTCGGTTACCTCACCCTTCTCAGCGGCAACAATCTTAGTGTCACAATTTTCGTTGCCTTTCGCTCATTGCTGTTTGCGCGCTACGAGATGCAAGCCTTTTATCTGCTTTATTTTATATGTACAACTGGAATCGCTGTTGATGAATATATTGATGCGTTGCAAAGTTGCAACAATCTAGACGAAGTGTATTTGGTTATGGCTTGCACTTAACATACACACGTACATCGATACGACCGAATCTCAAACCTCCAGAATCGTCAGACGTATGGGCATTAATACGATATATTCGAGTGCATTGTTGATGTTGTTTTCGCAATTTCTTCAATCTTCAATTACTTCGAGGCGGTATTGCCTCACTCTACTTGGTTAAAAAGAAAAAAATTTAATGTTTTTTTTTACAGCCACACATTTTCATCCCCCACGTTTTCCAGTCAATCAGCACGCAGACATCATTGTGTAAATGGCACTTTTACGCTCTCATTGTTGTTTGCAGTATTCAGGCTTTTGTAGTTCTTGCTGCGCCAACTGCAATAAAAACACATTAAAATGCAGTTGCAATTGCTTAACGCTGTTGCAACAGCACCCCGCCCTACGGCTGCCCAGCGCTTTCAATGCTCATCACCAACAACAACGACGATGCCATTGACGCTTTTGTTTGTTGGCTTTATTTCTTACTTTTCATCAATTGCTTTCATTCTGTTACTCGCCCTGTCTGTCTGTCTGTCTGTCTGTCTGTGTGCTGTGTATCTTTGTGTCGTACTTCATAGTGCAATATTTCGTTAACCTGTTTTACATGCAACATCGACTTTCTTATTTCGCAATTTGATTGTGTTTAAAAGGAGCAAAATACGAGTACATGTCTTTGGCATACTTTCACTTGAACGCAACTTTCCTGTTTCGCTGCTAATGCGAATAACTTCGTTCAGCACCTTAGCAGCTCTTCAGTCTGCCATCGCCCCTTCACTACTCGCCTTTCGCGTTTGAATTGGATTATACGCTTTTCACTCTCTGCACGTCTGTTTTTTCTACTGCTTCATTGTCTTCTTCTATGCCGTCTCCGTTGCATTAAGTGCAGCAAGCAGCTGCAAGCAGCGAAACGGGAGGAGTCCTTAACAGTTAACGGTGATTGGTGAAGGGTGCTTTCGGCAGCTGGTGGTGGCACAGCGAGAAACTGAACGAAAGGAGTTGGCATTAAATGTTATTGAAATCGCACAATTTCTTATATCCCACTTATCCCCCCCCCCCCCCCCCAAATAACTTTTCTGGGGTCCTTTGCAGTTGTTTGTGCGTCTGTTTGCTTTCCTACTTATTTCTCTGTGTGTTTGTCTGTCTTTATGTCCTTTTACTAGTGCTTCGCTTTGTTTGCTTGCTGTATTGAACTGTTTTTAATATACTTAATGTGTTATCCGGGCGCACATACACACATAGACACATACACACGCAACGCCAACCAAGCGGCAATTCAACGCAAACCTGTTCAATTGAATTGAACTCAAAAGCAATTTCAATCTGAACGCTTCAACCTCATTTAACTAAGCTTAGCTGAAAATGAATAATTCTCGAAATAAAACTGGCTGCAAAGGACAACAAACAAACTCGCTTACGAAAGACTTAAATTAAATTGATTTGCCTTCCAAAACTGCATAGATGCACGCGAATTAAGTAGCTTTCATAAAACTGCCGCAGTGGTCAAAATGCCTGTTGGCTAGAGGTTTGGCAGGAGAGTTGTGTTCGATAACTGAATTTTGGCAACAGATGTGTAACAATTTTTTGACTGTCTGTCCACCTGCATATTTATTTTTATAATGTACATAATTACGGCAGGAATTTGTTGGACAAAAAAAACTTGAAAAACATTCACAAATATTTTTAAAAAAAATTTACAGCCAATTGCGAGTTGACCTTGCATGGAGTGGGTTCCGTATGTTGAATATGTTACCATGTTTATTTAAACATCACTGTCTTTCTAGGGCGCTTGGCAGATCTTTTCAAATGTGCTATAACATGCATTAACAAAATTGACTTAACGCATATTCGAAACTCGTTCTGTTTTCGTTAAGCATGTAACTGATGCAACGCTCACTCAATAAGTCACTCAACGATTTTTCACCCAATCTTCGTGATTGACTTCAATGATATGTAATATTATGTATAAGTAAAGAACTTATTTCTGTACTTTTTTCCACATTCTAGGCTGATTAGTTACATATTATGCTAAATAACTTTAAAACTATTTATTTTAAAATTACAAAAAGATTTTTTTATTTTTATTTTGAGACCCTTATTTGGGACCCTTGCTACAAGCCCTTTCATTTGACATATAACACAACTTAATCGGTCGAGTAGATTCGGAGGAAATAGGCTGTAAAATTGGGACAGACAGATGCACCTCAGATCCTATAATGGATCACGATTTCACTCAAACGTACGGAACCTCAAAAAGGGAATCAATATTACGCTCAGGCTTATGTATGAGCACTTGCCAAAATATAAATGTTTATTTTACCAGTATTTTTGAGATTCATGCTCGAGAACGCAGTATGTTTTAATATTACTCAAAGTATTCGAAAACATTTTTTTGTGTGGCGATAATTGATTTTTGGACTTAGCAGTATAACAACACCTGCATCCTATGAAATATTTTGGTGCAAGTCTCAGCCGCAAAGTTTGTCAGGGAATTATCAACGTGGAAAATAGTTAGCAGTTTTGGTATGTCATGTAAATGGATCAAATGCTGGGTCTACAATTTTCTAGCATAATTTTGCAAGACTTGTCCATCTGAGCTCAACGCTCTCTACGTTCTAGACAGATCTAGACTATGCACTACGAATATACTCGTATGCTAAATGTGTTTGTTAAAATTCTTATAAGCAGCCTTCAGAGAAGTGCGATTTTCGCAGCACAAAGTCAAAGCAAATAGAATGTTGACTTATTCCACAAAAACGAAAATTCTCATTGGTCCCAATCCTTATACACTTTTTGATGATGACAATTTGTAATAATGTGGCGAAGAACTGAATTAGAAAAAATGTACTATCTTTCCTTTACTGAAATACTGTATGTATCTAAAATGACAAAAGAGGTCCTCACTATTAGGCTATGGCTCATATTTACAACGCGAATCGGAATATTTCTTGGAAGAAGATTCTTGACAAACGCAAGAAGAACTTATCTTACATTACCTGACAAAAACAAAAGAGTTTTTTTTTTGTTTTGGATAGTAACTGGTGAAAAATTTATCAATTATAATAACCCAAAGGCTGTCTATGCTTCAACATAGACAGCCAAACCGAATGCTCATGGAAACAAAAACAGATTGCGTATGTGGTGGGATCAGCTTCTTATTCTATATTATGAGTTGACGAGTGAAGCCATTACTGAGGCTCTCTTTCACAAGCACTTGCTTAGACTGAGCCTAGCACTCAAGGAAAAATGCAACCACTGTCAACCCAGAACACTTGTTTCAATCGATAGAACATAAGCTGTCGAGCAGCACTTCACATCATATAGAGATATATAAAAAATGAATCAAGTCGTGGATATCCTTAAGAGATAAAGACTTCTTCCGACGCATTATACGTCAGCTGGTATAAAATGGGAGAAGTAGTGGCTAGCGATGAACAATATCTATACTGTTATGTAAAATGATTATAAGAACTCTGTATGTAACGCTGTGTCATAAAACATACTGAACTGATTTTAATAATTTTTATTTTCAAACAACGCTTTTGTGCTATAGAAGACACTGGCATATTTAGTTTTTCGATTTCCTTTTAAAGGAAAATACGTTTGTTTTAAGATTGAGTTTTTGCAAAGCCACCGAAGACAAAAAGTTTCGTACGTTTTTTCGTTATGCTTTGCTGCTTCTTGAAATATTTTTTGTTGTTGTTATTGTTGTACTGAGTCCGCACAACAATTGTTCGCTATTCTCTCTTGCCTTTTTGTATAAGATGGTCAATTAGATCGGGGCAAGAGAGACAGTGTGTTTCGTTATTCATGATATGTTGTATATATGTCTCTATGGCTATATTGGTCAGATAATTGACCCATTACTCGGACAAAATAATATTAAATTAAACAGTTTAATGGGAATGTATAGTTAGCTAATCGAATTTTTATTAAATCCTGTACTAGTACTTGCTGCAGTGTGCGTCAAAGAAATTCATCATTCTAAAAAAATCGCTTTTTGGATATAAGCTCCGATTGCTCAGAGGCCGTGAATGTATCAGCTCAGCATTGTGAGTTTATCATCTTCGGAAATAAATGGCTTATGTTGGACGTTATTTTCAAAAACATTAAAGGTAAAATCACTCCAAATTTATCAAATCAATTTATCCTCTATTACATCCTCCTCGTCACGCTTTGGCATGCTTCGCTTAACTAATGTAATGCCGAGGCTATTCGGCTTGCTTTACGTAGCCTTACGTTTATAAGGTTATTTCCAATTCAATATTTGTTTTAATTAAAACTTCAACCATACTTTCTGTCAGCGTCAGCGTCCTCGTTCCCGTTTTCCCGTTACGAGATACTAAACAAATGCGGCTGCCCTCCACTCCAGTTTCAGAACCAACCCGCAACCGCATGCCACCTCCACTGTTATACACCAACCGCATACGATGCTTCATTAAATTTCATGAAGCGCCTGCAGCAGGTCTTCGTTGTTCATTGTTTTCGTAACATTGTACAATAGTTCGCTCGCCATCTCCTCCAAGGGCCACAACAATTGCCAAAACCACCACTGGCCACTGAAACTAGAGCCACCTCCCAATTGCGAACTGCGTCATCGGCTGTTCCAACTCCGTGCTGCTACTGCTGTTGCTCACCAGCCACACAATTCCGTCGCAAGGCACGGCATCAAAATACACAAAGTGTACGAGGACAAATGCTGGACGAGTGTGCGGGTGTCGAAGTGAGACAAATGGGCGAATGTAAAAGCCACAAAATTGTTTGCGCTTTTATTTATTTGCTATTGATTTCCACAGTCCCAGGACGCAATTTGTTTGCAATAAACTTCATAACAATAATTCATGTCCGCAGAAATAAATAATTCATGGTTTATTTGTGCAGCAGCGCAAGGAAACACGAGTGGCACAGCTCCTACCGCCGTCGACTTCGTTTTGCACTTGTCTTTTCTCCGTTCGAAGCCTTGTTGAGCAATGGCCAGTAGCTACGGCAGCTGTAGTCAACGACAGCAGTGGTGGCGTTCGTTGTTAGCATCAAAGGCAAAGAACAAACCGCTGCCAATTGTTTTGTACTTGTTGTACCGTTGCTGCTTGGGGCGAGCAGATTTTTACTGGACTACGCCGGCGCATTACAACGCACTAATATATATATATCTATATATATATATATGTATATGTATATGTATGCGTGTTTGCTTAGATATATGTCTCTGTACATCTCCTATCCCGGCAACACAAATGACAATAAAAATCGTCTATATTGCCAATTCGCCGTCGTACTGTCCCAGCCGTTGTCGTCGACTTCATAGATCCTTTGCTTTGTCAATAATAAAATCGAAACATTAAATTAAAAAAGGTGTCTTCTTTGTCATTTTCACTACAGCAACACATAAACACACACTCGCGCGCACGCACACTATCATAGCTTGCACCCAACGGCACCAAAGCGCTGTCCATTTAGTTAAGTAATCGCTTTGTCATCGACAGCGTTACACCACCACTGCATTAATCCTTAACGCCAATGCTTTCGAAGCTTGCTCATACCTCAGCTCAATCTCTCACAAGCTTGCACCTGCTCTCCCACCCTCTCTATCATAGTCAACATTCAATGCCGCATGTGGCTTTGTGGCCTGTAGCTGCGCATTTAATAATCCGCCGTCTCTCTCAAGTTTGTTCCTGTTGCGCCTCATTCTCTTCTACGTTTCGACTCCATTTCGACTTGTGTTCCCGGTTCTCGTTGGCTTTCGCTTTGTGCTTTGTCATTCGTATACGTTTTTTTTATTTTTCATATATTGGCGCATAAATGAAAATTAATGAAACTTCTTAATGAGCACAGATTTGAGTGGTTCTAATGGAGCTTAGACTGGCTTGTCTGTCAGTGCCTTGACTTAAGCCTATTACAAATTACTCTTGCGCATGCAGTTAATTGAGTAGGTTGGATGATCACCGTGTTGGTTATGTACAATCGAAGCTACTACAATCGAATCTTAAAACATCGCAAAAAAATTTAAAACGGGAAAAAAATTCCCAAAAGTATAATAATTTGCTTGGAATGCGCGTTCGCATATTAGTCCATCATAGATTGAGAACTATTAAGAAGCGTGAACTTGATTAATGACAAAATCAAGTTCCCTGAAATAGTCAGTTTTGATGCTCTACGATCGATCCAGTAACTCTTATATTTTCGAGTATTACTTAAATTTACCTTCAAACATTTCCGTTCAAATTTCAACTTTACTCGTATATGAAAGCAAATATACAGGTTTTCCTAATAAGAACTGGAATTTGAATCTGCGGTTTCTAAAGCAAACAAGTTTTCACCTGCCATTTACATCTTCATTGTACACAAACACCGAGTAGCTCCAGGGCCCTTGCTATTATCTATATATAAATAACCAAGACACTTTCTTTAACACCATTTTACGCCTAAACTCAATAACCGATTCTGATAAAAAATATACCATTCGACAGGTTTTCATTTGCAGATATGCACGATATACTTTATAATAAAATGAGTTAGGTATTGTGGGCGTAAACATAGTAAAAAGCTGTAACAAACACAACTACAAGAAAATCTCACACACGTGCTTCACTACATGAACATATATTTTTTATCTCTCTCACAACATCACATACAAGAAAGAAAGTGAAGGGTACGTGAGAACAACAAAAATTAACAGTCATGATTGGGTCACATTAGCGATAGCTGAATATACAAAAACTGAGGTTCAAACCACACCGGAGTCAGACAAAAAACTATTTGATTTACACAAATCTTCGACGATCAATTTGTGAAGTGTGCGTTAATTAAATAAAAAACTGAAATAAATTTAAATAAATATAAAATTGTTTTTAAAGTAAATTCTTTTTTTAAGAAAAATCGCAATAGTTGCCATTTCATGTTCAAGAAATAATTATTTCGACAGCTTACAAAGCGGAATCCGCTTTCTTAACTGCTATACTGATTACTGCAAGAAGTCATTTAGCGTCAGCTTACAAAATAGAATTTCGTAAAAAACCGAACAATTCCAAAGTTCCTAAGAATAATACCTCACAAAGTCCGGCACCCCGGGTAAAAACGATGGAAGACGTGTGATTTTGTAAATATTTCTACCTCGCAAATCGTATGGAAAAAATGCCTTTTTTTCCTACTTCCAGTTACTGCTGGGATTTTTTCAATGTCTTATCTACTGTTCCCATTCGGTAATAAGATGTTCTCTGTGCGTTCGTTGTTTGCCTGAACTGTGTACCATAAATATATATATTATCACATATAAATAAATGGTACTCAACCATTTTGTATTGTTGCTCTAGTGGTTGAATTTCAACCAGTATATACATATATATTTATATATAAATAAATAAATAAATATATATAGTTTTATAGAGAAAAAGAGCGAACGAATTAAAAGAAAATATTTACATATATAAACATACAAATAAATAAGTATAAATATTGTACAAATAAAGATGTCAGCCACGCCAAGAGCCAATTCAGAAATTGAATTTAATATGTTCGACGCGATGCACAGGACACGAAGTTGATGTCAAGTGGTCTGAGAGATTTTGGCGCGACGAGGCAACTTGAAATGCCTGACCATATTGGACTAGCTGACTCGGTGACTGAGTGACTGATTGACTGATTGAGGAAATTTCAGCGCAAGCATCATGACAGATTCTTGGCAGCTACAGACACATTGCCAGCCCACTAGACAAAACGAAAGAGAGAGACTGGCAGACATAAACAAACGTTGAGTCCGTTGAAATCCTATAAAGATACCATTTGAAGGATAATACAGCAGTAACAAAGTGCCAGGCACAGTACGCCGATCTGTGCAACGGGGCAATGGCTAAGGATAAATACACATAAGGCAAATAGCGAGCTGAGTAGAGCAACAGAACGAAATAAATAGAGACGAGCCGAGCCGAGCCAAGCCAAGCCAAGCTAAGCCGGGCTGAGCAGCAGCTGCTAAATAAAAAAATAAAAAATAAAAATATAAGATAAAAATAAAACGGCCACAAAAGCAGCAAATAAATAGAGAGAAAGCACAAATGGACAGACGCACAGTCAAACAAACAAACAAACGTTTCGAAGCGAATAGAAATGAAATACTTCACATACGAGCGCTGAGCGTGACTTGTCGAAAGGACACACATGCCGCAGCCACTGTCAAAGTGGACATGGCGTTCAAATAATAGATTTACTTGAATAAGAAGGGATTTTATAGCAGCAGCAAAAGAGAAAAATTAATCAAACTTACGAGTATCTCATACATACACAAACATACGTAGATATCTAACTAAATAGATAGATAGACGGACAAGTAGATAAACAGCTATATGGATAGAAGAGTGGACAACCACCATAGATGCATAGATACAAACAATTTTTAGGAAATATGAAGTAAATATTCTATTTCGACTGTTGCAATGCTCGTCGAAAAAAACAATAATAATAAAATAAAATAAAATAAAATAAAATAAAGAAGGTTGATGGTTAATTGTATGAACACTACACGATCTAGAAATCTTAAAACTTTTCCCAAGCTCAGGACCCAAGAGTTTACGATATGAGACGAAATGTAGATATGTATGCCACAGTTTATCTATGGATCATACATCAAAGAATTTGGATTTAACTCATGAATTTCTATAGCAGCTACCACTGAGCAGATCTCATTAGTTCCGACATATTATAAGTGCAGCTTCAAATAGCCTCACACCATCCTCCATCCATTTCGCCTTTAGTTGGCACTCCCATCTCCAAAGACAGGTAACGGCATGCTTATCACCTATCTTATCACACAAACCATTGGATTAACAACACATTGCTCGTATATTCAATGATATAAGAGCCTTGTATATGACCAATGCTCCCAAGAGCGGTGGACAAGAACATAAAAAAAGGAGCCAAATGACTACCTACCTACATAACGGTAGCTTAAACAGCTCGAGCTGTGGAGCTGGTAACTTTCATTTTCCGAAAGAGGCAAAAGTCAGACGGGGCCAAGTGTGGTGGTCGGTTTTATTTGGTGTCAGAAAACTATTTGCATAGGAGTTAAAACAATGTTATAGGAGCGAGCTTATAACTCGTTCTATCAGTGTAAAATAAAAAAACCTGGTACCACCAAAAAGTACACCGACAAAAAACATTCATCTATTTGACATCTAAAAAATGTGCACTCTTCATTAAAGAGCAATAAATCATAGCAATAAGTGCTACAAAAAGTGGACACAAAACTGCATACTCGATCTACAACTCAAAACAACAACACGAGCACCAGACTTTTGCAGATATTGTAGCACAACAACCATCATCATCCAACGCAACCACAAAACAAATCAATACAACATTCATCTCAGCGAACCGCACACCAAAATCTGATGACGTCAAACGTACTCCTGATATGGTATCGTACTCCGATATTGACCAATTCATCGACACTGACCCTTCAACATCAGCTTCTATTGCAAATAACTTCAGCAATAATTTAACTAGTACGAGTAACATATAAAAACTGCCATTCTACCCAGTAACACCCCAATGCGTAAGCTCAACCAACACCCGGCATAAACAGAATCTCATACACAATGTTGAAGAATTCATCAATCACCCTCAATCACACAAATTTATAACTATATTAAAATATAATTACTACCACCATGCCCCCAATATACAACTTCAATCTAACAATTCTCGTTTTGAAACCCAACGCAGAGAAATTCGAAGTTACCTCATTTAGGCCGATCTCGCTAAATTGTTGCCCAACAAAAACCTTATGTAAATTCATAGCCAAGAGGTTATGCTGGTTCGGTACAAAACTTTAACTCTTACATGAAAGTCAATTAGGTCTCGAAAAAGGAATTTCACTCACAGACGGTCAGATTTATGCAGACCATCTGGTAAACAAGTTATCCACTAGTAATCGACCAACATCAGCAATGGGGAATACTAGTGGGCCTCAAAAGCTTAAACTACATTAAAAACTGCATGACAAATCGGAAAACTATGGCACGAGTGCGATCACGCAAGTCGGACGCATAGCCTTCAAACAATGGATACCGCAACGTTCTACACTATCAGTAACTCCTATACTGATTGCATGCAACAAAGTGGCTAAAAGAATTTCAACACAAAATAACATTAATTTCTGCGAGTGCGCAACGATTTTCCGTTATTTATGAAATTAAAAATAAAATAAAAAACACCAATAAAGACATGCTTCACCTTAGATACGCTTTTCACAAACATGACAAATTGGTTTACATATTCAGGAGCTACATTATCATTATATAAGGGGAAGCCACTACGTCATGCAACAGCATTCAAACTCCCGCCGTTAAAACACACGCCATGTAAAGCAATGTCTCTGCAAAAGACTAAGCATCATTAAATGCTTGGCCAGTGCTAAATTTATTGCAACACCGACTATCTCTCGTCACTGCTTCAATTTTTTACTTACTTAATTTTTTTCTTCTTTTCATTTTCTTTTTTATCGCGTGGTTGTGCCAACACATCTACGTGCGTTTCAATACTCCCTGCCATCATGGCCCCTGGGCCACCTAATCTAGGGGATAATTGCTTTGCTAGTCTTAGCGTTAGCCCCAAAGTAAGAAAAAAGAGACAATTTTAAAAGCTTCCCGACAATTTCCCTGGATTACCAGAAGTTGTGCAAAATAACCCTAAATTTATAATTATCGCCTCCAAAAACGCAGAAAAACCAATTTCAGATTTCTCGTGCTTCGCAGTACAATGCGCTCTAAACGTCATCAGCAAAGATATCATCTCGATCTCCATATTCCGCGACGGCAACCTGTTAATGCTAGTCAAAAACAAGCAAGTAGTTTCCTCATTGCCTGGCTTATGTGAGATTGAATACAAACTCCACGACAGCCTCAACTTTGTAAAAGGCACCATATACGCACCTTATTTAAATAATATTTCCGAAGCCGAAATTGTGTACGAATTGAAGTCCCAGAACGTTCACTCCGTTTTTAAGTTCACCAAAAACACGGACGGTACTTCAAAGCCCACCGGGGTTCTTCTGGTCACATTCGATCTTTATAACCTGCCCAGTAAATTGAACATATCATGGCATTCAGTCAAGCTTAGGGAATACATTCTCAACCCGATGAGGTGCAAGAATTTCCAGCTTTTGGGTCACACAGCAAAACATTGCAAAAACACCGCTACCTGCGCTAACTGCAATCTTCCTCTTCACAGCCCCGATCAATGCACCCTCAACCATTACGCCAACTGTAACGGAGATCATCCCGCTTCCTCATCTTCTTGCCCTAAATATCAACAGCAAAGAGAATTGCTGAAAATAAAAACTAAAAAGAAGTGCAGCATGAGAGAAGCAAAACTTCCATTAAAACAACAACAATCTACTACTACAGTTAACTCGCTGGATAGCTTCGCAGCCGTCGCTGCTTCTGATTCCTCTTTGCCCGCTGCGGCAACCAACCAGTAACAACAAAAACTATTATTTCTGATAAGAAACACACAATTTCCAAAGTGCCCACCAGCAAAGACACTCAACTAAATACTCCCGCCCCCGTGTCAAGCTTTCCCCATCCGTCCTACCGACCATTCCAATACAACACTTCTGTTGCTACAGTAGCAGATCAACTTTTAAAACAAACTGAACAAAAACAACCAAACGACTCAATCCTTTCATATTACTCATTCTCATCTACTTCTTTGCAATCTCCTCATTTTGATGAATCAATGAGAGAACCTGACTTTGCAATGTCTATTAAGATATTACAGTGGAATATAAACGGCATTTTCAACAAATATAACGAACTTTCATTAATCATAAACGACCACTCACCCGATGTTTTATGTTTGCAAGAAACACACTTGCCCCACAATTTTAATAATTTTATCTGCCCCAAGGCATACACAGGCTACTTTCACAACCATCCTCCAAACACATCAGCCAAACAAGGTGTGGGCGTGCTTATTAAACGTCACATCCCCCATACATATAATATAATTAACTCCAACCTTCTATGCTCCGCTTTACAGCTCAATCTTAATATACCTATCACTATCTTAAACTTTTATCACCCTTTCAGCCAAAGCTTTACTTCTAACGACATACTCTGCACTCTCCAGCAAGTTAAAGGTCCGTTAATCATGTTGGGTGACTTTAATGCTTGGAGTCACTTATGGGGCTCCAATCAGATTAACTCACGTGGTAAAACCATTGAACGGGCCAACACTGCAGCCAACTTGGTTGTGCGGAATGACGGTTCACCCACTCACTTTTCATCCCACAGTACCTTTACCCACGTAGATATTTCATTAGTATCCCCAATAATTGCCCACAGATGTACCTGGTTCATCTTCAATTCCCTTCATGGAAGCGATCATTATTCAATTGCATTAACGGTTGCAATTAATTTTTCCCCCGATAAAGAGAATAAGGGGACTATGCCCAAATATAAAACTGACTTTGCCAATTGGGAGTACTTCCAAAACAAATATGTCAATTTTTCTGATACTTGGACCACTGGGTGCACAAACCACCAAGTTGCCCAATTAACAAAATGCATAAGGGCTGCTGCGAACTGCAGTATCCCCCAAACAAAACGGGAACCGCATAAAGCCAAAGTGCCTTGGTGTAACACTGACCTACAAAAACTTAGAGACGAGAAGCCCTTTTCCAACTATACCAGGAGCACCTGTCCACTATAATCCTCATAGCGTATCGTAAAGCAAGAGCCGCATTTAAAAAAGGTGTACTTTCGGCCAAACGGAACTCTCTCAAGAATTTCACCTCTCCTATTTCCCCACTTTCTACCACAAAAAAAGTTTAGTCCGACATCAAAAGATTAGAAGGGGTCCCCCCAGCTCCACTGAAATGCATTAATTCCGACGCAGGTCTCTTGACCAGCTCTTATCTGATCGCTGAGGCCTTCGGTAAAGCTTAGTCCACGTATTCGTCAGATTCAAACTTCCCACCCAAATATATACAACATAAAACTTATATCAATCCAACCCATACCACCTCAACCGGCTATCGGCGTCCGTTAGGTACTTAGAAGCCAATTTCACTATGGTAGAACTTGATGCAGCAATTCACACAACAAAAGGAAAGACTCCCGGCTCGGAATGGCTATCTTATCCCATGCTAAAAAACCTACCCTCACCACTCAAGAAGAAACTTCTCCACATTTACAATTCTATGATAGATTCTGGTACCTATCCACACTCATGGAAATCTGCCATTGTTTTACCGATCCCTAAGCCCAAAAAAACTCCACGCCATATCAATAGTTTCCTCCTTATCTCTCTTCTTTCCTGTCCAGCAAGAATTATTGAAAAAATTGTCGCACGTAGGTTAATGTGGTTTATATCCCGGCACTATCTTATTTCTCATAACCAGGTTGGGTTTAAACAGCGACATAGTACAATGGACGCGTTATTGCTCATTCAACACGTCGCGTCCGACGCCCTTTCGTCAAAAATCATGTCTCTATCTTATCGACTGATTTTGAAAGGGCATTTGATCGCGTGGGTCTGCATGCAGTGCTCAATGGACTTGATCTCTGGGGTATTGGTCCCAAACTTTATAACCTTATAAAGGCTTTTATGACCAATCGCACCTTTAGAGTTCGGGTCAATGACAATACATCCAATCTCCACAAACTGTTCAATGGGATCCCTCAGGGCTCCCCACTTTCGGTGATTTTATTTGTAACATCGTTCGAAGAAATAAACACTATCTTCTCCAGATATAAAGTTATTAATGTATCGGTTTATGCTGACTATGCCGTCTTCTTCACCAAAATCAAAGATAACGACTCTGCAAGGGATAAATTTTCCTACATTTTAAATGACTTGGAATCGTGGGGAATCTGGTCCGGAGCATCCCTCTCCATCGAAAAATGCCAACTTTTGCATATCTGCCGTAAGCACCGATGCAAAATTCTCCAGTGTCCACATAAATACCCTCATCAATCATTATGGCCTGCCTATCTTTGGGTAGTGTTCCAAAACTCATATAAGAAACATACAATCGCCCCATCACGCAGCTATACGGCGGTCCTTCGGCACTTTTCCTACCTCTCCTACTCCCTGCACTCCCTACTCCAGCTAAAGCTGGGTTACCATTCATTGCGGAAAGGATTGAGGAAACAACTCTACAACTCATCCCCAAGCTCTACACGACACCAAATCGTCTGCTTGCCAAGACCTTCGCTGACAGCTTTAAACAAAAACGGCATTACAAAAGTGTCTCTACAATCTAGCGCTGCACCACCTTCTGCAAAAGTCTTACTCTACCGCCGCCAACATTTTCCAACTTTATAAGTCCTAACCTCAACATCAGTCTGCACAGCTCCGCTAAAAACGATACTAGCAGCTCTGAACACCTGGCGTATTTTCTATACGAGAAACACAAACTCGATGCAAAAACCTGGCTCTACACCGACGGCTCAAAAATTGCCAACTCTACTGCATTCGCTGCCGTCGACAATATGGATACAATTGTTGCAGAGGGCCTACTATCCTCGAACTATACATGTTCACGGCAGTGGCCTTTGCTATATTAAAGGCGTGTCAATTTGCCATCAAGAACGGTGGTAAATTTGTAATCTGCTCTGACAGCCTATCCTCCATACTAGCCATACAAAATCCCGAACACAACGAGTTTACTATTCGGGAAATCCGGAAATTCTGCACCCAACATCAAAACAAAATCTCCATCTTCTGGGCTCCCAGCCACCAGGGGATACTCGGGAACGAACGCGCCGACAGGGCAGCTCGACTCATCATCAACGCCCCAACACACTACTTTACATCCACCAGCACAAAAGACCTAAAAAAACCTCGTTTGCCGCGACCTATGTACTAAGAAATTGTTCGAATGGACCCACTTCCACCACCGGTACTAGGCCATTAACCCAACATGTTCCAAAATCTGTCTTCCCTTCAACTCAACTCGACGCGCGTCCCGGTGTTTCATCCGCCTACGTATAGGTCACACACGGGACACACATCAACACCTGCTCAACGGATCGGTCCGTCGTCCTTGCTCTCTCTGCGGGAATGACCTCACCGTGGACCACCTTCGGTAGGGGTATCCCTCTTTGGCTACCAAATCCCATCCAATCTTTTAACAACTGCCTCCCCACAAAACATTTCCAACATATATAATTTTGTAAAAAACTCCAACATAAATATTTAAAAATACTGTTATTGTAGAATCGCGAGTCAAAGGCCCTAGCTGCTAGTTACTCGTTAAATTAATATTAAATTTAGTATTTGTACATATTAGGTTTAATCTTGTAAATAAATAAATAAATAAATATTGCAATACATATACACTACTATCTGCAAAAAACGCAACTTCTATATCTAAGGTAGACTATGCACTTTTCCTATATGGACGTTCACACAAGACAATTGTCTTGTTATTAACAGCAATCGAGCTTTTAAAATATAAAAAAGGCAGTTTCATTATATTGCAGAGAATCCGACCTCTGTTATCTTTCGATGCAATCTTCGACCTAACAACAACGATTTATATCCCACTACATCCCATCGCATATAAAGCATCACCGTCCGGGCCATCGACGTATCTAATAAATTACTTGATTCCTCCGCTCAATTCACCATTATACTCAAGAAGCTGATTTTGTAGTGTTGGTGGTTATAGTATTGAATTAGAGTTATAGTGTTAACTTAGAAAGCTTCTTGTTCAAAATGGATGGACCGCGTTCGTCGTACTCCTTCTTCGTAATCCACAACCGAGTGAAAATGGGGAGTGAAGCCAAGATGGAACCAACGATCCAGACGGAGTATTTGCGCTGTGCTGGCGCACTTATCTTGACCTTCATTGTCGACGCCGCCAAAGCAGTTATTTCATTCTGCATACGATAAACGATACCTGGGTACATGGTAGTACCGCCCGATAGAATAATATGGGCGTAAAGAGCCTTACGGATATTGATATTGCACTTCCTGATGAAGTTAAATATTGATTCATGTATGCCGCATGCTCCCAGACCCAAGATAGATGGCTTGGAGAGGATTTCAGGGATACGGAAACGCTCATTGTTAATAGTGATGACCTGACGGGTAACTCATACGATTTCTCTAATGATGGGTTGGATGCAGCAGTGGCCATCTCCCGTTCGAAGTTCAATGCAACGTAGCAAAGCTTTTCCTTAATGTCATGAACAATCTTACGCTTGTTCCCTTTGATATTCGAGTAACCGCGCTGAGTGAGAATCTTCATCATGTAATCGGTCAAATTACGACCGGCCACATCCAAACGAAGGATGGCATGTGGCAGAGCGTAGCCCTCATAGATGGGCACAGTGTGCGAGACACCATCGCCAGAATCCAACACAATACCTGAGATACGACCAGAGGCGTACAGCGACAGCACAGCTTGGATTGCCACATACATGGCGGGTGTGTTGAACGTCTCGAACATAATCTGAGTCATATTTTCTCTGTTTGCCTTCGGGTTCAATGGAGCCTCGGTCAACAAGACTGGATATTCCTCGGTAGCGACATGCAACTCGTTGTAGAAAGTGTGATGCCAAATTTTCTCCATGTCATCCCAATTAGTCACAATAACATGTTCAATCGGGTATTTGAGATTGAAAATGCTTCGTTTGCTTTGGGCTTCGTCGCCTACATACGAGTCCGTGTGAGACATGCCGACGATCACGCCTTGATGACGTGGACGGCTCACAATCGATGCGGAAACGGATCGTGGTGCATTATCGCCCGCAAAACCGACTTTGCAAAAGCCAGAACCGTTGTCAATGACAAGAGCTGGAGCATTGTCAGCCATTTTTCTTCTTCTGTAATTCATTAAAGAAGAAGAAAAATAGAGCCATTAGAATCGTAATAAACCAACAAGCAAAGAATTGTATTCACGTTTGCAAGCCAAATAAATCGAAGCATAACACGTAGCCATAAACACCGCAAAACTTTTTAATGCGGAAAACGGCTGACGCTACACTAGGTGAATTTACAATTTTCGGAATAAAAAAGATGGATGGTCTAACAACAAATTTTCGTATTAACTTGGAATTTTTAAATATTTTTGAACATGACACAATTTATCTGAAACCTTAAACTTACTGCATTCTATTTTATGTACATCAATCCAGCAAAGGCCGAGAAAAAAAAACCGAAAATAAAAAAGGACAAAGTAGAAAAGTGAAGAATATATGGCTGCCTAAAAAAGCCGGCTTTCGCGAACAACTTATCTTCTTCTTTTTTTTTTAAATTTGGTCACATCTCATTTTGGCTTACCTTTATGCTTGCTAAATAAATCAAACTACAACAACAAGCAGTCTTAAAGTTCCTTACCTCTTTTGTTGCATTCGACAGTCTCCCCAGAGTCTGCGCTTGACAACAGACATGCAGTCAAGATTGCTTATATATAGTATATATATATATACTATATATATATACTATATACAGTGAAATTCAACATTATGTACAGCCCCCATAGCCGGACAAATTTCGTCGACACAATCTTTTCTTTAATTTTTCCATACAAAAATTATTCTTATACCCGGAGGCTCCAATAACCGGACGGGGACACTACATTTGATAAAATTTTCATCAAAACATTTCTCATAAATGGACAGCATTATTAAAACGCATTGGCAAGAATTGGAGAACATTTTGTAGTTCCGTTTTTTACGAATCCTCATTCGTATTTGTGATGATGACACCAAATTGGTGGTAGGTGGACTTCCATATCATTCGCGGTTGTTTTACTTAGTACAATATTATTGCAATTATTGTGATTTTATATAACTAAATTTGTTCAACCCAACTAAAGTGTCCATTTGGGTGACTGTAACAATAAGCGGACAACCCCCATAACTGGACAAAAATACTGCGACGGTTTGTGTCCGTCAACGGGGAATTTCACTGTATATACTTTGGGGGTCCTAGGAGGACTTAAGTGACGATAGCTGAAACGCAAATTGAGTATGTCAGCAGGATCGATATCCTTGGAGTTTGGGAGGCGAGTTACCAAGTACTCGGGATTCTTAGATCAATAGCTTTTTAGAAGCTGAAGCCCTTTAACAGCAAAGTATTAATTGTATTTATTAAATAGAATTATTCGACAAACTGTACACTTCTATGCCGTTCAAGAGTATTGACGACTTTTTGATGCCCAGGAATCCGCATCAGTCCTGTTTTGTGTATTCTGGCTGACGCAAACATAGATCATTGCTAGTGTAATTGAAGTATAGACTGTTTGAACAAGGAACAATGAACGTGTCCTTTCTTCGCTTGTAGATATATTTTAGTTTTAATTCTTAAGCTGTCTTTTAATATGATTTTTTCAAGCATCAAGTCGTATGTGTATAAATATAAGAACAAATATAAAAACTGGACATTCTAAAAGTTATGGGTTCAGTCAACAATATTTATTTGGTTTCTTGTGTGCGTGTTAATATATGTAAAAAAAGTTAAACCTTTTACATCACAAGGTTTACATCGAGGTTTCAGGCTACTCTTTCTACGCCACAAAACTACCCTTATAGCCAAGCGCACAGCGAAACGGGTATACTAGTCAAAAGGCGACTACAAACACTACAACTTGGCAAAATCGGTTCAGTACATTTCGAACCAAAGCGTTATATAATAATTGATAAAGGTAAGTGTACAGATTAAACCAAGTGCCTCGGTGGCCTATTGGAAGTGTACTAGGCTATGAAAGCCGCAGAGGACGAGGTTCAAATCCCGCTGCTGTGGAGGCACACAAAAAACTCTTCGATTTGGCCAGGTTGTTGTTATGGTCATGAGTTATGGTATTTCTTAGCCGTCATGTTATGGTCATGCGTCAATTTCCGTTAGATGGGGTTGTTGTTCCTTGGCGATGCTGGATTATACTCCCATTAGCAACGATTGGTAGCGCCAGGCTCTAATCATACAGCCAGCCTCTATCAGGCAAAAACCATTCGATGATTTATGTTACCACCACAAACCTTGGATATTCAAAAAAATTGAACAAGCTTGTGGAGGTCGTATGAGCCCTAAAGGGGCGACAAGGAAATGAAAAAAAAAACATGTAATAATGGCAACATGATCCCCTGAAAGAAAAGACTGCAAGAGAAAATGTATTTATTATTATTATTTATTTCACCCATCTAGAAAGTACTAGCGAAGGAAGCAGTGAACGGTAATGCAGGCGGTGGCGATTGACCCCTGCCAATCTCCATCTCCATGTTAAACTCACAACTCAGTTAAATGCATGTAAAAGGGATAGACTTGAAACTAGTGTTGATTCCAAAGAGACTGGTAAAGACCCAGCCTTGGATCACCAGCGAATTATACTGCCGGGTTTCTTGAATGTTTACGCGTGTGTGTTTGGTTGAATGTATATGGTACGTATGAGTGTGTGTGTATGGTAGTGTCGTGGCCGGTATGAGAGAGTTTAGTCTTTTGTTGTTGTTGTTGTTATTACAATGTAACCCAAATTATACTTATGATTACTTGTAATGCGGCGAGGTTGGCTAGCTCGGTTGAAAATAGTTGACTCAAATTGGGTCACGATAAATTGAAGTTTCTCGCCTGACGGACGTGGGTGGGGTGGAGCCGACAATTCGTAGAGTGCAGGCTTCCAATTTAAGAGTATTCCCTCAATGGTAATGATGATGTTTTCAATGGCGTTCGATATTAGTTGTCGTCACCGTCGTTCCTTCGTTTCAACACCGTTGGCGCTGCTTCTTCCGCGGTTACTGGGTTCTAACCCCACTCCATCACACTTGAATCCATACCATCGCATATCACGATCGACCAAACTGCCAACTGCTGCTCACCTTCTTCCAACCACGTATCTAATGAACTACTTGATTCTTCCACAGCTCCACTCCATACTCTATTCATTAAGCTGATTTTGTACTACTGGGGGTTATAGTCTTAAGTTAGAGAGCAACAATAAGCACTTCTTTTTCACAATGAATGGACCGCATTAGTCGTACCCCGCCTTTGTAATCCACAACCGGGTGAAAATGGGGAGTGAAGCCAAGATGGAACCACCGCTCCAGACGGAGTATTTGCGCTGTGGTGGCGCAATAATCTTGGTCTTCATTGTCGATGGCGCCAAATCAGTGATTTCTTTCTGCATACGGACAGTAATACCAGGGTACATGGTAGTACCACCCGATAGAATAGTATTGGCGTAAAGAGGCTTAAGGAAATCAACATTGCATTACATGATGGAATTGTGTGTTGTTTCATGCATGTTGCATGCTTCTAGACCCAAGAAGGATAGTTGGAAAACGGCCGCGGGACAACGGAAACGCTCATTACCAACATTGATGAGCTGAACATCTGGCAACTCATAGGATTTTTCCAATTATGAGGTCGATGGAGCGGTGGCCATCACCTGTTCCAAGTCCAGTGCAATTTAGCAAAGCTTCTCCTTATTATCACAAGCAATCTCACGCTCTGCCGTTGTGGTGAACGAGTAGCCGCGCCCACTGAAGATCTTCATCAGCTAATCAGTCCAATCACGATCGGCCAAATCCAAACGAAGGATGGCTTGTGGAAGAGCATAGTCTTCTTAGATGGATACAGTGTGCGAGACACCATAGCCAGAATCCAAAACAACACCTGTGGTACGACCAGAGGCGCACAGCGACAGCACAGCTTGGATTTTCTTTTTTATTTTTTTTTAAGTTTTATTTTTTAGATGAACAATTTCTAGTATTGATACAAAACAGTTGATATCGCATTAATATTACCGTATTCATAAGTGTGAAATAGAGAATTAGCCTTAAATCGCGTAATGCAATATAGCGGGACTAGCTCAATCCTTGAATATAATAACTGAAGTATAAATCTGTAATATATAAATAAAAATAACTAGAATTTTTTTTTTTTTTTTTTTTTTACATTGACATTGTAGGTACGCAATGACCACACACTGATCTCACATGGGGCAGACCCAAGTGGCATCAAAATTCACCCAGTCATATAGACTGGGCTCAGCTGGTGTTAATTGCTAAGTTCTTTGGTGAACATGCTATACCAAAGCTAATGTCTACGTGTTAAATATTTGGCTACAGATAAAAACATCATCAGCCTCTAATAAACATGCAATATTAAACTAAATCTAAGACTTAATTTAGAATTCAATACCTAAAATGATATAGACAATTCAATCAAAAATTTAGATTACAAGTTTAGAAAGTAAGTTATGCATTAATTCAATTAAGCCAATAATGTAGAGGTGGAAATATCAGAGTTTAGAAAATCACGGCGAAGCAAAGTCTCAACGAAAACAATAATGACAGAACTGATAGAAAAACTTCTAAGATAAAATGAAGAAAGTTTACACTTTAGCCTAGCCTTCTAATACTTTGAAAGTGTAGTGGAAGAAGCAGAAGATGAAACTGAAGCAGTGACTGGTAAGGTTACCTGCGAAAGCCTAGTTTTTTTCTTAGGAATAAACTCATGGACCACCATATGTGCAGGCCAGAAATTAGCGCCACAAATGACAGAAAATACTTCAATACCAACTGAAAGCTTGAAAGAAGAGCCTTCTCTAGGGCTAGAAAAATTAAACTTATGAATATTAATATTCGAAGTGTTGCATGCTTTTGATGATATATAGCGTGCAACGTCGTCACAGGTTGTCTCCTTATCCAACCTGGAAATAAAAACATGTTTACGAGGATCCAGCACCTTCAAAATACATGGCACTGGAGTCGAGGCAGTATTGGACTGCGAAGAACTCTTAGGGGGCGACAAAGTACGGGAGGAGTTAGAGACTTTAGTAGAAGATGAAGCAGAAGTTACAGTAGTAGGACAGGGAGTAGAGCAAGATGAACAATTAGTGGAGGGAAAGTTGAAAGCGACAGATGAAGTGGTAGTAGAGGGGATATTGGTAAAAGGAGCTACTGGAATTGGAGCGGGATGGGATGATTGGTTAGATATTGAAGAAAGTACAGAAGAATAAGTGGGTAAAGGTTGGGAAGAAGGGGAACAAGTTGGAGAAGTTGAAGCTGAAGTCACAGTAGTAAGACATGGAATAGAGGAAGTCGAACAAGTAGTGGAGGGAAAGTTAAAGGCGATAGATGAAGAAGTAGTAGATAGCATAGTGGTTGACGGAGCTATCGGAATTTGAGCGGGATGGGACGATGGGGTGGATATGGAAGAAAGTACAGAAGAGTGACTGGGTAAAGGTTGGGAAGAAGAAGAACAAGTTGGAGAAGTTGAAGTTGAAGTCACATAAGTAGGACAAGGAATCGAGGAAGACGAACAAGTAGTGGATGGAAAGTTCAAAGCGACAGATGAAGAAATAGTAGAACAAGTTAGAGGGGATTGTGAAGAAGGGGGTTGAGGAGACGAAAAAGAAATAAGTGGCGCTGTTGTAGGCGGAAGATTATGAGGGGATAATGGCGGCAGTTGTACTGCATTAGCCGTTGGAGTCAAGTCGAAAGAGTACTCCAAAAACATTTTTGACCCAGCATCACACTCTGAGGCTAGCTCAGTGAATAGTTTCTTAAGTTTTTGGTATTTAATTCGCATACGGTGGTACATCAATGAGAAGTCCCCCTGGCGATTGAAGCAGGTGGGACACGACCACCTGATGCCACCACATGCAGGTTTAGCAGTACCGTAAAGTCGGTCATAGTCGCGCCCAGTCAACCCAGCACAATTAAGGTGGGCGATGTTATCGCACATCCAACAAGAGACACCTCTAAGCTTATCACTATTAAAGTTGTCCTTGTTGGTGCAAGCCCGAATACAGCAATTCATTTTGCGCGAAGTATAGATACAAGATATTAAATAAAATAAAAACAAAATAAGATAAATAAGATAGGAAAAAAATGAATAAATAAAATAAAATAAGTGAAAAAGAAGTAAATAAAAAATAATAATAATATCAATAATAAAATAAATATAAAAATAAAAAAAATTAAAAAAAATTAAAAATTTAAAAAAAAAAATAAAATTAAAAAAATAAAAGATAAAAAATTTTAAGTAAGTAAAAATAAAATTAATAAATAAAATAATAACAATAAAATAAACTTGAGTGAAAATTTTTTTTTTTAAATTTATTTTCAAAATTTGTTTGTTATTATCAACACACTGTGCAAAAAAAGCACAACGACTTAAGTCCGAATTTTGACGCTCTCAGCTAGACAGAGATAGAATTGCAAAGAGAAAAGTAAGGTAATAATAATATTTTCCCAGAGAAAAAAGAGGAAATACAGTTATTTAAAAATAATAACTACTGTATAGAGAGCAAGAAGGAAACAGAAAAAGACTAAAATAGCAAAAACTATTTTAAAGAGAGAGCAAAGCAGGAAAAAAAAGAGATTGAACTCAATACACAGGAAAGGCAAATTTAAGCGTTGTACTTGCCAAAAATAATTAAACATTTATAAGTACAAAATTTATACGGGTGAAATGAGCCATACACCACAAATAAATTCACGTATAAATTCACTTAACACCGGAAAGAAAATAAATATTATTAACGATAAACGACAATAGACAAATTAATTGCCAAATGCTAATCTAAATCAAAATGCGGAGCAGAGTCAAAACACGTCTGTTAAGCACAAGCTACTAACTACTACTACATTATTTCACATTACGCGTAATCGATTTGACAAAATGAAATTGGAAGATACTTACGTAATGTGGCAACCATCTATTGATTTTTAAAATTATAATTAGAAGTTTAGTTATTCTATAATATAGTGGTTAACCGAACGTTCCTTTTATTGGGACGCTTGCCAAGCTTCGGTTTACATGTCACTTCCATAGCCGATAACATTGACGACAAAGTCGACTCCCCCTTTGCGTTTTTCTGATCCACCAACATTTCTTCATTGGCTTCATGTTGTGCTTCCCACTTTTGATAGTTGTTAACACGCACTGCGTTAAACTTCCACTCTTTGGCTTCACGCTGAGCCTCCAAATCTGAATCCCTGGCCTCACGAGGCGATGCCTTGGATCTATAAGCCGGGGACTCCATGCTAAAACGACGAATCTTGGCTCCAATTTCGTCTTCAATATTGTCGGTATTATCCCAAGCCGGCAATTTTGCAGGCTCACCCAGCGGTTTGGTGCCCGAAATGTTCGGAATCATCTCAATCACTGCCAACTTTTGCATATTTTCAATGGCCTCCGATTGCCCTTGATCGTACTGCGACTGTTCCAAAGGCCAAAGCAGGGGCTGCACCAAAGGCTGTGGCTGTGGCTGTTGCAAAGGGTCTTGCCAGAGCTGTTGCAATTCCGAAGATGTTTTACAAAGTTGTGGCAATTTCGGGGCGGTTTCCCGTTGCTGTGGCTGTTCCCAAGGGTCTTCCCAGTGCTGTGGCGATTCCGAAGCGATGTGCCGTGTCTGTGGCTGTATCAAAGGGGCTTGACGAATCGAGTCCTTTTTATCCGTGCCGACCATCATGTCTTGATGACGTGGACGACCCGCAGAACCGGGCTTGTACATGTCAACATCATCGCCTTTGTGAAATTCTGGAAGATCTTCCTCAAACATTTTTTCTGCAATTCTTAAAATAAAAAGAACAAATAGAGACATTAGAATCGTTATAAACCAACTAAGCGATATGAACAGAGAGGAAAAATAAATATGTGAAGGAGAAAAAAAGTGCATTCACGTTTGCAAGCCACATAAATCGTAACAGAACACATCGCCATAAACACCAATAAACATAAAATAGGTGAATTTAATATTTTCGGTAAAAAACTTACGGTCTAACAAAAATGTTCTCTTTAACTTTGAATTTTTAAATATTTTTCACGTTACATAATTCTTCTGAAACTTTTTTTTTTCATAATTAAATTATAACATTTAACGCGGTAAACTGCATAACTCATTTGTCGGATTTAAAAAATAATGACGTGAAAAAATAAAATAAATTAGACTTATACTAAATTAATTAATTATAGAAGGCTGTATCCTTCTTAGGGGGAGATCATGCGGGTGTAGCCTCTTCAGTCTCCGCCTTGTTGAGATACGGGTGAAGGAGGAAGCTAGCGGATTTGGGTGCGACAAAAGTCTGTAGTGATAGCGAAACTTATATCTTATTGAATTATACTTCCTGTATATCAAAACAGGCGAAAGCGAAAAAATGAAAATAAAAATGAAAATAAAAAAGAAACTAAAGAAAAACAACGATAACAATATGGCCGACCAGCGAAAAAAAAGCCGGCTTTTCCGAACGGCTTTCTTGAACGACTTTCCTTTCCTTTTCTTGTTTTTTTGGTTGCTGTGCACATCTAATTTTGACTTACCTTTACGTGTACAAAAACAGATATTGAAAACTATTCACTTTCTAATAAAAGTAATTTCACCAAAGCGTAACACAACCAAACACGAGTGACAACAGGAAGCAAGTAAAGTAAGCTTCTGTTCGCGTTAGTGATGAGTGACATTTGAAAAGTGCAGTGTTGTAAGTATTTTCATTGCATTTGCAGCAATTTCAGTGTTTTAAGTGTTCAGATCGCAAAGCAGTGGTAAAAATCACTGCGATTGCCATTTAGATTTTGTAAAACTGAAATATTTCGTACGCAATCTGAAGACAATTTATTTGTCACATCACTTGTTGTCACCAGTTTGTTGCGACAAGGTTGTTAATTTTATGATAACTTAATTGGCATCAAATTTTTTATATTCGCTAAGGGATCAAAAAAAAAATGTGCTTAGCTAACGCGTACAGCTTTGCACGATAGTTAGGTGCCAGTGTATACAGCTGCAGAAGCTGGCCAGGATTATGCGGTCAGAAATTGGCTTATAGGAATGCGAGGTGTTCCGCATGTCCTAAGATATTATGAGGCCCACACCGCTTTCTGTTCTGTCGCCCTTCCCGCTGTGCAGTGCCATGTTGTCGTAAGCTGTAGCACTCTATCCGCTGCCGATACAACGCATGTCGCTTACGCCAAGCATGCTGATGTTATAGGCCGCCATCTGCACTTCGAGTTGTGCTTGTGGGGACACTTCCTTAAGGGCTCTCACGTTCCATTGCCCATTGTCCTGTAAGGATTGTTGTTGTATATCCGAGGCTTGTTTTGGTTACGAAAATCAATTATTTGTCAGGTGGTGTGGCGATCAGCCTGCCGCTACCAGTGCCAATGGTGTTGGTGTCGACTGGCGCCGCCAAGGATATGCGACTCCCCAGAAGTTGTTGATTGGTCGTCTTGAAGATGATTTTTTTTTGGCCACCAAGGATTTGACGATTCCGGATTCTCGTCTTGAAGACGTAGTTGAGTAAAGAGAAGTGAACATTTTTTCCGCCCACAATGGGGTTTGAACCTACGTCCTGGGACGCCAGCCGTAGTATACCTCCACTAGGCTACCGAGTCGACGTACACATTCAGGCAGGCAAATAATTTCACTGGATGTGGGAAGTGACCCAAACGACTGCGTATGCCTTCGTGCGTGAGCCGACGACGATGTTTGATTGTATGCGAGCGTGAAGATGTTTTATTATTGTATGTGATTGTATGCGAGCGTTACGCTCGTTACGTAAAATTTTACCGTACTGTAACTAAAGAAGTTTTACGTCAATAATAGATCTGAAACGCGGAAAGAAAGAAGTCGACATTATGAGCCTTACGCCATCAGTCAAGTGGGAGATGCCATAATGAGCAAAGTGTAGTAGTACGCACCACTTACTAGAATAAATTTTATAGTTCATGTCGTTTGTTGTGTGTGGCGCGGACAAGACGAGAGAACTACAAATGCTGACTTATTGTTTTTGTTATCGTGCCAATTTAGACAAAAAAACCATTCCTATATTTGTACTATTGAAACAGTGCCAAACGGAAACTGGTATTGAAATGATCACAAGACATACACCACTGCAATCATTAAAACTGACTGCAACCGAAACGAATCGATTCGAGTGCAGCAGAAAATAATTAAGGTTGCACTAAAAAGAACCCATTATAATCTTCTTCTTAAAACCGACTTCTCATACGGATATCAACATCGCACTTTATGGTGGAGCTGTATGTGGTCTCATACATGTTGCATGCTTCTAGACCCAAGGAGGATAGTTGAAAAACGGCCGCGGGACAACGGAAACGCTCATTACCAACATTGAAGAGCTGAACATCTGGCAACTCATAGGATTTTTCCAATTATGAGGTCGATGGAGCGGTGGCCATCACCTGTTCCAAGTCCAGTGCAATTTAGCAAAGCTTCTCCTTATTATCACAAGCAATCTCACGCTCTGCCGTTGTGGTGAACGAGTAGCCGCGCCCACTGAAGATCTTCATCAGCTAATCAGTCCAATCACGATCGGCCAAATCCAAACGAAGGATGGCTTGTGGAAGAGCATAGTCTTCTTAGATGGATACAGTGTGCGAGACACCATAGCCAGAATCCAAAACAACACCTGTGGTACGACCAGAGGCGCACAGCGACAGCACAGCTTGGATTTTCTTTTTTATTTTTTTTTAAGTTTTATTTTTTTAGATGAACAATTTCTAGTATTGATACAAAACAGTTGATATCGCATTAATATTACCACATTCATAAGTGTGAAATAGAGAATTAGCCTTAAATCACGTAATGCAATATAGCGGGATTAGCTCAATCCTTGAATATAATAACTGAAGTATAAATCTGTAATATATAAATAAAAATAACCAGCATTATTTCACATTACGCGTAATCGATTTGACAAAATGAAATTGGAAGATACTTACGTAATGTGGGAACCATCTATTGATTTTTAAAATTATAATTAGAAGTTTAGTTATTGTATGATATGGTGGTTAACCGAACGTTCCTTTTTATTGGGACGCTTGCCACGCTTCGGTTTATATGTCACTTCCATAGCCGATACCATTGACGACAAAGTCGACTCCCCCTTTGCGTTTTGCTGATCCTCCAACATTTCTTCATTGGCTTCACGTTGTGCTTCACACTTTTGATAGTTGTCAACACGCACTGCGTTAGACTTCCACTCTTTGGCTTCACGCTGAGCCTCCAAATCTGAATCCCTGACTTCACGCGGCGAGTCCTTTTTATCCGTGCCGACCATCATGCCTTGATGACGTGGACGACCCGCAAAACCGGGCTTGTACATGTTAACATCATCGCCTTTGTGAAATTCTGGAAGATCTTCCTCAAACATTTTTTCTGCAATTCTTAAAATAAAAAGAACAAATAGACACATTAGAATCGTTATAAACCAACTAAGCGATATGAATAGAGAGGAAAAATAAATATGTGAAGGAGAAAGAAAGTGCATTCACGTTTGCAAGCCAAATAAATCGTAACAGAACATTTTTAATATTTTCGGAAAAAAACTTACGGTCTAACAAAAAATGTTCTCTTTAACTTTGAATTTTTAAATATTTTTCAAAGTGACACAATTCTTCTGAAACTTTTTTTTTTTCATAATTAAATTATAACATTTAACGCAGTAAACTGCATAACTCATTTGTCGGATTTAAAAAATAATGACGTGAAAGAAAAAATAAAATAAATTAGACTTATACTAAATTAATTAATTATAGAAGGCTGTATCCTTCTTAGGGGGAGATCATGCGGGTGTAGCCTCTTCAGTCTACGCCTTGTTGAGATACGGGTGAAGGAGGAAGCTAGCGGATTTGGGTGCGACAAAAGTCTGTAGTGATAGCGAAACTTATATCTTATTGAATTATATTTCCTGTATATCAAAACAGGCGAAAGCGAAAAAATGAAAATAAAAAGGAAACTAAAGAACAACGATAACAATATGGCCGACCAGCGAAAAAAAAGCCGGCTTTTCCGAACGGCTTTCTTGAACGACTTTCCTTTCCTTTTCTTGTTTTTTTGGTTGCTGTGCACATCTAATTTTGACTTACCTTTACGTGTACAAAAACAGATATTGAAAACTATTCACTTTCTAATAAAAGTAATTTCACCAAAGCGTAACACAACCAAACACGAGTGACAACAGGAAGCAAGTAAAGTAAGCTTCTGTTCGCGTTAGTGATGAGTGACATTTGAAAAGTGCAGTGTTGTAAGTATTTTCATTGCATTTAAGGTTAACATTTTTTAATTGACGCTATAATTTTTTCCAACAAAAAAAGATCACGCACATTTTCTGTGAGAGTAAGAGAGTGAAGCAAGCTGCTATTCACATTACATGCATTCGAATTGTGAGATGTAATTAGCTGGTGGTCGGTGATGAGTATCGAACTGTCGAAACTCAATCGAGGTATCTATCACCTTAATCGGTCTATAGCTGTCGGCTGTAGCCCGTCTTCAGTCGGAAATCGTCCGTTATCAGCGGTGGCTAACACTGAGGCCAGATTGTGAATCTTGATCTTCGTGATCTTTTTGTGTACGCGTTGATTGACGCTGCGATACACACTTTCAACCAGTTTTCGTGGTCACATACATATTCTCTGCTTCTGCGCCGTGCGCTCGACAATATCGACTCGTCATAATCGCTTTCGGATAAACATTTACCTTGAGCACACATTTTTTCACTGCTGTTATATAGGCGCATATATTCGAAGCGCATCGTCAACAGCGATGTTGACTTGTGCTCTGTTCGAATGTTTGAAACTCCAGAAATATCTTGTCGAGTGCGCACAAATCTGAGTTGCCACCGCTTCGCCAACTATAATGAATTGCACCTTCGCACATGAGTCTGATAAGGAGCGAGATGATTGGTAAAAACTATATTTATCCCCTATTAGAACGACTGCACTTGGAAGTATCATTCGCCGTGTAGTTCTGCACACTAACGAAATGGCATCTGACGTTGGCGGAACGAGAAGCTCTGCCTCAGTCTCATATTTTTGCAAGGTCGTAGGATGAGTACCCGGGCGAACCTTGCATTTCGCAACTATATGCCCTTTGCGAAGGCAACTGAAGTACACATAAGGCGTTCTGTTTGACCAACGTAGAGCTTTTAGAATGTGGTTATGTCAGTTGTGATGGGTATGCACTCAAATTGTGATCGTTTCGCTGGCACTGCTTTTGGCTTCCTTAGGTGGCTATTCGATCTGCCTTCACTCAACTTATGGACGCTTCAGCTATACGAACTGCTCTCTAGAAACTGTAAATGTCTAGTCATAACGTTGAAGCATATATGCTACTTTGAATATCTTATAGTCGCTGTATCTACCAACAACCTTTAGTTGCTTTAGGGGTGATAGTCGATTCTGAGCAGAGAAACTTGGAAATGCTGTTCTATGAAAAAACTCTGTACCTCTGCTTATTGAGACTTTGTAGCATGAATGTACTTTTGCTTTTTGTTTGAATATATAACTCGCATAATTCAGCGTGAGCCGACAATTTAAAACGGTTGGGACTAACTTATAATCTAATGGACCGGTACCGGTAATTATGCTAACCTAAGAGTTAGTGTAGAAAAGTACTGGTCAACAAAAGTTTAGTTTTAGGATAACTACAATTAAAAGAAGTTTTTGCCAAAGACATTTTCTCATTGTTCGTCTTAACACACACTACTTTATGAAGTAGTGATGTTGGCTAACAGAAAGGTAGATCCAGAATAATTTTTAAAAGCTTGTTTAGAGGGATTCGCAGTTTAGAATGGTGAATATGGCCACAGTCAACCCAGGCCTTCGTGCAGTAGAACATAAGGGGTACAAAGATAGATTTAAATTTATTAATTTGTTATGGACGGATAGCTTAGATCTACGGTTGATTAATGAATGAAGTATACGCATAGTTTTATTTATCTTTTCTTGAGTTATACTAACATGTTGCTTGTATGTGAGCCTATCGTCAAGGTAGATTGGATATTTTTCCACATCTCTTTTTTTTTTGCGCTCAGCTGTATCTTTCAACGTCTAAAATAATTAGTAAGTATATATAATGCGTCTTGTAATTCGGAATGAATGTCGTTATAAGCAATGTCCGAGCAGTAAACTGCGGCGTCGTCAACGAATATTGAGGCAACACATTTTTCGAACAGTGGCATATCATGTGTGTAGATGTTGTGTAAGCTTACTAAGGAATGCAGTAACGTCAATAACAACGCTAAAATATCTGTCACATAAGATTTTTCGAATCAGCTTGGTTATTAATTTCTTAATTAGGCCACAGTGCTGTACCGTGTCGACGGCTGCTTGAACATCTAAGCTTATCATAGCAACCGAGCGTTTGCTGGTTAATTACTCTTTGACAAAGTTTGTAAGTTTTTTAGTAGATAAGTGCAACTAAACTTTACCCTAAATCCAAACTGAACCGGTGACAGAATGTTGTTGGCTGTTAAAAACAAATTAAATCGAACATTCAAAATACGCTCAAATATTTTAGAGAAACCGCACAGCAGAATGATTGGACGGTAGTTTAGCGGTGAATTAGGAGGCTTGTCCGGCTTTGGAATTGTCACAATTTTAGCTGCTTTCCAAGAAATTGGAAAATATCCTAGTTTAGTAGGATAAAGGTAGGTAGGCTAAAGTGATTATAGAAAAATTAACAAGATACGCATATATTTGGTCTGGACCAGGTGAGAGCACAAATCACTTCCTTCCTCTCACCGAGAGAAATGCTGGGTACATTTATGTTTACCTCATTAGCCTTTTGTTCCATTGTTATAAAGTTTTGCTGGCGATGAGTTACTGCTGGTTTTTTATTGCTTTCGCAGTTTTCCGAATAGCTTTAGTATTATTTCCCAAATTTGTATTATTAGTATTATTTTTCCAAATTTGATGTTTCTAGTAATGAAAATGTTTAATTTAATAAAGGGGTAAAGGTGATTTTTTTTTATATTCCGCTACCCAATCTGTAGTTGGAATTTTCCTTTCTTGAGTTGTGTCAGAGGTTTTACCGTTGAATTCTGTTAATTGGAGTCAGGTTCCTTCGCTGCTTCGTAACCGACGTTTGTAGGTCCTTTCATGGTCGCCATGTTTAGGCTTCATCCAATCCTAAGCGAAAACCGAATCTTTAATTTGCTAAGTTACTAAAAATAAATACCTTTCAAAGTGTGTATGTTTAATCCATACTACTTTATGAAATTGATCATACGGAAGTGGTACGTAACGCTTTGGCGCAAAATATACTGAACCGATTTTAATAATATTTGTTTTGAATAAACTCATTTGCGCTATAGAAAGCACTGGCCTACTTACATTTTTGATTTTTTAAAGAAAACTATGTTTATTTTGAGGATTAGGTTTTTGCAAAACCACTGCAAGACCAAGCAAAAAAGTTTCGTACGTTCTTTCGTTGATTATACTTTGCTGCTTCTGGAATTTTCTTTTGTTGTTATATTGAGTATGCCCAAGAGTATTTCTCTCTTGATTTTCTTCTTTTTGTATATAATTGATACGATCCAAAAATAAATGTTAGAGAGAAATATTAGCTAGTCTAATTGTGTCCAGCTGATTGCACTGCATAATCATTTCATTCAGACCGAACACCTTTTATAATTTCCGAAACTCTGTGATCGGAGTTGTCTAGTCAAACTCATACACAACCTTATATCGTGAGATTCGATTTAGCTGGACACAGACTACACACATGTTGTTTCAATCTGTTGGTGTTCGAGGCCTCGTTGGTCTGTGGCGTTGTCCACACACCGATCGAATGGTAGTTTATTGTTGTGGCCGACCGTCTTCATACCGATCGAAACAACATGTTGGTACTCTGTGGCCTGCTTTAAGCTCGACTTTGGCATTGATTTGCTTGGGCTTAGTTCGTTTCATTCCAACATTCACCATTATACAGGATAAGTTATACAAATGCTGTGTGTGTATGCGTTTAGTTTGTGTTGACATTTTAGCTTTTTTAACTCCTGCCTTCTCGTTTTCGTCGTCTGCTTATTCAACTCCTTCTTTATCTTTGGTTTGTTGTGTTAGATTCAATTTAATAAATTCGAAATTGAATAGCCAAAGCTCCCGAAGGATCATCTTCATTTTGTAGTTGTCCTGAATAAATGATAAACGACAAATGCTACAAACAAAGGCATTAGCACGTTTTTTATATATTTATATGTTGTTTGTTTATGTGTATGTGTATGTGTATGTGTGTGTGTGTGTGTGTGTGTGTGTGTGTGTGTATGTGTATGGCTTTGCCAGTGTAACGACAACAGCACAGAGGACACACGAGGATTGATAGGATAGACAGAGCACAATGACATACAAGAATATCGCCTGCAGTGAGAGGGCAGAGATGTATAAACTGTAGCTGTAGCTATTCAAGTAAAGCTAAAATAAACGAAACGAAACGAAATGAAACCCAAGCAAAACAGTTATTGAGATACTGATACTGAAGCCAACAAAGCCCGAAGCCAACGATGACAACAAAACTCGAGCGGTGCTAGGCGACTTGACAAGCCGTTGAAGTTTATATTGAAAGATGTTACTAATGCTTGGATTAAGCTTGTATGATGTGTGTATGTGTGCATTTTGTTTGTTGTTTTTTGCAAGTGCAAATGCAACTGACACACAACAATAACAAGAAGAGTAACTGTGAGTAATACAAACCACCTTCAAGCAGCATCTAACCACCTCAGACGCATACCATATACCATCACATCCGAAAGTCCGATCCAAGAACTCTTCAGCGCTTAGACTAAGTTCGATGGTAGTGTCAGTATTGGTTTTTTACATACGAATTTCCTTTGGCTTAGAGAAAGTGAAAGAGTAAGCGAAAAAGAGAGTGAAGTGCATAATTTATAAGGTACAAAGTGCTGTGCTCTGCTTTGCTTCGCTTTGCTTTGCTCTGCTCTGCTCTGCTCTGCTCGGGCTACAGACGCTCTGAAGTGTTGGCCTTTGCCGCCTAGCCTTGCTTTGCTTTTTTGCTATGCGTGTCATGTGCCATGCTGCACTGAGTGTGTTTGCCAAAGTCAAGTAAAGCAAAAAAACGCAAAGCAAAGTGAAACAATGTAAAAGGCACGGCAATGCTAGACAAGACGAAGATCCTACGATTACCTTTAAATTGTTGTAAAATTATGCTGTGTGTTGCCTTTTTTGAATCGCCCTGAAAGCCAGTGTCTCGCTTTGGCTCTATGCATGTACACATATACACGAGTGTTTGCTAAGTGGCATAAGTAAACATATTGCATAACTAAATAGTTCGTTAGTCAGTTATCAAACGACTTAAATCAAACAAAACCGAATGCGCCTCCGATTGCAAATGCTAGGGGCACACAGTTTATGCATCTGACGTATTCCTCCTCAGAAGACAATATGCAGTGACAGGTCAGAGGGATGGATGTTTGCATATTTACATAGATTTCTTGTTGAAGTTGTTGATTTTATTTGTCGTTTATTTCGTTTTATTTTATTTCATTTATTTTTTTCTTTTTCAACGAAATTTCTAAAGTTTCCACTCCTTTCATGCTTCTTCTTCTACTTGTTACGTTGTTGTTGCATTAAATTTTGTCTGAACTGAAAGGAAGTCACATCAAAGAAAGTCGTGTCTTCTCTACTCTTCGCCTACAATTGCATACATGTATATAAAGTGTATTACCGCTATCTGTATCTTTTCTCTTCCTTTGGCTCTCTCGAATCCTTTAGATAATACTGCTTATTTATTGCAACACACGTGTACGAGTATAATCCTTTTTACATTGAAATTCATTATCTTCCACAATGGAAACCCCAATAGAAAGGCTTACAAAAAAAAAAAACAAAAAAAAAACAAAAAAAAAAACAACAACAAGAATCTAAGCAAACAAGAGTTGCAAATGTTATTCGCTCGCCTTCAACACCCAACACCACACATTACTCCAATTCCTGGAGTTGGCTCTTCGACTAAGCCAACTGCATGTGTTGTACACACCTGGCTTTTCCTGCACACAGTTCCATAGCATATTAGTTTTATCATGGAGTCTGCAACATAATGAAGCTACATCTTTAAATTGATCGCATATTTTTTATAAGCCAAATGTACATTTGTTGGCACCGCTTAGATCCTATTATGAGTATCCATTCATATTTTTATATAAAAAATGTTTGTATGGCAAATGCTTATCATTTGCTTTTTGGGTTTTCAAGCCCTAGTCCGTTCAGACAAGAGCTCTTATAATTTCAAGATAATTGGATGATGAGGTAAGCTCTACAGTCCCTAATCAAAAAATGTTTGTTTTTGTTTTATCAATGAAATTCGTACAGCAATAAAAATTCTGCACATTTGTAGATCCCAGGATCACTTGACGCTGTATAAACACACGGCTAAACTTGGTGGTCTTTTTGGTTCTTCAAGTTTCAAGCTCATTGAATCGTAAAGCCCATATGTATATAACCTCATGTCCCAACTTTCAGTTCTTATAACAAAAACCATCTCGTTTGTAACCTGTCGAGCTAAAACTTGCACCTCATTTTTTCTAGTTCCATACACATAATATAATATAAGAATAATACCGAACTCTTCTAAGTCCTCGGATCATCGTTCGATTGCTGCCTCAAAATCCGTGAAGTAAATAACAAATTCGCTCAACTGTAGTGAACATACTCTTATGTTTTTGTGCGGCCAAGCCCCCATCCCCCTTATGAAATATGAACGACAACGCAATTCACCCAAAAAGTATTATTGAAATTTGTGACTACAGTTGTCGCTGATAAACAAAGACAGAATTTTTGACTTATTTCCATAAAATTGAGGCTTTTTAATTAAAGTTTGCCAATGGAATGGGGATTTCGATAAAGTCGGCTTGCAATACAATTACGCCGCACTTTAATAGCAGAATATAAGGTTTTTGAATCTGTGGTGGAGACATTGATCGGCACAACGCAACTCAACTCAACTCAACTGAAATCAACTCTGTGCGACTCAAATCAAATCAAATCATTTCATTTCGTTAGCTCAGCCTTACAAGGATGCTTGTGGTTTGGTTGGCTGCTTTCAGATCTGCTATGTTTGCATATCTTTGGATATTTTTTGTTGTATTTTCTTTTGTTGTGAGATTGTAGTTTAGTTGTCGTGCTTTGTGTCTCACATGGGGCAACAAATTATTTTATGCATTGTATTTTATATAGTTGTGTAGACGGCTTGTTTGATTCCTTGCCTGCCCATGAGGGCGTATGAGTGATACTCTCTCCTGCTTATTCTTCTTTCGGTTGCACTACACCTCCACTGCAATATATGAAAACCGCACGATGCTTTTGTAACGAGTGCAAACAAAACTTTATTAAAGAAATTCTTGTTGTTGCTGTTGTTGATAGTTTGTTGTTGTTCTTCTTCTTGTAACTGATGCGCATGCACAGGCAACCTAAAACACAAGATGGGCGCTGATGTAATTTGGCTTGCTCGTTCGCTCGTCCTAATTTTTTGTACAGTTTTTTGGCTGTTTTTTTCCTACGCAAAAAAAAAAATTGTAAAATAAAACACACACACAATTCAAGTACCACACAAAGAAAGTTCTGAGACTTCCACGTATGACAGCAGCTGTTGTGCTCTTCACCATCTTCGCCCAATCTTCTCCACGGCTGACTTCATTCATCACTTCAGCGTTGCGCTGTTCTTTCCGGTTTTCCCTCTTTTTATTGTTGTTGTTGTTGTGCTCGCATTGAAATCAATGAATCGTTTTTTTCGGAAATATGTACTTATGTGCATGTCGATGGATTCCATAGTGTACATCTGAATATTTGATGCGTTCGCGCGATAAGCGCCGAAAATTGGGTTTTCGACGCCATTGTGTAACGGCTCGACTCTACTCGACTCGACTCGGCTAAGCTCAGAGCGGGTTGAGTGTATATTGAATGTATTATGTATTAAAAGTTTTTGTCATTGCCACTAAGACCCAATTGCGGAGTTCAATTGTCAAGCTCTGTATTGAGTTTCTTGTTGTTGTCATTTCTGTACGTTTTTTCTACGTTGTTCCCTTTCTTGTAATTGTTGTTGTTGTATTATGCAAAGCATCCTCAACGGCAGTTATGCTGATCGTCAAACACCGGCAACGGCAAACCCATTCGTATCCGCTTTTTTCTTCGCTACAACAACGAGCATATCAGGTGCTTGAAATCGGTAATGAGCCTATTGACGAACAAATGAACAAAGGACTCGCTGACAATGAATTCGTGAAAATGTTTTGGCGGCCCGCGGTTACGCCAAGGGCTGTGATTTAGCGCACATTTGTTTGCTCATATTCAGAATTAGGCTTTGACGTCTTTCAATTTTAACATTTTTATACAATGGACGCTTCATTGAGTTTGTAACACATTGAAGGAGACAAAGGGCATTCCATATATGTATATCTTTCCTCCCATATATATGTACGCCATCTGTATGTAAACAAGCAAGTCCCTTGGTTTTTGAGCTAGAAAGTGCCATGTCTTTCCATACTCTGCAGATTTGTCGTGGCCATCCTGATACGAACTCTAGATTACGATCTATACAATACGTAAAAGTCATCATGAAATTTGGACAGATTGGATGGAGATTGGAATTGCTTCTTCTACCTGAGGAATTTTTTTTCTTTATCAAATATCATCTTACTAGGTATCCCAAACCAGGCCTGAAATTAAAATTGCTTGCTGTGCCAATAATTTAGTTCGGCACTGTAGCTGACGATGTGCCGGACTGGTGTCCGGCTAGTAGACATTATAACATACCACCATACACGAGCAAAGCCATGGCAAGTTAACATCATACACGAGCTGCAGCGTAGATAAGAATGCGACTACATCGTAGAAAGCTGGCGTCAGCCCATCAGGGCTAGGCTGTGTAAAGTTCGAATTTTAAGCAATTAAAGTTAGTCTCATTTCGGAACTTATAAAAATACAACGTACTGCTCGCAAAACAGACGTTCCAAAATTCAAATCATAAGAAATAAAGTAATATTTGTTTAATTTACATATTTACACATAGTTCACAATGCATGTACAAAGTGTCACAAACGTCCAGCGCGCAATTTGTGTGACATGGCAATTGCGATGCCTCCTTTCTTCAATACAGCACTGCGTTCTTAGCTTAATGGATATGCCGTATGTTACGCCCAAGAATGAAACACATGCGGCACATGAATATTTAGACGCGATAAACGATCTCCAACACTGCAACTGCAACACTCTGCGACTTCCAAAATTGTGGCGAAAACAACCACAAAAATTTTGACGAATTGTATTATCACTTTACTGCCAATTTCCAGTCAGAGAAGTCCGCCTCTAATTATCTTAATGTTTATTCGCCTATTTAAATAGGAATTCTGTATGTTATACTGAATAACGGCGCACATGCGGCACATTAATATTTTGGTACGAAAAGCGATCTGCAACTCTGTAATCAGCATTCCAGCTTATGCTTCTGTCAGTGTTCTTCTTCCTGGAATGTGCGTTTATAAAGAATTAAACTTTTAAAGTATACCGATATGCCACGAGAACAAAAATAACAATGTGGACGTCAGAAATGTGTACTATCACTAAGCACACCGAAGTAGGTAAGAACCTAGTGTATGCACATTTTGCTCATCAAATTGTTGTTTATGTACCAAAGTTCCTGCTACCAACGGGGCTCCCACGCAACACAATCACGTTTACTCACTTCTACTCTCATCTTCACCATATAAAGCATGGAACTAAAGTTTAACTGCGCACTTTAAATTTGGAGTTTAAAGAAACGTAAACATTTCATCAAAATTGTAAGTATGCAGTTGCATTTAATAAAAGACTAAAGAAAACAAAAGACTTAATCGCAAACCTAACGGTAAATCTCATAAGAAAAGTGAACTTGGCAAACGTTTAAATACACATGGAAAAATTATGTGTAAACAAAATGTATTAAATTTGCAACAAAATATAGCACTACATATTTTGTTGGAACGCCGTGACTTATTATGACTGCTTGCAACCGACTTGGCATGGATAGCAGTAAATTCTGCGTTTCAGACGTCGTTATTTCTGACCAGGTTTAGTTGAGGGCCTCTTTCAACGAGTCTGCTGGTAAATAATGTTTTTTCCCCAATTTCCGTTCCATTAACTGCCAAACACGCCCAAAAGGGTTTAGTTCTGGTGATCGACGAGGACTATATATCCTTGGAGTATAAAAAAGCAGCCACTGGTTTACCGAAAGTACGGTAGCTTGGGATTGTTGCCGTATTGGAAGATGCAATGAGGTGCAAACCCAAGCTCTTCAGAGAAAGCCATAGATCTTGTTGCAATATGCTCCTGTAAAGATGTTTATCCATTATACCGTAAATAAAGGCTAAATTCGCAACTCCAGCTGCTACAATTGCTGCCCAAACCCTTATACTACGAGCACCGTTGGGGCAAATTTGCTTTTTGAAGAATTTTGAGTTCCCGCAAGGCTTTTGCGAGACCAGCACTTCCAAAGAAATTGAATTTTCCATTCATCGGTGGAAAGAAACGTTTTCCAAGGTTCCACGCCTACATTTTTCACTTATTAGAGGCTTCTTTCGTGGAATGGCGTGGCGTTTCCAATGGTTAGCAGAGGTTTATGGGTACGTGCGTAAGCCTACTATGTGTACTGAAATATGTCGGGGATTTATCACTTAATAGCACAAGGTTTGAGTTATCTATGAATTAGTATGTTATCTTTCTTATTACTGCGTGATGAACTCCAATTAGGGTGCCAATTGTTAAAGTCTCCGGTAATAATGCATTGAGAGTTTTGTATTTTTAATACATTTACTAGATTTTTATAGGAGAATGGTTTGATGGTGTAATGTAAGTTGAGATAATTTTAGCGAGTCTATTTCCATTGCTAGTGCCTCCATCTCGGTGTTTATGTTAATTGGGGTGTATTGTATTGATTTGTGCACGAGTAGTGCAACTCCTCCAGATCTGTTTGGTGCTTTATTAGTTATGATGGTGTAGTTTATGGGTACAGGTATGTGGTTAGTATTATACAAGTGCGTCTCTTGCAATGAGATTATGTGGGGTGACTGACGGCTCTTTAATAAGTATTAAAAGTTAAATGTAGTTGTTTCGATATCCTTTTATGTTCCATTAAATCGATTACTTATTAGACATTTTTGTGCTGAAAATAATAATATTGTGTATAGTAAGTAATAGAGATAAAAAGCAATGTGTGATTTCTACAGTGAACTTTTTGTGTTCGACTAACGTGGGCGTTATCAGGAATACGCTCGCCCGGAATAAGTTGTTTTTGTTTTTTTTTTTTTTTTGGTTTATTAAGTGTTGCTCATTATTCCTAAATCAGAAACTGAACAGTTATTTTGTTTCTTTTGTTTATAGTTTGTTTTTTTTCCTTGTTTTTAGCATTATTTTTAAGTTTGTTGACCTTACGCATTGGGGTGTTACTGGGTAGAATGGCAGTTTTTATATTTTACTCGTACTAGTTAAATTATTGCTGAAGTTATTTGCAATAGAAGCTGATGTTGAAGGGTCAGTGTCGGTGAATTGGTCAATATCGGAGTACGATACCATATCAGGAGTACGTTTGACGTCATCAGATTTTGGTGTGCGGTTCGCTGAGATGAATGTTGTATTGAATTGTTTTGTGGTTGCGTTGGATGATGATGGTTGTTGTGCTACAATATCTGCAAAAGTCTGGTGCTCGTGTTGTTGTTTTGAGTTGTAGATCGAGTATGCAGTTTTGTGTCCACTTTTTGTAGCACTTATTGCTATGATTTCTTGCTCTTTAATGAAGATTGCACATTTTTTTGTCAATAAATGAATGTTTTTTGTCGGCGTACTTTTTGGTGGTACAATGTGTGCAAGATGTCAATTCATTTATTTCAGTGTGTTGGTCTTGACCGCAAGCGATGCAGGTTTTTTGCTTTTGACACTTTCTTGGTGTGTCCAAATTTGAGACAGTTATTGCAGCGCATGGGAAGTGGTATGTATGGCCTGACTGGTCTTCTCATACCCAATATTATATATGCTCAGGGAGAGTAAGTGAGGCAAATGTTACTATTATCAGGCCTGTCTCAATGTGTTGTTCTTCACTCCTGTTCTTGATTTTTCTGATTTCACAAACAGCTAGTACTTTTAGCTCATTAAGTAATTCCTCTTCATTAATCGTTCTAAGTTGATTCGAATAAATTTTTTTGAAACGTTCGCTAGGTTATCGTTTTTGTTATTCTTGCGTATCATGATGGGGTATTTAGGGCCGGGGATTCCTATGTTCGGCTTGGTATATGTAATACCGATTCGGTTTATTTTCTTTTTTCGTTAATATTTAATTTTTCTGTTATTATAGGAACAACTTAAATTAACTGTATATACATAAATTAACAAAACAACTTAAATTAGTAAGTGGGGATATGATTTAATAATAATATTAAAAGGATCATTTAGGGAGGTCAACAGGGTGCGATATTCTCAGCCCAACTCGTCCCATTCTGCGTCGTTTTAGAAGGCACCTTGCTAGTTTATTTGGATGAATTCTTTAACCTCGCCGTATAATTATTGGCCTGACGATTAATCACATCGCCAATTTTCGGTATTTTTAAGCCTTTCTCAAGGTCCGCGTTCGCATGAACCACGGGGCACCAGTAAGCATACGCAATGTCGTGGCCTGCAGTACTCTGAGCTTCGTGATATTTGATTTCGCTGCTATGCCATACAGCTGCAAACCGTATCGCCGAGCAGGAGCAATTATTGCTTTGTAAATGTGCACCTTATTATATTTCTCAAAGACAATTTATTCCTGCTATTTAAAAGCCAACGCATTTTCCCAATCCCAATTTGAACGTTAGCCGCCTATTCAAATACACACCCAGGTATTTGTAACCTGAATAGTATTCCAACCGATCCAGTGTATCGGGCGGTTGATCCATTGTAGGGGATTTGATTAATTTTTTAGCTTGAGCAAATCTCTTATGGTTTACCGTTTTACACTGATTGAACAATGCGGTGCCAAATCATAAAATTTTTTTCTTTACTTGTAAAAAAAATTTTGCTTTGCGTTTTGGTAAAGTTCATATAAAAATTATGTTATTATTTTATTATTTATTGGTTTTCTAAGCTGTTCTTTTATTAGTGATTCTAAACTGTGATTTGGTTACAGTTGCAAATCACATTTAAATGAACTGAATTTAAACTGTGCTCCAATCACAGTTTAGAATCACTGGAATTTTCAAAGAGCAGTCTTAGTTTTTACTGTGATTGTGAAATCACTGTTTAGCTCATCAGTAGCCGCGGGTACCAGCTAGTATAATATAAAATGCGCATAGGTTTATATAGGGACTATAGGGCTTATTGGTTTTTGGAATTTCAGAGCTTATACCTGTTGTCCCACAATAAGTTCTATTGAAATTTTAGCTGAAGTCATCAAAAATAAAAGTTATTTATGTAATACGTTTGTCATATGTGTGTCTTTCTGAGGGCTATAGATGCAGTAATACAATTTAATAATACAAGAAACAATAGAAGTTTTTCGCAAAAAAAACTTCAATTCTAGTGACAGAATACGACAAATGTACCGAATGTAGTGAAAAATTTTAGCTCTCCAGCTAAAAAATTGTGAATATGTGGATCGGCAGACGGGTTCCCCACTAGGTCAAGTTTAGTTTATACTTTGTTGAGTCTCTCATGTCTAGAGCATCGTGTTAGAAAACTTCATGGGAAATTTATAAGCCGATTTTATAAGGACATTTGTGAAAGAGCCTATGAAACCTTCAATTAAAACGAAAATTGTCGAATACTTGTAACTTTTTTCGGCTTGAAAGACGCTCCAGGCAGCGTGCTAGCTTGCCTGGCTGGTTAGCTGACTGCCTGGTAAGCCGCAGCAATTCGTAATGCCAATGGGAGAAAGCATGTCGTAGGCATTGCCAACTCTAATGAAATGATTCATTTCCGCTTCCGATTTCTATGTATTCACACTTGCTGCTACTTCTGCTACTATTCTATTTTTTTGCTGGTGTTCCTTTTATTTTATTTTTTTCTTTGCCACTTCATCTGACACTTTGTTTCCGCTTTATTTGCGCAGTCCTTTCGATTCATTTCGTTTGTCGCCACCATTTCTAACCACAACACGTCGCGTCTTCCAACGCGTTGCCGTTCTTCTTACCACGTTGATAAATTTGTGTAAATTCGTTTTAGCCAATTTCTTGCTACACACACATACACACACACACCGAGTCACACGGACACAGCCACCTACACACCGTGAGTTGCTTTCAGTAGTAACTTTTGTTCGACTGTGACAACCGACATTGCCGGCATTGCTAATGTCCTTTGGGAAACACCTTCATAGTGTCGCGCGCACACACACGTTCACATGCCGTGCCTATGCTCACTTTACCCCACCACCACAACTGGTATTTCATATAAAGATAAACGATCAGTGATAAATTTCTAGATAATTTCACAGCTTGTTCTCCGTTTCCGATTTTCTGCGCCACTTTTTTGGTTGTTGCCTTTTTTATTTTATATTTTTTTTTTTACGAGTGTATTGTGGCTCTGATTCCTTTTGCCTTGCCGCATGGCTATGGCCGCATGGTTGCCTTGAAAATTTACAACCACAACACAACACCGCCCAGCCACCGACTTACACACACACACAGAGACACACGCTCCATGTGCAGCGGCAGAGAGTGGTTACAAGGAGTAGTGTTTTGGTCTCTTGCGGCTTTGTGAAATCGATTTCATACAATTTTTCACATGACCAAGTGGCCAACGAAGCAACGCGCAAGGCCCTTTGTTTTTTATAGCGATACAGTAATCCAGGGCAGCCAACGGGCGCAGTACCTGCCGAGTCACCTGCTACAAAAGCGCCGAAACGCGAGCGGCTGTACATAAAACAGACCCCCAACCCAGGCATTGCACGGCTGCATATCCTTGCATCCATTCTACTCGCGCTTGCGTAAAATGTTATATAAACAATTTCGTTTTTAATGCCTTCAACCTTCTTCTCATTGTGCTACTTCGTAGTGGCGCCACACAATTCGCATTGCAAGTGGGCGTAGCTCAGACTCGCAGCTCAGCACCAAAGAAGCGTTGATTGTTTTTTGCCAAAGTTGCAGCAAGGCAAATGAAAAATGTACCTGTTACAAAAGCTGCAAGCGAAGTTGTCATAAGCAGAAGTCCACTAGCGGTCCTCGGCGCTATCGACCAACAGCCGTCTGCAATTTTTATGCATTTTACCGTGGGGCTTGGTCAAGCCAAATGGCTGCTAATGTACTCGTACGTTGTATGTAGATAGTTTGGTCATACGGTTGTCATTTGGCTGCCAATGTTTAGTTGCGCTCGCTTCTTTGTCCACAAGCTTGTCTGACAGGAAGCAAAAATCATTGCTGCAACGGCTTTTTAGCTGTTCAATACGCTGCAGTGCAACAAAGCCCCTCGTTTCTGTCGAATTCACTAGTTCACGTCGAGCCCTCTCCTGGGACAGTGCTTACTATGTTAATTTATTTATAGACAACATTTTAAATTTGTTTACTACGCCATTTTATACAATTTCCGCCGCAGACGACAAATTGAAGCCGTTTGGTAGCAGCATTCTTATAGTTCGCCGTGGTGTGGGAGGGGCTGGCGCTGACTGTGCGGATTGAGATTCGGATTGCGAATTGGTAGATGTATGCATGTTGGTAGGTATTGTATGTTGTGCTTGTTTTTGTTATACTGTTGTTGTTGTTGTTGTTGTTGTTTACAACTTTTCGAACGGTCGCTTAATTCGATTTGGCCACACAAACAATCATTTTGCTGCTTGCCCATGCATCCGCCCATGCAACTGGGTCATACCGAACATGCGGAGTTCAACGTGTTGGAATATTTTTTCCTTTTTTTTTCTTCTCTCATTCGCGGTGCACTGGTCGAGGTCATCCTGTGCACGTTTCGCTCGCTTATAGCTACAAAGTGCAAAACTCTTACCGTCGAAAAATGTTAAAAATGTTAACAAATGCGCTGGCGTGGTGATGAGGATATGGAGGGGTTTGCAGTTGGCAATATGGATGTGAATTACCTTAATTTTTAATGTTGGCCTGCACTTTGCAAGCCATATTTGGCTTACAAGTAACACCTTGACGAACGACGGTTTGCGGCGACTGGTACACGGGTCGGGTGCTGTTAGTATTGCCGTGTATTGTCATTTAATGTAGCTGACATCGAAACCAAACTAAACGAAATAAAACAAAATGACTCGAAAACTGACCAGTGCAGCCGCATGTTGCAACTCATTTTCGATGTAGCCCTGGCATTAAAATTTAGTGGAAACCATTAAAATCGTGCTACGCGCAACACGGCCGAGGAGAATGAAAACCCAAAAGGAAAAACCGCAGCACCAAAAAAATATAGAAAAGGAAAAGGATAAAGAAAAAAATAAGAAAAACAACAGCCTTGCAGTGCGCCCATTCAGTTTTGGTTAATGCTGCCGCTCGGCTGGCCAACATCATCACTCAGAGTAGCAGCCAAATAGAAGCGCGTTACTCAACTCAGCTGGGGCCAGCCACATTTCATTCACTCAGTCACCGAACCAGCCGAACATCAGCCAGCCATTCAGTATGTCAGTCACTCATTGCATTGCCTTGGCTTTCCTTGGCTTGCCTGGCCTGACCAATAGTAAGTGAACGAATGCAACTTGAATGGTAACTAGCAAACTGGCACTGCTGCTGGCCGACTTCCATGTAACCAACCAGTCAGCCAACCAACCGACCATTCATTCATTCATTCTTCCTTCCTTCCTTCCTTCCTGCCGCTTGCATGAAATACTTGCCATCAACGCAACCATTTTTGGCATGCGCTGCAAATTGAAATCCATCTCAGGTTGCCGCTGTTGTTGCTGCTTCGTGGCAAAAATAATCTGAAAATGTTGCAACAAATGACTGACAGACAGACAGAGAGACCAGCTCGACTGACTGACAGCAGCTGTTGCCGACATCACATTGGTGACCGCGCCACACAGCAGATACCGTCGGACCCTCACCCATTGACGCTACTACTTCAGTAATAAGAAAGAAAGAAAACGAAATAATAATTTACAAGCTGGACGAAAGAGCCTTGCAGAAACAGACACTTAAGCAAGAAAGCGAAACACACACAAGCAACTTCAAGACGACAGCGTTGTGCGTGGAGTCAGTTAAGCAAATGTCGTGCAAAATTTGCGCACCGCTGCTGCAGCCTCTGGAGGCACGCGCCTTCGTCCGGCATCTTAAATATACTACGTTTTGTGCCATGCGTTCTTTTCACCAACTGCGCGTGTTGTTCCTTGTTCTTGTTTTGTGGTTGCTTCTTCTTCTGCTTCTGCTTGTTCTTCTTTTATTTTTACATATTACAACTTAAGCTGCCCTAATGGTCCACAAAATTTCGGAATATTAAAAATTTTTATGACAAAAAAATTTTCGTTGAATGAATTTCGCAACCACTCGTTGAGCGCCATAAGTCGTGTCGTCGTCTACGCTGCAAAAGGAAAAGGCTACGTTCAAGGAATTGAAGGATACTTAGAGTGTTTGCCGTGCTTCGTGCTAGTTGGTGTTGGGTTTGTCTTTGTACTGTGTCCTGTGTCCTGTGTCCTGCAGACTTATCTCCTCTTTTACGCAGCATTTGAACAGCCATGCCTGTTAGCCTTGGCATCCACATGTAAGTGTAAGTGTGTGTCGCTTCCGTTGGATTTGAGTTGAGTTGAATTGTGTTGAGCTGAATTCAGTTCAGTTCAGTTACGTTAACGCAAGTTGCTTTGGAGAACCCAAAGCAATAAATAAGGAATATTTCTTAAGTGCGCTTCCCTTTATGAGACATGCTGTCTCCTGCCGCCTTAACTGCAACCACAATCTCAACTCGCAGCCCATACTCGTAAGCTCAACATACTGCTTTTTTGCATCCTCCTCTTCGCTTTCATCGGCAAGGTTTTCTTCATATTAGCATTCCTTCTTCGGTTGGGTAAAGCAGGTTTACAAATTTTCGCTATAAAAATGTATGCAAATTAAAACTGTTCGACAAACAGAGAATTTTTATGCATCTCTGTTCGATTAGTTGTTTCTTTTATGCTCGGCACGCAGTGTGTGCTTTTATGATTTTTCTTGGCCTTCGGCGCAACTTAGCGAAATCCATGCTTACTAATTCCATTGAAGTATGGTAGAAGAAGACTGATGTCAGAGTGAAACTTGTCGGCATGAAGGAAAGACACGAAGTGTGGCGTAGAACGATTTTGAACACGCTTCAACGTCTCGAAAATACGCATCAGTGTGACACCCCGTGTGAATTCCCATAAGAACGTGCAGAGGTTCGTCGCTTGAACCTCAGCCCGAAGTACAAGTTTCACACTGACATCAGCCTAACTGTTACTCAGCCTGTGATTGTATATTTAGGGTTGAGGGAGTCTTTAATCTTAGAATATTTCATTAATTATTATAGGCCATCTTTTGGTCGACCTATGCAAGTACTGTTTTTTCACTAAAGGCTGTGAAACGATTAAAATACTGGATCAGTATTGGCTGTATGGTCAGCAATATTAAGCAACAGTTTATCGACAGCTTTTCCCAAAAGTTAAGAAACGCGGACAGAGTAAACGTTGCTTTACTACAAGAAGTTCTTAAATTATCTCCAAGTAAAGGACTCGCTAATTTGACTGCTCTCACTTCTAACTCGGGCTTTAGAATGTAGGAACCCAAAACGCAGCTAAAATTTTGGATCGAATCTAATTTGCAGAAATAAAAAAACTGTTCAGTTTATCAAACGACTTTTAGTCTACAGGCATTTACAGAATCGTATTTTATTCCGATTTGGGATCAATTATCTTGAGCTATAGAGTCACTAACACGCGTCACTAAATTGTAAGCTTTTTTTGGACCTATAAAAATAAAATTATTTCACTCATCCTTAAGAACATTTGTTTTAGGAGAACAAGCACGTTTCTTCGAACAACTCCGCTTTTTGGAACTGATATAAAGAAGTAGTTTCATCAGTTTTGGTAGTTGTCGACTGACTTAGTCATCATATAGATGTTAAGCAATTTCAGATACCAATGATAATGATATAGCAGTGGCAATCGGATGAGGATGGCGCTGTTCTTTTCTCCATTCAAATGTTATGATCTGTTAAATTACACTCATATCTAATCAGCGAATTTAAACGAGCTTACAGCCTACGCTTGTTTCTGCACATTCTGTTTTTATATATTGATTCTGTGTAGGATTTAGAATTTAATTACTGAAGTTGAAATTGACATTTTCGACTGAAGCAAGTGGGCACTAATACCGGTTGCATTAGAAGGCAGCCGATTGCATTAGAAGGTTGCCTCTAAGAACAAAAGAATGAAGTTCGTGGGTAGCGGTTTAAAAATTTTTAAGGAGTAAAACCAGTTAAATAAGCAGAAAAGGAAAGGAGCAGAGGCCGAGCAAGTAATAACAATGAAAAACTGCTTTAAATCTGATTTTAATCCATTAAACAAAAATTTTGTGTAATAATTTTGTTATGCTTTCATAACCGCAACACAAACAACCTCTGCGATCCCTGACACGGAATGTACTCTTAACGAAAAAAAAAAAGAAAAAAAATATATATATAACTCTTGTTTACAAAGTAACCAACGGCTGTAAATGTTTCAGGTGCCGGCACAGTAGACGAATAGAGGACTTTGTTCCCTTTTTTTTTTCTTATTTCCTCCTTTGTCACTTTAGGATGTTTTGGCGACCTCTAATTCAGTAATTAACAAAATTTATTTTGTACACTTGCCGTCACGATTCACAGCAACATCATCATCGTCATCATTATTGCTTGTACTTTTGTTTCTGCTCAGCACATTTGTCGTTGTCGTTATCCCGATGTCAGCAGCAAAGTACTCTCGTTGACACCGTCCAAACGTGCGACTTAAAAGCGATTTGCTGTAAAGAGTCTAATGTAGTTTCATGCGAAGCCTGAACTTGACTAAATCCTTTGTCTGACGCTCAACACTCAAAACATGCCCAAACCACGTCCAAACACACCCAAACCATAGAGTAGAGTATACAATAACCTTGCAATGAGCCACTCGAGTGTTTCTTCTGGTGTTACAAGCCAAATTCCGTGGGCCACTACAATATTTTCTTGAATTACTTCCCCATTCTTTTTTCTCTAATTTTGTTGCATCCTAAATTTCTTTTTTACCGTTACTACTTTTTAGTATATTCCTTATGCTACTTTATGCGTGCTTGTGTGTGTTTACATGTTTCGTCCATGTTCGCCTTCTTCTTCTACACGCGTTTTACTCATCGAGCCCAATTTCAGTCATAGTCTCAGAGCCAGGAGCGGTCTGAATCTCTATGAAAGTCATTGCTTTTGCCCATTACATTTCCTGTTTCGTTTCGTTTCATTTTTGTTTTAATAAATTAAAATGTCAACTTGATAAATGTAGGTTCCATACGCGTTTTGCTCGCTCTTGCACAATTTTTCTAGTTTTTCATATATATATATATATATATATATTATATATATTTATTCGTTTCGCCTTCCGCTGGCGTCATAGCCGCAGACGACAATAGCTCGGCTGGACTTCCTTCCGGTTTCGAAGGCACGCCAAGCCATGTGTTACGATGTCGTGCCTTCATTTTTTTAAATATTTGAATTTTTTATTTATATTTATTTTCTTAGTTGAATTTTGGTAATTTTATTTTATTTCTATTTATTTGTTTTTTGTCTTTTAATAATTTAGTCGCTTGTATTTCATTAATGTGCAAATGCCTTCCACTCCTAAAAAGGCACCCATGTTTGCCTGCCTTTGCCCGCAGCACGCGTCCAAACCAAACGTTGTCCGTGCTTTTGGCTGACTCGTCGGCATGGAAGCCGGGAGCGGCTATTCGCAGAACATGAACGACAAATCAGCCAGTCAAGCGTTACATTGTTGCTGTTGCCACTATATCACATGCGTGATTATGACTTAATTCTATTTATTTATTTATTTATTTTATTGTCATCATTGCTTGGTGCGGCCAGGCGATGTCCTTTCAGCCTTCAAAAATGAGTTTATTTTATTTCGCTTTGGTTTTTGCTTTGTTTGTGGCTTGGTTTGCCGACATATGTTTTTCTTTGAGCTTAGCTTTCATGCACCTTCCTAGCAATTTTTATTATGCGCAAGTTTTCATGTTGTGGCAGAGTGCGTCGCAGTGAAGGACGAATCAATTTCGTTTAGCTGAAAATTTGCCGGTCAATTCATTTATCAAAGGATATGTGTGGGTGACTTGAATTGGGCAAATACAACAAAATGAAATTTGCAGCACAAAAGAAATTGAAAGGATACAGTGGAAAACACCGTGGAAGTGGAAGTGCTGTAACTGAAAATTTTCAAATTTTGCAAAAAAAAAAAAAATAGTTCTTTTTTGGGTAAGAGTTTGAAGAGCTCAACCAACGAACCAAATAAAGAGCTAAGGATTTTTACGGAATTTTTAATTTAGCATTACAACTCACACACACACATGAACATATGGCATTTTTACTTATTTTTATTTGCCAGCCAAATGCCAAAGGGACTGCTGCCCATATATACTCGTACCAGCACCCACCGCTACTTCTGCTCAAACTTAAAAAACTTCAACGACGAACGACTTTGAGTAGCAAATAATTGTAAAGAAAATTTCGTCTGACAAAGCAAATACCCTAAAGATTACCACAGGGCAAAGTCGTCATTCTCGGTCGCAGTCTCAGTGTCAGTGTCAGGCTCTGACTGCGACCGAGACGCTGTTGTGCTCTATGCACGGCGAAGGCTTAGTAGTGAGTCAGTCGGTTAACTAACTATGTGTATCTCTCTCTCTCTGTGTGTGTGTGTGTGTATGTGTGTGTGTGTGTGGGGGGGTAATGTCGCATGGCGTTTTCGTTATTGTATTAGACACACACACACACACGAACCACTTCCAACACAAAATGACTGCATCTGCGTCATGTACTCGTACAATAAAAGGACCTGAATCGACGCTGAAGTGAGCACAAGCCAAAGACGACTGCACTCCTGTCGAGCTTTGCTTTGCGCTGCGCTTTATACTGCACTTTGCTCGAGTGTGCAATGAAAACGCTTTATTCCTTTGGGAACATTTCATTGAAGTCGGAAGTTGACAGAGTCAACGTCATCGTCGCAGTCATTGCTGCTGCACTGTCGCTAAAACCAGTGGCGGATAAACTTTTGTAAAGCTCTACGCCATTTTCCGTCTGTCTTCTAGTACTTGGATAAAAAAAAAAATATATATATATATATGTATACATATAGAATATAGAAAGAATATAGAAATATGTTTTAAATAAAAACTAAAAGACGCACACCCAAGAAAGAAAAAGAAGAAGTCGAGGAAAAATGCCCCGTGCACTCGATCTGACATTTTGCAGGAGAATGCGATTCAACTCGTCTGAACTCGACTGGAGAGCGTCTTTGAAATATTTAAGGCGCACGAGTATGTTCGACTCCAATTACAACAGCACACTTTGCGAAACAAGCGTAATTCTTCACTGCTGCGCTGTGCTGTAGCCGCAAATTTTGTACCAACTCTATCTCTATATATATATATATCTATATATCTGTGTATATACGTATGCAAAAAGAGTTGAACTTGCAGTTTAAATTAAATTAAATCGTTGAGAAACTTTGTCGAGTGCTTCAGTTAAGCGACACTCAGCGTCGACGACGGCGAAGGCTACGACGACTGTGACGACGTCGCTGAAATAGACGCAGCAGCAAAGCTCGGTCGCTTCACTTCGCGTACTTCCTACGTTGAACTGAGCTAAGCTGAACTAAACTGAACTGAACTAAGCTGTGCTGAGCTGAGGTGAGCTGAATTGAATTGAGAGTTGAGCCAAGTAGAGTTGGCTCTGTTTCTGTTACTCTGACTGTGTGTATGACTGTGTCTCGCTTGGGGTTTGAATTTGTATTGGGTTTCGGTTTAGGGTTTGGGTTAAGTTGAGCTAAGCTAAGCTAAGTGGGATTGTACGGGCGTTCTGCTGCTCCACCTGTTCCTGCTGGTGCTGCGATCGTTTGGGGAAAAGTTTTTTCTGCTATTGTTGCCACTTTCAAAGTAATCGTTTTGTTGTCTCAATTGTTGTTGTACTCGATGCTGTTGCTGGTGCTGATGTTCTTGTTGTTGTTGGCAGTGTTGAGTTATAGTTGCAAGTTGCAACTATTATTATTACCCAGCACATCTTGTTCGGCGTCTCTGAAGTATGCTCGAATGACGCCTGAGCACACAAAAGCGCAAAGCAAGCCTGACTTCGCCAACAAACTTCCATCCGTCCAATGACGCCTCCTCTCTCAGCGACCGTTGTTGTAGGCGTCGTCAAAACTTGTTAACAACAACAACACAAACGAAAAGTTGCAAGTGCAATAACAATAGCAACAACAAAGGCATTGATAACTTTAAGAAAATAATGCAATAATAGTGATAATAATAACGAAAGGCGAGAAAGCTTGCACTTAGGCCAAGCCAAGCCAAGCCGAGCCAAGTCGCCGTGTTGAATTGGCCAGCGCAGCGAAGGAAGCACAAAAACCCCTACAGCGGATGTTGTAGCAGTCGGCGACAATACGCAGCGATACAAGCAACAACAAAAAGAGGAAAAACTTCAAGGACAAAGCTTGCAGCGCCAGTTTTATGCACTCGATTACATCGAAACGACCAGCTTCAGCGGCTCCCAACGAGTTGCTTGTCATAGAAACTTTCTATAGCATTAATTCGGGCGCACCATGAATGCTACTCAGCTACTCATTTAGCATGGTAAAAAGGTTAACGTCAGTTAAACTTGGACCAGCTGAACGCAAACCAGCGGTGCTGAATTGATGTCGCTTACAACAGCGCATTTTCGCACTACACACACAATAGGAAACCGCTCAAGACAGCACAACACCAAGCACACCACAAAGAAAAAGTAAAACAAAATGCACACGCAATGGGAACGAACTATGAGTGCTTTGGTTAGCTAAAGCGAGAAGCGGAAGTAGACAGCGTAGTCGAACCTGTTATTTTGGTTTCCAGTAAGCTTCTGCCGAAATTCCCGTTCGATTGGTGGTTGGCCTACGAAACGGATGGAATGACAGCACACCAACACATCATAAAATAAGCTGAGCATCCTATTTTGAACAACTTCGATGATGACAGCAATGCGCTTTGCTACTTCGAAGTTGCAATTGTAGTTTGGGCGTTCCGAGAGAAGTTTGAGGTAGTTGAAGTAGTAGTTGAAATTGAAGTTGAAGTTGGCACAACAAAGCAACACCAACGGAAGCTGAACTTTTGCGAAAACTTGCTGCCAACAACAATAACAACGATGACGACAAAATCGTTGTCGTTGTGCTTTAACGGCAGCCTTAATTTCAAAGGCGTTCAGTTGTGTTCAAGCACAGAGTCGCACTTTTCCCTTGCTGCTTCGTTGGTGCTTTTATCACAAGTGTCGGGGGTTTCTTGTGGCATCGCCAACTTTTACTACTTCGTCATATCCTGACAATGTTTTCCGGCTCGGCTTTTGTGCGCTGCTCGCTTATTTCGCTTTTATTGCCACTGCTTTTTTGCACGTACACAATGCCGGCGTATTGGCTTGGCGAGCGACGCGAGACAGTTGCAAGTTGAATGTTGCTGCTGCCGGTGAGTGGTGAATGAGAATTGAAATGATTTTCAATACATTCGGGCGAAAAAATCGTAATTTACTACTTGTAGCGTCTTAATCGATATGCCTGAAAGTATGCAAAAGCAAATTCCGACATTTCCACAAAGTTTCGCTGGCGTGCGAAATAAATCAAATTCCGTTCAATTTTAATTGGCATTCACTTAATACTATATCGACTTTCTTGATTTTCCATTAAAAAACGGAAATTGATATATTACATACATACATACATATACACATACAGACGCACAGACACAGAGCCACATAAAGATACGCCTACATACATGCAACAGGATGCAAAGACATCAACAGACAGTCACTCTGGCAGACAGAGCGAGCTTGTTGCAACTTCTGCTTTTTCAGCTCGTGAATTTCTTTACACATTTGGTTCATCAAATTTTTATAAAAAAATTTTCGTTGCTCCTTTCAACATGTCATACATTAATCAAGGCGCTTAGACGCTTATATCAAGCACTCGAGCAAAAGAAGTCAAATTTCAATAACAAATAGTACACATTTCAGTGCCTGGCCGAGCAAGAGGTCTTACGTTCGTACACCACTGTAGGCATGGTCCACACCTTCCATATTTTCCTTATGTCTCCCACGTTAAAAAAAAAAATAAGATAAATAAATAAATAAAAATCCTACCATCACGCCATTCGCCAACCTTCTGTATTGGAGCTGTTCCTTGAGGGCGTCAGTTGGCACTACCATCTCCAAAGACTAGTAGCGGCAGGCTAATTACTCATGCAACATAAGTCTCACATATTAAAAAAAATCAATAATATGTTTTCGGCCGAAATGGAACCTTCCAATTGCGTATTACTTCGTGAGTGCGTGAGTGAGCAGATTGAGAGCAATGAAAAAAAACAAATATTGGTACCAAATTTAAAAATTATTTTACATTTTATGGTAACTAAAATCTAAAATAAATATTTTGGCTTGGATTTTATAAATATTTCGCCGTCATTTACGGCGCTAATGAAATTTTCACTTAAAAAAATAAATAAATAAATGGGAGAGTCTTGTGGTGGCCGGCCTTATGCTCTCAAGAAGAATGCACAAGGAAAAAACAGTACACATGTTGGGTAATTTTTGTGGCTCGTAGGTTTTTGAAGTGAAACTTCTTTAGCGAAGTGTAAGTTCAAAGAAAACGTGAAACGTAATTCAAGATGTTGTCGCTTGAGAGACGTAGAGGAGATAAGTATTGGCTTGTGCTACTGAAGCATACAGAATGAGTGTTTAGGCGATTTCGCTCTTCTCTTGAATCATATTTGTGTTCATGAAGAATCAGTGTTTTGTTGAGCAGTTTCACTTATATAAGTTAAGTCCATTTCATAGTCTGCCTACTAAAAATACGATAACTTTATCTTTCTTTCTCTTTTGATCCGAATTTTTCTTTCGAGCAATATTTTCAGGTTTGGAAAACCCTAAAGAAATTCGGTGAGTTTATCTAGTAGTTCGTAGAGCAGCTCATACAATTTGACCGAGACAATATAATGGTGGAATAATGGGGGTGGTACAATATCTTATTGAAAAATGACTTTCTTAGCGAATCACAGTGGTTTAATAATTCGATCTAGTAGTTTCCCCCCATAATAACTGATATTATTTTCTGGCGGAAGTCTTCAAGAAGATTATTGCCTTCAAATTTAAAAAACAAAAAATAGTAATAATAAATTAAAATAAAAGATCATTGCGGCAGATGTATTTGTCTATTATGGATTTTATTGACGCTTGGTCTCTGGCGAATAATAATATATTCCCGTATAAATACTATGACACACAATTAGCGGCCAACTAAAAAGCAACAAATTTAGTATAGTGTCGCTTGACAATGGGCAGTAGACGATTGTAATGACAACTTCCCTCAGCATCTGTATTTTATCACGGGAATTTATCGAGCGACTCAGATATGATGGAGATGCTACTGTAATAGTTTGATCTCTTCAAAGGTCTTTGAGCGGTGACGTGAAAGTGCATCATGTTACTAAGCATTTGTTCATTGCCTCTACTCCTTCGCATCGCTCTTTGCTGGCGTTTAGCCTGGTCAATTGCCGGTAGGCATAGCCCAATGGTGTATTTAACACAGAACGAACAGACAGAGAAACATGCCGACAGAGAGAAAAAAAAGGCATACATCTGTGGAGGAAGTTTTCGTTGCGGGGAGAGTGAGAGGGCGTGAAAAAAAAACACGAGTTGAGTGAAATACCAACAGAAAATCCATGTGTGGCAAATGGTAGAGGCAGTGTGAAGCGAGCGGCTGTGCTTCCGTTAACATGACTGCAAATGAAGCACGTTTGCACACACAACACACAACAAAAGGAAAGGGAAAAAAACGATAAACAGACAAAACAAAAAAAAATTAAGATAAATTGTACACCTTTGAAAGAAAGCGCAGCGGCCCTCGATTGAGACAGATGCGTTGCCTTGTGTTGTGATTCGATTCGACTCGACTAGACTAGACTGCCGCAATTGATGTTGCAGTATGTGATGGTACGCAAACACGCACACTTATAGACCATGCATACCATAGTCCTTGTGGGCACACTCTCTCACACACACAAACAGTGCGTCACACACCTAGCAACAACTACTCACGCAACTCGCTTCGTCAAATTCGAAATATCGAAGCGCGCCTCCTGTTTTTATACAGTTTCCCACTTTTTCACTATTTTCTCCCACTTGTTTTCTCTTTTCTTTGCTTTATTTTTCTTATTTTTTGTTCTAAATTCGACTTTGTCGCAGCTTGGACACGATTTGTGTTCGACATCGCCCTTCACCACTCTTGTTGCTCAACCACATTTTGGTGAACATTTTGTGGATGCGCAGCCAACACACAAACTGCGGCATTATCCGCGTTGATTGGATTTAAATATTGACACATGCCACGCATTTCAGGGAAAATCCGAAAAACTTAATAAAAACACTTAAAAAAAGACAAAAATAAAAACAGGAAAACATGAAACAACCCAGTGAAAAACACTTATGTCAGTTGCGACGAAGATTTAATGTTCTACGTATAAGCTCGAAATTTAAATGTCAGCCATGAGTTTGGTACCGCCATATCATTTATTAAAAATCGTAGGAACTTAGCATAGTAGGTGGTTTTCCATAGCAGCATAGTACTCTAAATATAAATGGACAGCCAAGTGCGAGTTGACCTCGCGTGGAGAGCCTTCCGTAAGTTGAATATGTTACAATTTTTTTTTTTTTTTTTTAAATCTGATCCAAATTTTTTTCTGGTAACTAAGTATGTATGGTACCGGATTTTATAGAGAAATAGCTGAATAAATACTTGCGTATATTCTTAAATATTTTTATAGCTTTAACATTTTACAAAGTCGCTTCGGTGGTCTTTTCAAATGTTTCCTAACATGCATTGTCAGAATTGGCTAAAGCCATGTCGTTTTGCAAAGGGGGGATTTTCCGTTCGTTGTTGTTGTGTTCTGTTTCGTTGCCCCCATTGTTTTTTTTTTGGTTTTTTTTTGTAGCAATGCCATTGTTGTTGTTGTTGTTATATTTACGTTTGCCGCATGTCTTTCTTGCCCACAAACGAGTACAACAGCGAACACACCGAGCTTATCTGTTTCTCCCGTTTTCTGCAACGTTTTTCACTTAAACGTGCGGATTCCTAAAAAGGAAGGAATTGTTTTTTTTTTTTTTTTTTGTTCTTACTTTTAATTGCACAATACGGCAAATGACTTAGAGTCTAAGTAATTTAATTTCATTTTATTTAGAAAAGGAGCCTACGTCGTCCTTGGGGTCTCTCTACCATGAGCTCATTAAGGCGAGGACGCTTAAGCTTCCTCCTGGCGGTGAATAAGTTGGTTCCGCATTGTTCTTAGTGCGCCTGCTGCTTAATGAAGAAGCCATTATACAATGAATAGAAAATAGAAATATTCTTATGGAAATGTAATTTCGAAAGGTCCAACTGAATACTACTGCAACTACTGCTAAGTTTGTACTATTTTTAATGAAGACTAGGGAGTTTTGAATCCTCTAGTCAAAGTCTGCGCTCTGGAAAGTTGAAGGTCTCAACTTATGTAAAATATAGCTCAACTGATAATGATTGCTTAGGTAGTCCAACTCAAAATTTGACTTGCTGAGATTCCTGTTCAGCACGCTGAACCATTAATCATTAATCCCAGGCAAAGCCGATATAGATTCTAAATATATAAAATCACAGAAGAACGTTGCCCTCGCCAGCCGTAAGGTACGCGTAGCTATAATGTATCAAGTATTCGCTTACATGCCAGGATAAAAATTACCAGTATGTGGGCATCCCAATCGAAGCTTGATTATTTACATAATTTGGTCGGGAACATTGCCAGGGCAAATCTTAATATTTCAATAATTTAGGAGTCACTTGTTCACAGCAATGGGCGCCTTTAGTTCTTTATAAGCTTAATGCGGCTTAACGACTCTTAATGAAGAGTGTAGAGGTTATGGTTCAGACGGCGTACAATAACAGGTGGTGGTGCTCAGCCCGGCGCTGCTCTGCGCTTAACACAAAAAAAGAAGATAACAAATAAAACTAAAGAAACACAAGTACAACAACATTGCCACAAAGCGCTGGCGGCACTTACGACAATAACAGCCCAACAAGTCATAAAAGACTTACGCAACAGTAAAAACGGATACAAAGCACACACACACACACACACACACACACACACGCCTACAGTTTTATTAAGAAAGAAGTTATGCATATATATTTTCTAATAAACAACAAAATATGCAGCAACAACAGCAAAAGCAAAGTCAACAAACGAACGAGCATGGCAACTTCCGTTGTTGCCACGCGCAGAGGAAAGCATGGCAGAGCGAAGCAAAGTGAAGCAAGCAACGTCAAATCATTGCGTGTAAAGGAGCGCGTTGTGGCGGTGTACAAAGTGTTAGATGGAGTGAAGTGGAGCAGAGCAAAATGGAATGAAGCCGCTCAGCTGGATTGAAAAATTAAGCTGAAACAAATTCAAGTTAAGTGCGCTTATGCCGGCGGATTATCTCAATGCTTTACCTCAAGTGGGACGCAGTGTACTACCAAACCTAACCGCCGAAGCTGCACGATGGTTTGCCGCCGTTGTAAGTCCTCGCTTGTCGTTTCAAGCTCTGCTTGACTGCGAGCCTGGCACTCCTGATGTATACGCATTATTTATTTGAGTGCTTAACTGGAGGCGATGCAATGTGAAGCAAAAATCTGCTTCTTGTTATCGTGCATCACCGTGTTTTGGCCGCTTGCGGGCTTGTGGCCGCTTGCGGGCGTGCTAAGGCAGCAGTCATGTACAATCAGCAGAGCTTGAGTGTTGGTTACAAGAGACGACAGTTCTCTCAGTGATACAGTCATGCTGTGCTGTGCTGTACTGTGTTGCTTTACCTAATAAACGCTACAAATAATCATGCATTTATTATATCGCGTATACGTCGTGTGTGCTGGGAAATACCGCAGGCAACAATGACGACGACAAAAGCGACGAGGCCGATGAGTACGACAGAGATGAGCACACCATAGCCGCTGTTGTCGTACGGCGCCAACGTTTGTTGCATGTGTCAATAGAGAAGGGCAGTGCTGTGCTTGCTGGTGGTATCAGCTTGATTGCCGTATATATTTAATGCTGTTGTTGGCTTAGTTGACAAAATGTGACTTCATAGCCATGTCATCTCTCTCTAACCAACCACATGGCTGAGAGCTGTAATGTTGTTTCTCACCACGCGTCACTTACGCAACGCCTTGTAATGTCTAAGTATATTTTGCTTTTATGCCTGCATAAAACACATTCTGATTATTGACTAAGAAGTCTGTCCACTCTGTCCGCACAAGTCATTTTATTCTCTTCTCTCTTTATTTACAGAATAGCAAGTCGCTTGAGCGCAATTGCCACCAGCCGCCCACACTTAAGGTAAGCGAACCAAACGCATATATTTTCTTTATAGATTTTTAAATATGCTTAACAAGTCGAAATATGTTTAATGCCGCAGCCAAAACCCAAAACTTGGTCAATTGGCAATAAAAAAGTGCGAGTGACGCGTGGCCCAGCTCCGGTCCGAGGAGCCGGTCGTCTGTTTTGCGAAAGTTTTTCGGCATTCAAGTTGTGGCGAAGTTGGGGCGAAGTTTCCCAGCTGCACAAAGCGTGACCAGCATGGTAATTTTCTACTATCACTTGTCGGGACCTGTGGTGAATGTCTTGCCTACACCAGCGTCCTGCCTACACTATTTTTTTTAACCAAGGCAAGCGCCTTATTGTGAGTATGGTTTTGTTTTTATTTTTATTCTTTTATTTATGATTTATTTGTATTTTTAATGGAGTCAATGTTTATGCTCAAACAGACACAATAACTCACAAAATGTACCGAACCTATTGGTCAGGCTTTATATACTATAATTGCCTCTACTGTTCGCATGAAGTCGGGGCATTAATTTGAAATGCTTTTATTTCTGCCATTGCCCGTCTGCCGATGCTCGTCAATCAAAATTTGCATTTTAATTTAGTTAAGTCGAGCAGTAGGAATTTGTGTCAACTCTCAAGAGTGGGCAATAGTTGGAGCCAATATCTAAGCTCTTTCGGGGTGGTGTCCAGTTAAGAGAAGAAGGAAAAAAACATTTTCACTAGGTGTTGTTATTGTTGTTGTAACGGTTTTATCTTTAACACCTTTTCTAACCTAAACCACAGAGCCAATTTTGATTTTTTAAAAAGGCGTGGGTCTGTAGGCCAACTACAAATTATTAGCACTGATGCTGTACATGTTCCATAGCGCACACCTCTCCATGCTAAGCAAACTAAGAAGCCCTCTTTAGTGTCATACTCGTACATATGACTGACGGCAAGTACGGGGAAATTCTTTAATAAAGAAGTCTTTTTCTAGAGAACCACAATTCTTAAATGAGGACATCATTGATGCTCTAACAGTTTGGGTTGTCTTTGCCATTTTACCACGCCCATTGTTATCTCTTCAAAATTCACAAGTTTTCACAAGTTTATGCTCATTACTCAACTTACATAACCAATGCTTTACAAACCGAATTCTGCTTGCTCCTTAGGTCCTTGTTTGCGCAACTGAACAGCTTTGAAAGCAATGTTTGCGGTTCAGTTGTGGATTTGGCTGCTTTTGGCATTGCCATTTTAATGCGCTACCCGTCCGTAGTGAGCTATCTAAATGCGCCATGTCAAGTCCAAGTGTTGTTAGCAAAAACTAATTCCGTTAAGGGTCAGCGGATAACCGGGTTGAGAAAAGCAGCCGCAAATGGCGAGAACAGCAGCACAACTGGACGCAGAGTCAGTGGCAGAGTCATTACGTCTTTGCTGGTTAGGCACTTCTATTGCTGCTGCATTGCATTTCATTGCACTTGCCTCACAAACCTCGTCCACAACAACAACAACAACAACAATAACCGGCTGCTGGTTAGTTAGACAACTTTGCTGCCTGCTTGACCGATGACATTCGCAGGACGAAGAAAAGTAAGAATTGGTACGACAAATCTCAAAGAAAAACGACCAAAAAAAGCAACAAAGAAACGAATTTGAAACATGAAGCACAGAACAAAGCCAACTGTCGGCGATGAGTAGTGGGGAAAATGTGAGCAGCATTGCTAACAATCCGCATTGTAAGTGCTACAGTTAGATGGCCTCATTTCATTCAACGATGCCACCTCAGCGAGCGTGTCGCGGCGAATTTCGCTGTCGCTCGTTGTCACTTGTCGCTGTTTGATCTTGTTATTGTTGTCACGGTGGCGTGTAGTTATCACTTATTTAATCGCGTTATGCGTGGTGGCAAGAAATAAACTTGCCACCAAGCAGTCGCCGCTTCTGCACACCAACAGCCACTTGGTTACTTTGGCAGCTGTCGCTTCGTCGTCCCCAAACGCGCCTGTGTTGCTGCCATTTGCTCGCACCTCGGCCTCTACGCCGGCGCATGTGGCATATGCCCCGAGAGCAGCAATTATAGCGCGAACAATTTGTCAAACGCATTCAGCGTTATTTGCAAAATGAATGGCCAAGCAGACAAGCAGCGCAAAAAAAAAAGAAGGAAAAAAGAAGAGAAAATATGAAAATCTAAAAAGCCAGGAGCATGAAGAACCGCTTACATCGTAGAGCTCTACTGCATCAAGCAGCAAGAGAGCAGCTCACGTAAATAATAATTTCAAAATGGCAATTACATTACTCATGCATTAGCTTCTCGGTATTACTTATTCAGTGCGCACGTCAAGTCAGACAGACACTTGACTAAACTTGAATACACTCAGGACGCGCTATTTATGTAGCGCCCTCACACTCTCTAACAAGAACGCACTCCCTTTACGCCGCGTAGTACTTCAGTCCACTATTTCTGTGACGTTGCCATGAACGTGCGCGAGTGCATGCGTACGTGATTGCTTTTGAAACTGTTTGCCATGAGATTAACCTTGCCTCCATACGAACTCAGACCCGTTAGGTCACTGTAACACAACCCACCACACCCCATAATTTTGGTCAAGCGGTGCATGCATTCCACTGCAGCGTACGCCCATACGCCAATAGTAATGCCGAGCCTCAACAACCAACAACCAACCACCTAAAAACCCCATTCAGTGACCAAAGTACATTAGCTAAACTAGTCGAATCATTCGTGTGCCACCCCCTTGACGCCGCATGTGCACGTGTTTTAACAGCGCCAAATTTAATTTTCTAATTAAATCCAAACTTCTTCTTTTCCGCTCAGAACGCGGCGTTTCACGATTTTTTGCACGTCCACGTCCACGTTCACTTTTGTTTTTATTAGTTTTTTCTATTTTTTTAATCTATTTTCTATTTTCGTTCGGAACGCGAAAGTTTTTACATCAAACTGACTACAGGGAATATTATAAATAAGTGAACGAGCGAGCAGCCAACGGTTAGCAGTGCAGCGAATGCGCGTCTGCCTTCGTCTGAGTCTGAGATTTGATGTTGTCCTTCGGGCAGTCATCCTGAGCGAATTGCAATTGCAACAAGCAACTCACGTGCAGTTAGACTGGATCTCGTTGTCCGCCATGGCTAACCTTCCGTAGACAAGCAGCATACAACGTTTCGGCTTAGTTGGGTGGTAGAAGCAAACTGCCACGGAAATTTCAACAAACAATTGCTAACGCAGTTATGCACAAATTTGTGGTAAGGCTGTTCGCACGGTCCACTTCAGTAAGCTGCTGGTTCCTACGTGGCAATGAAGAAGCGAGAGGAAAATGTAGAGATAGCGCGCGAGTGGACCGAGTCAGGTGCGCCCTGGTCGAGCGCGCAGTTAATTTAAAAAGTTGCAACGACCAACGTTTTTGACATGAAATTTACGCTTAAATTGCGCTTGACATTTTCGCTTGAAGTTTCAGTTCGTGCAGCAACCGTAACCGCGGCTCCGTGCCAGCAAAATGGGCCTTTTTACGCGGGCCAAACAGTTTGCCGAGTTGTACAACAATGGCGATGGGGATAGCGATGACGATGGCGATGGCGGGTATTAGGCAGCTAAAGTCGACTCTGTCTGACATGTCCGCGTTCGCTGTCATATGCCAAATTGTCGTTGAATGAGCGCCTAACGACATTGCCGGGCACGGATAGAGCAAGCTGGCAAACGTGCAGCAATGTGTAGCAAGCTTATCTTGCAGTCGTTTTAGATTCATATCTTAATTTTTTTATTTTCGAATTTTTAGATTTAATTTTTTGAAGTTTTAAAATTTTTTTTTTTAATTAATTTTTAATTAAGTTCTTTGCCAGAGCCTATTGAACACGCTAACCCAAATGCTGCCAATGGCGGATGGTGACCTGTTCTTTTGCACAACATATTAAATTTACTGCCACTACTCGTGTTCATTTTGTTCTTATTTATGTTAATCTATCTATATCTATCTATATATACAAAACAAAAGTGTATCTTTGTGCAATCTTTGTTCTTATTCTTTGAGACAAAGAGAGATATTGAAAGCATAAGAGAAATGGATACCTTATTAACATGATCACTCTCTTTACGAACCATATGCGGTAAGCCAATTCTGATAATGCATGCTCAGGAATCAGGAACACTTGAATCACGGACCTGAAAATAAGTTGTGTCCAACTGTTTTGTATTGCGGCTATTGTGGTTGAATTTCAAACGTTGGGCGAACCTTAGTTTTCTTTATTTAAAGAACCGTCCAAAAAAATAATAAAGACAAAGATGAGGCCAACAGTCAAATTAGATTGCCAACCATTACCAGCAACACTGAACAACTCTGGGCCTAGTCTAGGCAAACCACTGAGAAAAACTTGTTTAATGGGGCTGTTCTTTTGCACCACATTCTCCATTGTTTTTCGCAGCATTTCAAATTAATTTATTAATTAATTAATTGAGAACATTTTATCGCAGTAATACTCGGTACTATTGGCTGCGAAAAAGTAAGAAGAAGAAACATATCGCCAAAGAAATTGATATACAGTTGAATTGTAGAACTCTTCACAATTCGAAAGATTTCTAACCAAATGAGAAACAAAAGCACCGAAGCACCATTGGTTGAACTAATTAATATTTTGGTCTCATTGCTAGCCAAGTTCGATTGGCTGCGTATACTCTAGCAGCAACAACAATAGGGTTAACAACAACAATTCTTATGCTTCGTCATCATTGAAGCTGTTCGATTCAAAGTTGACCACGCCAAACACCGTATCGCGAAGGCCAAGCCAAACTCAGTCTTACTCCGACTTCAACATTTCTTCCGTGGCACGAGTTCGCCTTTGTTTCTGTCGAAACGTTTCTGGGTTGCGTTCGTAAAACTTTTACACTAATATTTGGTTTTTCGTTGGCTTACACTTGAAAAGCGTTTCTCTACGCAGCTCAGCCAACATCCAGCATTGTACAACAGCAGGCCCTGCTAAGCCAACCGACCGAACGCCGGACCGACCGACCGTCCGCCACCCAATCAATTCCAAGCGAAATATTTGACATGGTGTAAAAAAGTTAAATGAGTTTTTATGGACGACGATGAGTTTTCGTTCGCTGCTCGATGCTCGATGCTTTTGTTTTCACGCATTCAACACCCTATCCACAAACACATTCATACTGCCTTTCTTGCGACTCGTTTTCCAGCGCAACCGCCTATCTCCTACCTCCTAGCAAGGACGCATCGGTCATCATGTGGCGCTTAGCTGCTTCCGCATTTCGACATGCCCAGCTGCGTAGTTGTTTCATAGTCGTTGTCGCTCTATACGCAGCCCCATTCCCAACGACAGCCTTGTCCTCGTCGTCGTCATCACCATCATCAATTCAGTTCAGTTCAGTTCAGTTCAGTTGGGTTCGCATGCGTTCGTTCGTTCTCGTGCTGCCCGTTGGATTAGTTTTTCTTGCTCGGTCAGTGTGGCATCTTCTAATTGGAAAAACGCGTTCAACATCGCACCTCGAGCACTCGAAATTTGCTCTTTGTTGTTTTTGTTATTGTTGTTTGTTATATTTGTTGTTGTTGTTGCAAGACCATTTGCCGTGAGGAATGACAATTCAAAAGTTTTTAGTTCGAAATCGAGCATCTAAGTCCAGACGTCCTGAAGCAAGGTAATAATGGAGCGTCAGTGCGTTTTGGCTAAGCTGAAGTTCGGGGTACGAGGCACTGCCGAAATTGAAATAAATTGCTAGCAATAACAACAAAAGCAATAAACAACTGGCAAGGTGGACTTATTTGTTGCTTCCAAACGGCCGCAAACTGTTTGCCAGCCCGAAATTTTGCCTACCACCTTGCCATTTAAAATTTGATGAAGACGGTCCTCAGCAACCCCCTGACGACACCCACGCATCAACGTTAACCACCTTTCATTCTCGCCTTTTAGGTAATTTGAACGCCAATCTAGCGTTAATGGCGACGACGAACTGAGCCCACTATTCTCCGACAAGGATAAACCTTTATGTCCGTCATTAATGTGGCTGTTGTGCTTAAAGTTTTTCTTATTGTTTTGAAATTGTGAAAAATCGCAGAAAATTGTGAGCAGTTAACTGGAAAAATCCTTAATAAACAGATACACCGTCCACTCAGTCAGCCATCCATTGAGCCGTTCACCACCCACCCAACGAATTAAACTCGTTGCGAGGGGTTTCGCAGTTTTCCCCAAGGCAGTTGTCGATAAAACGCTTTAATTGCCAATTTCCGATTAAGTAATTAAAAAGTTACATTATTCCTACGTAACGCATTGCGAGCAATGATAATGGAGCCACGGAAACGGAAGAAGTTGTGTGTGTAGAATGATGGCTGGTGGTTGGACGGAAAGCAGTATGGAGAGCCCAGGGATTTGCGCTGTTTTCTGTTTGTTAGATGAGCAAGCAAGTAATGAAGGAAGGGACGATAGTGCATAAATTCGATGCAAATATTTGTTGTGAAAATTTTTCAAATTAAGCTGCAGCTAAATACGGAAAGAAATGAAGGCCGCCGCGTTTGATTGAGCAACTGATTGATAAAGTTGGTTTGAATCATATCGATTAAACTGCTATAAGTACAGCAGCAGTTGACTCAAAATTGCAAGCAGCGTCAACTGTGGTGATTTCCCTGGGCCGTAAACCTGTGAACGGCAATTCAAGATTTCCATTTAATTTGTAACCTTTCGCCTCTGTTCTGTGCTGGCTTTTGTTGCGTTTGTGGCTTCGGTATATCGCTCTAAGACATTCGTGCATTGTCCTTTTAGAGCACAAGGGCTTGGCTTTGTGCGCTGCTTTTTCATAAATCAGCAGTGTCTCCGCCGCACGCTGTGTTAAACAGATTGGAGTGAATTTAATTTCAGGAGCAAAATTGCAACAAATTCTACAAAAAAGCTCTCAAGCAGACACCAAAAAAAAAAATATATATATATATATATCGTTGCGTCTGGCCAGCAACAATGAAACAAAAAGGATATGCATTTTGAAAACAATGCACGGTCAAAATCACGCTGACAGAGCAGGGAAGGAAAACTGCTACTGCTGCTGGTGATGCAGTCAACTTTGCGCGCGTCCTTGCTCATTTTATTCCCAGGGGGCTGGCTTGCTGGCCATCGTAGCACGGCACGCCAGGCACGTGGCTAAGCAGCGTGAAAAAGTACTGTTTTCAAAAGCAAACCCAAAAAAAAAAAAGAAGCATAATAGAAAATAGAATGAGAACGGTCTCCATACATGAAGAGCGAAAAAAAAGCAAGGTGCATGGTACAGGAGTGAGAGCCACAACAACAATGAGTAGTGGCTCCAGGCAGCAGTGAGTACACAATAAAGAACACGACCAATGTTGAAAATGTTATGTTAAAACTTGATCTTGGTTAAATACATAGCACATGTAGTAGAGTGTGCTTGTGGATGGCCGCAAAGCTTCTGAAGATGAAGGTCAATCTGGGTCAATCCTACTGGGTTTCGGGTTTTTTTCGTTACCCAACTCTCATAAATTGACCACTATAACAGGGTATATGTTGATTGGAACAAATAGCCTCCTAACAGAGCAGGCATTCAAAATTTGTCAGTTGATTAGTGTTAGTACATATTGTCTATACTTTAAAATTATTTAATTTAAAATTCTCGACCTTCGAGACGCATATAAGCACAGAAATATTTTAAATACGTTTTTCCTGCACTTATTTCTTGTGTTGCGAACGTGAAAAATTTATCAAGTGAACATAACATTCCAACAAAAATGAATTCGGCAATACTCGTTATTACAGTGCCGACAGAGGCGGAGGAGCGACGCTTAAAAAATGTCAAAGGTGCAGGTAATTGTGCCTCCTCAACGGATTCGGAGTCTGTATTGAGTCGAAAAGCTAGCAAGAGCAGCATGAGCAACACAATCTATAAGAGAGGTGTCGCCACCAATCCGATGAAGTGTATTAAAAAACCCAGACCTCAAGAGAACCAATTGCCACGGGGTCCACTGGACAACGGAAACAGCGGTGCCAAAAGTGGCAGTATCGCCGGGAGAGGTCCGATGGTAGAATCCGATTCAAATGGGAAGTCTTCGGCCCCGGCCGAAAACAATGACAGCTTCACTGCCAAGACTCCATGGCGGAACAGCGACAAGGGTAGGCCCCAGGTAAATGATTGCGAGTCAAAGTACAATACGCCGTTCCTGAGCAATGAGAGTGGCCGCCTCTCTGGTAAGCGCGTAGGTGGAGGCTACGAATCAAATGGCACGGACTCACAAAAAGGCAAGGCCATTGGTAGATTCCATGTAGAAAAAGTGGATGCAAATGACAACGCACCGATACTGGACAACGGCAATGCAAGCCTTCCTGGTAGTCGCCAGGTAGGCGGGCGTGATAAAAATGATAAGACACCGTTACTGACCAACGTCAGTCATACCACTTTGGAACAGCAGGCAAAACCGAGCCGCAGAAAGTCCAGCAAAGGTAGGCCTCATGACACCAAGGGTCAGGAAGACACTGTTAATACCGAACTGCCGTGCAATCAATATCAATCGCTGTCATGGGCGCTGCGCGAGATCCTACGGGTAATGGACTTTCAGACTGTATTCTGGACGAAGGACCTAGAAGGGCGTATGTTACAGGCCCGCGTCACTGTAACAATGGATGACTCATATGAATGCCTATTGGGCACTTTATATGAGTGGGGTATTGGCCAACTGCCAGGCACAACTGTCGAGGTACTGAGCTGCCTAGACACGAAAACATGCATGGCTGCATTTCAAGCACGTCAGCATGGCGTAAAAAGCAGCTGGGGACAGTTTATGGACTCAGTGCACTGCCGTCTCAATGTCAATAACGTGGTGCGGCAGGTGCGCCAGGATGCAACTGTTACCTTCGACTTTATTGTGCTCCTTGCTATGGCCGCAGTGATGTCCTGCTTCGGTCTTGCAGACAATAGCCATATCTGTCTAACGTCGAGTATGCTCATATCGCCGTTAATGGGACCCATTATAGCCAGTGTCTTTGGTACCGTTATTCGAGATCGCAAACTCTGGCTACTGGGCCTCAAGAATGAATTATTCGGACTCGTGTGCGCCATTTTTGTGGGCCTAATGTTCGGATTTCTAATCTGTTTTCTTGGGCATTTCTTTACTATATCAGATGGCCTGACAAAGGAGATACTGTCACGTTGCGACCTCCACTCGTTGGTGATCGGCTTCTTCACAGCACTTGCATCGGGTGCGGCTGGCGCCATTGGCGTTTTGGGTGGCAACGTTAGTTCATTGGTAGGTGTTGCCATATCAGCGTCGTTGCTACCGCCGGCCGTCAATTCCGGTATACTTGGGGCATTAGCACTGGCCTCACCGTTCTTGAGCGAGAAAAACGACATGATGAAGAAACTTGTAGCGCGCAATTTGTATTCTTCGCACCAGTCAATCGAGCTGATCGTATACGCTGCAATAAGTTTGTGTCTAACAATTGTAAATATTGTCTGCGTCTGGTTAATGGGCGTGGTAGTACTTCGTATCAAGGAGATTGCGCCGATTGCCAAAAAAGAGGAGAAGTTCTGGCGGCACGACATTCGCACCGTCCGTGAAACTGGCTATCACTCGGAACTACAAAACGCAGTTGACCGTTATGAGAATGTAGAGTCTAATTTTTCAGACATTGACAATCCCCAATACCATAAGACATGGTCACCCTCTACAAAGAGCCCCGAGTTTGAATCGATATACTGTAAACGCAACTACCACACTGTGCATGGTTTGGAACAACGTTATATTTCGCTGCCCAAACACAAAAGAAGTCAAATCAACACTGTGGGCTCGTGCAAGGACAACAACATCACACCTTCCATTATGGTCATGGAACTTTTCGAAAAAGGTCCCATCACTATCACGCAATCGAATTCTAACGAAAACTCTCAAACCGGGGCAACAATCACACCAGAAAGCTCCATCGAACTCAACCCCATCGTACCCGACCAGCCTATGCTACCGTTTACAGTACAGGCGATTCAACAAGCGACTTCATTCAGTTCTCCGTTTACTGTGCTCACTGTCCTTGATGACCCTAACACTAGAACCGAGATTAATGGTAGAGGCGCAGAACTTGGTAATCTAACTCTTGATGTGTCTGCTGTTAGTACATTCACCACCTCGAGCGATGTCCCCCGTTCAATGCAACTCAAACGTGATGACCCGGGTAATCCACAGGACGAGTATAACGTCTAGTGAAATGTGCCAGTAACCTGCATTTGTCATGTAGCGATCTCTTTTCATTGTCTACGAGCAGCAACGTTCGTCAAACTGCAAATAAAATTATTTGTTTACTTTCGCTGGAATTTTGATGTATTTTCTAGTAATCAGTGATTTTATCTATAGATATATCTATAGATATTATTGCAAGTGTACCACGTTTTAAAGGATATAGAGGGGTTTTGAAGCTCAAGATAAAACCAGCATTAAGTTAAGTTGGGTTAGGTATCTGCGCTTATCATGCCACAAAGTTCTGGCAACGAACACTATATGGCAACGGCCCTAGGGCTCAGCAAGGAAATTCTACTTGACAACATAAAAGCTTTTGTACTGGGTTTCTAGGCACTGCTGCGAGGTTGAGATTATTCAGCAGACGGACATGTTTAACCAAAAGATTTCAGCGAACAGCCTTAGCGAGAATTCGGATGTATAATGGTCCCGTTTCGCCAATTGCAGCCTTGATTATTTAAAGTTTAACATACAAATTATTTTAAAAAATGTCTAGGGTTTTACAAGAGCACTCGAGGTGAAACGAACGGGAACATCGGTTTGTGAACACTGCAGGAGAAATGATGCGAAAAGGCGCAACTGCGAGAATTATGGGAAACAAATTATATTATGGCCTGCCGGACTAGCAACGATTTGGTATCACACTATTTGTAGGTCAAATTAACCATCTGCATAGTTGCATGGAATTTCCTTTAATTGTTCTAGAGTTTCACTACAATATATGATATAGCCCAAACGAGCCAATTTAACTCAGCTTTAATCTGTCACTGCTTTTACTATCGACGCTCAAATCATGCGCTGGACAGTTTCAAGGCAGATGTGACACCGTTCCTTTAGAGTTTATTCACACTTCCTTTATCTATCATTGAACACAGTATCCAGCTAATGCTTGCATTACTGTGAGCTGAGCTTTAGATATCAAACACCATTTACCAGTTTGTTACCTGTGCCTGCCTAAGGCGTTAACTCACACCCAAACATCAAATTATCGATGTCGATGTCCAGCTCTGCAGCCACTACGTGCCTAGTCTGTCTTTCTCTCGGTGTTTGCACCTTCGCCTATTTGCTTAGCGCTTTTATTGCAGCAAGATGTCAAGCGCAATTCGTTGTTGTTGTTGTTGTTGTTGTCGTTGTTGTTGTTGTTGTTTTGTCTTAATCCTTTTAGTGTTTGTTCACTTCGAAATTGGTCAGGGAAGCGCAAAGTGAAGTGCGTTCGCCCATTGTCGTACATCTTTAATCCTCGTCCCATGCCTCTTCTTTGTCCTTTGTTCCAGTTTTTATGGTTCAATAAAATTTTATTATTTTCTGATTTCGCTCAGTGCAATTGTTATATAATTCTCACTTCGGTTCGAATTCAATTGGCATCCTCGCAACGTTCGACACAAACAACGCCGCAACACTTTTCGTTGTCACTGCGCTTTGAACACACACCGCTCTCCTTCGGCGACCACACAGCAGGCCAATACACATTTCGTTTGCTTATTATTTTGTTTGTTGTTGTTTATTTTTCTTTTTCTTTCACTTTCCCTTTATGGTATCTATGTTTGTTTCATTACATTTCGTTTCGCGCGCCGCGTATTGTTCCACCCACAAACGTTCTTGTTAATCGTGATTAGTTTCTGCTGCCGTTTGTTGTTGCTCTTGCCTTGTGCGCTTTTCATCCATGTCAATGTTGCTGTTATTGTAAGCTAGGTGCTTTTGCGGACCAACCTCGCCAAGTTCCTTTCAGCTTGGCAAGATTTTGAGTGTTATTATCCCGTTAAATTCGAACAGTGCATATCCTGTGCTCACTGCAGGTTGCTTTCATTCTAGCTGTTGCTATCCAGTACAGTCGAGTCCAGTTCAGTGCAGTTCAGTTATGTTCCTTGTTGTTGTTTTCGTTGTTGTTCTCGCTCTTATTGTCCTTTGTGCAAATGCTCGCCTGATGAAGTTTCATGATTTGATACAAGTGGGTGGTACTGTTGTGCGACTTTTCGCTGCTTCAATTTCTTTTCTAGTTTTTCTTTTCTTTTGCCGTCAACCATTATCTCGTCTTTTACACACACACACTCACATAAATATGACACATTTGGCATGTCCTTGCTCCTCGTAACCACTTCGCGTGCCCATTAACACCATCGATAATTGTCGATTAACTGTTTGCCAACACATCTGGCCCATGGACAATGGGCTAATGAGTTGGCAACTCCCGTGTATCCCGGCCAGGCATTTGTTCATTTTTATGACACTCTATGGCACAATTTACAGGTACCTGCATACTGTAGTATCCTTCGCGTTGACAATACTTCACACTTTTCAGTTGAATATAATTTTATGATTTTTGTTGTTGTTGTTTCTTTTGTTTCTGCCCAAGCAGTGATCATTGAGAATGCAAATGCATTCAGACTTTCTTCTGCCTTTACGCTTTTGCTGAATTTGCCTAACTTCTCTTGTTTGCTTTACTTTACTTCGTACTTGTCGCTTTGTCTGCTTTCGTTGCCATTGTTATCAACGCAGTTGTCACATTCCAATTATTATTGCGCGTCATGTTGTCAGTCGTTTTTACTCCGTCCGCCTGTCGTGCTGTCTGGTTCCTTCTAGTGCACTCCAAGTTTAATAATACAGCCAAAGACAAAGCATAGGAGAAACTAGCACGCAAAGATAACCGAACTGCAAAAAATTAAACGGCAACAAAAGGCAAAATAAAAAGGACGACAAACAAATATTATAAACAAAATTCGCAGAAGGATTCTGATATATACTCGTACCAAAGAGGACAAATAAAAAGTTTTGCTCAGCTTCTCTGTTGATATTCTTTGGCTCAACTTTTGTGTTTCTTTACTTTTGTTTGCAAGCGACAAATTTTACTGCGAGACTTATTTAAGTTGCGAGTGAAATTGCGCGCCCAACAACAATGACAACAACAACAGCAACAGCAACAACCACAATAAGGACAACTTCTTCAAAACGACTTCCATTAACAGCGAAAATGAGTATAAAAAAGGCGCACGCATCCCAGAAAAATAAGCGAAAATATTTTTTCATTAAAGCAAATTATTAGGGACACAAAAAAAATTATAAAATAGATTAATTCCGTTTTTGAGGTCCTTTCATTTCGATGCTATATTTACACTCCTCACGCAGTTAGGCGGAGTATTATAATTTTGTCATGAATTTCTCACGTAGAGGAAGAGGCATCGGCGACTCTATGAGGTATTGTATAAATGCTTGCTCGGTACCACAAGATGATGAGCTGATTTTGCCACGACTGTCTGTCTATTTGTGTGTCGTCTGTATGTACAAATATAAGAACTACACTTCAAGACTAGATAATTTTATAGGTTGTCTGCTTTCTGCCATAAGGCATTAACTACATTTTTTGCAGCCAGAAGAATCCGACCACTAGTGTCTCCTAGGCAAGCTACATATTTATTATTTACTACGAGGGACCCGGCGCGTTGCTGCCTTCGCGTGCGTCTCGCTCTTCGGATGTTTTAGCAGCTCTACTGCTGCGACTTTCTCGTTGATCTTACGGTGTTTGACTTTTTGGGGTGCATTTCGTATTCTTCACTTTTTGATCTTTTTCATTCGAATATTTGAACATTTTGACTTTAAACAGTTTGAGCGGCACTGCCGGCAAACTCAATTCTTCGATGCTGCTTTGTTTTTGTGCTTTATTTGTAACTGTACAGTTTGAGAAGCATCTGAAAATTGAGTTGGTTTTAATATTAAGCCAACTCGACGTTTTTTTCGTACCAAAATTCACAGTAACCATCTAAAGGCTATTCTAGAGATTCCCTGAAAATATCATCAAAATCAGTGTATCGATTTCGGCGTCCAGTGAAATTGCAGAATTCGGCTATTTCCCTATAAAATCCGTTACCTTACATCCTTTTTTAGTTACCACAAATAAATTTGGATCCGATTTAAAAAAAATCATGGTAACATATTAACAGTTAGTTCTCCGCAATAGCGCATTAAACTGTCTTAATATAGGGTTTAAGACCGATATATGTAATGATTTTTAAAGTAAACATTTAAATATATTCGGCGCTTGTGACTTCGAAGGTTTCGTTTTCGCCATTCTCCGTTCCCGACTGTACTTCACCCCTCGAGCAGAATAATCGTTTCATCTAACCACGCAAGAAGAAGAAAGTCACCACTTTGTCGGGCTGCCAGATTGTGTGTGCTTACATATGTTTAATTAATTATCATCCTTTGGCCTTCGACGAATTCCAAATTAGCTCCGCTCTACCTGTGGCCTTGGGGTGGAGTTTGTTGCCATACCCACAATCGTGTGCTAATTCATTTGAAATGTGGGAGTCGTAGTAAGCGTTTGAAATTTTTTGAAATTTTCAGTATAGAAATAACCGGAAAGAATGCATTTGTAATTTGGGAGTCGTAGTAAGCGTTTGATTCCATAGAGAAATTCCCCGTGTAAGAATAATAGAAAATTCATTTAATTTCATTAGTAAAACTTAACGTGTGAGGATATTGTCGGAGCGTTCACATTAAAAAAATCAAGTGTATTTTAAAAATTTTAAGTCGCTCTTAGTTGTTTACCATACGATCTTATATTATAAAAAGGAAAGGAATAATGTACGGTATGTCACGTCGGGTTATGTCGCGGTCGGCGAATTACTTCAAGTGTGTTCGTCGCTACGCGTCGCAGGCGGTTAACCAGATGCTGCAACTGCAGCAAATGGTGATTTGTGCAGATGCACCGTCTCGCGGTTTGGTGTTGGGTGTTTACGCCGACGAGGACGACAAAAATGATGCTGGCGTTTTGACTCCGGCGGCTTGGCGGTACAACAGGACGCAGACGGGTGGGCGTTTGTTGGAGGTGCTGCGTATGTCGGGTCCGATGCCGAAACGTGGAGAAGCGCGTCTTTTCTTTGCTATCGAAACAAACCCCATACCATATTATTCGGTGGTCGCCGTTGTCGGTCTGGGTAAAGAGTGCCTTGGCTATAATCCTTACGAGATGATCGATGAACAAAAGGAGGCGATTCGGCGATCTGTGGGCACTGCTTGCATGGAGCTAGCCGAGCTAGACACTGACCGTATTGAGGTTGAGAACATGGGCCACGCCGAGTCGTCCGCTGAGGGTGCTGCTTTAGGCATTTGGGCGTATCAGGAGCAAAAGGAAGTCAAAGATCGCATCGCCGTGCCGGCGATTGATTTGTACGCTTTCAGGGATGAGATTTGCGACATCGAGGGTTGGCGTATTGGTCTACAGAAGGCGGCTGCACAGAATTTGACACGTCAACTGCAGGAGACACCCTCCAATCTGCTGACGCCAACAGCTTTTGCCAAGACTGTCGTCGACGTGCTGTGTAAGTCCGGCGTCAACGTAGAGGTAAAAGTCGAGGACTGGGCTGAGAGCCAGTCGATGCATGCTTTCTTGGCCGTCGGAAAGGCATCATGCGAGCGGCCACTGTTCCTTGAAATGAGCTACTACGGCACGTGTGCCGATGAACGGCCCATCGTGTTGGTCGGTCAGGGCATCACATACGATTCTGGCGGCCTGTGCCTCAAAGAGAAGGGAGAGTTGTACCATATGCGTGGTGATGTGACTGGCGCCGCTGTAGTGGTTGCCACTTGTCGCGCCATTGCGGGCCTGCGTTTGCCGGTCAATATACGCGGACTAATTCCGCTTTGTGAAAACGGGATTGGCTGCAATTCGTTCCGTCCCGGTGACATCGTAAAGGCAATGAACGGCAAAACTATCGAAATTGAGTGCACCGATCATCTGAATATGTTGGTGTTGGCCGATGCTCTATTGTATGCTCAGAACTTCTGTCCAAAATGCATAATCGATATCGGTACCTGCTCTGGGTACATGCGTCAGGCACTGGATGAGGCCGCCTGCGGTGTCTTCACTAATTCGGAAATATTATGGCAACAGATCAGGCATGCCAGCATGCACACCGGCGATCGCGTCTGGCGCTTTCCACTATGGGCGTATTACAGCAAATGCGTGCGCGCCGGTGGCCGCAGCGATGTCCAGAACTACGGCATTGGACGCGGCGGTCGTCCCTGTAAAGCCGCAGCCTTTTTGCGCGAGTTCGTACCCTGTGGTCAATGGATGCACATCGTAAGTTGGTCGACTAAGGACTCCCTTCCCTTATTCCAAACAACTTTTGCTTTCAGGATGCTACCAACGTGATGCGCACTGAAGGCTTAGACTTCGAGTATCTACGCAAGGGCATGGCTGGTCGTCCAACACGCACACTCATCGAGTTCATCGCCCAAAGTATTTGCAAGGACACAGCTCCCAAGATAAACTAGAAAACAAATTGTTTACTATACTACTTCACGTCCAAGCTGAAGTTTCCCCTCTATGTGAAGCCGTGTAATAAGATTATATAAGAAGTTAAGTTAAAATTCGTTGTATTATTCTTAAATAATTATATAACTGTATATATTTCGGATATTAGTTTTTTCAATTCGACATTTTTTCATTGTTCTCGAAGTGCATACTACAGTGTGGCAGTGACGTGGCGTGTGTGAACACCAGAGAGAACACATTCATATTTAATGCGCTTTGGCATAAGCATTCCTTAATAAAGCTAATCTCGATGAAACAAGTTCAGTGTCTTTGCTCAGAATTAGAATCTTAGAGAGTATTCCTTGTAATAAGTGGTCGTGCGTGAGTCGGGTGTGGCCCTGACTGGGTTTTATATGAAATCCCGATTTTAGGCAGTCTACTTTATTTACGATTATTGTACTTATTGTGTATCCTTACAATAGTGCAGTTTGTACAATTAGTCTGCAATTTTTAGCGGGAATCAACATAAATATATTTTCATTCTTCATTTATTTACAGCCATGTGTGACTATTCAGAAAAAATGGTTATAAATAAAAAAATTACACATAACATGAAATACATGACCTGATCGAATACATGAACATGAGTGTTAATAGGACATCAGTATAAAACAGGACATCCCTTCGTAGCCTTCTGGTTTGAAGGCTGTTGTCGAGCAGCCCAAAAGCAATCGAGTTGGGGTGGTTCTCCATATGTTGCTCACTCTATCCTATCGCCTAATTTCATCTTTGACCAGTGGCACCCGAAGGTCTCTGTGAAGCACCGAGTCCGTACATTGAACGAAGTACCCAGTATTTTCCCCAGAAGTTTCGATTGTACGCGTTGGATAATTTCTATGTTAGACTTTGATATTGTACTCCATAATTGGATGCCGTATGTCCATATTGGTTTAATTATTATCTTATATAACAGCACCATTTCTTAACAGACAGTTCGTTTAGCAGCTCTTCAGGATGAATTGCTTCTTCTTCCTCTTTATATGCTGCCAGTCGAACCTTCTGTCCAGCGTAAGACCGAAATATGTAGCATTGGGCATCCGTGTCCAAGCATCCATTGTGTTTTAATTGTTTGGACAAAATCACCAGTCGGCGACGCCCCAGCTGGTCAGGATTTGGGTAGTCAGCGATTATCAAGAAATGTGCTCAATGGGTCACATGCAACTTTGTCTACAACAACGTGCGATGCTTTATTGCCTACGGCAATAATCACAATCAGTCAACGGGCAGCCATTTCAGTTTCGAGCCTTCTTGGACCAGCGCTCACAAGTGTCATTCATCACGGAGCGCGCACCACAACAACAGCGGCTTCCAAGACAGAGAATTTTTATTAAAATGAACGGCTTGGTAAATGCTAAGATCACGGGAGCATCACCAGCAATTGATTTAAGTTTTTGTTCAATACACGACAACAAGGTAAAATTTAATGTTAATGCATACATTTTGCCTAAGGTAAGTCACAGAATGCCACAGATAAGCATATCTCAACCTCAAGACGGCCTCATTTAAAGCATTTATGTCTCGCAGATCCAAAGTGTTATGTGCCACAAGATGTTGATGTGTTGCTTGGGAGCGATATTTATGACGAGCTTATGATCATCGGAGTTCAGCGAGGGCCAAAAGGTTCTCCCATTGCTCAAAAACACGCGGCCTTTGATCTGCGAGGGATCTGCAGGTTTCACACCTGAAGAGCAGTTCAGCGAGGACTTCTTTGTGAACACATATCGTCGATTACCGTCAGTCGAATATCCTGTAAAGCTTACTGTAGTCTGGCAATTGAACCCAACAATGGTCATTGGATAATCGTATCGATCCGCAGTAAAACGTTTGTTAAATGAAGTTTTCACGCAAACGATTAGATCAAATGAAAGCTGTAAGGCGAGAATGCAAGAGGGGTGCAACCAATGGAGCAGTGTTGAGAGTCACGCACAGCTACTTACCTCACCATCCAGTAATCAAGGAATCTTCATCTACAACCAAAGCCCGAGTGGTGTTTGACGGATTAATGAAAACCAGCAGTACGGATGTATTGATGTCGATGAGGAAGACGCCCAATGTCAGCGCATATTGCGGCAAAGTGGGCAGAAGGAGCACAAAGGCACAAAGGTACCCCTCTGGCTGTAGATGTGGTCAAACACCAAATGTACGCTGATGATATATCATCTGCAGCTCACAATCTAGCACAAGCAGAAGCAGTGAAAAATTAAGTGATTGCAATGCTGCACAGTGGCGCATTCGAGTTACGTAAATGGGCAACCATTTGAGCAAGTACTTCACAACATACCTTCGGAACATTTGGAAACAAAAGGAGTGTCGGATTTGCAAACGAGCGATACTATACGTGCCTTGGGTATCTACTAGACTCCGCACGACGATTCGCTTCGTTTCCGTGTAAATTTTGATATTCCAACTAGTAAACCTACAAAACGATTCATTCTTTCTACAATAGCACGTCTCTTTCACCCGTTGGGATGGTTGATTCCGATCGTGGTTAGAAGAATCGGCAGTGGCGACTCGTAGCGTCAGAAAACAATCCTGCGGACCTATTGAGCCGAGGAGTGAGTGCTTCCAGATTAGTATGATGACCGCTCTGGGTGCATGCGTCGATTTGGTTGAAATGCGCGGAGGAAAAGTCCGATGCGTGACGTGGCGTGGAGTCAACAGGGAAATCTTGATGAAATCTTGCCTGCTATGATAATCACTGAAGTTTCTGAGCCATCGATCTTGGAACGCTACTCATGTTGTACACAACTAATACGCATTCTATCCAACATACAACATTTTATACAGAATTGTCGCAGAGCAAGGACGGATCGCATAATTGAGCGCCTGTCATCAGCTGAAATGGCTAAAGGACTTATACTACCAGTTCGTCTTGTTCAAATGTGTTCATTCCCTGCAGAGTGGAAGGCTTTGTCTGATGGGAAAACACTTGCGAAGCACAGTACTCTATTGCCCTTGAACCCGTACATTGACACTGAGCAACACATCATACGGCTTGGTGCAGATTACGCGACGCTTTATTACCTAAGAACGAGAAGTACCCTTACATTTTGCCGTATAAACATCACTTTACGGACCTGGTTCTTCGTTATAGTCATGCCTGCACTTTACATGGTGGCATTGCACTTACACTTAACTACGTTAGAAAAATATTTTGGATTGTGAATGGCCGTAATGCGGTTCGCTTCATTATACATAAATATCTCATTTGTTATAGATTGATACTTCGGTTCGTGGGAAGTTTGCTCTTTGCGTGCGGCCAGCAAGAGCGTTTTCGTGTGTTGGTGTCGATTATGCAGGTCCGATCAATATTTTGCCATCGAAGGGCGAAAGTCGCCAATCTGGAGCCTGTTGGGGACTTGTCGCCAGACGCATTCCTGGGAGCATTGCATCGGTTCATTGGCAGACGCGGATTGTGTAGTGATATTTACAGTGATTGCGGCACTAATTTCGTGGGTGCCAACAAGAAATTTCATACTGACAAAATCGCCTATAAGGCTTCTTCACAGTCAGTTCTACCGGATTTGTCGAAGAAAGCAATTAACCAGCACTTTAATCCACCCTCCGCCCCACATATCGGTGAGCCACGTCCATGTAGAATCATTTGAGGAGAGGCATGGGCGACCGGGTGCTTACATTTGAGGAATTAACGACCACTTTCGCACAAATTGGGTCGCGTCTTAATTAAAGGCCAATATGTCCAATGTCGAACGACCCTGCGGACCTGGAATCAACGCCAGGTCATTTCTTAACTAGAGATTCATTGGTAGACTAAGCACAGTGGATCGATGGCATTATTGTCAGTCAACAGTGGAGCACGGAAAATCTGTCTCGACTGCAGCGTCGGCAGAAATGGTTAGAGGCCCGAGTTGATCTACGTGTTAACGATCTCGTTCTTATCAGAGATGAGCCGTTCCTAACCAATCGTTGGCTGTAGGGCCGGATTCTCGAAACACACGCTGGATCGGATGGGCTAGTACCAGTTGTACTAGTTAATGTTTTGCGCTTTATTATTTGAGTGTTCGAGTTAGAGGATGTCTGGTGGCTATTAAAACTGGGGGAGCGCGGGACGATGTGCACTTAATTTTGATGATCTTCATCAACAACAGGGGCAGAATGTTAAGTCTACGCCAGAACAGAAGAAGCTTACAGTGCTCCTATATTTGTGTCCTTCATACTTTTTGCGCTGGTGGTGACGCCGGAAATTTCACACACTCTGTAACCGCAAAAAGCCACAGCAATACAGAATTTTGTACAGAAGCACACACCGCCACATTATGATTTGATTCCACTATCGGTGGGGCATCCTCCAAGCCACCGCGGCAGAACGACTGAAGCCCGCATCATATTTCCAGCAGTTTGGGGCTCGGCCAACGTTGGACGCAGCCTTAGCCAACTCATTTGTAATGACGTGTAAAAAATTAGACTTAGGCCAAGGTGATGACTATAATGCTAGTTGCGCCTTAAGGCAATGACTGAGAAGGCTATTGGTTCATTCTTAGGTCGAGATCATGCGAGTGTAGCCTTTTCAGTCTAAGCCCTTATGTGGTATGGGTGATGAAAGACGCCAACTGGTTGGGATGCGTCACAAGTTTTGTGTGATAACGGCTGCTGCGAGAATTAATCACCTCCATAACCGTTGGCCCGGAGTGTTCCCTGTGCAGTATGATGTTGCGGACGTACCAAAGGGCGCCTGGGAATCTTCTGAGTGCCTTGTTCTGACACGCCTGCACTCTTCGATTGTGTTCTACAAAAATCTTTTTTTTTAAATCGAATATTTAAGCATTTTTTACGTCTCCAGTTTTGGTTTCCATACCCACAATCTTGTGCTAATTCATTTGAAATGTGGGAGTCGTAGTAAGCGTTTGAAATTTTTTGAAATTTTCAGTATAGAAATAACCGGAAAGAATTCATTTGTAATTTGGGAGTCGTAGTAAGCGTTTGATTCCATAGAGAAATTCCCCGTGTAAGAATAATAGAAAATTCATTTAATTTCATTAGTAAAACTTAACGTGTGAGGATATTGTCGGAGCGTTCACATTAAAAAAATCAAGTGTATTTTAAAAATTTTAAGTCGCTCTTAGTTGTTTACCATACGATCTTATATTATAAAAAGGAAAGGAATAATGTACGGTATGTCACGTCGGGTTATGTCGCGGTCGGCGAATTACTTCAAGTGTGTTCGTCGCTACGCGTCGCAGGCGGTTAACCAGATGCTGCAACTGCAGCAAATGGTGATTTGTGCAGATGCACCGTCTCGCGGTTTGGTGTTGGGTGTTTACGCCGACGAGGACGACAAAAATGATGCTGGCGTTTTGACTCCGGCGGCTTGGCGGTACAACAGGACGCAGACGGGTGGGCGTTTGTTGGAGGTGCTGCGTATGTCGGGTCCGATGCCGAAACGTGGAGAAGCGCGTCTTTTCTTTGCTATCGAAACAAACCCCATACCATATTATTCGGTGGTCGCCGTTGTCGGTCTGGGTAAAGAGTGCCTTGGCTATAATCCTTACGAGATGATCGATGAACAAAAGGAGGCGATTCGGCGATCTGTGGGCACTGCTTGCATGGAGCTAGCCGAGCTAGACACTGACCGTATTGAGGTTGAGAACATGGGCCACGCCGAGTCGTCCGCTGAGGGTGCTGCTTTAGGCATTTGGGCGTATCAGGAGCAAAAGGAAGTCAAAGATCGCATCGCCGTGCCGGCGATTGATTTGTACGCTTTCAGGGATGAGATTTGCGACATCGAGGGTTGGCGTATTGGTCTACAGAAGGCGGCTGCACAGAATTTGACACGTCAACTGCAGGAGACACCCTCCAATCTGCTGACGCCAACAGCTTTTGCCAAGACTGTCGTCGACGTGCTGTGTAAGTCCGGCGTCAACGTAGAGGTAAAAGTCGAGGACTGGGCTGAGAGCCAGTCGATGCATGCTTTCTTGGCCGTCGGAAAGGCATCATGCGAGCGGCCACTGTTCCTTGAAATGAGCTACTACGGCACGTGTGCCGATGAACGGCCCATCGTGTTGGTCGGTCAGGGCATCACATACGATTCTGGCGGCCTGTGCCTCAAAGAGAAGGGAGAGTTGTACCATATGCGTGGTGATGTGACTGGCGCCGCTGTAGTGGTTGCCACTTGTCGCGCCATTGCGGGCCTGCGTTTGCCGGTCAATATACGCGGACTAATTCCGCTTTGTGAAAACGGGATTGGCTGCAATTCGTTCCGTCCCGGTGACATCGTAAAGGCAATGAACGGCAAAACTATCGAAATTGAGTGCACCGATCATCTGAATATGTTGGTGTTGGCCGATGCTCTATTGTATGCTCAGAACTTCTGTCCAAAATGCATAATCGATATCGGTACCTGCTCTGGGTACATGCGTCAGGCACTGGATGAGGCCGCCTGCGGTGTCTTCACTAATTCGGAAATATTATGGCAACAGATCAGGCATGCCAGCATGCACACCGGCGATCGCGTCTGGCGCTTTCCACTATGGGCGTATTACAGCAAATGCGTGCGCGCCGGTGGCCGCAGCGATGTCCAGAACTACGGCATTGGACGCGGCGGTCGTCCCTGTAAAGCCGCAGCCTTTTTGCGCGAGTTCGTACCCTGTGGTCAATGGATGCACATCGTAAGTTGGTCGACTAAGGACTCCCTTCCCTTATTCCAAACAACTTTTGCTTTCAGGATGCTACCAACGTGATGCGCACTGAAGGCTTAGACTTCGAGTATCTACGCAAGGGCATGGCTGGTCGTCCAACACGCACACTCATCGAGTTCATCGCCCAAAGTATTTGCAAGGACACAGCTCCCAAGATAAACTAGAAAACAAATTGTTTACTATACTACTTCACGTCCAAGCTGAAGTTTCCCCTCTATGTGAAGCCGTGTAATAAGATTATATAAGAAGTTAAGTTAAAATTCGTTGTATTATTCTTAAATAATTATATAACTGTATATATTTCGGATATTAGTTTTTTCAATTCGACATTTTTTCATTGTTCTCGAAGTGCATACTACAGTGTGGCAGTGACGTGGCGTGTGTGAACACCAGAGAGAACACATTCATATTTAATGCGCTTTGGCATAAGCATTCCTTAATAAAGCTAATCTCGATGAAACAAGTTCAGTGTCTTTGCTCAGAATTAGAATCTTAGAGAGTATTCCTTGTAATAAGTGGTCGTGCGTGAGTCGGGTGTGGCCCTGACTGGGTTTTATATGAAATCCCGATTTTAGGCAGTCTACTTTATTTACGACTATTGTACTTATTGTATATCCTTACAATAGTGCAGTTTGTACAATTAGTCTGCAATTTTTACCGGGAATCAACATAAATATATTTTCATTCTTCATTTATTTACAGCCATGTGTGACTATTCAGAAAAAATGGTTATAAATAAAAAAATTACACATAACATGAAATACATGACCTGATCGAATACATGAACATGAGTGTTAATAGGACATCAGTATAAAACAGGACATCCCTTCGTAGCCTTCTGGTTTGAAGGCTGTTGTCGAGCAGCCCAAAAGCAATCGAGTTGGGGTGGTTCTCCATATGTTGCTCACTCTATCCTATCGCCTAATTTCATCTTTGACCAGTGGCACCCGAAGGTCTCTGTGAAGCACCGAGTCCGTACATTGAACGAAGTACCCAGTATTTTCCCCAGAAGTTTCGATTGTACGCGTTGGATAATTTCTATGTTAGACTTTGATATTGTACTCCATAATTGGATGCCGTATGTCCATATTGGTTTAATTATTATCTTATATAACAGCACCATTTCTTAACAGACAGTTCGTTTAGCAGCTCTTCAGGATGAATTGCTTCTTCTTCCTCTTTATATGCTGCCAGTCGAACCTTCTGTCCAGCGTAAGACCGAAATATGTAGCATTGGGCATCCGTGTCCAAGCATCCATTGTGTTTTAATTGTTTGGACAAAATCACCAGTCGGCGACGCCCCAGCTGGTCAGGATTTGGGTAGTCAGCGATTATCAAGAAATGTGCTCAATGGGTCACATGCAACTTTGTCTACAACAACGTGCGATGCTTTATTGCCTACGGCAATAATCACAATCAGTCAACGGGCAGCCATTTCAGTTTCGAGCCTTCTTGGACCAGCGCTCACAAGTGTCATTCATCACGGAGCGCGCACCACAACAACAGCGGCTTCCAAGACAGAGAATTTTTATTAAAATGAACGGCTTGGTAAATGCTAAGATCACGGGAGCATCACCAGCAATTGATTTAAGTTTTTGTTCAATACACGACAACAAGGTAAAATTTAATGTTAATGCATACATTTTGCCTAAGGTAAGTCACAGAATGCCACAGATAAGCATATCTCAACCTCAAGACGGCCTCATTTAAAGCATTTATGTCTCGCAGATCCAAAGTGTTATGTGCCACAAGATGTTGATGTGTTGCTTGGGAGCGATATTTATGACGAGCTTATGATCACCGGAGTTCAGCGAGGGCCAAAAGGTTCTCCCATTGCTCAAAAACACGCGGCCTTTGATCTGCGAGGGATCTGCAGGTTTCACACCTGAAGAGCAGTTCAGCGAGGACTTCTTTGTGAACACATATCGTCGATTACCGTCAGTCGAATATCCTGTAAAGCTTACTGTAGTCTGGCAATTGAACCCAACAATGGTCATTGGATAATCGTATCGATCCGCAGTAAAACGTTTGTTAAATGAAGTTTTCACGCAAACGATTAGATCAAATGAAAGCTGTAAGGCGAGAATGCAAGAGGGGTGCAACCAATGGAGCAGTGTTGAGAGTCACGCACAGCTACTTACCTCACCATCCAGTAATCAAGGAATCTTCATCTACAACCAAAGCCCGAGTGGTGTTTGACGGATTAATGAAAACCAGCAGTACGGATGTATTGATGTCGATGAGGAAGACGCCCAATGTCAGCGCATATTGCGGCAAAGTGGGCAGAAGGAGCACAAAGGCACAAAGGTACCCCTCTGGCTGTAGATGTGGTCAAACACCAAATGTACGCTGATGATATATCATCTGCAGCTCACAATCTAGCACAAGCAGAAGCAGTGAAAAATTAAGTGATTGCAATGCTGCACAGTGGCGCATTCGAGTTACGTAAATGGGCAACCATTTGAGCAAGTACTTCACAACATACCTTCGGAACATTTGGAAACAAAAGGAGTGTCGGATTTGCAAACGAGCGATACTATACGTGCCTTGGGTATCTACTAGACTCCGCACGACGATTCGCTTCGTTTCCGTGTAAATTTTGATATTCCAACTAGTAAACCTACAAAACGATTCATTCTTTCTACAATAGCACGTCTCTTTCACCCGTTGGGATGGTTGATTCCGATCGTGGTTAGAAGAATCGGCAGTGGCGACTCGTAGCGTCAGAAAACAATCCTGCGGACCTATTGAGCCGAGGAGTGAGTGCTTCCAGATTAGTATGATGACCGCTCTGGGTGCATGCGTCGATTTGGTTGAAATGCGCGGAGGAAAAGTCCGATGCGTGACGTGGCGAGGAGTCAACAGGGAAATCTTGATGAAATCTTGCCTGCTATGATAATCACTGAAGTTTCTGAGCCATCGATCTTGGAACGCTACTCATGTTGTACACAACTAATACGCATTCTATCCAACATACAACATTTTATACGGAATTGTCGCAGAGCAAGGACGGATCGCACAATTGAGCGCCTGTCATCAGCTGAAATGGCTAAAGGACTTATACTACCAGTTCGTCTTGTTCAAATGTGTTACACTTAACTACGTTAGAAAAATATTTTGGATTGTGAATGGCCGTAATGCGGTTCGCTTCATTATACATAAATATCTCATTTGTTATAGATTGATACTTCGGTTCGTGGGAAGTTTGCTCTTTGCGTGCGGCCAGCAAGAGCGTTTTCGTGTGTTGGTGTCGATTATGCAGGTCCGATCAATATTTTGCCATCGAAGGGCGAAAGTCGCCAATCTGGAGCCTGTTGGGGACTTGTCGCCAGACGCATTCCTGGGAGCATTGCATCGGTTCATTGGCAGACGCGGATTGTGTAGTGATATTTACAGTGATTGCGGCACTAATTTCGTGGGTGCCAACAAGAAATTTCATACTGTCAAAATCGCCTATAAGGCTTCTTCACAGTCAGTTCTACCGGATTTGTCGAAGAAAGCAATTAACCAGCACTTTAATCCACCCTCCGCCCCACATATCGGTGAGCCACGTCCATGTAGCATCATTTGAGGAGAGGCATGGGCGACCGGGTGCTTACATTTGAGCAATTAACGACCACTTTCGCACAAATTGGGTCGCGTCTTAATTAAAGGCCAATATGTCCAATGTCGAACGACCCTGCGGACCTGGAATCAACGCCAGGTCATTTCTTAACTAGAGATTCATTGGTAGACTAAGCACAGTGGATCGATGGCATTATTGTCAGTCAACAGTGGAGCACGGAAAATCTGTCTCGACTGCAGCGTCGGCAGAAATGGTTAGAGGCCCGAGTTGATCTACGTGTTAACGATCTCGTTCTTATCAGAGATGAGCCGTTCCTAACCAATCGTTGGCTGTAGGGCCGGATTCTCGAAACACACGCTGGATCGGATGGGCTAGTACCAGTTGTACTAGTTAATGTTTTGCGCTTTATTATTTGAGTGTTCGAGTTAGAGGATGTCTGGTGGCTATTAAAACTGGGGGAGCGCGGGACGATGTGCACTTAATTTTGATGATCTTCATCAACAACAGGGGCAGAATGTTAAGTCTACGCCAGAACAGAAGAAGCTTACAGTGCTCCTATATTTGTGTCCTTCATACTTTTTGCGCTGGTGGTGACGCCGGAAATTTCACACACTCTGTAACCGCAAAAAGCCACAGCAATACAGAATTTTGTACAGAAGCACACACCGCCACATTATGATTTGATTCCACTATCGGTGGGGCATCCTCCAAGCCACCGCGGCAGAACGACTGAAGCCCGCATCATATTTCCAGCAGTTTGGGGCTCGGCCAACGTTGGACGCAGCCTTAGCCAACTCATTTGTAATGACGTGTAAAAAATTAGACTTAGGCCAAGGTGATGACTATAATGCTAGTTGCGCCTTAAGGCAATGACTGAGAAGGCTATTGGTTCATTCTTAGGTCGAGATCATGCGAGTGTAGCCTTTTCAGTCTAAGCCCTTATGTGGTATGGGTGATGAAAGACGCCAACTGGTTGGGATGCGTCACAAGTTTTGTGTGATAACGGCTGCTGCGAGAATTAATCACCTCCATAACCGTTGGCCCGGAGTGTTCCCTGTGCAGTATGATGTTGCGGACGTACCAAAGGGCGCCTGGGAATCTTCTGAGTGCCTTGTTCTGACACGCCTGCACTCTTCGATTGTGTTCTACAAAAATCTTTTTTTTTAAATCGAATATTTAAGCATTTTTTACGTCTCCAGTTTTGGTTTCCATACCCACAATCTTGTGCTAATTCATTTGAAATGTGGGAGTCGTAGTAAGCGTTTGAAATTTTTTGAAATTTTCAGTATAGAAATAACCGGAAAGAATTCATTTGTAATTTGGGAGTCGTAGTAAGCGTTTGATTCCATAGAGAAATTCCCCGTGTAAGAATAATAGAAAATTCATTTAATTTCATTAGTAAAACTTAACGTGTGAGGATATTGTCGGAGCGTTCACATTAAAAAAATCAAGTGTATTTTAAAAATTTTAAGTCGCTCTTAGTTGTTTACCATACGATCTTATATTATAAAAAGGAAAGGAATAATGTACGGTATGTCACGTCGGGTTATGTCGCGGTCGGCGAATTACTTCAAGTGTGTTCGTCGCTACGCGTCGCAGGCGGTTAACCAGATGCTGCAACTGCAGCAAATGGTGATTTGTGCAGATGCACCGTCTCGCGGTTTGGTGTTGGGTGTTTACGCCGACGAGGACGACAAAAATGATGCTGGCGTTTTGACTCCGGCGGCTTGGCGGTACAACAGGACGCAGACGGGTGGGCGTTTGTTGGAGGTGCTGCGTATGTCGGGTCCGATGCCGAAACGTGGAGAAGCGCGTCTTTTCTTTGCTATCGAAACAAACCCCATACCATATTATTCGGTGGTCGCCGTTGTCGGTCTGGGTAAAGAGTGCCTTGGCTATAATCCTTACGAGATGATCGATGAACAAAAGGAGGCGATTCGGCGATCTGTGGGCACTGCTTGCATGGAGCTAGCCGAGCTAGACACTGACCGTATTGAGGTTGAGAACATGGGCCACGCCGAGTCGTCCGCTGAGGGTGCTGCTTTAGGCATTTGGGCGTATCAGGAGCAAAAGGAAGTCAAAGATCGCATCGCCGTGCCGGCGATTGATTTGTACGCTTTCAGGGATGAGATTTGCGACATCGAGGGTTGGCGTATTGGTCTACAGAAGGCGGCTGCACAGAATTTGACACGTCAACTGCAGGAGACACCCTCCAATCTGCTGACGCCAACAGCTTTTGCCAAGACTGTCGTCGACGTGCTGTGTAAGTCCGGCGTCAACGTAGAGGTAAAAGTCGAGGACTGGGCTGAGAGCCAGTCGATGCATGCTTTCTTGGCCGTCGGAAAGGCATCATGCGAGCGGCCACTGTTCCTTGAAATGAGCTACTACGGCACGTGTGCCGATGAACGGCCCATCGTGTTGGTCGGTCAGGGCATCACATACGATTCTGGCGGCCTGTGCCTCAAAGAGAAGGGAGAGTTGTACCATATGCGTGGTGATGTGACTGGCGCCGCTGTAGTGGTTGCCACTTGTCGCGCCATTGCGGGCCTGCGTTTGCCGGTCAATATACGCGGACTAATTCCGCTTTGTGAAAACGGGATTGGCTGCAATTCGTTCCGTCCCGGTGACATCGTAAAGGCAATGAACGGCAAAACTATCGAAATTGAGTGCACCGATCATCTGAATATGTTGGTGTTGGCCGATGCTCTATTGTATGCTCAGAACTTCTGTCCAAAATGCATAATCGATATCGGTACCTGCTCTGGGTACATGCGTCAGGCACTGGATGAGGCCGCCTGCGGTGTCTTCACTAATTCGGAAATATTATGGCAACAGATCAGGCATGCCAGCATGCACACCGGCGATCGCGTCTGGCGCTTTCCACTATGGGCGTATTACAGCAAATGCGTGCGCGCCGGTGGCCGCAGCGATGTCCAGAACTACGGCATTGGACGCGGCGGTCGTCCCTGTAAAGCCGCAGCCTTTTTGCGCGAGTTCGTACCCTGTGGTCAATGGATGCACATCGTAAGTTGGTCGACTAAGGACTCCCTTCCCTTATTCCAAACAACTTTTGCTTTCAGGATGCTACCAACGTGATGCGCACTGAAGGCTTAGACTTCGAGTATCTACGCAAGGGCATGGCTGGTCGTCCAACACGCACACTCATCGAGTTCATCGCCCAAAGTATTTGCAAGGACACAGCTCCCAAGATAAACTAGAAAACAAATTGTTTACTATACTACTTCACGTCCAAGCTGAAGTTTCCCCTCTATGTGAAGCCGTGTAATAAGATTATATAAGAAGTTAAGTTAAAATTCGTTGTATTATTCTTAAATAATTATATAACTGTATATATTTCGGATATTAGTTTTTTCAATTCGACATTTTTTCATTGTTCTCGAAGTGCATACTACAGTGTGGCAGTGACGTGGCGTGTGTGAACACCAGAGAGAACACATTCATATTTAATGCGCTTTGGCATAAGCATTCCTTAATAAAGCTAATCTCGATGAAACAAGTTCAGTGTCTTTGCTCAGAATTAGAATCTTAGAGAGTATTCCTTGTAATAAGTGGTCGTGCGTGAGTCGGGTGTGGCCCTGACTGGGTTTTATATGAAATCCCGATTTTAGGCAGTCTACTTTATTTACGACTATTGTACTTATTGTATATCCTTACAATAGTGCAGTTTGTACAATTAGTCTGCAATTTTTACCGGGAATCAACATAAATATATTTTCATTCTTCATTTATTTACAGCCATGTGTGACTATTCAGAAAAAATGGTTATAAATAAAAAAATTACACATAACATGAAATACATGACCTGATCGAATACATGAACATGAGTGTTAATAGGACATCAGTATAAAACAGGACATCCCTTCGTAGCCTTCTGGTTTGAAGGCTGTTGTCGAGCAGCCCAAAAGCAATCGAGTTGGGGTGGTTCTCCATATGTTGCTCACTCTATCCTATCGCCTAATTTCATCTTTGACCAGTGGCACCCGAAGGTCTCTGTGAAGCACCGAGTCCGTACATTGAACGAAGTACCCAGTATTTTCCCCAGAAGTTTCGATTGTACGCGTTGGATAATTTCTATGTTAGACTTTGATATTGTACTCCATAATTGGATGCCGTATGTCCATATTGGTTTAATTATTATCTTATATAACAGCACCATTTCTTAACAGACAGTTCGTTTAGCAGCTCTTCAGGATGAATTGCTTCTTCTTCCTCTTTATATGCTGCCAGTCGAACCTTCTGTCCAGCGTAAGACCGAAATATGTAGCATTGGGCATCCGTGTCCAAGCATCCATTGTGTTTTAATTGTTTGGACAAAATCACCAGTCGGCGACGCCCCAGCTGGTCAGGATTTGGGTAGTCAGCGATTATCAAGAAATGTGCTCAATGGGTCACATGCAACTTTGTCTACAACAACGTGCGATGCTTTATTGCCTACGGCAATAATCACAATCAGTCAACGGGCAGCCATTTCAGTTTCGAGCCTTCTTGGACCAGCGCTCACAAGTGTCATTCATCACGGAGCGCGCACCACAACAACAGCGGCTTCCAAGACAGAGAATTTTTATTAAAATGAACGGCTTGGTAAATGCTAAGATCACGGGAGCATCACCAGCAATTGATTTAAGTTTTTGTTCAATACACGACAACAAGGTAAAATTTAATGTTAATGCATACATTTTGCCTAAGGTAAGTCACAGAATGCCACAGATAAGCATATCTCAACCTCAAGACGGCCTCATTTAAAGCATTTATGTCTCGCAGATCCAAAGTGTTATGTGCCACAAGATGTTGATGTGTTGCTTGGGAGCGATATTTATGACGAGCTTATGATCACCGGAGTTCAGCGAGGGCCAAAAGGTTCTCCCATTGCTCAAAAACACGCGGCCTTTGATCTGCGAGGGATCTGCAGGTTTCACACCTGAAGAGCAGTTCAGCGAGGACTTCTTTGTGAACACACATCGTCGATTACCGTCAGTCGAATATCCTGTAAAGCTTACTGTAGTCTGGCAATTGAACCCAACAATGGTCATTGGATAATCGTATCGATCCGCAGTAAAACGTTTGTTAAATGAAGTTTTCACGCAAACGATTAGATCAAATGAAAGCTGTAAGGCGAGAATGCAAGAGGGGTGCAACCAATGGAGCAGTGTTGAGAGTCACGCACAGCTACTTACCTCACCATCCAGTAATCAAGGAATCTTCATCTACAACCAAAGCCCGAGTGGTGTTTGACGGATTAATGAAAACCAGCAGTACGGATGTATTGATGTCGATGAGGAAGACGCCCAATGTCAGCGCATATTGCGGCAAAGTGGGCAGAAGGAGCACAAAGGCACAAAGGTACCCCTCTGGCTGTAGATGTGGTCAAACACCAAATGTACGCTGATGATATATCATCTGCAGCTCACAATCTAGCACAAGCAGAAGCAGTGAAAAATTAAGTGATTGCAATGCTGCACAGTGGCGCATTCGAGTTACGTAAATGGGCAACCATTTGAGCAAGTACTTCACAACATACCTTCGGAACATTTGGAAACAAAAGGAGTGTCGGATTTGCAAACGAGCGATACTATACGTGCCTTGGGTATCTACTAGACTCCGCACGACGATTCGCTTCGTTTCCGTGTAAATTTTGATATTCCAACTAGTAAACCTACAAAACGATTCATTCTTTCTACAATAGCACGTCTCTTTCACCCGTTGGGATGGTTGATTCCGATCGTGGTTAGAAGAATCGGCAGTGGCGACTCGTAGCGTCAGAAAACAATCCTGCGGACCTATTGAGCCGAGGAGTGAGTGCTTCCAGATTAGTATGATGACCGCTCTGGGTGCATGCGTCGATTTGGTTGAAATGCGCGGAGGAAAAGTCCGATGCGTGACGTGGCGAGGAGTCAACAGGGAAATCTTGATGAAATCTTGCCTGCTATGATAATCACTGAAGTTTCTGAGCCATCGATCTTGGAACGCTACTCATGTTGTACACAACTAATACGCATTCTATCCAACATACAACATTTTATACGGAATTGTCGCAGAGCAAGGACGGATCGCACAATTGAGCGCCTGTCATCAGCTGAAATGGCTAAAGGACTTATACTACCAGTTCGTCTTGTTCAAATGTGTTACACTTAACTACGTTAGAAAAATATTTTGGATTGTGAATGGCCGTAATGCGGTTCGCTTCATTATACATAAATATCTCATTTGTTATAGATTGATACTTCGGTTCGTGGGAAGTTTGCTCTTTGCGTGCGGCCAGCAAGAGCGTTTTCGTGTGTTGGTGTCGATTATGCAGGTCCGATCAATATTTTGCCATCGAAGGGCGAAAGTCGCCAATCTGGAGCCTGTTGGGGACTTGTCGCCAGACGCATTCCTGGGAGCATTGCATCGGTTCATTGGCAGACGCGGATTGTGTAGTGATATTTACAGTGATTGCGGCACTAATTTCGTGGGTGCCAACAAGAAATTTCATACTGTCAAAATCGCCTATAAGGCTTCTTCACAGTCAGTTCTACCGGATTTGTCGAAGAAAGCAATTAACCAGCACTTTAATCCACCCTCCGCCCCACATATCGGTGAGCCACGTCCATGTAGCATCATTTGAGGAGAGGCATGGGCGACCGGGTGCTTACATTTGAGCAATTAACGACCACTTTCGCACAAATTGGGTCGCGTCTTAATTAAAGGCCAATATGTCCAATGTCGAACGACCCTGCGGACCTGGAATCAACGCCAGGTCATTTCTTAACTAGAGATTCATTGGTAGACTAAGCACAGTGGATCGATGGCATTATTGTCAGTCAACAGTGGAGCACGGAAAATCTGTCTCGACTGCAGCGTCGGCAGAAATGGTTAGAGGCCCGAGTTGATCTACGTGTTAACGATCTCGTTCTTATCAGAGATGAGCCGTTCCTAACCAATCGTTGGCTGTAGGGCCGGATTCTCGAAACACACGCTGGATCGGATGGGCTAGTACCAGTTGTACTAGTTAATGTTTTGCGCTTTATTATTTGAGTGTTCGAGTTAGAGGATGTCTGGTGGCTATTAAAACTGGGGGAGCGCGGGACGATGTGCACTTAATTTTGATGATCTTCATCAACAACAGGGGCAGAATGTTAAGTCTACGCCAGAACAGAAGAAGCTTACAGTGCTCCTATATTTGTGTCCTTCATACTTTTTGCGCTGGTGGTGACGCCGGAAATTTCACACACTCTGTAACCGCAAAAAGCCACAGCAATACAGAATTTTGTACAGAAGCACACACCGCCACATTATGATTTGATTCCACTATCGGTGGGGCATCCTCCAAGCCACCGCGGCAGAACGACTGAAGCCCGCATCATATTTCCAGCAGTTTGGGGCTCGGCCAACGTTGGACGCAGCCTTAGCCAACTCATTTGTAATGACGTGTAAAAAATTAGACTTAGGCCAAGGTGATGACTATAATGCTAGTTGCGCCTTAAGGCAATGACTGAGAAGGCTATTGGTTCATTCTTAGGTCGAGATCATGCGAGTGTAGCCTTTTCAGTCTAAGCCCTTATGTGGTATGGGTGATGAAAGACGCCAACTGGTTGGGATGCGTCACAAGTTTTGTGTGATAACGGCTGCTGCGAGAATTAATCACCTCCATAACCGTTGGCCCGGAGTGTTCCCTGTGCAGTATGATGTTGCGGACGTACCAAAGGGCGCCTGGGAATCTTCTGAGTGCCTTGTTCTGACACGCCTGCACTCTTCGATTGTGTTCTACAAAAATCTTTTTTTTTAAATCGAATATTTAAGCATTTTTTACGTCTCCAGTTTTGGTTTCCATACCCACAATCTTGTGCTAATTCATTTGAAATGTGGGAGTCGTAGTAAGCGTTTGAAATTTTTTGAAATTTTCAGTATAGAAATAACCGGAAAGAATTCATTTGTAATTTGGGAGTCGTAGTAAGCGTTTGATTCCATAGAGAAATTCCCCGTGTAAGAATAATAGAAAATTCATTTCATTTCATTAGTAAAACTTAACGTGTGAGGATATTGTCGGAGCGTTCACATTAAAAAAATCAAGTGTATTTTAAAAATTTTAAGTCGCTCTTAGTTGTTTACCATACGATCTTATATTATAAAAAGGAAAGGAATAATGTACGGTATGTCACGTCGGGTTATGTCGCGGTCGGCGAATTACTTCAAGTGTGTTCGTCGCTACGCGTCGCAGGCGGTTAACCAGATGCTGCAACTGCAGCAAATGGTGATTTGTGCAGATGCACCGTCTCGCGGTTTGGTGTTGGGTGTTTACGCCGACGAGGACGACAAAAATGATGCTGGCGTTTTGACTCCGGCGGCTTGGCGGTACAACAGGACGCAGACGGGTGGGCGTTTGTTGGAGGTGCTGCGTATGTCGGGTCCGATGCCGAAACGTGGAGAAGCGCGTCTTTTCTTTGCTATCGAAACAAACCCCATACCATATTATTCGGTGGTCGCCGTTGTCGGTCTGGGTAAAGAGTGCCTTGGCTATAATCCTTACGAGATGATCGATGAACAAAAGGAGGCGATTCGGCGATCTGTGGGCACTGCTTGCATGGAGCTAGCCGAGCTAGACACTGACCGTATTGAGGTTGAGAACATGGGCCACGCCGAGTCGTCCGCTGAGGGTGCTGCTTTAGGCATTTGGGCGTATCAGGAGCAAAAGGAAGTCAAAGATCGCATCGCCGTGCCGGCGATTGATTTGTACGCTTTCAGGGATGAGATTTGCGACATCGAGGGTTGGCGTATTGGTCTACAGAAGGCGGCTGCACAGAATTTGACACGTCAACTGCAGGAGACACCCTCCAATCTGCTGACGCCAACAGCTTTTGCCAAGACTGTCGTCGACGTGCTGTGTAAGTCCGGCGTCAACGTAGAGGTAAAAGTCGAGGACTGGGCTGAGAGCCAGTCGATGCATGCTTTCTTGGCCGTCGGAAAGGCATCATGCGAGCGGCCACTGTTCCTTGAAATGAGCTACTACGGCACGTGTGCCGATGAACGGCCCATCGTGTTGGTCGGTCAGGGCATCACATACGATTCTGGCGGCCTGTGCCTCAAAGAGAAGGGAGAGTTGTACCATATGCGTGGTGATGTGACTGGCGCCGCTGTAGTGGTTGCCACTTGTCGCGCCATTGCGGGCCTGCGTTTGCCGGTCAATATACGCGGACTAATTCCGCTTTGTGAAAACGGGATTGGCTGCAATTCGTTCCGTCCCGGTGACATCGTAAAGGCAATGAACGGCAAAACTATCGAAATTGAGTGCACCGATCATCTGAATATGTTGGTGTTGGCCGATGCTCTATTGTATGCTCAGAACTTCTGTCCAAAATGCATAATCGATATCGGTACCTGCTCTGGGTACATGCGTCAGGCACTGGATGAGGCCGCCTGCGGTGTCTTCACTAATTCGGAAATATTATGGCAACAGATCAGGCATGCCAGCATGCACACCGGCGATCGCGTCTGGCGCTTTCCACTATGGGCGTATTACAGCAAATGCGTGCGCGCCGGTGGCCGCAGCGATGTCCAGAACTACGGCATTGGACGCGGCGGTCGTCCCTGTAAAGCCGCAGCCTTTTTGCGCGAGTTCGTACCCTGTGGTCAATGGATGCACATCGTAAGTTGGTCGACTAAGGACTCCCTTCCCTTATTCCAAACAACTTTTGCTTTCAGGATGCTACCAACGTGATGCGCACTGAAGGCTTAGACTTCGAGTATCTACGCAAGGGCATGGCTGGTCGTCCAACACGCACACTCATCGAGTTCATCGCCCAAAGTATTTGCAAGGACACAGCTCCCAAGATAAACTAGAAAACAAATTGTTTACTATACTACTTCACGTCCAAGCTGAAGTTTCCCCTCTATGTGAAGCCGTGTAATAAGATTATATAAGAAGTTAAGTTAAAATTCGTTGTATTATTCTTAAATAATTATATAACTGTATATATTTCGGATATTAGTTTTTTCAATTCGACATTTTTTCATTGTTCTCGAAGTGCATACTACAGTGTGGCAGTGACGTGGCGTGTGTGAACACCAGAGAGAACACATTCATATTTAATGCGCTTTGGCATAAGCATTCCTTAATAAAGCTAATCTCGATGAAACAAGTTCAGTGTCTTTGCTCAGAATTAGAATCTTAGAGAGTATTCCTTGTAATAAGTGGTCGTGCGTGAGTCGGGTGTGGCCCTGACTGGGTTTTATATGAAATCCCGATTTTAGGCAGTCTACTTTATTTACGACTATTGTACTTATTGTATATCCTTACAATAGTGCAGTTTGTACAATTAGTCTGCAATTTTTACCGGGAATCAACATAAATATATTTTCATTCTTCATTTATTTACAGCCATGTGTGACTATTCAGAAAAAATGGTTATAAATAAAAAAATTACACATAACATGAAATACATGACCTGATCGAATACATGAACATGAGTGTTAATAGGACATCAGTATAAAACAGGACATCCCTTCGTAGCCTTCTGGTTTGAAGGCTGTTGTCGAGCAGCCCAAAAGCAATCGAGTTGGGGTGGTTCTCCATATGTTGCTCACTCTATCCTATCGCCTAATTTCATCTTTGACCAGTGGCACCCGAAGGTCTCTGTGAAGCACCGAGTCCGTACATTGAACGAAGTACCCAGTATTTTCCCCAGAAGTTTCGATTGTACGCGTTGGATAATTTCTATGTTAGACTTTGATATTGTACTCCATAATTGGATGCCGTATGTCCATATTGGTTTAATTATTATCTTATATAACAGCACCATTTCTTAACAGACAGTTCGTTTAGCAGCTCTTCAGGATGAATTGCTTCTTCTTCCTCTTTATATGCTGCCAGTCGAACCTTCTGTCCAGCGTAAGACCGAAATATGTAGCATTGGGCATCCGTGTCCAAGCATCCATTGTGTTTTAATTGTTTGGACAAAATCACCAGTCGGCGACGCCCCAGCTGGTCAGGATTTGGGTAGTCAGCGATTATCAAGAAATGTGCTCAATGGGTCACATGCAACTTTGTCTACAACAACGTGCGATGCTTTATTGCCTACGGCAATAATCACAATCAGTCAACGGGCAGCCATTTCAGTTTCGAGCCTTCTTGGACCAGCGCTCACAAGTGTCATTCATCACGGAGCGCGCACCACAACAACAGCGGCTTCCAAGACAGAGAATTTTTATTAAAATGAACGGCTTGGTAAATGCTAAGATCACGGGAGCATCACCAGCAATTGATTTAAGTTTTTGTTCAATACACGACAACAAGGTAAAATTTAATGTTAATGCATACATTTTGCCTAAGGTAAGTCACAGAATGCCACAGATAAGCATATCTCAACCTCAAGACGGCCTCATTTAAAGCATTTATGTCTCGCAGATCCAAAGTGTTATGTGCCACAAGATGTTGATGTGTTGCTTGGGAGCGATATTTATGACGAGCTTATGATCACCGGAGTTCAGCGAGGGCCAAAAGGTTCTCCCATTGCTCAAAAACACGCGGCCTTTGATCTGCGAGGGATCTGCAGGTTTCACACCTGAAGAGCAGTTCAGCGAGGACTTCTTTGTGAACACACATCGTCGATTACCGTCAGTCGAATATCCTGTAAAGCTTACTGTAGTCTGGCAATTGAACCCAACAATGGTCATTGGATAATCGTATCGATCCGCAGTAAAACGTTTGTTAAATGAAGTTTTCACGCAAACGATTAGATCAAATGAAAGCTGTAAGGCGAGAATGCAAGAGGGGTGCAACCAATGGAGCAGTGTTGAGAGTCACGCACAGCTACTTACCTCACCATCCAGTAATCAAGGAATCTTCATCTACAACCAAAGCCCGAGTGGTGTTTGACGGATTAATGAAAACCAGCAGTACGGATGTATTGATGTCGATGAGGAAGACGCCCAATGTCAGCGCATATTGCGGCAAAGTGGGCAGAAGGAGCACAAAGGCACAAAGGTACCCCTCTGGCTGTAGATGTGGTCAAACACCAAATGTACGCTGATGATATATCATCTGCAGCTCACAATCTAGCACAAGCAGAAGCAGTGAAAAATTAAGTGATTGCAATGCTGCACAGTGGCGCATTCGAGTTACGTAAATGGGCAACCATTTGAGCAAGTACTTCACAACATACCTTCGGAACATTTGGAAACAAAAGGAGTGTCGGATTTGCAAACGAGCGATACTATACGTGCCTTGGGTATCTACTAGACTCCGCACGACGATTCGCTTCGTTTCCGTGTAAATTTTGATATTCCAACTAGTAAACCTACAAAACGATTCATTCTTTCTACAATAGCACGTCTCTTTCACCCGTTGGGATGGTTGATTCCGATCGTGGTTAGAAGAATCGGCAGTGGCGACTCGTAGCGTCAGAAAACAATCCTGCGGACCTACTGAGCCGAGGAGTGAGTGCTTCCATCCAGATTAGTATGATGACCGCTCTGGGTGCATGCGTCGATTTGGTTGAAATGCGCGGAGGAAAAGTCCGATGCGTGACGTGGCGAGGAGTCAACAGGGAAATCTTGATGAAATCTTGCCTGCTATGATAATCACTGAAGTTTCTGAGCCATCGATCTTGGAACGCTACTCATGTTGTACACAACTAATACGCATTCTATCCAACATACAACATTTTATACGGAATTGTCGCAGAGCAAGGACGGATCGCATAATTGAGCGCCTGTCATCAGCTGAAATGGCTAAAGGACTTATACTACCAGTTCGTCTTGTTCAAATGTGTTCATTCCCTGCAGAGTGGAAGGCTTTGTCTGATGGGAAAACACTTGCGAAGCACAGTACTCTATTGCCCTTGAACCCGTACATTGACACTGAGCAACACATCATACGGCTTGGTGCAGATTACGCGACGCTTTATTACCTAAGAACGAGAAGTACCTTACATTTTGCCGTATAAACATCACTTCATCACTTTACGGACCTGGTTCTTCGTCATAGTCATGCCTGCACTTTACATGGTGGCATTGCACTTACACTTAACTACGTTAGAAAAATATTTTGGATTGTGAATGGCCGTAATGCGGTGCGCTCCATTATACATAAATATCTCATTTGTTATAGATTGATACTTCGGTTCGTGGGAAGTTTGCTCTGTGCGTGCGGCCAGCAAGAGCGTTGTCGTGTGTTGGTGTCGATTAGGCAGGTCCGATCAATGTTATGCCATCGAAGGGCGAAAGTCGCGCGATCTGGAGCCTGTTGGGGTACTGTGTCGCCAGACGCATTCCTGGGAGCGTATGCATCGGATTCATTGGCAGACGCGGAATGTGTAGTGATGCTGCCAGTGATTGCGGCACTAATTTCAGCTGGGTGCCAACAAGCAAATTTCATACTGACAAAATCGCCTATAAGGCTTCTTCACAGTCAGTTCTACCGGATTTGTCGAAGAAAGCAATTAACCAGCACTTTAATCCACCCTCCGCCCCACATATCGGTGAGCCACGTCCATGTAGCATCATTTGAGGAGAGGCATGGGCGACACATATCGGTGAGCCACGTCCATGTAGCATCATTTGAGGAGAGGCATGGGCGACCGGGTGCTTACATTTGAGGAATTAACGACCACTTTCGCACAAATTGGGTCGCGTCTTAATTAAAGGCCAATATGTCCAATGTCGAACGACCCTGCGGACCTGGAATCAACGCCAGGTCATTTCTTAACTAGAGATTCATTGGTAGACTAAGCACAGTGGATCGATGGCATTATTGTCAGTCAACAGTGGAGCACGGAAAATCTGTCTCGACTGCAGCGTCGGCAGAAATGGTTAGAGGCCCGAGTTGATCTACGTGTTAACGATCTCGTTCTTATCAGAGATGAGCCGTTCCTAACCAATCGTTGGCTGTAGGGCCGGATTCTCGAAACACACGCTGGATCGGATGGGCTAGTACCAGTTGTACTAGTTAATGTTTTGCGCTTTATTATTTGAGTGTTCGAGTTAGAGGATGTCTGGTGGCTATTAAAACTGGGGGAGCGCGGGACGATGTGCACTTAATTTTGATGATCTTCATCAACAACAGGGGCAGAATGTTAATGTGCACTTAATTTTGATGATCTTCATCAACAACAGGGGCAGAATGTTAAGTCCACGCCAGAACAGAAGAAGCTTACAGTGCTCCTATATTTGTGTCCTTCATACTTGTTGCCCTATTCCCGTTAATGTCTATGTTTTATCTTTTTGCGCTGGTGGTGACGCCGGAAATTTCACACACTCTGTAACCGCAAAAAGCCACAGCAATACAGAATTTTGTACAGAAGCACACACCGCCACATTATGATTTGATTCCACTATCGGTGGGGCATCCTCCAAGCCACCGCGGCAGAACGACTGAAGCCCGCATCATATTTCCAGCAGTTTGGGGCTCGGCCAACGTTGGACGCAGCCTTAGCCAACTCATTTGTAATGACGTGTAAAAAATTAGACTTAGGCCAAGGTGATGACTATAATGCTAGTTGCGCCTTAAGGCAATGACTGAGAAGGCTATTGGTTCCTTCTTAGGTCGAGATCATGCGAGTGTAGCCTTTTCAGTCTAAGCCCTTATGTGCTATGGGTGATGAAAGACGCCAACTGGTTGGGATGGCCCTTATGTGCTATGGGTGATGAAAGACGCCAACTGGTTGGGATGCGTCACAAGTTTTGTGTGATAACGGCTGCTGCGAGAATTAATCACCTCCATAACCGTTGGCCCGGAGTGTTCCCTGTGCAGTATGATGTTGCGGACGTACCAAAGGGCGCCTGGGAATCTTCTGAGTGCCTTGTTCTGACACGCCTGCACTCTTCGATTGTGTTCTACAAAAATCTTTTTTTTTAAATCGAATATTTAAGCATTTTTTACGTCTCTAGTTTTGGTTTCCATACCCACAATCTTGTGCTAATTCATTTGAAATGTGGGTGTCGTAGTAAGCGTTTGAAATTTTCAGTATAGAAATAACCGGAAAGAATTCATTTGTAATTTGGGAGTCGTAGTAAGCGTTTGATTCCATAGAGAAATTCCCCGTGTAAGAATAATAGAAAATTCATTTCATTTCATTAGTAAAACTTAACGTGTGAGGATATTGTCGGAGCGTTCACATTAAAAAAATCAAGTGTATTTTAAAAATTTTAAGTCGCTCTTAGTTGTTTATCAAGTGTATTTTAAAAATTTTAAGTCGCTCTTAGTTGTTTACCATACGATCTTATATTATAAAAAGGAAAGGAATAATGTACGGTATGTCACGTCGGGTTATGTCGCGGTCGGCGAATTACTTCAAGTGTGTTCGTCGCTACGCGTCGCAGGCGGTTAACCAGATGCTGCAACTGCAGCAAATGGTGATTTGTGCAGATGCACCGTCTCGCGGTTTGGTGTTGGGTGTTTCCGCCGACGAGGACGACAAAAATGATGCTGGCGTTTTGACTCCGGCGGCTTGGCGGTACAACAGGACGCAGACGGGTGGGCGTTTGTTGGAGGTGCTGCGTATGTCGGGTCCGATGCCGAAACGTGGAGAAGCGCGTCTTTTCTTTGCTATCGAAACAAACCCCATACCATATTATTCGGTGGTCGCCGTTGTCGGTCTGGGTAAAGAGTGCCTTGGCTATAATCCTTACGAGATGATCGATGAACAAAAGGAGGCGATTCGGCGATCTGTGGGCACTGCTTGCATGGAGCTAGCCGAGCTAGACACGTGGGCACTGCTTGCATGGAGCTAGCCGAGCTAGACACTGACCGTATTGAGGTTGAGAACATGGGCCACGCCGAGTCGTCCGCTGAGGGTGCTGCTTTAGGCATTTGGGCGTATCAGGAGCAAAAGGAAGTAAAAGATCGTATCGCCGTGCCGGCGATTGATTTGTACGCTTTCAGGGATGAGATTTGCGACATCGAGGGTTGGCGTATTGGTCTACAGAAGGCGGCTGCACAGAATTTGACACGTCAACTGCAGGAGACACCCTCCAATCTGCTGACGCCAACAGCTTTTGCCAAGACTGTCGTCGACGTGCTGTGTAAGTCCGGCGTCAACGTAGAGGTAAAAGTCGAGGACTGGGCTGAGAGCCAGTCGATGCATGCTTTCTTGGCCGTCGGAAAGGCATCATGCGAGCGGCCACTGTTCCTTGAAATGAGCTACTACGGCACGTGTGCCGATGAACGGCCCATCGTGTTGGTCGGTCAGGGCATCACATACGATTCTGGCGGCCTGTGCCTCAAAGAGAAGGGAGAGTTGTGGCGGCCTGTGCCTCAAAGAGAAGGGAGAGTTGTACCATATGCGTGGTGATGTGACTGGCGCCGCTGTAGTGGTTGCCACTTGTCGCGCCATTGCGGGCCTGCGTTTGCCGGTCAATATACGCGGACTAATTCCGCTTTGTGAAAACGGGATTGGCTGCAATTCGTTCCGTCCCGGTGACATCGTAAAGGCAATGAACGGCAAAACTATCGAAATTGAGTGCACCGATCATCTGAATATGTTGGTGTTGGCCGATGCTCTATTGTATGCTCAGAACTTCTGTCCAAAATGCATAATCGATATCGGTACCTGCTCTGGGTACATGCGTCAGGCACTGGATGAGGCCGCCTGCGGTGTCTTCACTAATTCGGAAATATTATGGCAACAGATCAGGCATGCCAGCATGCACACCGGCGATCGCGTCTGGCGCTTTCCACTATGGGCGTATTACAGCAAATGCGTGCGCGCCGGTGGCCGCAGCGATGTCCAGAACTACGGCATTGGACGCGGCGGTCGTCCCTGTAAAGCCGCAGGACGCGGCGGTCGTCCCTGTAAAGCCGCAGCCTTTTTGCGCGAGTTCGTACCCTGTGGTCAATGGATGCACATCGTAAGTTGGTCGACTAAGGACTCCCTTCCCTTATTCCAAACAACTTTTGCTTTCAGGATGCTACCAACGTGATGCGCACTGAAGGCTTAGACTTCGAGTATCTACGCAAGGGCATGGCTGGTCGTCCAACACGCACACTCATCGAGTTCATCGCCCAAAGTATTTGCAAGGACACAGCTCCCAAGATAAACTAGAAAACAAATTGTTTACTATACTACTTCACGTCCAAGCTGAAGTTTCCCCTCTATGTGAAGCCGTGTAATAAGATTATATAAGAAGTTAAGTTAAAATTCGTTGTATTATTCTTAAATAATTATATAACTGTATATATTTCGGATATTAGTTTTTTCAATTCGACATTTTTTCATTGTTCTCGAAGTGCATACTACAGTGTGGCAGTGACGTGGCGTGTGTGAACACCAGAAAGAACACATTCATATTTAATGCGCTTTCACATTCATATTTAATGCGCTTTGGCATAAGCATTCCTTAATAAAGCTAATCTCGATGAAACAAGTTCAGTGTCTTTGCTCAGAATTAGAATCTTAGAGAGTATTCCTTGTAATAAGTGGTCGTGCGTGAGTCGGGTGTGGCCCTGACTGGGTTTTATATGAAATCCCGATTTTAGGCAGTCTACTTTATTTACGACTATTGTACTTATTGTGTATCCTTACAATAGTGCAGTTTGTACAATTAGTCTGCAATTTTTACCGGGAATCAACATAAATATATTTTCATTCTTCATTTATTTACAGCCATGTGTGACTATTCAGAAAAAATGGTTATAAATAAAAAAATTACACATAACATGAAATACATGACCTGATCGAATACATGAACATGAGTGTTAATAGGACATCCCTTCGTAGCCTTCTGGTTTGAAGGCTGTTGTCGAGCAGCCCAAAAGCAATCGAGTTGGGGTGGTTCTCCATATGTTGCTCACTCTATCCTATCGCCTAATTTCATCTTTGACGCCTAATTTCATCTTTGACCAGTGGCACCCGAAGGTCTCTGTGAAGCACCGAGTCCGGAGCACCCCGTATTTTCCCGAGAAGCTCCGATTTTACGCGTTGGATAATTTCTATGTTAGACTTTGATATCAGATGCGGTTGCTAGAAACGCTGTGTTGTCTACGTAGGTTGTAAGCAGCAGCAAGTGTTCATCACGGTGAAGCAGAATACAGCGTGTACACGATAGGACCCAAAATACTACCCTGTGGGACTTTCGCTGCGACGGGCATTAGGCCAGAACTAGCTTTATTGTGCCGTACGTAGATTGCCCCATCTTCTAGGTAAGACTTCAGAAGGAGGTAGTATGGCGTCGGAAAGAATATTGTTCAACTTTAAAAGGAGGCCAGGATGCCAGGCTTTATGGAACGCGTGCCTTATGCGCAATAAGGCGGCTGCGCAGGTATCGATAATGTGATGTACTAGACAATGGCACTGTTCTTGGGCCCGTGGCTGGATCTGAAGCCAAACTGGTGCTCTGCCAAACTGGTGCTCTGCATTTAGGGAACCCTACTTTAGCAAGCGTCCGAGAATCAATATGATTTTCGCTTGTTATATTTGCTGCGATTATTGAGAACTGTGCTGACAATACCGACAATATATGAGGAGCCTCCATTTGTTCTGGATTGGTCGAAGTAGTGCAGTTGGCTTCAAGCCTCTCATTCAAATTATTTTCTTTTTCTACCTTTTTCGATAGACGTTATTTTAGGTGCATATCCATGTCTATAACGTATCAAGTTGATATTTCAGGGGTACCTTTTACAAGGCCATATATTGTACTATGTACTATATAAAACTAGCTGGTACCCGCGACTTCGTCTGCATATAGTTAGTACTTCGAGAAGCCTATTTTTTTCCAAACTTTCATTAATCTCCATACTGTCTCCATACTACCAAATTAATGAAAAAACTGTTCATTGGTCTTGTCGTGAAAAGGTAATATCTACGTGTTAAAATTTAAGGAAATAGGTCAATGAATGGGAGGCAATTATTTAGGCAATTATGTAAAACGACAACTTAATTTAACAAATTATGGTAAACTATGTTTTTGGCTGGTTGCATATCACATGTTTTTCATCTGTCACGTCTATATATATAAAACTGGAAGTTTTTTTGTTTGTCCGTTATGGACGCCGAAAACCGCTGTAGCGATTTTCATGAAATTTTCAGGGAATCTCTAGAATAGCCTTAATGTTCAGTTGCTTCTGTATAGAATACAAAGAGAACTGTATAGATACAAATAAAACACAACAACAAAGCAGCGTATTAGAATTGAGTTGCTGCGAAATGTTGAAATATTCTAATGAAAAAAAATAAATAAATCCAAAAAGTGAAGACTACACGAAAAGCCGCCAATAAAGTCAAACACTGGAAGATCAATTAAAAATTCGCAGCAGTAGACAGGGCGCAGACTTGTGCTTACCCCAAGGTCCCATTTAACTCTACAGCAAAATATATAAAAATTGATTTAGCAGCTTAATCGTGAAAAGGTAATAGAGGGACAGGCAAAGTTACAAGTTACTTTCGCATTTACAATATTATATATAGTTTATATTTGTATGATTGTTAAGTTCTTTGAACTTATTGTAGAGTATCGAATCTTGAGGATAGCCGAAATTAACATTGCGTTTCTTCTTGGTACTTTTTTCTTTCTGGTTCTTCTTTTTTGGTGACCACTAATTTTCTCGCATTTCTTTTCGTACAACTGGATTTGGTTCATAAGAATGAAGACATTTTTGGCGTAAGCAATTTTTCCTGCTAATGGACCACGTATCTGACGACACACAAATGGCATGCGGCACTTTTAGTAGTGTTTATATGCTGTAAAGACCAAGTAATAAATAATAAAATAATTAGCTCATTAAAAGGACATTTGTTCTTGTTCACGTTATCATTGCCGTTATCACAGTCATCGTTGTGGTCCTCGCCAACATAAATAAATGTTAATTAGAACAAAAACAACAACTAAAGCCATTGTAATATTGCCGAAAAGCACATTTGCTATTCTACAGGCAGGCTCCAATTCTATATGCGCATAGCTTGCATTTGTATTTTAATATTAATATGAGTCATACGCACAGCACTTTTACAGCCGCACACGCACAAACGCAACATGGATACCGCTGTAGATGCAGATAAATGGAATGACCTGCTAAAACGATTTCATAATTTATTTATTCACGTACATACACACACACGTTCAATCGAGTTTTGTTGACTCATTTCACTGCAATTTATTCAATTCGATTCATTTTCGTTTTGCTTGAATTCGGCTGAATGCGTCGAGTTGATTACCGATTTTGATACCGAAACCCATATTTCGAAATTGTTCAAAATATTATATCTCCACAGTCATTCTATTAGAAATAGAAAAATTCAAGCATAAGGTTGCATTTGCATACCAGGAATGCTGATTAGAGGTAGCCTTGTCCAAAGTACTTATTAAAAGTGCCTTTTTATGAGTGATTTGCTTAGTGAGTGATTAAAACTTACGAAAAAAAAGTATTTTATTGGTCTTCTTGTAATGGAATCTTTTAATTATGGTTCGTATTATGTGTTGGTGCACTTCAACTGTGCAAAATTAAAGTGCTCTCTTTGCAATGGTGTCTTAATATGAGGCATCTTTAAAAAGCAGCTTTCTAAATAAAACTCATTTTTGTAAAGAGCTACAACGTTTTCTTAGCACATCTTAGCTGTGCCGTTATTTTTTATTTTTTATTTAATCAATTCTTATTTCAATTCACTTTACCGCAATGTGCGCTTTTGTACGCTTTTCTCGCAATTTCATTTTTTAGGACTTCAACTCACTTTTAGCAATGCGGACTTGTTTGCTGCATGAAAAAAAGTTAAGAGTCGAACTGAAGAGGAGCGTGGGATTTTCCAATGTTTTAAAGCAGGTTCCAACAGAAGCACATGTGATTCGTATTTCGACAAATAAAGCAAACAATTTTGTCTTAACTTGTCATCGAAATGGCACAAATATAGAAGAAAGCTGGAGCAATATTGTGCTGTAAGAGAGTATTGTAAAAACAAAGTATGTAACAGTTTCCCTACCAATACACAAGTGGCTGAAACCTATACTTTCAACGAGCTTATGAGCTGAAATATGTTCTTGTTTTCACGGCATCAATCAATGTTCGTAGATGGTCATCGCATTAATCGATGGATTAAACTTCAAATATATTATAATAAATTAAATAAATTGCTTAAAAGTTGTTTTCAAGACTCTTACTTTGATAATATTGGCTCCCAATGAAAAGCTTTGCTAAACTTTTGCAATATGAAAAATGTTATATGCATTACTTTTTTATTGAGACATCTTTCACTGCATACAAAATAACGAACTGCTTTAAGTAGCAAAGCTTTCCTTGAACATAGGCTATTGAATTATGTAAAATGTTATCCCTGAAGGGTATGCTATACATTTTTACTGAGATTTTGAGGCAAAAAAAATGTATAGAACTTTTGAACCTGTGTTTTCTAGGACCGGGGTTGGGTGCCACGCCCGCTTTTTCCAGAACATTGCCCAGTGGTATGCAGAAGCTAACGCAAAGAACCGTACCCAAAAATAATACGTTGTCTTTGTGTTATTAATTTATTACACAAAATGCAATCAAATCACCCATAGTGCAACGGTATGCATCATGCAGTCGAACTTCCCTATAACGAACTTTTATACAACGAAGCAATCCCTATTACGAATTGATTTCAAGTATGTACACAGCGTTTTCCAGTATACATACATCATTTTTCTGTATAACGAATTTTCCATATAATGCTCACTTCGCATTGTGGTCTCGTGAGCATTCGTTATAGGGAAGTTTGACTGTAAAGAAAACAACAATACCAACGACTATAAACGGTAGCAAATAATTTACTTAATTAATTTTCACATAGCACCGAAAGTCCTGTGTCTGCATTTATACACAATTAACGCTTGTGAAATGCATGGCATGTGTGTGCGTGTGCGTGTGTCGATGTGTGCGCTTGTTTATGCTAAAGAATCGCAAACACGGAGATAACATAAAAAAGAGGAAGAAGAAGAAGACCAAAAACACTGAAGTCAGCATTATTGAGAGAAGAGTGCAACAAAGTAAAATGGCCATTGGACAGGCAGCTCTGATTACGAGCCCTGGCACCATGAGTCGTCGTTATGTTCTAAGCTGAGTTGGTGTTGGCGTTGGCACAAGTTAATTTACGTAATAAATTATAACAATACACACACACACACACACACACACACACACACACACACACACACACACACACATGCACATGCACAATCAAACGACGCACATCTACACACTCACACTCAGTGAAATCCATAATTGTTGAGATGTTAGTGTTGCGGCGTATGAATGGTGCAATTTTAATGTTGTCCTGTATATTATTCTGAATTAGATTAGGTTAATAAATTTTCTTGTTCGTTTACTACTTACAGACATGTGACAGTAGCCATGTGCTAATTAAAAGCAAAAAAACAAAAAACAACAAAAAAACAAAGACATGACAGCAACTACAATTAGAATAGTCAGTTGTTGGTACATGTAAGATTGGCAGTCATATCAGCGCATGACTTATTGCAAAATATTGTTGAGAGAACATCGAGTACTATATGTATACCGAGTGTCTGCATTAATGCATACATATGTGTATAGCAAAGCAGTGTGCACTACAGGTCATTTCATGTGCAATTCAAACAAATTCCCCTAGTCCCCTCTTAACATTTCCTTGATTCTTCTGTATTGTCTTGCTGCCATTTTATCCAATGTTAAGGCGTACACATTTGCAATGAATTTGGTTTTTGTTAATTGGGTGTCATAAACTGGACTTGTAATATCACTGAAAGCGTTCAGCATTGTGGAAAAGTCAAACAAAGAAAATTGTGGCTTCAGAGTTGGCGTTGGAGCTCAATGGTAGAACGCTCGCTTTGCATGTGTAAAGCTCGCTGTTCAAGACCCAACGTCTCCCTACATAAATATTTTAATAATTATCATGAGTCGAACCTTTAAGTTCTTGGTACTCTAATGTGCATTGCATTGCACTTTCTCAACAAACATCACATGGAGACGTAAATTTTAAGTTAGATAAAAAAGGGGGAGTATCCAACAGCATAGCTAGTTCACCCATGTGGAGTGCCTTTATAGACATTTATCGATATTTTACGGTATCGCCATTTAGGGGATGTATCTTTTTCAGGTGTCGCATTCGCTTGCTGTTTGACCGGCGAGTTTATTCTTAGATGGTTGACATGGTCTACCAACTCAATGGTGTTATCTGTTGCTCTGCTTGATGACTGTTTCTTTGATTTTTGGAATGGATAACAGAGTTCCACTGGGCACCTATCATCCTTCACAGTAGCTTGAACTGAAACCTCTGAGGAATTTCCCGGTTTCCGTAAGTAAACACTTGAACTTCGAGTTTGACCTAATGAGCCAACTCAGTCTTCGACGTTTGAGGTCCAATGGCTTTCTCATGATATGCAGATGTTCCATCTCTTCAGTCAAGGCTCAATGAGGCTACAGCCAGTTCGCTACTCCCCATCTATTCTAATTTTTCCCTTTTACTTTATATCTCTTTAAGGGTGTAGTATCTATCTATGTAAGGTTAGGTGTATACTTCTATCCATTGTATTTATAATACAATAGCACGACCTTTTAACTCATTGTAGTTGTAAATTATAATGTTAACTGTTTTTCTCTTCTTCTATTGCAGGTAAATACTGAAGTCTACGCACGTAGTAAGTACACATGCATATACCGATTGGAAGAAATGTAAAGTATAAGAAAGAAAGGTTAGTTTAGGCAGCAACCTTTAGTGTCAGAGTCACACCTGGATTAATTTTGGTCCTTAATCAAAGCCATGCCTGTCAACCGTAGATCGCCTTCCTTTGCAAGCTTCAATTCCCCAATGCTATGGAGGCTTAGAACTTGAAAGATGTGCATCTAGTGCTACCCGTCCACAATAGAATATTGCTGGAGGTAATGACTTGATAGGAATAATGAATTTCTCTTTTTTTGTTTTGTGGGTCTTTCTGATGCTCAGTTTCGAGTGACGTTAATTGCTCCGTTCAAGCACTTCCAGCTCTATAGGACTTCTCTCAGCAACACCTATATTTTTCAAGTGGTTAAGAAGCTTTACAAGATCGACTTAAAAACAACTAATTAAGATTAGGTGAAATTTTATGGGCATGGAACACTGTAGATGTTCTTGTTCCTAGTCGGTCTGTCAACGTACTCTATTAAGCAGAGATCGATTGCATATGCGTTTGCTTGGAATGCGGAGTTTGCTGAGGTCATACATAAAATTTTTCTAACGCCTTAACAAGTATCAGTGTGCTTGCTATATATACTATAAGCCAGTCTTTCAAATCTTGTAGTCGACTTTGTTGAGCCTGGTTTGTGCTTGACTTTGGGCCGTACAGGTACAAGTACTATACAAATTACGAGCACAAAACATTCGAGCATCTTTGTTTGCCTCATATTTTGATATTACGTAGTTCTTCGGAACTGAATGCATCTTCGTCAAATTGGTCATGTTCGAGGATGAGCGTTTCATACTCGTATCCGTAGAGCTGGTCCCAGCTGATCTCAAGTGAGTTCATGTGAGTTCACTAGAACGGTTCAAACAAAGGCTCGAGTCCAAAGCGCAGACTGACGATGACAGCTGCTGTCACAGAGAAAGAAAAATAGACAGAAATAGATTTGCATTGTGTGTGTGAGTGTGTTTGTGTGTGTGTATTTATTTGCTTACCTGCTTACCTGCTGCGCACACATTTCGCTTATGCTGGATGCTAATGTTGTATGCTGATGCTGTTGCTGTTGTTGGATGTTGATGTTGATGTTGATAGTACTTAATGTTATGCAACAATAAAGTTTTCAATGGCTAAGCTTTTATGCAAAACGCAAACTTAGCAGCACAAACACACACACACACACACACACACACACACACACACACACACACAGATCCACTCAGCCTTTGTGGGTTTATTAGAAGAATTTGCCTGTGCTCAAACAGTGGGAAAGAAATGCAGCGACAAACGTAGAAAACAGAGATATGCTTGTGTTTGTATGCGTTTGTATGTGTATGTATATGTGTATGTGTATGGTAAATCAAGCGGTAATTGGTTCTTTTCTTGCTGTTTATATAATTGAAACTAACACAAATAAAGTGCAAAAGCTTTTTGATTATGGCGATTCATTCAAGTGCATAAGCCTGTGTAAGCAATACAAACAAAGCGCAAACACTACGACGTACGACGACTACATTAAACTGCCTTCAAGCTCTTTCAGTGGTGTGAGTGTGTCAACGGAGCGATGGAGAAGTGGGCCACTGCCAATGAGGATTACAAGCGCCTTTGTCGATATGCAGAGTGTGCCAGCCATGTGCAAATCTGTTTGATTACTTATCTACATTGTTGCCTGTGTGTGTGTGTGTATGTGTGTGTGTGTTTTGTTCTTAACTTAAGCACAACAATGATAAGGATAACGTCAGACAATAAAGATTTGCCAAGCATTTAAGTACATACGCTCGCACACTTCTCTCAATCTCAGCCTTAACGTCTATCTGCATTTATTGTATTGTGTGTGTGTGTGTGTGTGTGTGTGTGTGCATTTGTTAGTTTGTTTTTCAGTGTTTGCATATATCTCTATACATCTGCACACCTCGTATTGAAACACAACGCCTCACATCACATCACATCACAATACATCACATGGCCCCTCCTTCGCTCAGTTCCCAAAGCTACTCCTCGCCACGCCATACCACACCACACCACACCACACCACATCATGCATGGCAACATCACATCAAGTGTGCCTTATTTATTGTGCGGCTTAGAAGCCACGCTGATTGCGCTTCTTCAGCTCGTTTTTGTGCTAAGTAATTGGTTTGGGATTTACACTTAAGTACAGGTCTCATTCGCCCACTCGACGTATTCAAGCATGCCCTGCTAAACACCAGCGCACCTAACACGACTACAACCATTGCCTTTTTTGCAATTATTCTAATGACGAACATGCATACTATAGTGCCTGTGAAAAAGAGTACGCTGTGCAGCGGGGTGGAGAGGCTGAGCTGTTGCTGCTATTGAGAAACGCTTTATGCCAACTCATTCATGCAATTTATGTGGCTTTTCATGATTTTGTTAGCGAACATCCCACCACTACCAACACCTACACCACCACCACCACGCCGCATCGCACTCCTAGACCGAACGCATAAATTTGCTTCGCGAGCATCGCTTTGTATACCCTACCTTGCGGCAACTGCGTTCATCGTTTGGCTGTCGGCACAAAACTTAATTAAACCCAACTTATGCAAATGCAAATCGTAACCATCAAACTGCGGCAGGCAGCATCGAATATGAGCAATAAGATAGTTACAAAGCAACAGATAGAAGTGCAGTGGCTTCATAGAAAATAAGAATGAAGGAAAATGGTAATCATCTATGTATAATTAGGCCAAGACATTCTCCTTCGCGACACTTTACGCCTAAACTATATAACCGATTTTGATAAAAAATACACCATTCGACAGGTTTTCAGTCGTAGATGTGCACCATATATATTTTTAATAAAATAATGAAGTATTCTGCGCCTTTAAAATAGTTGAGACTTGTAAAAAACGAAACCAGAAGAAAATCTCACACATATTCTTCAACTCCCTCACAATGAATCTCAAGTTGTCTTTCTTCAACTGTTTGTCGATACTCGCTACGCTCAGCCACTGGGCTAATAATAATAATGCTGGCTGAGAGAATGAATAAGACAATTTCACACAAGGTGAATACGAAGAAAATTTGGGCTTGTGACACTTTCGGATCTAAGTAGTAGCTGTGAAGCATGCGAATAGTAAATTACTGCAACTAATTCGTCTCGCTCCAATCATAAAAAAAAAAAAAAATTCAATAGCCCATGAATAAACGAATCGTTGTGTCGCGAGTTACTTTACTCTAAAAAGATGCCCATATGCATTGTCTCATAAGCTACTTGTTACTTACTCGTGTCCATTCGCAAGTAACTGACATTGAGTAGTGAATCAGCTTGACATACGTAGACAATAATGAGTCATAAGCCAGGCCGAAACAATAAATGTGTGCTGAGAGCTGTTCATGTTCAAAATTTCACAAGGAAACTTTTTTATCGGAGCGAGCATAATATTATTCGTAAATGTTACATGGAAATTTAAGTATATTCACAAGCTATGCTATTCACTGCAGAACTTTGTAATGAATCAGGGAATTTAAATGTGATTTAATGAGGAGCGGCCAGGCAGAAAAGATTACCGAGTAAATCGTTGAGAAGATCTACGACACGGCTCTCGCTGATCGCTGAACTAAAGTGCCCGAAGTGGCAGTTGCTGTAGACTTGTCGAGCCGCTATCAATATTTTACAATTTTATTTATGTACGTCATTTCAATGGGTTGTTGTGCAGATGCCAGTGTTATATGGTTGTCGAGGCAGTGTTTAATAAGCACTGAAAACAGAGGAGTATACCGAGACCAAGCCAAATTCAAACAATTTACTTTTCGGAGTGAATTTCCTCCGAAGCAGATAAATATGGTTGCATTGTACTACTAATTTTTGTGGAGGCGAAAGCATTAGTAGATGCGACTTTGAGAAAAGAAACGAAAAGAAAAAAAATCATCATTGCTAACACACATATTTATTGATCGTCCCTCGTCGACAAGAGAGGCACGCTTCGCTTTCACGTTGCACGCTCATTTGGCGGCTTGGCAATGTTTTATTTGCTTGTCGCAGCCAAATCACGACGTTATTTGATATTTCAAAATGAGTGAGTGCACTCACGACGCGTTGATAACTACATACATACATACATACACGTATGCAGCAGGGTGGTGGCAGTGGCAATGGAACGAGGCCAAACATACGAGAGCGTGGTGACGTCGCTACTGTCAACTAATACCGTTAGCAGACATTAGCGCCTGTTCAAATAGCGGCTGATCATTGAACAAACCAGGACGAAAAGGCGAAGGGTAAAGATAGACAGACTGACTGACAGACTAACAAGGCAGTCATCAGTAGAAGTTGGCGACATTCGCTGATAGCGTTGGCAGCTGCAAACGGCGTTTAGCTGCAATCAACGCAGTCAACAGCAGCAACGTTAGTTGCGGTGGTGAAGAGGCAAACGGCAGCTATGTATGACGGTGGTTGTCTAATGCAGCTCGTTAGGCAAACACAATTTAGGCGCACACATCCGCACTTCCGCATTTCCGCATTTCCGCACTTCCTCTGCGCGGCACGGTTCGTCTCATCGCCTCTCGTCATGCCACTAACTTCCGCTGTTTGAGCATGCAAAACGTTCCCGACGTCAATGTCAAATAGTGAAAGCAGCGCAAATAAGTTATACACTACCCCCGCCAGACTCTTCCTCATGCCAACAATTCATGCCATGGCGCGGCTGAAGCCCTCAGACCAGAACTCAGTTAAAACCCTTCATTTGCTGGCCGAATTCCGTTGAAGAATCTGCTCATCTTATTCTCAATTTTATTTGTATTTTTCCAGCAACCAACTCAATGGTAGACTTTTCAAATTTCCACGTTCGACTGCGACTACGACTACGACTTTGACTTAGGTCTCCCGCGTCTCGGGCATTGATGGGCGTTGCCGGGATTTTGGGCTTGTTCACGAATATTTTATTCGCGTTGTTAACATGCCGGTCGCATCTGTTTGCCGAGGCGGCTAGAAATTTCGCCTTGCGAAACTTGTATTTTCTTAATGGCATTTAAACGTGCACACACACACCTATTGATATGGCGCCTGCTGTGCGGCTACGATGCTCGCTTCCTAGCGCCTTTTCTCATGCTTTCGTATGTGCACTACACGTTGTGAATGATGACCTACGAGCAATAAGTCTTATCGGTTTGTTTGATTGGATGGATGGATGCCTTAAAAAACATACCGAATTGTAAATGCCCAGTAGGAAGCACTACGTTAGATTAGCTTGCTACTGCTGACGACAATATTTGGCCGTCTTAAACCCTTAAAGTTGCCATACGAAGTGCGTGGGCAATGCCTCGAGTCGGGTTCGAACCTCTGCGGCGACAGACTTAGTGCATTTACGCTAAGCTACCGCGGCTGGTCACGTATACTATGCAAGGGCGTCCTAATGCAAATCGTTTCATTAATCCATAGTAGTGGCGAGACCATCCTTGAAGAATTTTAGTTAAGCTTCTAGTTAGACTTAAGTTAACACATTTTTACACCAAGAAATCCATGAACAGGTTGAGCGGTTGAGCGCCTCCGCTTTGGCAGCCCCTGCAGAAGTCATTGTGTGTAGCTCCGAGTCTTTTCGCATGCTCCTCTATCAAAATCTGTACTGGCAGCGTTCCATGCGTCCCATGTATTTCTATATATGTAGCTGTAATAGAACAAGCGCAAGGATGTGTGTAGCATGAAGTTGTAAATGGCAAATGAAAACATCTTTAGACGCGTCGAGCGATTTTCGGTAGCGCAAAATCTTATGAGTTCGCGTTACCCGTTACCGACATATTCTTGCTTATTTCTTTTGTGTTCATTCGCTCCCCTTCTTCGTGTTCTGTGTTTACTTTTACTTGAATACTCCTTTTCTTGTGTTAATTTGACCTATTCTCTCGTCAATTCTTATTCGGTTTGCCTCCAAACGCTGACTACGCTGTTCATCAGTCTCATTGACTCTACGATAATGTTGTTACCTTGCTACGCGCATTCCCCGACCAATATTTTGATTTCGACACCTCACTAGCATTTTTTCCCACACAAAATTTGTATTCCACTAAATTGAAGTACACTTTTTTTTTATTATTTTCCTTTGATAGACTTTCAATTTTAAATTTGACATACATATCAATGGCAAACTGATGAAAATTGGATGGAATTTCCGGACTTTGGCGTTATACTAACTCTCCAAACTTAGCCACAAACATTCTTCATAATGATATCTATATATTTACCAATTTTCATGGTGTTTGGTAAAACGTTGTTGGAGTTCATAAGCCTCAAACAGGCAAACATCTACTTTTATATTTATTTATTTATTTACTAATTAAGGTTAATAAAGCCATCAAAGCTTTGATGGAGTTGGAGGCGGAAGGCGCTGGCTACTGTGGCCTTCGGCACGCATTTTTATATAGATATAGATATATTTTATTACATAACAACAACTGCTTGGTTACATCGGATCGTTCTCAATCGCAACAGTCTCTTCGCATATTTGACTGGACTAACACGACGTGACAATTTTTGTTTTGGGAATAGATAGGCGTCAATTGAATATTTTGTTTGACTAACAATATTTCATGGATTTACTTGGGCTCCACTTCCTATTTCCGGGTAATGATCCTCGCTTGCTCGCTACTCGATACCATTGAAACCTACAAGCGGCGGCATAAATTTATTAGTAGTAAAGTGGACCAGCTGACCTTTGTAAGTCGGTAAGGAAATTAGAATAATACAATATAACAATTTAGCACAAAACACGGTCTGCTATGCTATAAAGCATCTTCTTGTTTTTACATTGCATCCTAGACCGCTTGTGGCTTTATGACTACAATGGTGTACTCCAAACGCGGCTGTATGATGTATTACATCTGGTTTGTATGATTTGAGCTGGGTTTTCATTAGTGCTATTAGTCGGATATTTGAGATGAGTTCGAAGCGTTGAATGCATTCATGAAAAAAACACCACGTGCGTTCGAGTCAACTATCACTCGAATTTTCGCAGGCCAACTTCAGTTGACTTTGGTTTCGTGTGTCAGGGATAGTAGCGATGGGGTTCCGCCATTATTGTTGATGTGCTTTATGTGCGTGAAAGTGTCGTTGTAACATGGTATTTCCAACAGCTGCCAGCCACAACGCCAGGCATTAAACATAGCTGCTGCTTGACACGTGTTTCGTTGTTGTTTTTGTTGTTGTTCTCGTTGTACCCAGGTGATCTCTGCTATACTGCCTATGAGTCTTTCGGAAACAGTTTTCACTTTTCGACTTTTGTTGCAGGTACGCTATACGTATGATTCACTTCATTTAACATTTGCCTTTATCTCCCATTTCTTTCCCATTTCACCCTTGTCTTATTTTGTTGCAGCCTCTTGTTGTTGTTTTTCTTTGTTATTGTTATTGTTTTTACTGTCGGCGCAATTTCTGTGTGCCAAATTCACAAAAAGCGCACACAGCGCCACATCCACTTCAGCTCGCGCACATGTGAGGTGGCGTGCTGCTGCAGCGGCTACTGCAGCCTCTTGCCGCCAGGGGTGCTAATACTTTTTTAATGTGCTTTGTTGCCTGTATGCATACATTTTTTTTATTTACCATATTTTACTTTACATTATATATTTGTATTTCTCATTACGTGACGTAGGCATAATTTGTCACAGGTTCTGCGTGCCAGCGCAACGACTCCCGAGCGCCGCTGTTGGTGCCAGCTGCTCATGAAGAATTGCCACTTCAACTTGGCTCTATGCTCAACTCAGTTATTTGTTACAATAAACACTGTACATTGTCGTATTTTAAAAGCATTTCCCGTGCATTTTCATCAAACTCAAATTTTAAGGCGAACTGACTTGCGTCAGCGTTCGCTGGCACAGCAGGCGTGAGCCCAAACCCGCTTTGCCCCCTCTCAACACACAAAAGCCCATTAGTCGTCGCGTGCATATGCCACTATCAAAATCGGTGGCTGCCATTAAAAACGCCATTTTGCAGTTATTTTATTTTGACAAAGTATTTGAAGCATTTTCTCTGTCGCTCTTCTACCGCTTGTTGCAGCCAGTGCGCCGCTCTATTTTCGTTGACTTTCATCGAAAATCAGATTTAAAGTCAATAAAAAATGCAATGTCATTTTTGTGGATTTTGTTTCTCTTTTATATTTATTTTCGCTTAAATATATTTAACATACACAATAAATATATTATTTATTTATTTATTTTAAAATTCCTTTAAATATATTTTATAAACTTGTTTGCATACATTTGTATTGGTGTTGATACATATCTGCCATATTTACAAAGAAGCTTACAAAAAAAAAAATATATATATATTAAAAAAATCGATGAAATAACACTAATAAAAAATTATATAAATAAAAAAATAATAATTATAAACTACAACAGTTTTTGTGTACTAAATATTATATACTAAATACGAAGTGATTTGCGTATTACGAAATGCTTTCTTCAGTTTCTTTCGCCTTGTTTTGCGGGCCTCCACTCAACTTTCATCGCACTCACAATGCGCCACTTCGATTTCTTGTTTATGAAATATTTAAATTACTTTTATGCAAATAACAAAATTTTTGGTTGTTTGTATCTCATATTTGTATCTCTTGTTGGGGAAAACTTAAATATTTTTCTTTCATCAAACAAAAGAAAATCAAGTTTAAAAGCTACGAGATTCAATTAAGCCCTGCCCGAATTATGTGCTTTGTGCTCGCGCTCATCGAAGTTGTAACGAAATGTCGCTGCTGCATGTGTTAATCACTTGGTATTTTAAGCTGAATTATGCGTATATCTGAACTGAGTTTGCTAAAAATTTATGCGGAAAAAGTTTTGAAAAAAAAAATTCTTAAATTAAAAAAGTGCACACAAATGAAAACAAATGCATGCCAAGAGAAAACTTTTTGCTATACATTTTTCAATTTTGTTTGTAAAGCGTACTAAAATATAAATACCATCTAATTGCTTAAGTTGTTTACTTTATCTACTAACAGAGCAAACGTGTGTGTGCAGAAAATTCATAGTTGAACAGCGAAATTTGAAACAAAAAAAAATATTTCTGATTAGTTTCGATGACATTTTTTTTCAAACATTTTAACAGATACGCAGAGACCAATTATGATAATTTTAAATTTCGAATACACTATGACTTCTATAGAACTTTCTTTTTCTCAATAATTTTGCGTAATTTGAATTGAATTCGACAAACGGTATATAAAATATAAAACATTTACAATAAAGCTGGCTAAACACAACGAATATGCTCGTGTCATTCGCTCGAGTGCATTGAGTGCTTGAGTGCATGTTCATCGTGTATGGTGCCGCTGCACGTTTCGCTTAACTAAAATGTAGCCACCACATTTTTTAAACAAAATTTCGCGTTGTTTCAAAAGTTTCTATAATATGTCGTTTTTAAATCTTTAGAAAGACAGCTCACTAATTATCGGTGCGCAATTTAATAACGTGTGTTGTTTCAAAAAAGAGAATGTTTCTAAATTTTGTACAAGAAAATTAAAAAAAAAGTATAACTAAATATAAAAAAATTAGTCGCACTATTTTTTAGCGCAAAATTTTAATTTAATAAAAAAAATTTAGAAGGACAAATATCTCAAACATGTTGGTACGCTATTTTGATAGACACGCAAAATTATAAAAAAAAATGTCAGGGACTGCACATAACGCTTATTGGTCAATTTTCAAACTAAAAAAATCGTAGCGAAAGCCAAGTGGTACATTGAAAAGGAGTACACTTAATTCTCTTTTTACAGCATAGATACATTCCCAAAAAATAGATACGTTCGTGTGTAAAAAGAGTATTATGTGTAAACAATATTAAAATTCTTGTTAGAGTTCACTTAATTTATTTCGTGCTTACACATATTAATTCATTAAATTTATTATAAAAAATAAATTATAAAGAGAGAAATTGTAAAAAGAGATTTTTTCTTTTTTTTTCTTTTTAAATCGTGTTAAATCAATGTCGTGTAAAAAGAGAATTAGATGTATACCAATGTGTTCGTTCGTATTCACATTAACTACCCAAATCTGCCTTAACTTTTATTTTTTACAGTTATATCGCAAAAAATGATCGATAAACACTTTCCAAAAATATATATCGAATAAGTTTTATTTCTTGAGTGAAAAAATAAAAATCAAAAATTATTTATATTTAAATTTTTTTTTTTTGTATATAACTTATAACCGTTACGGTCCCTGCAAGCTTTTATGCGTTGTTATCTTCAAGTTTTAAGTTCTACCGACTGTATCTGATGTTATATATTATATGTTATTGTATGTTATAAAATTGGTGTCCGGACGCAAGTGGGCATTCTAACACTGCGCTACTCCGCAACGGCGTCAAATGCTTTTGGCACAAAAATTTTCAACAAACTCTTTAGAGCTAATAAAAGAATATTTTTTTAAAAGCAATTTTTAAAAGATGTTCGCTCCTAAAATTTTTTAAAGCGATTTAAAAAAAAAGAAAAACGCACAAATTATATGAAGCGAAACTACATTACAACTTCGATATGCTTAAATATTTTAATAAAATGATTTCACATGAAAATTATAGAGTTAACTGTTTTTGCCGTTGATGTGCTTGTAGATTTTTTGTTCGTGTTTTTAATCTAAACAAATTTCATGTGCAACAATTTGCATTATTATTTAATGATTAGGCAACCTTTTGTTGTATTTTTGTTGCACCAGTTTTCGCTTAATTAATGCCGCATTATTGAATTTCGTTCAAAAAGATGAGGCTCATTTCAATAATTACCAAATCAATTTTGCTTAGCTCAAATACAATGCTAATCTGGCAAAAGTTAACATGCATTTTTAAAGTGTTTGTTTTAACAAATTATACGGTTTTTTTATTATTTTATAAAGTAGGGTTGAGCTTAAATTAAACACTAAATACGCGTAACTGACAAGCGTTCATTTTACCATGCTTATTATTATTTATATGTACAAGAAATAAACTAAGTATTTTTGTGTAATTCTTTAAGTTAGCTTTAAAAAAAATGTTTTTTTTTTCTATATACTAATCATAGTGTGTAGCTTATTTTATATTATGTTTATAATCACAAAAGCACACAACAAAAAAATATACATTATTTCTATTGGTTTCTGTGATTGTGCGCATATATGTGTGTGTGCACTTGTGTGTGCGTGGCATATGTGTAAAAATTCGTATAAGCACGGATATCTAACGAAACGTGCAAAATGCTTGAAAAACTGGGGAATAAAAAAATCGAAATTACAACAAACGACATATACTGCCACGCTCACACTAAGCTAAAGTCACGCTATTGACACCAATACTGCCACAACAAAGTTTTATATTTATAAGAATAAATTATCAACGCATAATACGAGTACGGCTAATAAAATTAAATTCGAAAAAAAATACGAAAAAAAAATATACAAAAAAAATATACAACAAAAAAAAATACAAAAAAAAGGAAGCATCTCTACAATTAAATCAACAATAAAATAAAATTTAATAAAAAATTTTATATATATAAAACTCTAAGAAACAACAACAACAACAAGTTATGACATTCATTAAAAACGCATGCTTACTCTGTTTGATTTTGATTGATTGATTGATTGATTGATTGATGGGTTGCTTATAATAATATAGAAAGTCGAAGATGAAGCAGTAGAACAAGAAAAAGCCTTTTATGTACACAGGAATTCAGCCAATTTGGGCTTTGATAAAAATGAATGCAAGACAAGAAAGTCACCAGCGACGACAATGAATTTCTTGATGTGCCGCGTTGTTTGTGGAAGGGAGGGGAGGGGAGGCACATTTAGAGTACGCAACATTTTGAGATTTAACTATAAAAAATCTTAAAAAGAAATTAATGACTAACTTACGTTATGAGTATATATTGTGTGCGTGTGTTTGTGTGTGTGTGTGTGTGTGTGTGTGTGTGGTGTATAACAGACATTCAACAAATCAAAAACTGTGTTGACTATGCGTTGTTGTCATTGTTGTTGTTGTTGTTGCTGGTGTTGCTTTTGGCGTTCGAAAATCGGTGAAGAAGCGCAAGAGTAAGGAGCGATCATCGCCATTGCGATCAACAGAACGATCAAGGCGCCAACCAAGCGGCAACCACCAGAAGGGTGCGTAGCTGCTGTTGTTGTTGTTGTTGCTTTGGGAAGCAGTGGCAGCGGCTGTTGCTGTTGTTGTTGTTGTTGCTGCTGCTGTTGGCGTTGCGACTAAACTATTTATTCTAATTATTTTGCTATTTCTATTGCTACGATTTGTGTTAATACTTAATGTTGTTGTTGTTGTTGTTGTTGTTGCTGTTGTTGCTGGTGCAGTTGTTGTTGTTGAAGTAGTGGTTGTCGTTGATGATGGTTCACTATTATCGAAACCGAAAATCGGCATAATCTTGGACCAAATTGTCGAGCTGACAGTGGTCGTTGGTGTTGTTGCTGTTGTTGTTGTTGCTGCTGCTGCTGTTGCAGTTGTTGTCATTGCTTTGTCTTCGGTAGCAGCATCTTTGAATGTTGTTTCTGTTGTTGCCGTTGTTGTACTACTTTCGATTGTAATCGTTGTTGTTGTTGTCGCTTCTGTGCTTGCGGTTGATCCAGTTGGTTCTTCTTTTTGTTGATTGTTGTTGTTGCTGTTAAGCGTTTTCTTCTTCTCGTGTTGCTGCTGCAGTTCTTGTTGTTCTTGCTGTTGTTGGCGCTTACCCTTTACCAATTTATTTATGATGCGCAATTCTTGTTCGAAATTCAATTCAACAGCTTCATCATCATCATCATCATCATCATTATCGCTATCATTAACAGCATCATTGACAGCAGCAACAACGGAATGTTCCAACTTTCGTTTCGTTTCGCCATCGCCATCGCCATCGCCATCGTCATCGTCATCGCCAACGCTGTCAACAATCGTGTTTATCATAACAGTGTCGTCACTGGTTGGTGTTGTAGTTGATGATGATGTTGTTGCTGTTGTCATACTCCTCCTACTACTGCCAACGTCTGGTGCAGCGCCCAAGCCCAAGTGTTGATAATAAAACCGGTCATCGTGCACCTGAAGATCGTCAGCGACCATGGCAGCGACGTCGACGTTGACATTATCAGCGACAAGCGAGGCAGCATTGCCAATTGTGCCAGCAGCAGCTGCATCCGATTCGAGAGCGAGAGCATTTGACGTCTCTGCTGGCGTTGCAGTCGTTGTTGTCGCTGCTTGCGGTGTGGTTGACGAAGCACTCAACTTTGTAGCGGCATCGACAACCGGTTCCACTTTCGATTTTTTCAAGTCAGCGTGGTTGTTGCCTTCAGTTAGCAGCAACTCGGCTTTGTGTGACTGCGACTGCGACTGCGATTCCGACTGCGATTGTATTGGTGCAGGTGCTTGATTCGTTTGTGTTTGTTGTTGCTGTTGCTGTTGTTGTTGTTGTTGGTGATGTTCTTTTGTCTGAGGAAGCTTTGCCTCCGTCGCCAATTTGATTGTGGGTGTGCTATGCTCGAACACTGTAATTAGGGAGGTCTCATCACAGGCCGTCGAAAGGGGCGTCGCTACTGACGATCGTGTTGCCAATGTTGTTGCTGCTAAAATTGTTCTTGTTGTTGTTGGTGGAGTTGCTGTTGTTGCTGTCGATGCTTGTTTGCTTGTGGACTCCGAATCGAGTGTTGTATCAACTCCAAAAGAAATTTTTGCACTATTACCGATAGCAACTTCGATGGCGTTGGTCGCGTCAGTGATGCTACGCGTGTACTCATCTTTTGGAGGAGTGGCTGAAGCCTCAACGGTCTGCTGTAGCAACTGCGCTGCTGCCTCCTTCTCCGCCAATTCTGCCACAGCGTCAGTAGCGTTGGGCATAATTGTCGCTGGTGTCCAGTCGCTGCTGTCCTTCGCGGCGGCACTTAATGCCAAAGGCGCGATGTCAGTTGAACCTGCGACATCATCAACGCTATGTTCGTAATTGCCCTCATAGACGCTGAGCAAGGGCCTTGCACGACTATTACTGTAGGCCGGTAGAAAAGCATCAGCTTTAAGCAGTTGCGTGATGTCCGTTGGTGCTGGTGCATTTGCGCCGATGCCAATGTCGCTTGTTGCAAGATGCACACGACCATTCTCGCTGATTGCCTGAGGCTCAGCATCGACGTCTTTGTCCTTGGAGAGCGCATGAGAGCTAACACCGGCGACGTCCGCGCTTACAGACAAATCCGTCGGCAGCAGAAACGCCTCGATGTTTTCTAACGCCATTTCACCATCCATGTGGCCATTGTCGTTGCTTATGCTTGCCGCCAATTGTGCTGAAAAATTGCTGCTCTCCGCCAGCAAATCATTGGTGGGCGTGCCGTTGTCAGCCACACTCAGCTCACTACGATTACTTAGAGCCGTTCGCATTGTCGTTGTCACCGTTGCGATGCTGTTGCTTAACGAGCTGGTCGTGTTGAGGGTGTTAGGTGTGTTTGGTGTCGTTGCAACTAATGCCGGCATCATTGACATCAGCGGCACTGGCATGCTCGCATTGCCATTGACACTCAACTGCTCGACCGACTCCTCGCTTGGATTCGAGTCTGCGTCTGGCAATACATCAGCGTAATCCGTCGGAAATTTCGTCTCAAATATGTTGAACTTTAGTGGTGCATCATCACTGGGCGGCAACTGCTCAATCGGCAGGCGTTCCGCCATCTTCTCCGACGCAGTTGGCGCTGGCAACGAAAACGGCAGCGGCTCCTCGTAAGCCAACGGCTTACCGTCTTCGGCATCATCGTAGTCATAATGATCGATGCCATCAGCACCGCTGACACCGAGACCGCCACCACCAACACCAACCAAGCCGAGCAGCTCCTGCGTCAACAGCTCTGTCGGATCGATGTTGAGGAGCGGTATGCAGCGCTCATTGTACAACTTGTGCCCGGGCGGACACTGGCGAAAGGGTAGCGTGAATATCGATTTGGCCGTCACCTTTTTCTCTTTCCCCTGCGCTTTTTGCTCTTGCGGCAGGCGTAACCACTCATCCCAAGCCAGACGCTGTGCATTACCCTCAATTGGCTTCGAGGTAATTGGCAGCGCATACGTCAACGTCGCCAGCAGCAGCATCAGTAGCAATGGCGACACTAGCCAGTGACAGATCGAACTGCTGCTGCCACGTCCACAACAACACTCACGGCTATAAAAGCTCCTCTCGCTGCGCTGCATGCTTGTATACCTGTTAGCAGGCATTTCCCTTAAGGCGCTTCTAATGCGCTTCAATGCACTGCACTGTACTGCACACCAGTCCAATCCAATCCAATCCAATCCAATCCACTTAGCACTTCGCCGCACTTAACGCCACTTTGAGCCAGGCTAATTTATACGCTCCAATTCGATATGAAACTGTAATGAGAGACAAAGAAGGGTAAAAAATCACATTAATACTTGCGAATTTTGTATGGTATGGTATGGTATGGGGGGTGGGGGTAGCTATTTTAGCGTCGATCTGTGTTGGGGCGCGCGTATGGAACTTGTGTATGGAATACCCATGCAATTGACTGGTGCTTTTGTGTCGATAATAAATAATACCGGTTTTCGTTTTAACACTTTTTCAACGTCAGCGCAGCAACAACAACAACAACAACAAGAACAACAAAAAGAAGAAGAATAAGAAGAACGAGAGCAACACGAATGATCATTGTATCTGCAATAATGAAGTGGCAACAAAGAACCAACGACAGCAGCAACGGAACGCAACCACTGACGAAACATCGAAAGCTTGTGACGGTTCACTGAAGCTCGCTGGTCTTTCTGCACTTTTCGCTTTTTATTATTATTATTTATTTATTTTTATTATTTTTATTAACGTCTGTACGAACAACAAAAATTCCAGTGCGCGCCAGTTACACGCCATCTAGCGGTCATTACACGAGCGTAGCTTGACGGACAATGCGTGTGCGTGCGTCACTCTTACAATTTATGAGTTCAAGTGCATGTCATTGTCAACGCCGGCTATGCTGTCGTTGTCGTTGTTGTTGTTGTTGTGTACAATAATTGTTACAGTTTATGGTTGTTGTTGTTCTTGCTTTTATTAACCGTAACTGAGCCACGTAGAATAGCCTGCGAATCTCTAGCCATCAATGTGAAATGCTGCAAGGCGACGAAGACGTGAAGAGTGTAAAATGTGTGTGTGTTTTATTGTTCTTCAGTGAAACTGCTTTAGCGAAATTTAAGTTCGAAAAAAAGTGAAACGGAATTCAAGATTCGGACGGTTGAGAGATATAGAGAGGATAAGCTTTGGCTTCTGCGTCTGAAGGGTACAGAATAAGTGCTTATGCGTTTTCGCTCTTCTCTTGAATAATATTTGTGCCCATGGATACAGCGAATTTCATTTACTATATGCCTTTCATTTGTGTGTGTGCCCTACACACGTGTTTGTGTATGTGCACGTTGCTAAGGCTTCGGTTTTGTGTATCATACCATATCAGTACATACATTAGTTGCCCCAATTATTTCGGTTATTAACTAAAACTAATGTTCGTCCAGCTTTTGTCGTATGTCTTTCTAGACTAAGTAACCACACGCATTAAGGTAATTTAACAAAATGCAAGCGTGTGTGATTTTATTGTAGTTGTATATGTGATTACTTTTAACTGTTTTACTCCCACAACACCTAATTAATTTTATCGCAAAGTGTATGATTCACTTCTGCAAATGAAAAATTGTCGAATGGTATATTTTTGTAAAAATCGCTTATATAGTTTAGGCGTAAAGTGTCGCGAAAGATCATGTCTTGTCCTTGGCTCATTTATATATAGACTAGCTGACCTGACTGACCCGACATATATTCCAACAAAAAAAAAACAAAAAAAAAAAACAAATCTCACTCTTTTCATTTTCTCTTTATAAACCGCAAACACATACCAATAGCGCAGTGTAAGAAGAAGCACACCATGTAACGTTTTCGTACAGTTAATGCTTGCACGTGAGCTCGGCTTGATAAATAAATAAATACATTTAAAAAACAAAAAAACATCGAATTATGGATCTAAACCATTCTCGAATCCACTTGAACACACACAAAAAGTTGCATCCAAATCGGTGCAGCCGTTTAGGAGTAGCTCAGTCACATACAAAATTACAGAAGATTTTTTTAATATAAAGATATGTTTTTAAAACTAAAATTTCTTATATATATTTAAGTTTGATACGCAGCGGCTTTTATGTTATAGCTAAGCTTAATAAGGGTGAGCGACAAGTTTGCTTTTTCGAAATTAATGCCACTTGTATTGAAGCACGTAAGTAAACCCAAAGACTATAAAATTATATAGACTGAACAAATCGCACACAAAGATTTAGCGTTTCACTGCTATAGTGTGCTATATATAGGTGAGGCACATAACTTTTTTTTTGTCTCACCCAAGTAATGATTGGTGGTCTGATTCACGTCGTCTTAGGTTAGACAAATTACAAAAATTAATCCATGTCACAATGCATCGTATTCAGTGTTCAATTACATAACAATCCATGCCAATGCAGATCAACTCAATGCAACTGTCAGCGCCATCAAAAGCGTCATGTCTGAAAGCCATACGCCAACCTATGATGAGTTGACAAAACTAACCAACTACGCACCATTCAACAAACTTGTCCAGCAGGCAAGCAACCAGCCACAGAATCCAGCACATCACATAACATAACATCACATCACACATACGCCTTGCCACATACAATGCTTTGCTCGTTATTCGCTCGTTCGCCGTCACGCTCGACCAACGGGATAAAACCGAAATTGAAATCAAGTTCACACGTCGTAAATTTTTAATTAAAAATCAGTAAACACAACTGATGTGAATCCGGTTTTGGTCAACCTTTGATACCTTTTACGAGTTCATGTTGAGATCTATTTTGGCTAACACGTTGCGGTGTGATGCGATGCAAAGCGATGTCTGCTGTGCTGTGATGTGATCCTGCGTATGTGATGAATGTAACTGTTGTGCTCGTATAACACTAACTGTAACAACAAACTAAGAGCAGAAGTTCGTGCCTAAACCGTTGACATCTTTTGTGCATCATGTTCAAAAACAACAACAACAACAACAACAACAACAACAACAACAACTAATAGTACGCGTACGTACACCAAAAACCGAAACAAGACACCCAAAACTCTGCGCTTACATGAAGTTAGTAACGCGTTAGTGGTTCGTGCTTGCACGTATTCAATTCAATTCAATGCAATGCAATGGAATTCAATGGAATTCAATGAAATGATTCAATCCCGTCGTATCCTGAAAAAAACGACAAAGACAACAAAACATGAGGGACAGCGGACAGCGGACAGTGGGCATGTGCTTTTTCCAGCACACATCACACTGGTTAATATCAGAACAGCCACAGAATATGCCAAACAACTGTCGCATTGCAAGCGGGAACGCGTATGTGGGCGAAGCTAAGATTCGCTGATTGAATGACAATATTAGACTCCTGAAAGGATTTTTCGACTTTTTGGCGCAAAAATTTAACAACCGAAAACAGACAACTCAAGCAAGCAAACTCAATTCAACTTCAAGCTACAAAATGTGTAGTGTGGTGGGCGGGCATGACTGCCAAACAGAGGGATTTGGTGTATAACAACAACATAAATATTCATGGAGGACTTGAACAGCTATGGGATTTTTGTGGCCTCTGAACTTTGCTAGATCAACTTAGCAAATTACGACTGCAAGCTATAGGTCTTGCTTTGCTGTAGGCGGTTAGTGCAATTCCTTTGCTAACTAAATATTGAATACATCTTTCGGTAGCTCTGTAAACCATGAAAGTGGCACCGTTGCAGTGTTGCATCACTCCTTCACAACAGGACTAAGGGTTCGAAAAAGGTTTGACAAGCATATCGATGTATTCCAGACATTCGACAACTGTTTTGAAATACTGTAGCTCTAGAAAGGGAATTTGATAAGCAAAACAAAAAAAATTGATTATAGTTAAATGGAATTTGTCTCTTACATCGTCAGCATATTACTAAAAAGTAAGTAGGAGGAAGAGAAAAGCATGCTGCACTTTGAGCTGTTTTATTTTTCGAGCGCAAGTTACCCACATTTCTATTACGCACACTCTTCTTTACTCATACAAACACTACACTACTCTTCATCGCGCTCACTAGCCCTTTTCACACACTTCCTCTTGCATTTTCACGCTCATTGCATAGAAACAGAGCTGTTATATTACAAGCGCATGTATTCTGTTGTTGCATTTCACCTTTTTTACTTGCTTTATATAAGCCTCACCTGTATGTTTGTACTGTGCAACCAAGTCTTTGAACAAGATTTTCACCCACTTCAAAACGTCAGACTAAACTGAAACTTTGTACACCTATAAAGGACCGATGACAATACAATACTTTGACAACTTTGTCCCTATGACGTAACTAGGACGTCCTGATGGATTAAACGAAAATGACAAATTTTACTAGCGCCTAAACTAATTTAGTTTTTATTTTAGTTCAGTTTGCTATTGAAGCGTGTTTTATTTTTATTTTAGTTTTTGTAAACTATATTTAAAACAATTTAAAAGCCTTTTTCATGTGTGTTGGAGGCGCAGTAATTGCGCTGGCAAGAGTGTCTGTTCAAATCCTAACTGCTACAAGGGAGGAGCTGCTGTTAATTAACAGCAACACCCCACTTCTTGTAAATTGTAGTCTTTTTTACTCTTTTCTGCTAACCGCCGACCGCTGCAATAGCCACATAATTGCTATTTTTGTGATTTAGCAATTCAGCGCATCTTGTGCACAAAGTGGTGCCAACATCATATATTCATTCATCGTGGGCGAACATAAGCACTTAATTTATATCATATGGCGTGTTCGCAATTCCAGCAGAAGCAAATTTGAAATCAGTCTCCAGATTGATTAAGTCGCATTTTCGCGTCTCCTTATGTGCTAACGGTAGTTATATACTTAGACTAACGTCGGTTAATCATTTTGCGTTTGATGACACAACGCTGCACCCAACTCGCCAATCTAGGCTGCCTGAACTCAAGTTACCCACGGTCAATGGAGATTACGCCGATTGGCCTTCGTTCTACGCAACATTTCTTGCAGCGGTAGACAAGGATCCGATCCATACATGTACAAGCTGGAGAAAATGCAGCATCTACATTCCAGTCTATCTGGTGCAGCCCTCGATACAATTCGCTCACTCGAACCGAGTGACAAAAACTACGATGACGATTTGAGTTTACTTTACTTTACTTTAAGTGCTCAGCGAGCGGCTTGCGCGAATTTGGTGACAAGGTCAACGCGCATCTTCGGGCTTTCAACGCTTTAGCCAGTCCTCACCAAATCCTCGACGGATTGCTCGTTTATCTGGTATTGCGGAAATTGGATGTACGAACGTAGGAAAAATGGGAGGAAGGCTTGTCTGTGAGGGACTTTACGCCTTGGACTGATATGGCTGCTTATCTTGAGAAAAGTTGCAGGATGATGGAGAATTTAGTAAACGCTAAGGTATTGCAAACACCTAGCCAACAGGTGGGTCGAAACAAACCTAAATCAAATGTTCTTGTTGCGTCCACCAGTACATCACAAATAGCTTCTTGCAGCTTTTGTGGCTCTAAGGAGCATCTTATCAACAGATGCTATCGTTTTGTAAATTTACCCCCCCCCCCCCCCGCTACACGCTGACACGAAGCAAAGAAATTGCACCATTGCTTTCATTGCTTGCGCAAAGTCCATATGGTGCAGCTCTGTAAATCGAGCAGCTGCAAACATTGCCAGAGTAGGCATCACTCCGCCCAATCTAAATCTCCACCCAAAGTGTCGCCTAGTTTTATGTTACTTGGAAGTTTTCGCTCTGTTGCCACGACTATAATCACATCAAGCATAACCGACTATCAGCCGAACTGTGATTTAAACGTTTCAACCTGGAACATACCAGAAAACCTAAAATTGGCAGATCCACATTTCTCATCATCGCAGCATCGCATAGACGTGCTGATTGCCGCTGGCTTATTCTTCGACCTCATATGCGTTGGCCAAATTAGAATTGCCAATCATCTTCCAACCTTGCAAAAAATATAATTTTTGTCTTAGTCGTTTCTTTCAAAGCTTGTTCCCATTTCTATATTTGTTTTGAGTTTATGGCAATTTTTTGCCCTTCTTTTCTCAGTATATTAATTTAGCTTATCTATCTGTCCACCTATTGTTCTCGTATATACCTACTCCCTTATCTATCTGTCAATTTACGGATCGCTCCATTAGCGATTAATGAACTTTGCTGGCTCACTGCTGCTCAGTGAATTATAATACTATTCCAGACATTCTTTCTTGAATTATTTCCACAATTAAAAAAAATAAAAATAGAAAATAATAATAATAATAATAATTTTTTTTTTATATTCCAAGAATAACATTTATCGCAGTGAACTGCATAACGTAATTTGTAGCATTGTAAATAATGACGTGTATATTGAATTATGTTTCTACTCTGACTTCGGTGGTGACCATAAATTAATTTTTTAAATTAAGACAGGCATTTTCGAAGATCTTGACTAAAAATCTTAATAAAAAAGAAAATTTTAAAAATCAAAACTGTCCAAGTAACTGGGCATTTTCTCCGCCGCTTCCAAGAAAGTTCATCAAGAGTCCCGAAACTTTAAAAAACGAAAACACTGAATCACGATATGAGCAACAATGACTATATACATCGAAAATTGTAGGTAATGAAATAAAATCAGCTTGTGAAATAATTGGGTTCAATAGTAATAACTTTTAACTTCTTATTACCGACTACTGCAATTGTTACGATCTCCTTCGCGAGAGTTGCAAATAAAGATTGTACTTAAAAAAAAAGTTAGCAAAATAAATTAAACAAAAATAAACTTTAAATAAAAAAAGTAGCGAAAAAAGAATTACAAAAGATTGCGTAAACACATGAAGAATATTCATTCTCATATGGCATTTTAATTTATTTATTTCACCAATGTATTATAGCCAATGCAATCAGCTTCCCTCACGAGCAACACATGACAAAAATTACATGCCTAGACTAAATTTTGTATAATAATTTTTGAATGAGTACCGTATTCAATTTCTGGTGCATAGTAGAATGCGATTCTATGAAGCGAAGATAATTCCATGGCGCGTGGAATAATGTGGCCCCAGGAGTTTAGGTCAGGTTATGCAAACAGTGCGAGCGGAGCACTTTAGCCAGTTAATGATAAACGCGGATCCAACGAAAACATTAGGTTTCAATCTATGGCATAGACACGCTCCAAACCGCGGCCCAAATAATCGCTTCATTCATCATTCAGGTTGGCTGACCCTGCAGAGACAAGGGAGTCAACAGAAGCACTATTGACGTGCGTGCCGGACCAGAGTCCAATGAAACACATCAATCCAGATCAGGTCGTGACTGAGATTCAGGAGCTGAAAACCAAGAAGAGTCCTGGTCACAATCGAATCGACAACAAACGCTGATATTCAACAGCATGCGGCGGATGTGCCATTTTCCCACAAAGTGGAAGATCGTTGGCAGTACGGGGCGTTCAGAAAGGCACGCCGTAACAACTGCATCGAATCGTTCAGCACAAATTAACTGCGTTTGGGACAAAACAAATAATAAAAACAAAACAAAAAAATCAATCTCATATTTGATACAATCGTAGCTCCAAGGCTTGTTGAATTTGTTGCGACAATAAGACAAAAATAGAAAATTAAATTTAAATTAAATGAAACGGTGACATAGGGCAAGAAGTAACAAAGAAACACAACAACACCAACAACAAAAATGCCAGCAATAATATAAAAATTACCATAAAATAAAATGTCGTTGATGTCGTTTCTGGTTTGTGGTGTTTTGGTTTTGGTTTTGGTCATTTTTTATTTTATTTTTATTTTGTTTTATTATTTATTCACTCAGAGTGATTCTGCTTAACTGCGTGTTGTGGTTGTTGTTGCTGTTGCACAGAAATTGTTAGTGTTATAAACCATATTTGCTTGTTTTAACCTGTTTCGGGCCAACGACAGCAATAACAACGGCAATGAAAACAAAACAAAATAAGTTTATAAAAATTTTAAAATATTAAAATAAAATAAATAAATAATAATAGAAAAAACGACTGTATATTTGTATGTGTATATGTGTGTGCGTGCGTGTTAATTGGTGTGCAACAAGTGACAATAACAGCGCGGGGAAACCAACAAAGATGCTTGTGCAAAAAAAGATAACTTTTTGATGGTAGCTTAACACGAGCTGCAATAATATTTAAATGCTTATTGCCAACAACAAATAACAACAACAGAAGCGAAAAATTGAGGAAAAAAAAAAAATAATCAAATCAAATATGTAACGCGCTTGCCACACGACATCATAGCGCAATGCCTTGCAGCAAAAACTCAAACGACACATAAAATTTGAATTGGGCACGCGGCGCATTTTCAATGTTGTCGCTGTATTTGTGACTTTTGCGTCGGTTGTGTGGTTGGTTTGCCTAGTGCACGCTTTTCTGACAGCGCTAAAGAAAATTTAAAAAAAAAAATTGCTACGTGCAACGTACGTACAAGTAGTAGAGCCAAGTAGTAAGCAAGTCAGTCAATCTGTCAATCAGTCACTAAGTCGTTTGCTGTGGCGTCACAATGGCACCAACTAATATCGGCGACCATAATTGAACAGTTAACCGCACTCACAAAACGCTGAAAGGCTGCAGCAGTAATAACAATAACAACAAGAAGAAGCATGCCATGAACTATAAAAACATAAAACTGCACGCTCAGGGCGCTGCATTAAATCGCTTTGCTTGCCAGCAGAGAGCGGCATGAGCGACAAAAAAAAAGTGCACACAAAAAAAAGGTTCGAATGCAAATTAATTAGCTCGCAGCCCGTCGCACTGAGTTGATGAGCTGAGCTGAGCTGAGCTGAGCTGAGCTGAACTGAACTGAATTGAAATGAAACGAAATGAAAGAAAAAGTCAGATCGCAATCAAGATTTCTCTAATAGTAGGCAAATCTATATATTGTAGTTATGTACGCGTATCTGTATCTATAATCACAGTGTTACGCGACGTACAAAGCGTGATTATACAAAGCGCCTTGTTTCTTCAACGCAAATGGACTTCGAACATTGCCTGAATGCGGTTCGTTGGTGGATTAGTTGATTGTACGTTTATTGCAAGCCATGAAATGTTTTTATTGTAACTTGAGTCTCATATCAATGCCGATGATGATGATCAGTGATCGATCGATCTATGCTTCCCGGCGCCATGGACCATACCAAAGACACTCGCACAACTGATTTATTGTTAGTGCGAATTCCCAAACATGCATACAACTGCCATATAATGGGCAGATGCAGCTGAAAATGCAATTTCAAAAACCAACGAATAAAAATGCAATAAAAAAAATAAATAAAATTCAAAAAATATAAAAATCCAATTCAAAAATATCAAATGAAAAAAGGCCAAGACTTTAACAGCCTCCTTGGACAACAAGTGTCGAAGACATGAGTTGAACGCTGGGCCACTTTTTCTGCGATTTACTTTCGATTTTTAAATTTCCTGAATAAAGACACATACATACATACATATGTAAATAAGCAAATATATAGAATATAAGCGTATGAAGATCTTATTAAGATAAACAGAAAACAACAAAAAATATTTGCGTATTCAAGATTACGGCACACTGACTAGCTTCCACTTCTGGACAACTATTGCAGATAGCATTTTCTAAACGAAACACAGTAAAAACTCTCTTGGGCAGACACTCAACATTACTACACTTCCGAAAAGAAAGTGAGGATCACTGTTGGCTGCCAACCTCGATCGGGTGTCGTTAATTCCAAAAAGTGAATACATTTCAGCAAAAAAAAAAAAAACGTATGCTCAAGTTTTAGCTTGCCCGTTAGGAGGGCGTTCACTGTACTTGGCTCAATAAGATTTTGCATAGGTCTTTATATTTTATGAAGTAGCATCTTTTTATGGATAATTATTGAAATATTCTATTATAGCTGCTTAGGATAGCAATACGAGTGAAAATAAAAAACAGGCCTAATTGAACAGGACTCTAGAATAATGCACCCATTCATAAGACTTGTCACACATTTGGTGTTGGATAAGCTAAATATTTTTGGATTATTATCGCTTCGACATGACATACTGATATATGACTGTAAACCCACAACAATTAGTGTTTCGTTGGCCAATATCGTGCTGATCTAGATCTGTGGCTAGTTGTTTTTAAGCACCTGCTTTATTGTATTGAAGTAACGATTATTTTTAACCTTAACATGTCATTTACTAGTCTGGAATATAAGAAACGTTGCCATATTTTGTGCATACTCTCTCGTACCTCTGTTGTCTCAATAAATTAGCAACTTATGAAATTAAACACAACTAAAGAATTACCTTTCGAAATTCGAAATGACTCTTTAGTGAGTCCACGACAAGTTGTGCCCTGAGATTCACTCAGATCGAACACATTTTTTTTGTTTCCTTTGCTGCTTCCAATTTTTTTTTTTGTTTTTACCTGCGTTGTTCCTTTTCTTTTTACAAAGAACATTGTTTCCACAAAATTGTTTAGCACTTAAAAAATGTATTTGTTTTTCTAAAATGAGTTCGGTTGTGTCGGCCCTTCTATCAAATACCACTTGAAATCAATGGCAGTCACTGTTCATCTTGCTGAAATGTCCGCACTGAGCTTACCCTCAGAAGTCGCAGGACATTTAATTAGCTGAAGAGGTATGTAAGAGCCAGACCAAGAGTTCGCGGCGGAAGTGGTAAGAAATCAAATCACTGAAATGCTCGCGAGCATGTGCTTGTGTTTGAGTGGCAGTGTGAGTGCCGCTGGGGGGCGTTTGTAAACAGATGTCAAAGTCTCAATCGAAATAGAAAACAAGGCGAAATTTAATCTTTTCGTGAACGCGCAGAATTATTTTGTAGAATGCAAGCGACGAGCATTGAACGCTGAGACTTTAATGTCGGTCAAAAGCGCACGCGTGCCCGACTCTGCGCGTTAACAAATGCAAGCCGAACGGCAAGTGGGTGTGCGTGTGTGAGTGCATGTGTGTGGCTTTCAGCGTTGTGTCTGCGAAGACGCGTGCCGAATTAATAAGCAGAAATTTAATTCGATTCGCTTGTCTTACAAGAAAGCAAGAAAGCGTCGAAGTGCGTTCGAAGCATTGGCGAGAGCGACGAGAAAATACCAAAAACAGAATATATATTGGGGGGAAAAAAAATTAAATACCAACAACAACAACAAAAAATTGGCTTGCCAACGTCTTAGGCTATGGCTATGCGACTTGGTGCGGGACTTTGTATCTACAGCAGACCACGAAACTCGATCGAATTGAAATCGTATCGAAAATGAATTGAAGCGTATTGAGTTGAGTACAAATAAAAAAATAATAATAATAAAAATAAAAAATATTGCCAATTAAAAAAGCTAACTGTGCCGCTTTCCTTTTGGCATAAAGTGCGCAGAGCGCACCCAAAACAAGCCACACACACATGCATATATGAACAAAAAAGTGTATGAAAATAAAAACACATTGAAAAAAAACCATAAAATTCTTTGTTTTGATTTTTCGTTTGGTTCTCGATTTGGTTTGGCCTGACATTCTACGCATTGGGATTTGTTTTTGAATGCTAGTATCTTTTTCTTATTATTTCTGTTGTTATTGTTGTTGTTGTTTTGCTTAAGTTACACACAGATTATTAAAAATTTGATAAGAACAATATTTTTGGGACTTTAAACAGCTGCAATGGCAGTGAGACGAATGTTCAAGGTGAATTCGTATAGCAGTCTCGCGAAAACTAACGCTGTATGTATTATGGTAAATTACCGATGCGTGTCGGACAAACAATTACGTAGCACTAACTAGGATAATTATTGAATTACGGACTCTAAGCGACTGAGTACTATTGAGCGGTGCTGCGGCTTTACTGCCTACTTTCATCTATCAACTATAAACATTGCATGGGAAACCATTTGTCAGAGTCAAAATAAATAAAGAAAAAAGAAAGAAAGAAAAAAACATTTGTCAAGTCATTGCTTTGCTTGTACGGCATTTTCCCCTCATTAACAAACAATGCAACATCAACACACGAAATTCAAATCTTTCCATTCTTTTAAAAAGCTACAACACTAATAAAAGATAGCCTTCCCAATATAGCTTATACTACGAATTTATTGGCTGTTGTGCTATATCAAGGCATCAGCATATAAAATTTACTGCCCAATTTTGATGTTGTCCCTTACAGCAAAGATGATTTGAGAGAAGTGGATTATTTGGCACTATAGAAACGAGTATAATCGAGAAAACTTTTAGGCTGAGCTTAGAAAATTAGATAACTTCGAGTCAATTTAAATGCGATATTCTCTAAATGAAAAAATTAGCTGTCCAAAAAAAAAAATTAATAAATAAAATAATAAAAAAAATATAATTAAAATGAGCCGAAAAAACTGATTTGATGCTGGTCAAGATGTGAAAAACTATGCAAAGAGAAAATTTTTTTTTTTTAAATTTAATTGATTTTTTTTAATGGTTTAGTTTCGATTACTTACATTTTCATGTAGCAAAATATGCCACAAATATGTATTTTAAAATATTTGTTTGTGATTTTTTTCAAAGTGTTTTGTCCTTCACAGAAATCTGCGCATATTTAATTAACGAAAATTGCACTTGTAAAATTATTCCGAAACACAAAAGGCCTAAAATCACTTCAATTAAGTTAATTAAAAATAATAATATTTTAGTTACAAAAAAGTGAAGTAAAATTTGGTAGGAAAAACACGCGTTTTGTTGTTGTTTTGATTTTCTTTTTAGTGGTACTTAGATTTGTTCACTTGCTCGATCAAATATCGACTTGAATTGATGAAATGTGGAAACAGACTGAGAGGAAAATGCTCAAAAATTCGAATCAACTCAAATATGAACAATTCGACCAGAAAACAACAACAACAACAACAAAACACCAAAAACACAACAACAAAAAATTACAGAGACCTACGTCGAATAGTAACACAAACCAGCAGCAACAACAACAACAACGGCAGCCACGATAATGTGAAGACGACGTTCAAGAGAAAAAAAGATATAAACTTACGCAAGTACAACAAGAACAAAACAACAAAAACAACAAAAACAACAACAACAACAACATGAGCAAGCATGAAAAACATGAGCAGCAACAGCAGCAGCATCAGAGGTGTTCAAGTGCAGAGCGAAAAGTCGGATAGCAAGCGACTCAGCGACTCAGCGACTAGCAACTCAAACACGCACCCACAGACACAGACACAGCCACACGCATGCACAGAGTGGCAAAAGGAATAGTTGACAGGTGGATGGACGAACATGTACACACACCATAAAACAACTTTAGCAGGATGATGATGATGATGATAATGAGTAGGAGGCATTCATGAGAATGAAAAGAAAAACACTCAAGGCATTGGAAAATTACTACGAACACAACGCACAGAGCAGTGAAACGCAGCAGTTTGTAAAATAGATCGAAGCCCTAGGTAGCCCTAGCAAGAAAGAGCTAGCGATAAGTAGTGAGATAGTACAAATTGAGTGGAATTAACAATTGCATACATACATACATAAAACACACACAGACACACACACAAAAGGCTTTGCAATATAGAAGCCAAACATTGTGGTCAAAAGGATATTATCTTCGTAAAATGGAATTCTAAAAGAAACGAGGTGAGCATACAATTTTAAGATAATAATAGAGAAATGAGAAAGTGAGTGAGTGCAGTGAGATCATGTTAAGTCAGCTGTTGCTAAAGTAGTATCTTTCCTGAAATGCTCAAATATCGAGACCAGCCTCTTAGAGTCGCAGCACTTACAGATAAACGTGCTACCTGTTTACAGAAATCTTGAAGTGCTTAGATATTGTAGGAACAATGCAAACAGCAAAACATACTCAAAATATACAACAACAAAAAGATACAATGCAATACGCAAGGTACGCTTTACATAGATAACCACAAAAAAAGACGAAGACGAAAAAAGTAAAGGGAGCGATGATTGCGAAAACCTTGTCCTTGCTGATATCGCTTATAGTAAATGAAATTATCATGAGCAACCTCTTGGGCAGGCTATCGTTATCTTGTTCAAAATGATCACAATTCTGCGTTTGTACTAGAGCTGTGCGTGCAAACGTGCGTGACCGTGAAAGGCTAAAATATAGTCTGCTGTGAACTTTGTGATCGTGAACTATTATAGTAGCGAATTTAACGTGAATTTTGTGAAAAGGTCGCTTCACGAAATTTCACGCTTCACGGTGTCACGACAATTTACGATGTCACGAAAATTAACAAAGAAGCTTAGTGTAAAAAGGCAATTATAGAAACAAAGAAAACGAATGATATCGTAGTTATTAAACGCTACATAAATGAACATTCACAGCATGGCTTTGTGGAAAGCGAATTTAAGGAAGGTCTAAGGATCGAACGTGAAATGATTTCAACACTGCGTCTTTTGATAAAAATCAGTTGGATTTTGTATGTTTTGTAAAGTGTCTCCTTTTAAGTCCTTGAATTGTTTGAGTGCAGAGAAACGCGACCACATAATTGCATCAGTGAAGTGGATGTTAACAGAAATATGTCCAAGCATGGAGAATCTTGCAACTGAGAGCAAATCAGATTCTAAAATTTGTTCAATACACTTTGTAGAATTTTTCAATGCATCTTTCAACTCAAAACCAATTTTTATTGAAGTCGATAAATAGCTTTAAAGAGATTCTAAGTGCACAGCCAATGCTTGACATATGGAAATCGCAGAACGATTTCACTCTGCTTCAAAAATTTGCGCGGCAATTCTGTGTGTTCCACCCTCGTCAAAAACGAGCGAACGATTGTTTTCGAACTCAAGTGGTGTGATAGAGAAATGGTGAACTACTTTACTGCGTAGTAATTTAGATAAAGCACTATTAAATAGTAGATAGTACATCAGATAAAATACTATTGAATACAAATATGAAAAGGCAAATGCATTTTTTTTTTAAAGTAGCTGTGTTGCCCGGCTCACATTTATTTTCTCCTAGAAGAAATCATATACAAAAAGAAGAGAACGAAGCGCGAAACACTCAATACAACAGTAAAATTAAACAAAACAAAATTCAAGACACAGCAAAGCATAAACAACGAAATAACGTATGCAACTTGTTGTGCTTGGTCTATCAGGGCTTTTGCAAAAACGAAATCCTAATAAATAAAAAAAATATAAAAAAACATTTCGTTTAAAGAATTAAAGAAGTAAGTATGTCAGTGTCTTCTATAGCGCAAATGTGTTGTTTTAAAAAACAAATCATTAAAATTGGTTTAGTATATTTTGCACCAAAGTTTTACATACAACTACCATATAATCAAATTTATATAATAAACTAAGAAAATTTTCGTGCGTGAATTTTCGTGAATGCGTGAGAAGTCTCATTTAGTGCCGAAGATTTTTGTCACGCGCACAGCTCTAGTTTCTTCGACATCGTTTAACATATGTTTGGCACATTTGTAACTCACATAAAGACAATGAAGCAAGCAAGCGAAGTGCGAAGAACTAATTATGTCGTCGAAACAGTTGCTAGAACCCCAAGATGAAAAAAATAAAATAAAATTAAATAAATTCAAAATTGTTTCCAACAAACAAAAACATAACACTCCGAATTATGTGTACTTTTTCCCTCCTTTTGTTTTTCTTGCGTTGGCGCCGCACGACGCACGCAAAACATTCCACGCGTCGTTGCTGCAAAACCGCGCTACATATGTAAATGTATCTCAAAGTGTCAACGTTTGTGGCAATGACAAATGACGGATTGTATGGTAAATTTTCCACTACTTTCTTAATTAACTTTAAAACCATTTATTTTAAAATTATTAAAAACCTTTATTTGAGATCCTTGCAATCGGCTGTCAGAGTGGGACAGACAGAAGGCTCCTATAATGGTTCCGTTTTTACTCAAACGTACGAACCCTAAAAAAATATATTAATTTAAGATAACTATGGTCCAGCTACATTCTAGCACTAGACATACTTCAATTAGTAACCAACGAAGTCGTAAATACAGAGTACAACAAACGTAAGAGCAGAGTGCAGACACAAATAGAATAGCAACTGCAGAATGCAGCCCAATTGCCTTTTATTGAAAGTGAAGAACATCGGAATAAACGCCTCGCCGTACGACGTAACCGAGCCAGGCAAGCCCATCAACTTCTTCAACAGAACACGTAGGCAAACAACAGGCATAGTTATATTTATATATATATATATATTTTTTATTTTTTTTGCTGAGTATTGAATTTGTCTTTGTCCAGGAAATATGGAATAAGTACGTCGAATTAACATATCAAAATACCAAAAACAAATAAAAAAATTAAATAAAATAAAGATAAGAAAGCATATCTAAATTTCTAAATTTTTTTTGTTATGGTATTCAAGATCTTTGAGAAAAAAATTCTAATAAAAATTTTTGCTGAACCTCCCGTTATCCATGTATTTGTTGCTTAAAGCCATATGCAGAGTATTTTTCGGTTCACTACAATTTCGAGATTCTTGATTAACCACTCTGAAGCGGGTCTATGTCTACTTACTTGGACAGTTTGGATTTAAAACAAATTTTTTTTTTTATTAAGATTTTTAGTCAAGATCTTCGTAAATGCTTAAGAATATAACTTAAATTTTTGCTGGTTATTGAATTTGTATTTGTCAAGGAAATAATCGAAAATGAGCGTATCACCAATTACCTCATCGTGCCACTGGTTATGGAGCAGATTAATTATCACAGCAGCCGCTGGTGACCACCCTAACTAATACCACAACAAGGTGTAGACTAAAAAGGTTGCACCCACACAATCTGCCCGTAAAAAAGAACTAGTACTATGATTGACTAGCATCATAGTCATAATGCTATAAATTACGTTATGCAATTTACTGCGTCATCGCAATGTTATTCTCTAAATATCAAAAAGAAAAAATTCTGAGCTAAGGCTTAGCCGGACGACTGAATATACGAATATATTTGAATTACACTACTACTAGGAAGACTGATATTGTGCAGTGAGTAAGATATTTGATGGCCGGGGACTTCTGCTTCATATACTCGTAGGATGCAACAGCACACTTAAATTATAATGTAGGTCGTAGAAAAGATGCCAAATCAGAGTGCCTTTTGAACTTGAATTTTGAACCATGCATTATAGACCAAAGTTAGTTCCAATCATACCGTTGTGCCATTCAACACAACTGGAGATTTGTTTATGATGCCTCTTGTCGAAGCGGACCAATGTCCAGTCTGTATATTATGCGCTTAATTATCCCACAGAGCGATGGTGTGTCCATCCCAATCTAAGATCCAGATCTGAAGGAGATATATAACACTAGACATGCAGAATTTTCTTGTAGTAAAGTTCTGCATATCTTTGAAGCTCTGTCTCTTGCCCTGCTGAGTATAGATCTATTACCATTTTATTATGGAAGCAGTTTTAGCAGGAGACCCGCGTGGTTATGTACTATTTTGCTATTCAGAGGTGACACAAGTCCCTGTGACTATGGCTGGGAATTCGTATGACCTGTAAGCAGTGACGGCTCGTTATGGGTTGCTTGTTCCAACAACAACAGCACATTGATAGCGACTATTGTTGAGGTGTCGATTTTTATACGTTCAACTAATGACTTTCACTGAAAGTGTAATTCAAGTAGTTCACACTAATTGGAAAAGCAGCTTAATTTCGCATTTCGTAGAAAATTTGCATAGTGTTTGGCATACACAAAATTGGTCCTTTCACCTTGAAACTCGAATACGCTGAAATGTCTACGATTACAACAAGTTTTGTTGCACATTCGAGCAGTGGATTCGCCGTGTGCGTTTGGTGCGACGAATGAGCGCAACGCTGCAGACCATAAGCTGAGCTAAAGTCGTGTTGACGTTCACAACAACATTTTGGAGTTGTTTGCAATTCAATTAAAGTTTTCAATGTCGACGCAACCAATAAAACTGTACTATGCTACATATAATAGTTTGAGATACAATTACAAGTGCAACCACATCAACAACAAGATCAACACTAACAGCAGCCGACATTCAATCCACGCTTATCGCTTTGCATTACTTCGATTACTTCTGTGCGTGTGTGTGTGTGTGTGTGTCCTACTGTATGCTCGCGCGTTTTCCTATCTCTGAGATACATGATAGCTAACAAAACACATGCATCGGCGCTGGCGCCAGTTGACAGCTCAAGCAGCAATAGAGACATGTGAAAATTTCGCTGTGGCATTTGCTGTCAATGAGGCTACTTCTTTTGCTTTGCTTTGTGTGCTTCTGTTACGTATCTACGCTTCGGGCACAATTCATACACTAAGGCCAACAGTGTGTCTAAGATATACTGGCTGAGAAACCAACGATAAAGCTTTACTATCTGGATCGTGGGAGACAGGTCAGTTGGTAGCTGCTTTCATTCACACACCATGAACTTAGTTCACGAACTTGAATATAATTTTTCAAGTAACCTATAAGATAGCTTGGCGCCCCTTTTCAGTGTATATTTATGCGTAATGTTTATTTATGAACAGAGTTTATCAGTTGACCAGGGCACGTGTATCTTTATGAGCACAAGCAGCCGCTCTGAACATTTTTATTATACGATGCAATTTAGAAAACCCATTTCAACTACGCGCCCAATTGATGTGGCTTAAAACGAATAACAATTACAACAACAATAAGAACGATAACGACGACAAGAGCAACAATAATTGAACTACAAAAAAGGCATTGATATAAATTTAAAGAAAAAAAAAACACAATAATAATTTTTAATAGTTCGTTTGCCATGGCTTGCATCATAAGCCAACAACACACGGTCGCCAAACCGAAACGATATCGATTCGAAAAAAAAAAATATAAAAATATTAACAACAACAAAATAAAAAAGTAAATTAATGAAAAAAAATGAAAAAAAACAAGAAAATAACAACAAATGTGTTCACACTCAATTAACGCCAATTGACTGCGAAATTGGAAGCACCTTTGACACATTAAACTGAAACAAATACAAAGTGGCAATTGTAATAACAAAAATAAAAAGTAAAACAACAACAACAAAAAACAACAAATTTAAAAATTGAAAAAAGGAAAAAAAAAACCAAAGTGAATCAGGCGTATTTAAAACGACAGCAACAGTTGACATTTGCGGCCAGAAACTGGCATCTGCAAATGTGACCGCCAACGATGACGGCGCCACTGCGGTCGCTGCTAACGACGCATTGCTGTTGTTGCTGTCGTTAGGGTCGCATGACCACAGCACAGTTAGGTGTATGTCTGTGCGCTAGAACTAGCATGATTATCGTTAACATTGCAAAAGTATCTATCACTCTAACTGTTTGCAATCGAATAAGTCAGTGAATAAATTGTTGCATATAAAATGCATGAGGCAATATGCAACGTGCGATTGCAGTTGCGACGCACCACTTCGGCCACTAATAATTAAATTACAAATTATGGTAAAAAATTTTGAACGGTATTGAACTCGCATAAATTTAGTTGGCAATCAGCAATCAGCGTGAGGCAGTGAAGTCGACCACAAATAAACAACAACAGCAGCAACCGCAAATGTCACGTAATATCTGAATTGAGTGGGGTCACGTAAAGAGTTCACGTTTAGCTCTTTGGCATCATCATATGAAAAACGCTCGATATACAAACATGCGGTTAGGCCGAAGTAGCAATACCCTTAACAAATTGCTTGCTTGGAAAGTACTCGAATCGGTAATCAAAGGATATTGTATTTTAAGCGTATATTCCCGTAAAAGATTATGCTGAAATGTAAGCTTTATAATCATACTTTAAGATACCAGAACCTGATTTGCTTTTATATGGGCTCCAAACCACTCAATACTCCCAGGTTCTTGGCATTATGAGCTTGTATGGATGGAACATAAATACCGTCAGCTCAAATTTTAGTGCACTTGATCACAAAACAAAATATTTGTCTAATAAAAACTTTAAGCCAAGCCATGGGTGTATGATATATAGGAACTATGCGGTCTAGTAATCCTAGACATACAGTAATTCAGTGTTTGGGAAGCATCCCACTTAGTGGCCAAATACGGTTTCGTGCAAAATATCAACTCTCTAGCTCAAAAACTGAGTAACTAGTTTACATACATACATAAATATATATATAGATGTGTATCGTGTCGTCGAGCTCTTACGGGAACTCCGCTACTTAAGAACTCGTGCTGTAAGGCTTTTGAATAGCCCATTTTTATGAGGATCTATTAAAATAAACTACCAAATTCTAGCACATCTTATTAGTATGTATAGTATTGCGCGTTGAACAAAGCTCTCATTTCAGTTAGGAAGGAGCTGTAATACTCTTCACACAACACTTACTTATGGTTCAGTTCTATACTTCAAGAACTACAAGATTCTGATAAGACACAACGCGTTCGTATATTCGTATAGAGGGACTGATTTCAATACACAAAAACGGACAGAACTATCTTATCATTTATGTAATATATGTAAATGTTATAATAGTTCAGTGTGCCTACAGAGTACAAAACAGATGACAGATGATGACGGTACAGTTCACAAATTTATTAAGGTCTTCTATGCTTGGACTCATAGAAGACCAGACGCAAATCTGGATTGATTTTTTACTTGAAAGATAGAGCAACTAGCGTGATTCTACAAAATCTGATTTATGTCTTTTTTTAACCTTTGCTAGCAGCAACGCTAAAGATAGTTTTCTTAATTATAGAACTATCAATCGAAATTTAGCTCAACAGGCTATTCTTTTTTAAGTTCTAATCAAAGAAACCATGAAAACGTTAATATCCTAGATTAACCACATCGTATATCTATCTATATATATATATATATATATATATATATATAATCGGAAGTATGTCTGCCTGTATGTCCGTTATAGACGCCGAAACCGCTGGACCGATTTTGATGAAATTTTCAGGGAAACTGTGGATAGCCTCTCGAGTAATCCTGTGAAGTTTAGTTCGTAAATATAGCGCGAAAGTCGGGGAAAAAAATTGTATAAATTGGATTATTTGGATGAAATAAATATTGGCGACAGTGTGGTGTAGAATTTGTGCGTATGTTATCAACGGACCGTCCTTTTCTAAGACTACAGTGGAAACACAACAGCCGTAAATAAAGTAAGGAGCGTTATCGTCTATGATAAGCGATACTGGTTTCAAAGAGACGGCGCACCACTTCTAACAACTCGTGCCACAATCGATTTATTGAAGCCATTGTTCCCCTGTCGTTAGACAGCCTCCGTGTTCGCCTCATTTGGCACCGCCAAACTGTTTCTTTTGGGTATACTTGAAATTGAAGGTTTACATCAACAAGCCAAGGATGCTAGACGAACTTAAGGCCAACATCTGCCAGGAAATAGCCGCCATGGCGTCCGAAACATTGGCAAATACATGCTAGTCATTACGCCATTCAACCTCGGGGTGACCATTTACACGACGAACATGCTCGAGGGATTCGCTCGAGTAAATCAACAAAATTTTAAATTTCACATGAACATCGGCTACTCAACAACGCTATACACGACGAACATGTACTCAAACACGAGCGAATCATACGAGTTTGGCCAGCTTTATATAACAAGAAAATTTTTCATTTGTTTTTTTTTTTTTTCCTTTAATAAATAGGCGCACCCCGTATAAACGCTAGTTCCTTTTTCATTGTAGAGAAAACAACTGTACGTGAAGCTAGGAAATTATTATTATATAAGTATATTTTTTAGCCGGTATGGACTTACGGTTGTGATATATTTTATATGCCGTTCATCGAGAACTGCAAATACCAACGATCGAGCAAGTGATTATGCGTTTCAGCTCTAGACACGCCTCACCATTGTAAGCACATGTCAAGTTTTTAGCTAACAACTTGCTGGACAAGGGCTATCAAATTTTTGCCGTTAGAATTCGTGGCAATTAATTAATTATATATAATTAATAATTGTTTTAAATATTTTATTGTACTTGTTTCATGGATTGATGATTTATGGATTAAGACCAAACGCTAAAGCAACAATTGATTAAATTAGGCAGTTGAAATTTACTTTCTTCACTGTATGCTTCAGACCTTCTGGGGTTTCCGATGTCTCCTACACAGTGTCACAAGCCTCATGACAATGAATGCCACACGCTGCGCAATTCGCGCTACGTGAAGAGTGTGAAGAAGTGCGGCTAGTTTTACAATGAATTGAAATACGAGCAAGAATACCGAGTTACGAAAACGTGTTAAAAATTCAATGTTTGCGATTTGCCAAAACGCATAAAAAAACCTTAAATGAAAAATGATAAAAAAGACGAGAAGCGTAGGAAAAAAAAAATTGAATTCGTCACACGTAAACAAAAATAAAAACGAAAAACAATTTTATTGACTTTAAATGTGCTTTTGTGCAACGGCATAACAACAAAAGAGGCAAGCAAAACTGTTCAATAATTTGTGTAAGCCGCGCGCTATTTACATACATATCTCCTCGTATTGCCGCCTACCCGCCTACGCCCGCTGGCTATGACATTTTTATTTATTTTTTTTTTTTTTTTGGGCATTTCGATTTTCACGCACAGCAACACCAAAGATGGCCATAAACAAAAAGTCGCACTAAAATTACGCAAAAATCATGGTGTGCTCACAACTATGTATATCGGTTGGCCGCGGGGGCAGCTGAATTCGCATGCGAATCGTAATTTTTATGTTGTTGATTCGCTTGCATGCGCTTTTTTGTCCTTGAATTGCTAAAATCATTGTTTTCGCCTAGTTTTTGGCCAGTTGTTTGCACACTTGTTTTGCTTTGGCTTTATTGAATTTATATGAAAATTTTAAAATTTAATTTAAAATAAAAACAAAAATAAAAACAAAAACAAAAACAAATCAACAACAACAACAACGACGATGGTTGCTGCAACGGCAACGGTAAATAATAAAAGAAATTGCGTACAAAATCGGGTTTCAAATGCTTATAAATGCGGAATTGAGTTGAATTTCATTGTTGAGCGCGTTGAATATGAAACAAATTGTATCGAATCCACTCAAAATGAATCGCATCAAATCGTAACTCAATGCAGTCCGAACGTGCAAACCCCGTTAAGCGCAGGCCGTAATACAAGCACAGTCACACACCAGCCAATGAGTGTTGCCGAAAGCAAATGCCAACAACAACAATAAAAGCCACAAAAAATATCCCGAAAATATGTACTTTTTTTCATTTTTAATGTTGCATATTTATTATTTATACCATTGTGAAGTGCATTTTCAACGGCCTAGACCAAGTGTATCAAATCCGCGTAGCAAACTCCTCAGCCGAGTTGCGTGCGTTCAACGTGCCATAGGCCGTTGACAACGTATGCAAATTTGAGCGACGGCAAAATCCCCAAGTAAAGTATTGCCCAAAAACACGACAAGTGGGCCATTTAGCACCCGGATTCAACACTGTACTGTGCGTGTGAAGTTTCTTATTTTTTTAAATTTTTTTTATAAATTTTTATATTTTTTTTATTTATATTTTTTATGGAGACCTTCTTCACTGTGTGTTGTGTAAGCTGCGACTTCCGACTCGCTGTAATTGGGGTTTTTCTAGTTTTTTGTTGCGATTTTTTTTTTATTATGGATTACTCAAGACAATTTGCAGTTGGCTTAGGTAAGCATACATTCATATTTCATTAGTGTTTGCATTTGTTTATACTCAAACGAAAGTGCAAATTGTTGTTGTCTGGTCATCTAGTTTGCAAACGCTACAAAGACAAACAACCGGACACCCTTCCTAGATGGATTACCTATATAAAGCTAAATCTTTTACAATTATTGGTTAAATCCTCTTGTTTAGATAACACACTAGGGCGCTGCTTTCTTTCTTCTCCTTCAGGTACTCTATGCCAAATCATTTTTAATTTTGCTATGTTGGATTTGCTATGAGAAAAAGAATGCTACAGCTAGCTAGGATGCCAGCAGAAAGAATGCCAAAAAAGGCATTTATACTGCGCCCAATTGGCGGAAGAAACCGTGGGCGCCCAAGAAAAACATGTATAGACGACATCGAAGCAGAGTTAAACAAGCTGAATTTCGGCAACTGGAGAACTCTGACTAGAGATAGTACGGAATGGCGGAAAATCGTTGATCAAGCTTTGGCCCACACCGGACTGTGAAAGCTAAGAAGAGAAAAAAAATATGCCTGTATATTTAGCTAACTATCTAGCTATTTATCTGTCTTTGGCTATGAAAACTTTTTTTTAAATATTTTTTTTATTTTTTGTTAAATCATCTATGTATATAGATATACATAGGATGTCATATGTATATATCAAGCTGAAGACTTGTTGTATTATGTGTTATTTTTTATATTTTTCATTTAAATATAGATGTATATAAAACTTAAGCTATGAAAAAGCTACACCCTTCGGACACTGAATCATTTCCCGTTGACAACGAATAACAGAAGCTCAAATCTTGTATCACATTTCATGTGACTATAGTTTCAACATTTTGCAAATGAGGAGCAATACACATTGATTTTTGAGTCAACAACTCCCAGTGGAAGAGATATAAAATAAAAAATAAAAAATAGAAGAATTGCTGTTGCTACTTATATAGTATATGCGTGTATACAAATCATATGTAAATGCGATCAACCTGTTATTTACAATCTGTTTTCCTATGAAGTTTTCTTTATCTGCTCATATCTGCTCCGGAACTATATTTAATCGCCGGCTTAACATAAACCGCAAAACCATTTGTGTACATAGGAAAAATGTGACTTTCTCACAGTTTACATTGGCAGTGCCAGCTTGAGTTGTTCGCAAATAAACGTTGAGCTCTCAAACCATTGAGTTTATTTTATGAGTGCTGCCAGTGTCATCTACGATATTATTAATATAATCATTTCAATATAATTTCCACTGTGTTGAAAAATGTACATACGAACATACACAATTCACTATGGCCTGCAGCCTTAAGCTATTGTATGTTATCATATGTTTTAGGCTGTCTGTCAGATACAAAATTTGAAGTGCATCACATTTTTGTCGAATTTGTTTTTCGTGTGGACAAATGCAAATTATATCCTTTCATTTTTATTGCTGGGTTTTGCTATTTACGTTTTAATTAATTGAAATTGTTATATGAAATTTGTTCAAAATGTTTTCCTAATTTTTTTTATTTCTTTTTTTTTTTTGGCATTTTGAAAATTCTGTTTGCATTGCAAGAAAATTATGTAAAAGCTTTAATAACAGTTATTGAACCAATAAACTTTGCCAGACCTCCGCCTCTGCTCCGCTCCCTGACAGTAGGCCGCTTCCATGTATTTAATTTGTTGCGCTGCGATAAAGCATGTTACACTGTAAACAATTTTAAGAGCCTTTGAACGGCAATAAAACAAGCCGATTACAATTCATGAAACAAAATGACTGATGCGAAAAGAGCCAATCAACCAAAACGAAAGCATTAAAAATGTTTGACAAAACTCGCAATGCAATAAATAATAAAAAGTATAAATAATAATAATAAATATTAAAGAAGAAAACCATATCAGAAGCGTGTGGTTGGGCGCTTGCAAGCGGTGTCGTTGGGTGGGCGTGAGTGGCGTGATTGTGACAATATTTCCGCGGCATGTCAAAAAACGTGGACTGGTGCTTTGAAAATTTATAGCTCATAATTCTGGACTATCATTCTGTTGCTAGTGTTGCTGTTGTTGCTTTTCGCCACTCGGTTGAGCGGTTGGAAACTATTTGATTTGATTTAATTTATTACGCATAATATTCAATTCGAGGCGTTTAAATCACACCGAGACGCGTTCACATAAAAGTTATATAAAATAAAGCCGCAAACAAAATATATATAAATGAATGCGGACAAAAAAAACATTGACGAAAAACGGAAAAATAAACACGCTTCATGGTTCTGTTTTTGCAAAAACAAATAAACAGAACGCAAAAAAAATTTAGGGAAAAAATAAAGTTCTTTATGTATTGAAGCGAAAAATTAATTAAAAGGGAAATGAAATGAAAGGAAATAAAATGAAAGGCAATCAAAAAAAAAATATAATAATAATAATAATAATAATAATAATAATAATAATAGTAATAATATTAACAAATAGGTGTCAACTCTAGTTGTTAGTTAGAAGATTTCGATTTTAAGTCAGATTTATATTTAACTAGTGTTCGCCCAGAGTTTGAAATTCAACCACTATAGAGACAATACAAAGGAATGCATATAAACAAAAAAAGTAATGTGCCTCACCCATACAAGCCCATACACAATTGAAGTGAAACGGTTGCACAAAATAGTAGGAATCAAGTTTTAAAATAATTACCATTGCTGTGTTCTATAATACCTTATATTTTAGTTTTGAAAGCATATTACATATAATTAATAATCCAAATAATTGGGGCAAATAACGCATTTATTTATTTATATGCTACCAAACAGAACCAAACAGGAGCAACACAGCAGCAACGACACAAGCGAAGTCATTCATTCGAATTCTCTGTCACACTCATTATCATACGCTTCAGATGGACAAGCCAATGCTTAGCCCCTTTACGTCCCCAAGCACCATCATCCTGAATTCCGTTTCACACTTGGTCCGGTCGTTAACTCTTGGCCTGGCCAAAAAATTGATTGAGTTTTGGATAGCTTCAAAAGACGAGGAATTTTTCTAACGCGGAACCCGTATGCTGCCTGAAAGATAGAACAGATCGTCCATAGCTAACGATGGACAGCATTATGAATAAAATGCATTGTACCAGTTCGTCGGAATAAAGCTTCCAAGTCACTACCTCAAACCCTCTAAACGTATTTGTACACCTAAGAGTCTTGTAACTGTGATTTGCCAATGTTATTATTGTTCTTGCAATACGTTTATAGTATTGATTTATACTATGTTAACCACACTGACACCAGTCAAATAGGTTAAATCAATTCTGGCAATGCTCGCTAACTTTTGAATATTTGTGGGAATCAATGGAAGAGCCTAGAAAGCAAAATAGATGCAAAGTGTTGTAAACCTTGCTGTGTTTGGCTCAAAGAGAGAAAGGAATATTCATGATATCAATTTGCAGTACATTATTCTACACTTACTAACCACATACGTTAAGGTCATTGTGAAAATATGCAAGCGTGTGTCATGCGAAGCGTGCGTGTGAGATTTTATTGTGCTTGTGTGTGTGTGACAACTTTTAACTATTTTTACGCCCACAATAGCTAACTAATTTTATTTAAAAGTATATTGTGCACATCTGCAAATGAAAACCTTTCGTATGGTATATTTTTTAACAAGATCGGTTGTATGGCTTAGGCGTAAAATGATGTTAAAGAAAATGTATTCGCCTATTTATTCAAATCCTTTTGTCATCATACGTATCATACGTAAATATAAAATTGGTTTGAATTGTCGCGCTAATGACGAAATTGTGCAGTAAACTCACAAACAAAACTAAGATTATAAATACTTATGGGTAAAAATGTAGGCTATACTATGTAACATTGCATATAAAGAAAAATTACAAAATAGGCCTATAAGTGTTGTGCTCACCTTGAAATATCGGCGACATATATGCAAAACCAGCAAGCGGCCAATCGTGTTGGCCACCGAAAGCAATTGCGAAAGAGTACCCAGAATCCGTACAGCTTTAAACGCCAGTTGGAGCTTGGATACTGCAAAGAATACAGAATAGGATACGTTTTAGCAAAATAATACCTTTAATTAAAATCACTACAAGCTAATAGAATGACAAAGACCTATAATGGCAACCCTAACTTTATTAGTTTTCAGTATAGTAAGAATCTGGCAAAGAGATGATTGGTTGGGGTTGTTATTATTAGGTAAACTTTGCTAAATATTATAAATACCTAATATTGATTTTAGATTACCAGCAACTTAGGCTTTCGATGCAACTATAACCTGTATTATATATTTTTGTTACGAAGTAGTGACACAGGGACTTGAACGCGCGCCTTGGCACATGCGAACCAAACGCTCTTTTTAAAAATAATAATAAGAAGTCGAAAACTTAATTTTTCGCTTCCAATTTTAAAATATTTAACGTAACTTGAACCTAGGCAAAAGTATTAGAGTCCCTTCATACAAGTCGTGTATTCACCAAAAGCCCATGGGCTGAATTTAAACTGCAAACCCAATCCCAACGCCAACACAGCCCCGAGCCCAAACAAGATTCGCCCTCCGCGGCTAGCAAAGCAAATTTGTTCGCTTTTACACTCGTAAGCTATTTTTGGAAGCCGGCGTAAATCCAGTTATTTGTTGAAATTGACAGTTTAATTCTACGCATCAATGGATCGGATTGGTTCGCTTGGGATTGCACGCTCTAAGGCAATGTCCGTGTGCGAAAGTGAAATGGCAGCAAGCAATTGGGAGCGGGAGCGGGAACGGCATACATAATAAATAAATACATAAAAATAGAGCTATAGGCGTAAGGAATATAAAATATTATAAAAGTAGATAAAGGGAAGCTTCGAAATATGCCTAGATACTCCGATCACCTCATTGGTACCTTGACTTCATTTAATTATTATTATTATTATTATTGATGTGCGCATACGAATCAATAGTGGTTTGCCAATTTAACAATTTGGGTTAACTCAACGGTTTACTTGATTTTATTTTTTATAATGTGTATGGAGGAATTGATTCTCTCCTAGTAGTAACGCCTGATGAGGCTGAAGAGTGACACATATACGAGTATTGATGTCTCACAAGTGACATACACAATATGTGAGAGAACCATTTCCTCAACATTATATCTAAGCCTAGTAAGTGGCTAGTATATTATATCTATCAGTATATCTTTAAATCTTTGAATAATCAGACACACTGAGCATATGAGTTCCCTTCTCATCGCTCATATTCCGATTATTCAATGTTAATGAAAGACCTTTCAGCAGTTTTAAGAAATCTGCCGGCGCTTCACGATGCGATAACCAAAGTCGTCGTAATATATAATTCGTATGGTGGGTGACTGTGCTCGATCGCTACAGCCAACTAAAGCCAACAAACGTGTTAATTACAATGATGATAATGATGAAGAAGACGACTTGAATATATGTATTTTGATTGTCTCGAAAAATGTTTGCAAAAAGAATTTCCTTTGGTGTGTTTGAGCATGGCGAGAAATGTCAAACTGACCCGCGGAAGATGGCTTTTGATAACTGTGAATTATAATTGATTGGTTTAAAAATGTTGTTGTTGTTGTTGTTGTTGTTGTTGTTTTGCAGTTACAATATGACATTTTAATTTTTCGCAAGACTTTTTTCCAGTTTGTGGTTTTTTAAATGTCAAAAGATCTGCAAAAAAGCAAACAATTTTAAAATCTTCTTTAAATTCTTTTTTTTTTCTCTTGCTCAGTTAATGAACCTCATTATTGTAATGATGACGACGATAATGACAATTATAAAAAATGTCAAATGCAAATGACTAATAAATCGTCATAATTTCCAGCAAGTAATTCGTCTGACGCTGGGGCAGAAGGGGCAGACAAGGCATACATTGAAGCCATAATCAATCCCCATTTAAGGTCAATGTTCCACAATCGTTAAACATTAAATAGAATAAAAAAGAACATTTACAAATTTTTTTTGGAAATATTACTATACTCTCGACGCGCTGAAGTGAAAAAAAATAATAATTTGTTATGTGGAAAATTCGTTTCACAGAAATTATGTGTACTTGATCTCATGTGTACTCGAAAAAGCTATGTACTTGAAATTAGAGTCCTGCAAGAGTTCACACATTCAAAACAAATCATGTGTTGATAGGGAGTGCTTCGTTGTATAAAAGTTCGTTATAGAGATGTTCAACTGTACTATTTCCTTGTTATGCACTTTGTAACACAGTGAAGGACTCTAATATACTGGTATATTCTTGATCAATTCAATAAGACAACTGTGCAAACTAATGCCTCAGTTTTCTTCTAAGAGAAAGTTCCTGTATAAAAGAACGTAGAAAGGCTCAACTTTGCATAAACTTCTGGTCCGTGCACACCAACCAAAAAACACTGGAAGCTGGACAACACTGGACAGTTGAGTCATCCTTGATTTATTTATTTATTGTATTTAAGTATAATACTCTTTTATTTACAGCGGGTAGCAAAATTGAGTACATATTAGCAAGCCTTGCATTTCATAGTCATTTGCTTTCGTATTCTCCATTAAGTTCATAACAAATTGGTGCATACTGCAAAAAGAAAAGAGCGATAACTTAGAAGAAAAATAACTAAAATAAAAAAAAAGTCATATGTACTCATGTGAAGACTTCAATGTGCTCGAATTAAATTTTAATACTTTCAGGAAGAAGAATACAGGCGGAAGATAACATTCTCTCTCTTTTGTTTATTTGTTTCTTTATTTTTTATTATGTTTAATTCCTTTAAGGGAGCACCTAATGGTTTTCCATTTGTTAAAGTTTATTTTTTACCATTTTAAATGCATCCAACATTGCCATGTTTGCCATCTCGAGATAATTACTGAATTGCCTGGCTCACTTTGGCTTTGCCACAACCACAGCCACAGGCATAGCCACTTCACTGGTAATGTGTGTCTGTGTGTTTACGTGAAAAAGTCATTAAACTTTATGATGTGAGTTCTTTTCTTATCATTAGCGGTCGCTGCCACCGACCAATGACCACCTCTGTCGCCTACTTCGTTTTCTTCACCACGACTACTACAAATTTTTTTTAACGATCGGGCCAGCGGCGGCATATGATTTAAGACGCCACGAAATTCTATACTCGACGCAGTGGTCAAGGAAGTCAGCTTAAATGTGGGCGGTGTTGGTGGTAGTGACCACGACGACGATGACGACGACGATGACGACGACGATGACGACAATGGACACTAGTGTTGTAGCAAATTGAAGTGTGGCAGCAACAAGCGACCACATAAGTTACGGATGGTAGGGAGTATTTGAGCAGTAACAGTGTCAAATGACAGCAGCTGATAAAATAATATTTAGCTTAATGGGAACGGCGATGGCGATGGCGATGGCGATGGCGATAGAAGATGCCGGGTAGAAAGATCAACAACAACAGCGACAAAAACAACGCGCAACAGCCCCGCCTCAGACATTAATCAAAGCATGAGCCACTTCGTATGTTATCTCAGCAATATCACGAGCAATACGGTCTTTCTGTCCCCCCTTTCCCCTTTGGCTGTTGTTCATTGCTGTTAATCAATGCGTCATCGTAACAGGCAGAGCTAGGCCACCCATGCAGTTGACAATTGTCTATTATTCTTGTTGTTGTTGTTGCTGTTTTTGCTGCTGCTGTTGTTCCTGTCAACACATAGCCCCAGCCCATAAGCGCGAGACTATGCCTATTGCTAATGCAACAACGACAACGACAACAAGAACAACAGCAACAGCAACACGCTGCCGCTCAAATTCAATTCAAACGACAGCGCCGAGTCACACGGCCTGAGACTTGGGCTCTATAACAATTGATTTTCCGTACTTGTCGTTTGGCTTCTCATTCTACTCGTACTTCTGTCTCTGTTGAAGCTGTCACGGTCTGCTCTGTTGCAACAGCTCGTGTTGTACGTAAGCTGTCGTCACTTCCTATGCTTGTCTTCCAGATAGCCTAACGAACGACAGAGCGACAACGCAACATTGCCGACATCAGCAACATGCCAGCAGCAGCAACAAGAACAAAAATAACAATAGTATACAACAACAACAACAACAATAACAATAATAGAAATAACAACAATAACAACAACAACAACATCGACAACATTTTACCACAACTTGCTTGGGCTTTAACCGCTGTCGTCCTTCTTGCCACAGCCTTCTTCTTCACTAGCAACGCGCAACTTAACTCGTGCATAGTTCGTGGGAACCAAGCCACACACATGCAGATTCACACACACACACACACACACACACACACACACACACACACACACACACTAACACCCACATAGAAAACGATTGATTGGAGACATCAAGTACGAATGCATTGAGAGAAATTTGCAGTCGTTTTTGCTGACTCCGCTCGTAAACGCTTAGCCCATCTGATGTGCTTTGTATGGAGTTCTGCTCGGTGTCGTTTCTGAAATCAGCATTTGTGGCATCAACATCAGAGGGGGGTATGCACGTGTGTGATTCTTTTTTATGCTGTTGCATGCAGTTTTCCAGCTTCATGTGACTTTTCCTTCGCCCCCGTCGCCATGCTGCTGCGCAAAAATCAACTCAAGGCGATTCGCGTCGAATTAAATTGAGCTGCTGCGAGTTGACTCGCTTTGCAGCGTGTCGACAGCTGTGGCAACTCTATTTAAAAGTGCACCCAGTGTGTGTGTGTGTGTGTGTGTGGCGAAGAGTTTGCTCCACTTGCTGCATTGCAATAATTATCGCAGTGGCTTTTGTTGTGGTCCAAACATGTCACACCCATTCGGCGAACCACCAGAATGCTGGCCGCCGTCATCTGTTGTGGTTGCGCTAATTTTGCAAGACAACGCAATGTTAGCCCATTCGATTGATGTGGCAACAATGGAAATCGTAATCGCAATCGCAATCGCAATCGCCCTCGCTATTGCCATCGCGATGGCAACTGCCAGTGAACTTGGCTTTCAAGTTGGCGACGCATCTGTTTGCTGCGGGTCAACAGCAATATTGTTGATAGCTCTTGAGAGCATGGCCACCGCACACACACACACACACACACACACAGAGACACAGCCGACCCAAAACGACAATAGAGAATAGAATTCGTTCGAATCGCCTAGAAGTTTAGATGGACACAGTTGGTGCGTCGCGAGGCAGCGAAGCGAGTCAAGCAAACACAGAACCAAAAAGCTGACTCATAGCGGCTATAATCGGTCGGTCGGTCGGACGGTCAGTTGGACGGATGAGTTTAATGCAGTGTTCAAGAGCGTTGAAACTGGCGGAAGCGCAACATGTACGAGTAAAGTAAACCTGTTGTGGAGGTGCTGGCATTGCTGCTGTCGGCGATGGTGTGGGGTGGGGCGTGCGTTTGTGGCTTAATTAAGACAGTGATGCGTGGCCGATGACGTTGCTGCCAACGTCGCTTCATGCACTGCCGCGCGCGGAACTCATTCGAACCGGAAGCGTTAAACTGTTGCGCACTCACACAAACACACACAGAGTCTCTGGCATAGCGCTACAGGTGCATGCCACTGTTGCCGGCCTAGTGCTCAGCGTCGTCATGGGTCTGGGAGTTTCGGTTTTTGGCTTTGACTTTGGCTTTTGTTGGTCTGCGAGTTAGTGCCCGGCTGCCTTTGACTGCCTTCGCTGTGGCGCAGTTTTTATGTGTTGTTGTTGTTATTTTTATTATTAATTTTTTTTTTGTTTTGATTTTTTGCTGTCTTGAATCTGCATTTGTTTTTGTATTTGTTTATGCTTTTTTTTCTCGCACTTCAATTTCAATTTCTATCTTTTTTGCGTTCTTTGTTTTGTTGTGACTTTCAAGAATTGCCGCCGCTAAGTTTTATCGCTTGGGCTTCCGTCTGTGTTGCCGTCAGCGTAGCCGCTGGTACTTGCAACGCTTCAGCGACAAAAGCGACGCGCATCAGGATTTTTTTTTTTGGTTTGAAAATGGCCTTATGAAGTGGCAACGAAGTGCGAGTCTACTGTAATTGTTGGTGGAGCGTAGTGGCAGGGTTTGAGAAGGAACGCAGCGTTGGTTGGTGAATGAGTAAATTGCCTGAATGCGGTCAGGGTTGTCAATATGTACTTCATTGTTCTTATTGCTGTTGTTGTTATTGCTCGTTCCATGTAATCGTAATAATACAATAATAATAACACCAGCAAACAACTTCCGTTGTTGTAATAATTTTTCATTTTTATTTCGCTTTTTTTATTTCATTATAATTTTTTTTGTTTTTTTTTGTTTTTGTTGGTTTTTGCTGGCATTCATTGTTTTCAATTCAACTACTCCCACCAGCGCACTAGCAATGTCATATTAAACGTATTCTTCTTCTGCTTCTTCTTATTCGTGTTAATCTTCTTGTTCTTCTACAGAATGGAGGATGTATGTTCACCCTGTTAATTAATTGTATATGAAAATGTTTGCCTTAAAACGCAAATGCCACAAAAAACCTCATCAATTGAAAAAAGTACATACACACACAAAAAATATAATAAATAAAGAAGCGTGTAAAAACAACAACAACAACAACAACAGCAGCAGCAGCAACAACGAGTGCAACAAGCCAGAGCTGCCGCGCTTCACGAACAGGTTAACCGCTATTGTATTATATGTGCATTGTTGCCACACACATGCACACACATACGCACACACACACTAAAACAAAATGGGCTTCTCATGTTGTAAGCGACAGACACTTCTGCTCTACGCTACTCGTCCACGTTGTTCTTGTTGTTATTGTTGTCATTGTTCTTGCAACTGTTTCGATTGTTTGGTGTTCGTGTTCTTATTGTTATTGTTGTTGTTGTTGTTCATTTTAATGTTTTTCGTAATTTAATAGCGCAGCGCAGCATTAAAATATCTCAAAGTGCACATACGAGTTTTCGTACTCCACTGCTATTTCTTTCCGGCGCTCATGCAATGCACGCACCAGCAATGACAACAACAACAACAACAACAACAACAACAAGAACAACAACAATAAGTGATTAAACATTTTACTCGTTGGCGCTCAGCTCATTGTTGTTAGTTCCTGGGTGTTGTTGTTGTTGTCATGAGCAACAAACCAAATAAATAAATTATTAAAAAAATAATATATATATATATATAAAGAGTATTAAAAAAATATTACAAAAAAAAAAAATTAATCATTGCCAACCGCAAATGTGACATGCACTTAATTTCCATGTAAAATGTCGCAGCGCCAACACCAACAGCAGCGGTGGCAATGGCGTACAATGAAGTGCGCATAAAGTGGGCATTAAATTAGCAACACTCCACCACAACAACGACAACAGAATAAAGCAAGAACCTTACAAAAAAAAAAAAAAAAAGTGGAAAAAAACATGGGCAAATATTGGCCATGACTCTGGTTTTAAAACAGCTGAGAACTGAACAATTTGATGCAATTGAAATGTTATATAATATCATAAGTGTATCTGCGCCACTTGAATAGCACAAATCCAACTTTTATTTTATTTATTTATTTATTTATTTTAGCTTATTACTTTCCAATAATTATATACATATGTTTTTAATAATATCAAAAATTTACTAGCTTCAAGAGTAGCATAAATTTAATAAGCGGTTTTTCATTAAGCGTTTCTATTCTTCAAAATTGCATAAGAGAGGACGAAAATTTAGTTTGCAGTTTAATGAGCATTAAGACTTTATTCAATTCCTTCTGGGTGCTTTGATTTAAGACACTAAAAAATCGAGGGGATGTAGCCTTTTCAGGCGTCTCGTTAATTGATTACTTGGCGGTTGACATGTTGCTCCAATCCAATGCGGTGTTTGTTAATGTGCTTCATGATTGCTGGACTTTAACTGGACTTTGACTGAACTTCAAGTCTCAATGGATAGATAGAGTTCCGAATATATCACTTTGCACCTACGTCCATCCGCAGTAGCTTGGACTGAAACCATTGAAGAATTTCCAGCTTTCCGTAAGTAAAAACTTCAGCTTCGAGTTCGGCCTAAAGAGCCAACTCAATCTTCGAAGTTTCAGGTCCAACTGCTTTTTCTTGGTCATGATATGGGATTGCCAGTTGAGATGCCTGTCTCAGCATCAATCTCAGGTAGTTTACAGTGGCGAATAACAGTGTTTCGTTTATTTTATTTTAATTTTATATTTAATTTTTAGTATCAATAATAAAAATTTTATAATTCGTAAATTTATCATCAATCATAAAATCATGAAGTTCGGGAATCCAACCAACAATCCGCACAACATAATTATATACATTTTTATATGATTTACATAATTATTATTTTATTAAATTTGAATAAAATTAATTGCCAACTTAATGGATATACAACTTTGATCTAACTAAAAATATAGACTGACAGTTAAATTAGAGGAAAAAGAAAAGCTGACCATAGATTCGAACTCTCCCATTCCGGATTTGTGCTCTAGCCACTAAGCTATTGAATACAGCGAATACAGTAGACTCGCGCTAACTTGAACACTAAAAAACCAAGCGGACATAACATACGGACATAACGGACATTTTGGTGGCCGAAGTTTTTGCAACAAAAGCTTACTCACTTATGGAACAAAACTTTTATGGAACCATTCTTTAAAGATAAAAGTTGTCATCCAGGCATTTTTTGAGCTTTGTATTCTACAGGCAAACTAATATTTCTAAGTGATTTGATTTTCCCATTCCTTCTGCATGCGCATCTACCAACACAGTTATCCGTTGTTTTGGTAGTTTACCTCCAGATGCATTTTTCTGAATTGCGGTTTTTTTTGGCAACATCTTCAAAAAAAGTGCAGTCTCGTCTACATTTAAATTTGTTCATTTGTTAGTCCGACTTCAGCAATATTTTTTTTCAAATGGGTCCATTAATTGGCACATTTCTGTTGCGTTGTTCCAGAAACTACCGGTAAAACATATTTTCTGTTTTTGGGTTCTCAGCATTTTTTAATTTACCCATTTTTCCAGGACCCCGAAAAGGTTTCAGACACTTTCTCAATAATTTTATTTTTGTTGTGCATTATATTGGTAACTGCATATTTCGCAATTCCATTGCGTTAAGCACACTCTGTTGAACTTATTCCATTCTTTATTTGGTCAGTTTTGGTCAATAATTTCAGGTTTTACCCTTTTTGAACGCATGTTTAAATAAATTTGAAATTAATGTCAATGCACCTGTCGTCACTCACAAAACTGACTTACTACGGAATATAAATGACATCAGTTAGAAACGATAATGAGTAAGATTTGAAAGAAATTTTAAAGTTAACGAGTCATGAAATGAATTCCTGTTCAAGTTATGAGGTATGCAATGGAAACAAAGTGCTGTACAGGTTGATGGATAGTTCAAGCTATTGGGTGTTCAAGTTAACGCGAGTGTACTGTATATGAATATTTACACATCTAAAAACACAACTACCCGGCCTATAGCAGATAATACTTAAAAAGGAAAAAAAACCTGAATGAAACCTGCTTCAATGCCTAATATCAAATAGCTCAGAAATTAATAAGGAACTTTTAGACTTTCATTGACTTATATTGAATAAGAAGTAGAAATGGCAAAACTCTTTTTGCGATCAAACCATTCACTTCAAAAGATAATGGGAACGATTTCTTGGTGTAGACGTTTGGGTCTTCGCTGAAGTTATGAATGAAATGACTACACACTACTAAGTTGAAAAGAGCTCAAACGATTCAGACTCAAATGTGCAACGTTTCTAGGAAGTTAAAGTTCAGTTCGGGCCTTAACTTTGTAGCGACTCGACAGCGAACCTCACACGTCGATCGCTAATATTGTTACTTCCGCATGTACGTACATAATACGTACGTCTTGTAGGGCAAGCAAGTACAATACTTCCGAAATGGGTGTGGTGCGAGTATACGAAAAGAAAGGTGCAATAGCAGCCACTTTAGAAACCACTTTCAATGCGAGTGCGTTGTTGTAGAGTATAAGCATGTGTGTCATTTATCTTTATTTCCTCCCCCAGCTACACAGGCAATAAGAATTTGCATTTGGCGCGCTTACGAAAAAAAAAAACCGCAAGTTTATCGAAACCAACAACTAAGGCAACAAAAACCACGCAGCAGAAGCAGCAGAAACAGCGTAAGAGGGCAACAGCAACAACACATGCGGAAGGTGAGGACAACAAAATGCAGAGCAGACAGACATAATGGACAGATAGACAGACAGACAAACACAAACAGAGAGAGCAACCAAGCAAAGCAGCCAAGAAGCAGCTAGCAGTCACAGCCAGCGAGCATAGCATATGCGGCTTAAATGAGTTGGTATGACGCGGACGGCGCTGTTGCAGTTGCGGTTTATGTTATTCTCGTTTTTGTTGTTGTTGTTGATGGAGCATTCTTTTTTATTGTTACTATGGCTTGCCAATGTGCTGGTTATTGTTGTTGTTGTTGTTGCTTTGCTTTTGCTTTTGCTTTAATGTTTGTATTTTGCCCACTATTTTTTTTCTCATTTTTTGTTGTTGCATTTTCATCGCTCGCTCTCGGCTTCATTTGGGTTGGTGTTGCATTAATGAGATAAAATTGTTTCTGTTGTTGTCGTACATGTGGTTGATGTTGTTGTTGTTTATGGTCACACGTTATTGTTTTAAATGCGACGAGCGTGCGTGTGTGTTACCAGATTGAAATTTTGTATAATTGGCGGCATCAACATCATTAACCATAACAACAACAACAACAACAACAGCAACAACAGCAACATCTTCATCATGATCTGCATCAACATCATTACCGCCAGCAGCATAGTCGTCATCAATAAAAGCAAACAATTTAATCAAATGAGCTCATTACACTTTGATAATAAAATAAACACCAACAGAGTGCATGCAAAAATGTACTATCAGACTGCACTGTAGTGTTGTAAAGTGGCCACAGCTCACGTCAACCATCGTTCCGAGATTTAACCTTTTGACATTTGAGCGCAATGATTGTGTACAGTGCTTTAAATTACCAACAACTTGGCACCAGACCACAAAACCCAGCAGAACTGAACCGAACCGAACCGAACCGAAACGAAGCGAACTGAGGTCATGCCAACTTCAACACTACGCGACAATGCGACGCCCGCCTACACAACCTCGTTTAAAGTGTTGTTGAACTCGCTGCAGTTCGGGTGCTCGACAACTCCGTTAACTCTGTCGCTAATAGAGCAAATAAACTTAATTTGTCTTCGGCGACGCCATTTGCAACACTTTCTAACGCTGATAATGATGCTCGAGGCCCCAATGCGCCCGCACCGATGCTCCCCGCGCACGCCGCACTTTAATCAACGCTCAACGCTTCTGATTTTACTGAGCGCAATCAACATTTATGATTTTGAATAATAATGAAACAACCACGAAAAAAGGGGGTTAGTAGTGCTCGAGTTGTACACGGGGGCGGACGGAGGCTGCTGGCACATGAGGGCGCGTAATCAACTCATTCACGCTAAAACGTGAATGTCGGAGCAGGGGCTAAAGTGTGGGCTTGGTGCTGGGCGAACGCAATACGAAGCTGATTTCAAGGAAAATTGTTGTTGTTGTTGTTGCTTTGTTTTTGTGTGCCGTTTTTCTAAATGCTCATATTATAAATATTAAATTAACAATTGATTATTAACTATGACATCATCATCAACATCGTGATTAGCGTTGTCGTTGTCGTCGTCGCCGTCAGTTCTAGCATTAAGCATTAGCATCGTCAGCCATCATGGCAGCCTTCGATTACAAAACCTGGCGAAATCATCGGTCACATTGGCTTCGAGTCGTATCAAGTGGCATTGTTTTTGCGCGCGTGGATCAAGCGCTCATTCGCTGAATGTCTGGAAACATTTTGGAACCAATTAAATCCAATGCAACCTTAGTAACGAAAACTTTTTGAGCCGCTGGAATTTGTTGGAATAAGTTTCAATGTAGGCAAAAACTATACAAGTAACTACAAAAATTGAACATAAAATTCTGGCCAAAGTCTAACCAGAGATCAGTTTGCAATCCTTGTTTATACGCATCACGCGGTGAATAATGTTAAAATAACTTTGTCGTGCAGTTTGAATGAATGAACGAATCGGCCGAGATCGAGATCGACGACATAGATGTAACTGTCTCTCAGTCGTTCTCTAACAAACCACATATAAACCACAGATCTAGATTCAAGTTCTATTTAGAGAAACTTTGTTTCTTTGTAAAACTAAAGAGATGAAATTTCCATTCCCTTCACATAAGATCTTAAGATCTTACCACCATCGAATTGTGCATGTGGTCCCCACATAAACTCATGGGTAAACTCAATTATGTTATTAGAAAAACTTTTTTTGCCAACAAAAATTTTATGAAACGGTATCTTACTGAAAATATCAAGAACCCAGAATCGCATAGCTCTTAAATTCCCCCCTGGGTATATGTTTTTTTTTTTTTATTGCTTGACACATACAAATTTTAGTAGAAATATTTACAGGACCATAGACAAAGACTGTATACAATTCAAGATCCACAGAGTACTGGATCGTGTAGCTTATATGTAAAGTTGTAATTGGTTTTAAAGTCTTTTGAGGGTGAAGAGTATGGCAACTATCTGGCTTGTGTAACTTCTCTTCGGCAATGGTGATTCCCCTTTAAAAATTATTTAAAACTTGCCTTCGCGACCTACATCTTCAAAACTATCATATTTCGCAATAGGGACCAATGCATACACATTGCTCAAATTTAATTGAAATCGCTTTGGTGGTTTCGGAGATTAGCGCGGTGGAACATCGTGACACATGATTTTTATATATATTAGTACATATAGATTATTTTGTAGATTTTTTTGAGTGCATATTTTCATACATGATTTCCAAATAAAAGCCATATTTGCTAAGCAGGAAATCCCTTAAACACATTCCCATATATATATATTTCCCCATTATTTCTAGGAGAATGAGTTCCTAATGGTCTATTGGTTCCCTCTGTTGTTACACATAAAACCAAGGAATCATTGAGTCAATACTTACTATAAATTTTGGTATCCAATAAGATCACAGCGTTATGTCGTTCACGTGGCTATGGCTATATCCGAACATTCAAACATGAACTTTCTTATTTCTGGTCCAGCGTTGTTGTTTTTTTTTTTTTGATTTGTTCCTCAGTAAGTTTTTTCAGTGTTTTTTTTTATTATTTTTGTATCGTGCACTCTATATGTTTTTATCGTTGGTTGCCCTTTTTAGGTTAATTCCATAATATTGAAATTTCTGAAATTTGCATGAGGCAGTCGGTCGTCGACAGTGACAAAGGGAAGATGAAGAGGAAAAATCTTTAAAAAACTCGAATTCGAATTCGTTTTGTGGTCTCACTTTGTAAATTAATAACAATAATAATGATGATGATGTTGTTGTTAGCAGTGGTGATGATGATGATGATGATAAAAAATACATCGATTTTGTTGTTTCTTTATTGTTGTTAAGCCACAGTTCTGCTGCTGATACTGATAGTGAGGCTGCTGCTGCGGCTGCCTGCGACTTCTTCCGCCTTTTAAAGTCGTCAATCTTCAGCGAAATTGTTTTATTGGTTTATTTACTGTATTTTGTTATTGTTGTTCTTGTAATTGTAGTGTTGTAATTGTTTACTTTGTTTTTGGTGTTCTCGTTCTTGTTGAATATCCTCGTTAACAAAGAACATGTTGACATGGACGAAGAAGAGAAGTAGCTTCGACGAAGACGTAATTACGAAAAACACTAACAGAACAACACAAAAATGGTGCACTGCGCACAGTGGTCCAAACTGTATGAGAAGAAATTCCTTACTATTTTCCACTTCCTCTCGAACAGTGCTCGGTTGCTGCTTGGGTGGGCGGGAAACTTGTTCCAAATGTCGGGTTCAATTGACGATAAAAATATATAATATATTTATTTCTTATTCTTCCGCTGGCACTTGTCGAAGGCAAAACGTTTTCGAAATACAACATTAAAAAAAAAAACAACAACAAAATTTTATCGACTTTCGCGTTACACAAACATAGAGAAGAAGGAGCACAAATCGAAAGAAATGTCGAGCGGGTTTCACAATAATTTTCTTTTTTTTCTATTTTGTTTCTATTTTTTGGTGATGTTCAATTTTATGAAAATTAATTTTTCTTTTGCGCTGCTGACTGGCGTTGTGAATTGATTATTTTTCGAATTATTTTTGGGATTTTCCGGTTTTTCAGCGCCCGGAGCACAAAACGAACTAACAAAAAGTAACACAGTTTAGGTTAGCTAAAAAGAGCCAAACAAATAACCAAAAAAAAAAAAGAACTCAAAGGAGAAGAAGCAAAGAAAACACACACGTCTTCTTCAATTTATTTTTGTTGTTTTTATTTATTTTGATCGGCTACCGCTTTTGTCGCTGTTCACACGATCAAACGAACGAATGTTCGTGTTGACTCTTTGTCGATGCACACAACTCCCGTCTGTTCGAAACGGTATCTCGCTTTAAACTAATCTCTCTCAACACTTGCTTCTTCGCACGCAGCCAATGCGAGCAAAACTGAGCCGACGACGCCGACGCAATTAACTTGATGCCTCTGTCGCTGCCGTGGTTGACGTCGAGTCTATGATCAACACTGCATATTGAGCCCAACTCACACATATGTGCTGATGTGTGCCTCTGCTACTTAGCTTCGCTCCCACGCTTGTACACACATGCTTTGAGAAGGGTCGCTCTCTGGTTACTGCGTTCACGCACACATGTGCTGTGTGTGTAAACAAGTGCATATGTGTGCGAGTTGTATTGTTGTTCTTTTATTTTTTCTTTTCTTTTTAACTTTTGTTATTTTCGTGTCTTCCTTGGTTTTTACTGCTACAGCTGTGGCGTGGAGTGACGCTTGCCACAGCTTCTTGTGTAGCGCGCGCAGTCAACAAAAGTCAAATAGCACTCAAATGCAATAACAACAACCACAACAACAATGTTTTGTTATCTTTTGCTCAACAGTTGTTTGGCATAGAGAAAGAAAGAGAGAGAGTGTTCAAGAGAGCGAAAGGGTCGTGTGAGCTGAGCTTGGCTGACGAGTGAGTATAATTCTATATTTCTCACACTGACACTCTCTCGCTCGCTCTCTCTCTCTCTTGGTGAACAAGCCAATAACAAACAAATGACTTGAGATTAAACATGTTGCCGAGTATGCGTGCATGTAACTGCAACATGTTGATTTCTTATTTACTTGTATCTGCGCGCGCATTTTTTAAATGCTGCGATCCACCAAACAAAGTCAACCGCTCACCATCCCTTACAAACGAACGAAGGCGCTGTTAGCATGTCCTTCACGCAGTGAATGGTATTATTACTTTGTCATGACGTTTGTCACAGTCATATAGTGCAGAAGTCATCGGAAACCCCATAGCGTTTATGTATGTATTCCTGATCAGCTGAACTTGACTAGTGTATTTCGCCATGGTCATCTCTATGAGTCTGTCTTGTCTGTACGTTTGTGCGTCTGGCTGCAAAGTACGCCTTCAGTTTAGCACCTAGAGATCTGAAATTACACACGTAATTTTCCTTTTACTGTTCACTTCTCGGAACCGAGCGTATTTGTGGAACAGGATCTCCGCCCCAAACCTGTTATGTACTTATGTATATTATTACTATTAAGGGTGCCGGCGCTGCTTGGGATTTGATTTCGTTGTTTTAAATACCCACTCACCATGCGCACTAAACTTACGATTTGAGTTAAACTATTTTTTATTTTTCGTTGACAGACATTCGATTTCGAATTTAACATATATATCAACGGCAAATGATTGGTTTCGTACAAAAAAAAATGAATGGAATTTCCCGGCATACGGGTTTTACTAACGCACCAAACTTAGCTACAAACATTGGCCATGATGACATTCATATATGTACCAATTTTTAAGGTGTTCGGTCAAACGGTGTCGAAGTATATAGGGTACAAACAGACAAACAAACAAACATACAGATATCCCTTTTTATGTATATAGATACTGATAGATGATAATTTATATTTGTCTTTATTTTAGATCTAGTACACAAACACAAACCCTGAACATTTCAAGAACCTAGAATGACCGTCATGTAACACCAAAAAAGTTCTTATTTTTTTGAAAAAGTTTAACCATAGACCCATGACATAAATTTCTAGCCACTGTCCTACGGTAGAGTACTTTGAGGGTGAAGCGCCTTGGAACTTCGGCATAGTCGTAGTTAAACTTCTCCAAGACTGCATGTTAGGGCACAGCAACAAAAAAAGAAAGAGAGTAGAAAAAAAAAGACAGACGAAGAGAGCGAAAGTTTATGTGAAGAAGGACAAGAAAATGCGGAAAACAAGAATTTCGCTCCAACTTTTAATTGGCCGTGAAAGTTGTTGTCAACTTGGGCTGCCAAAGAAGGCGTGACAACGTTGACAGCTACGATTTCATAGTTCAGCTTTTCGTCTCCGTCTGCAGATCGTTTGGGAACGGCTTTGGCAGCATTCCGAGAACAAATCAAATCAAATCGAATCGAAAGCGTTGTCGACCCTTTTTTTTGTTTTTTTTCTTTGTTTAGTTTTAGGAAAATCTAACCCGAAAAAAAAGACGCCGCCGCCCAAAAAATTCAATGTCATCGTCATCGTCATTGTCATCTTCAGCATCCTCATTATCTTTGTGTGTGGCAAATTGACGTCGTCACTCATGGCTATTGATGACAAGCGATTTCTTCTGACATGTTCTTCTTGTGTACACGCACTCAGCAGTCGCTCTCTCGCACTCGCACTCACACTCGCACTCGCACTCGCATTCTTACTCAACGCTCCTAATGCGGTGCTTGTTGGGTTAGGTCAACATTATCGTCAACATCTTCATTCCCGTCGAAAAGAACGCTTCTAAAGCGTCTGTTGTGTCAGCTGCTATGTAAAAAGTGGGCGTTGCGCTAACACTTTTTGACACTTTTTCATTTTCGTGGTGCTGCTGTCGCCCTCTGCTAGTTCAGCTTCATCATTAGCATATTTGACGACTCTATCAATTCGTGCTTTTTTCCATGCGCCACGCATTAATTTGTGTCAATTTCCATTCTCCATTGCGACACCTCACCCACTCTGTTGTCATTTCTTTTCGCTTTTATTTGCATACCCGCCCATACCCGTTGGATCCAATTTATTTGTCGACGTCGCCTCATATTTCGCAACTCCACACCAACAACCACAAAGCTTCAACAACGTATTTTTTTTGGTTAGAAACGAGAAAATTCCTCCTCTTCTCTCCACCTTCCTTCTTATTTCTATCGATGTTGTTTAACGCATTTTCTGCAAATGTTCGAAAATGTTCTCCCCTGCACCGCGCCAACTGCGACAATAAACAATTTAAAGTTCGCACTGAGCAAAGAATAAACGGAATCATAAACGAAACCGGAAGCGAAGAGAGCGCAAACAAACGAAACAAGTAGTCGGGCCGTTGGTGTAGCCCAAACGGAGGCTGCAATACGAGTGAAATAATAATAAAAAAGGAAAAACAATAAAAATAAAATAGAAGAAAAACGAAGCAAACAGAAAAGAAAAGTAATTAAAAGAATTTTCGCTGTTTTTTGTGCTCTCTCAACTGGAATTTGCGGTTGGCTTTGTCGGCCTGGGGGTGGTGGTTGCCGTGTGCCTGGGTCTGTGGGCACTCGTGAGTGGTTCATGGTGCAGCTGCTTGGTGCTTCGATTGTTATCACAAACGGCTTTTATCTTTTTTAGTGTTTTTTTTTTTATAATTTTTTTTGCTTGTTTTTTTTCGCATTGCGTAAGTGCGACAATTGTGTGTGTAGCCGCCTGATATTGGTAGGGGCATGTTAAAGTTGCGTAAGAATTTAAATATTTCAATATTTGTGTGCAAGCCAGCGAGTAGCATGGCACGGCGTAGTGATGTGAAATGTTGTTTTGATAACCCTTGAACGCTACCCAACGTGATGGACTATATGATCCAATTACGCAATAGTATTAAAATTTCGACGGACCGGGAGCTCAAAAAAGAAAATAACAGCGCCATGCATGACGAACATGCCCTTAAACACAAGCGGATCACCGAGCATGTTCGTCGTGTATGGCCATCTTAATAGCTCGTTTGTATGCACCTAAAATAATGTTGGTTAAAAGGCATCTTCCTGGAAATTTCAGCTTTCAAACTCAAAACTGTAGGACTGATGTTTTATTTACTGCGTTACAAATTTGTTGTAAAGTTATAATGCCAATCTTTCATGACTTTAATGACAAAACCATTTCATTACATTAAGATACATGCTAATTATGATCCCACAAAAAAATAATTAATAGGCTTGAATAATATATGATTTTGTATTATGCCCTCTCTGCCAAGAGGAAGGAAATATACAACATCTTCTTTCGAATTGTCACCAAACGCACAGTCGTCGACATCTTTCTCAGCCAGACCTGATGAAACTCCTGGAAAACACGATCCCAAATATAATCAACCTCATCTATAACTTTCTGAAATCAACCAAATTATTAAGTATTTAGTGATTTTATTTCTTGTCATACTAACCCTTATAATGGCTTTGTAGATCAGTATTTTGTTTTCTAATGTTAACTTTGATTTGAGCACCCAATATAATTGACTAATCCTCAGCTTGATTTGATCCCGTTTTTAAAGTATATGGTATTTCCAGTTGAGTTTGTTGTCAATATATAATCCTAGGTATTTGACTACATTTTCAATATTTACGTCAGCTCCGTCAATCGTTATACGAGGTGGTGTGAATTTAGTTTTAGTTGTATATGTATTGTACATGTTTTGGTATTATTTACTTTTATTTTTCACTTTTCAAACCACCTTAGGGTAGTATCCAGATGCTGTTGGATGTGCGCTAAGTATTATAGTGTCATCAGCAAATGTGGCTATCATTGAAGCGTCGTCATTTGGTGATGGTATGTCCGCTGTAAAGATAGTGTATAATAACGGTCCTAGTACACTTCCTTGTGGTAGAATAAATTCGATGCTAGATACAACACATATATCAATACCTCTTTCTTTTTCTTTTTTGTTTAATGTTGTTTATTTTATTTTTTTTATTTTATTTTATTTTATTTTATTTTATATTTATTTATCTTTACAAAAATGAAAAACTTTTGTGATCTGCTCACATAAGTTAGCTATACCTTAAAATGCCGTTTAAACTATGTACTAATAGTCTTAATAAAAAGTAAAGACATATGTACACGACATATGGGAAATAAGAAAAAATAAATATATAAAAAAAAAACAAACCCCTAGACTAGCCTAAGATTTAGTATGACAAGAAATAACAAAGGCAACCTTATTAACACATTGATTGTTATATAAGAGTATTGCGATTATTATATTACATGATTGATAGCTCAATTTTTTCGCGCACAGTTTGCATATGGGCATTTTTATGTAGAAGTACTGTAGAAAAGTAAAAGGCTAAATTAAGGAATAATTTAAGAAGTTTTTTTTAAATTAAAATATATATCTATCTATATATAAAATTGAAAGTATGAAAAAGTACCGCTAGACCGATTTTGATGAAATTTTCAAGAAACCTTTAGAATAGCCTTTAGATGGTTACTGTGAAAACAACAAATTTAACGGTTAATTTTGATGTACTTTTTTAAAATTGTTTATTGTTTTAATTTTTTATTGCATTTTTCCATGTATGTCCGTTCAGTAAATCTGTTTATACAGCGAAAAATTACACATAACATAAAATACATGACATGAACATGAGTGATATTTAGACATCAGTATTAAACAGTTTGATCGATGGGAAACGAAAGGGGTGATCAAGCGGAAAAAAGCGAGACTGGTCGTACACTCTTAAGGAGCATACAGCAAGAATTTTCATGAATTTTTGAGTTTTAATCTTAATAACATTTTTAATTTTTAATATTTTATTACAATTGAAACGCAGTAGTGTTAAATGCATTTTTTTGGAGGTATTTACATAAAAAATTGTTTCATTTTGCATAGTTGTATGCTTAATAATAAGTTCGTTTATTTCGCACGCATTTTCTTATCTTTTTGATCTTTGAGTTTGGTTTACGGCTTTCCCTTTGCGTAAGGGCCAATTATGTATTATTTGATTACAAATGCCTCGCAAGGAACTAACTTTGGAAGAACGTAGAATTATTTTAAATTTACATGTTAAGGAGAAGAAATCCTATGCAGAAATCGCAAATAGGTGTAAGCGAAGTCGATCTACTATACAACAAGTAATTTGTAGTTACAAGTATAAAGGTCGCGTTGAAAATAAGAGAAGATGTGGGCGTCCAGGCAGACTTACAGACAGGGACAAACGCAAAATTAAACGAATAGTAGACAAAAATCCCTTTCAAAGCGCCGTTAAAATTAATGCAGAGGTCGCCAATTCTGTAACCAGTGATGTACATCCTTAAACCATACGCAGAGCAAGTAAACAATTCGGCTACAAGTCCCGCACACCGCGCAAAAAGCCAATGATTTGTAATGTAAAGAGAAAGAAACGCCTGCAGTTCGCTCGACAGTACCGAAACCACCCAGTGGAGTTCTGGCGGAAGATGATCTTTTGCGACGAGTCGAAATACGATACTTGGCGCCCAGGTGGGCATTTTAAAGTTTGGCGAAAAGCTGGACAGGCGTTTAACCCGTAGAATACAGTTAAAACAGTTAAACATGGCGTAGGAGGTTTGATGTATGGCTGTTATGGGTGGTGGGAAGATGGAAATTATATTATTATGGACCACAAATTGTACATCGAGATACTTAAGCGAAATTTAGTCCAGAGTGCAGATAAGTTCGATATTTGGTCTAATTATAATTTTTATCACGATACTGACTCCAAGCACACAGCAATGAATACGCGTTTATGGGTCATTTATAATGTTCCCCACACACTTTCAGCCCCCCACAGAGTCCGGACAACAATCCTATTGAACACTTGTGGAACAAATTGGAAGAAAGTCTAAGGGGCCGCGAAATTCGAAGCAAAACTGAACTGAAGATGAGTTTACTGGAGGAGTGGGAGAAAATTACTAAAAAATGATTTTGAGCATTCAGAACTCAAGATATTAGCTCCTTATATCAGCTGTACGATGACTTTTGTGGAGGTGAATTTTCGAGGTCTTCTTGATTTTTACCTCTTATTAAGGATACAACTATGCCAAATGAATTTTTTTTTTGTAAATACATTCATAAATATTCAATTAACACTACTGCGTTTGAATTATAATAAAATATTAAAAATCAACCAAGTTATGAAGCTTAAAACACAAAAATTCATGAAAATTCTTGCTGTATGCTCACTTAAGTGGCACACTGTATGTACTCGCCGAACAGTTTCATGTCTCGTTTTACAATTGGCACCCGAAGGTCTTTGTGTAGCATCCAATTTCGTACATTTTCAGGATGAGTTGCTTTGTCTTCTTCCTTATATCATATGCGTTATACCCGTAGATGGACCTGCTGTCGCAGGCGGTACAAAGTTTTCGGCCGTTGGTGACTTACTCTTGCTTGCATAGTCTGGGGCCGAGTTTTTTCGTTGCCTCAGGCGCTGCACCACTATTAGCAAGCGTACCCAGTGTTTTTGGTTCCTTTTGAGAATTGCAATTAGTCACACAACATATGTATATATTTATACATAGTTCACAATGCATGTACAAAGTGGCCCAAACGTTCACCGCGCAATTTTATTACATGGCAATCGCGATGCCTCGTTTCTTCAATACAGCATTACGTTCTTAGCTTAATGTATATGCCGTATGTTACGCCCAAGAATGAAACACATGCGGCACATGAATATTTAGACGCGATAAACGATCTCCAACACTGCAACTGCAACACTGCGACTTCCAAAATTGTGGCGAAAACAACCACAAAAATTTTGACGAATTGTATTATCACTTTACTACCAATTTCCAGGCAGAGAAGTCCACCTCTAATTATCTTAATGTTTATTCGCCAATTTAAATAGGAATTCTGTATGTTATACTGAATAACGGCGCACATGCGGCACATTAATATTTTGGTACGAAAAGCGATCTGCAACTCTGTAATCAGCACTGCAGCTTATGCTTCTGTCAGTGTTCTTCTTCCTGGAATGTGCGTTTATAAAGAATTAAACTTTTAAAGTATACCGATATGCCACGAGAACAAAAATAACAATGTGGACGTCAGAAATGTGTACTATCACTAAGCACACCGAAGTAGATAAGAACCTAGTGTATGCACATTTTGCTCATCAAATTGTTGTTTGTGTACCAAAGTTCCTGCTACCAACTGGGCTCCCGCGCAACACAATCACGTTTACTCACTTCTACTCTCATCTTCACCATATAAAGCATGGAACTAAAGTTTAACTACGCACTTTAAATTTGGAGTTTAAAGAAACGTAAACATTTCATCAAAATTGTAAGTATACAGTTGCATTTCATAAAAGACTAAAGAAAACAAAAGACAATCGCAAACCTAACGGTAAATCTCATAAGAAAAGTGAACTGGGCAAACGTTTAAATACACATGGAAAAATTATGTGTAAACAAAATGTATTAAATTTGCAACAAAATATAGCACTACATATTTAGTTGGAACGCCGTGACTTGTTAGCAGTAAATTCTGCGTTTCAGACGTCCTTATTTCTGACCAGGTTTTGTTGAGGGCCTCTTTTGACGAGTTTGCTGGTAAATAATGTTTTTTTTCCAAATTTCCGTTCCATTAACTGCCAAACACGCCCAAAAGGGTTTAGTTCTGGTGATCGACGAGGACTATATAGCTACCTTGGAGCATAAAAAAGCAGCCACTGGTTTACCGAAAGTACGGTATGCTTGGGATTGTTGCCCTATTGGAAGATGCAATGAGGTGCAAACCCAAGCTCTTCAGAGAAAGCCATATATCTTGTTTCAATATGCTCCTGTAAAGATGTTTATCCATTATACCGTAAATAAAGGCTAAATTCGCAACTCCAGCTGCTACAATTGCTGCCCAAACCCTTACACTACCAGCACCATTGGAGCAAATTTGCTTTTTGAAGAATTTTGAGTTCCCGCAACGCTTTTGCGAGACCAGCACTTCCAAAGAAATTGAATTTTGCATTCATCGGTGGAAAGAAACGTTTTCCAAGGTTCCACGCCTACATTTTTCACTTATTAGAGGCTTCTTTGGTGGAATGGCGTGGCGTTTCCAATGGTTAGCAGAGGTTTATGTGTACGTGCGTAATCCTACTATGTGTACTGAAATATGTCGGGGATTTATCACTTAATAGCACAAGGTTTGAGTTATCTATGAATTAGTATGTTATCTTTCTTATTACTGCGTGGTGAACTCCAACCAGGGTGCTAACTGTTAAAGTCTCCGGTAATAATGCATAGAGAGTTTTGTATTTTTAATACATTTACTAGATTTTGGTTTGATGGTGGAATGTAAGTTGAGATAATTTTAGGGAGTCTATTTCCATTGCTAGGTTCTCCATCTCGGTGTTTATGTTAATTGGGGTGTATTGAATTGATTTGTGCACGAGTAGTGCAACTCCTCCAGTTCTGTTTGGTGCTTTATTAGTTATGATGGTGTAGTTTATGGGTACAGGTATGTGGTTAGTATTATACAAGTGCGTCTCTTGCAATGAGATTATATGGGGTGACTGACTGCTCTTTAATAAGTATTAAAAGTTCAATGTAGTTGTTTCGATATGCTTTTATGTTCCATTAAATCGATTGCTTATTAGACATTTTTGGGCTGAAAATAATAATATTGTGTATAGTAAGTAATAGCGATAAAAAGCACTGTGTGATTTCTACAGTGAACTTTTGTGTATTTTAAGTTGGTCCCGGTCCCACTAACGGGTTGCGAAGGGCGAGTCTGCTTGATAAGGCAGCGCACTTCTCGCTACCCGTTAGTCACACCGAGGCCGTGAAAATGTTTTTTTTGGTTTATTAAGTGTGGCTCATTATTCCTAAATCAGAGTCTGAAGATTTTTTGTTGTTGTTCATGGTTTAATGTTTCTCTCTTGTCGAGAATCCACTGTATTTCGTTCTTATTCCAACTCTTAAATTGAATAGCTCTAGTATTATAAAGCCATAATGATGAAGTGGGAAATCGATATTTTGCTAATATACTCGTATCTTGTTATATTTCGATTAGAGATTACCACAACTTATGGACTGATGGCTAAGATGTTGTCTGAAGATCTGGTTGTAGAGCTCTAGGGAAGGTATGGCTGAATTTTCAATACCCACATTTGTGGGGTCTAAGAGTTTTTGAAATTCTAAACAAGATTTATATGTTTCAGTCGCCACACAGGTGGTCCACACTAGAGATGCCACGAATGTACGGCATCTATTCGATATTCGGCTTATTCGTAAATTTTTTAAAACACGGTACTCGGCCGATTAGTATGTAATATAATAATCATGAAAAACATCTGCACATATTAATTCAAAATTTGATTCCTTGAAGCTTAAATTATTGCAATCTATAAGAGGCAAGTTATGATGTACGAAACATTTGTAGACAGTAAGCGATTAAGCTTTCCTTCATTAATAATATCTGCATCTGTAAATAACTGCCCACTATATACGTTGCTGCAAAGTCTGTCAGTTTTGGGAATTGTGCCGCATTTGCTGAAGACCATGTGTAAGGGTCCACATTGCCGATCCAGGTGATGAGTTGTTATAAAAAAAATCTCGTCCGTTGGCAAATTTTCTGTGGCAATTTTCTCAAAACAATTCCTGAAACTGCGGAATATTTCACTGGTTTTGCAATTCTTATTTATACTGGTTCTTTTATGAATTGGATAAGAGTCAACATCGTTACTGTAAGACTCATCGCAAGTCATTTTGATGGCTTTTAATAAAATATTTTTTTTATGCTCTACGTTTGTACTACTGAACCGCGTTTCAATCTGAAGTTGTAGTGATGATCTCATTTTCAATAAATTTGGTGTTCTATCTCCAGTCTCTTCTCTCCCCAAGTATTTCAATAAATGTAACAACATGTGAAATCACCTCAGAGATGCAGGAAATACCTGAACTGGTGATTTTCGTAATCTCCTCGAACGGTTTGAGGGGTTTAACACATTGTTCCATAAGCTTCCACTGAGTGGGTTAACACCCAAATTGCCTAAAGACTCACGATCAGTTAGATACAAGAAAACAGTTCGCTTCATTAAATATATAGAATTACAGCGTGTACTTACACGTCTTGAACTAGTTGTTGCTTTGGCGTTAATTTCAACTTTTCTTGTGCTGCAGCAGAGTAACAATTCGTCTCGCAGCAGCTACCAACAACACGCATGCGGTTCGACTCGGTCAAGTGTATAGCCCGCATAATATGTCAAACGAAATGGATACATGTATAGCCGACTATTCGTTCAAAGAATATGTGGCATTCGGCTAGAAGCGTGGCCTTATATTCGGTATTCGACAAAACCCCTACTCCTGGCAACTGTAGTCCACACACAACGTGAGAACTGCACATATTACAATCGCTTGAGCCTTAATCCTCACGCTCTTTTAGTCCTTAATTCGAAGAAAGTTGCCTTATTTCAATTTGCTGTTGTTGTGATACTTTAAAAAGGAATTGCAGAAGAGACGATGTCTTCCTCTGAAGCAAGAGCAAAGCATCTTCGTTGTCTCTTGTATAAGTTAACCCGGGTTTTTTGATCTGTTTATTTTATTTTATTTTTTTTTTGGATTACTTTTCTTTGTCTTTTCATTGCCACTTAAATGTACTCAAAAAGATTATAAACTTTTCATTCTTCAAGTGAAATCAATTAAGCGACTTCTTTCTCCTTGCCTTGGGTGTTTGTGTTGACGCGTATTCCGCGGCTGACTGCATTCGATTATTTCTTTTTCTTTTTTTCTTTATTTTAATGGATCTCGAATCCAGAATTCGTGGAAGCAAGTTACTTGCATTACTCACAATGAATTTCGATTGAACTGAACTCTTTCGATGGCAGCAAATGGCGCCAAATCGGCTCGACAGCGACTACCAGTGCGGTAGTGAGGCTGACACGAGCTACATTAATTTGCAGAGTTGAGCCTTGAGCGCCGAAAACGGTTCGCCAATGCAAAGGAATCGAAGGCACGCAGTCGTGTACCACAATTGTCCTCGTAAAAAACGCTGAATGTGAAACATGTTAATACGAAATCCGTTTGATTTGACTCATTTTTCTTGAGCCCCTTGTCATTGACGTGATACCCGGCGCTACTAACGCGGCTGAGCAAAACCGACATTGACAACTTAATGTCAACAAAGTTCAAAGTGCGCTGACAATTTCTTTGCGCTGTCAGGATCTACCGAATTCAGTGACGCAGTGACAACCGCACAGCCGTGCGGAGCCTCAATAGGAATGCCAATGAATGCCGAATTGACTTTAAAATTGAAATCTACACATAAATAATAACAATGATAAACATATCAACGGCGAAAACAGGCGCTGCCGCATAGGCCTGCCAAGCCACGCACACACGAAGTACGAGTTAGCCGGGCCAAACTGTAATCAAATGCGCAACATGACAGCGCTAAAAACACATTGATTGGTTGGGCGGGGGGAGTTATTGAAGGAAGCGAGTTGGGCCACTGATAAACAACAAGAGAAAGGGCAGAAAGTACAACAAGAGACGCAAGATAGAAAGAAAGTAGTGAGAGCAGCAAAAAATATCAGAAAAAACCTGGGAGAGTCAAATGAATTGTAACAGGCAAAGTTATGAGTATTGCCTAAAAAAGTGATTTTTTACTCATAAAGCTGATTGAGGATGGAGTAGTGCCTAGTATCAATAGGCCATAGAGTTCGTTGGCACAAAAATGGACAACGGTCAAACGGCACACTTGTCGGCAGCTGACGAACGAGCCGCAGTAAGAGTGAGAAGTCAACGGCGCGGAGTAGCTGCTAACGCAAGGATAACAGCACTGCACAGGACACGCACAAAAAATGCTGACCTAACTCGGTTGTAGTGGTTTTCTTTGCTGCGTGGTATAGGCGAAAAAAATTGCAAGTTAAAAAAAGAAAGAACAAAAACCAGTTAAGATTGGCTATCTGCTTGCAAAAACCAGGGGCAAGACTCTTATGTACTCAGTAGCTCGGATCTACACGAATTTTTCTCACAGTGTAGACGGGCATGAAAATAAGAGAAACTGAAACGAGAAACAAACAAAAAAAAAAAAAAAAAAAAAAACTGGAAACTTTGATACGCGCGAAACTTTGGAGTCAGGTCGGCTTCGGTGGTCGGACATTTGCCTGCGCTGTTCGAGCAGAGATAACGTCAGCTTTGCTGGCAACGGCTGAGTTATGAGTCCCAGCATTGAGGCAAATGCCAAGTTGTTGCCGCCACAGCGTCGACAATAAACGCGCACTCACGCACGAACGCACACACGCACACACGCGCACACGCACACAATGAATTGCAGTTGAAAGGGAAGTCTTCTATAGAAATGCAGCGTTTCGGACACTTCGAGAAACGGCACTGCGCGGCGCTATGAGTCATTGATGGAGTCATCGAGCCAACGGCAGTGGTGGCGGCGCATGCGTGAACTCAATAAATCTTGGTGCTTTCATTAGATAGATCGAGCCGTTGTGGAATTTTCCCAAGAACGCGGCATTCAGACATAAGGCCGATCGATTGTGATGACGCTGAGCAGGACGGCATTGTCGGCATGCATTTGTCAATCAAAACCAAGCATGTTCTCAATCATTTCAATTGGTGTTATTAAACAGCTGCCGGTGCTCGAGGAGTATTCGTTGTCAATAAACACCCGCGCATAACATGGAGCGGATTTGACTTACATTCTGCCTGGCGGTCTATCCCCGACCACGCTTACATTCCGACCACTACGACATTCCTCAGCGACTTAATGAACGAAATCGAATTCCATTCTCCCTTTTTTCTCGTTTATTATTGTACGAGTATGAATGAGTAACACAGAATTAATGTAGGCATGTGTAGAAATATTAAAATTTCAGGCGCTTGCCCTCTTCGTCTCGTCGCTATCATCGATAGGCTAATGCTCCATCCCACATCATCGTCATCATTAGCAGCGTCGTCTTTGTGGTTGTCGGTGCTCATCAATCGACTGACTGATCGATCGATCAATCAATCAATCAAAGCAATGTGAACTCAATCACAGTGAAATTGCAGCTGCCAATACTAAAATGAATTTGAAGCATGGGGATGAGCCTGACAGCGATATTGAGGTTGAGGGCAAGCCAGCGCAACAAGACGCAGCCTTCAGACAAATGCGATAGGTCTGTTTGACAATGACAGCACCCTAGCCGCTTACAAGAGTGAAATCGAAAAAGGCAACATGATAAGCACTGAGTAAGTTATGGCACAACAGTCGGAATGGTCCTACGGGAACATCATCGTACTCCGAGCAAATGCAGGACCCGAATCTCTATTTGTTCTTTGACACATAGAATTATAGAGATACTAGCTGGTATCCGCACTTGGTTTTTCATGTTACATGTTCTCACCTGTCACACAATCTATGTTTTTCGGATGAAAAGTAGACTATGCTCCGTCCCAAGCTCCCATCTATCTCTATACCAAAATTCATAAATATTGATTCACATGTTTAGACATGAAAAGGTAGCAGACAGCAGACAGAGTTTCTTTCGAATTTATAATATTGGGCAGGATAAATATTTTTTGTCATCTGTGACAAACTCGATTCGATCCCGTCTTGTCCATATCCGCCAAAGGTTGAAGCATTTTAATGTAATGATTCAAAATTGTAGACAGTGGGTACACAGGTGTGCAAGTGCCTACCCAACCAATGAAGTCCGGCACTGAGCCTCTGGACATGCTTCTTAAGTGTAGCGAGTCATTCACTAGTAGGTAAGATTCACATTGACCATCGTCAACGCTTTAGGTGTATTTCTACTTGGGCTATTGGGAACATAGGCCTCCCAATAGGCTCTTCCATCAAGTATTCAACGCCTGAGCCTTGTGTTGGTTACGTCAATTGAATGGTTTGTCTGATGAATAGTCTGGCGCTACCAGTACCTCGGTGATGAGAGTGCCAACTGACGTTCTAAAGTAATGGCATTCTCAACTGCAAGGAATCACAAATCACACAGTTTGTGTGCCATCTGTGATGCCCTGGCAAAATACGGTCACAGAAGCCTGAGGGCGATTTCACATATTCGCGCATACACATACACACACACACACAGCCAAACACATTTTGAATCTGAATTTGTGGTATGCAAACTCGAAATCCTTCAATATGAAATCATTTCAGTTGCAATACTCGAACATTCCGAACTTAATTGGCACTCGATATCACTGCGCATTTAGTGTTGTGGCACTTGAGAGATACTTAAACCAGCGGGCGGATGGACGCAGCATCTGATGGCTAAGTAGATGGCTCGGACGTAGGGGTGGCAGTCAAGTCACTTGATTACTCTTCGACGCTGGCCGTGAGTGAAAAGGCTAGCAGGGCAGTAAGGCAGCAGTGCGATAATACTAGCAGCTGGTAGTGAAATGAATCGCCTCAAATCAGATTAAATAGACTCGGGTTGGTTTAAGTGATTTTGTATGATTCGATGCGATTCGATTGTTTTTCATATTTATTGAAATATTTATGAAAATTGTTCGTTGCAGTGGCTGCGGCTGCGGCAGGCACCAAACTAACAAACGAAAAAACACTTCTCGAATACCACTTCAATTTAAATTATTCTCTTATTGAAGTGAAAAGCCTTTAAACTGGGCAACAACCCACCTCCTGGGCATGCACTCAGTCTTCATTTTTCTTCGGCTGTGTTTCCGGTGTTTAAATTAATTAAATTTAATTTCCATAGCAACAAAAGTGGAATGAATCAAAACAAACAGTTTCAGATTCAGGCTCACATGCAAAACCCTCGGCTTTACGAGAAAGGACTGGTCGCATCCTTGAAGGCTTGTTTGGCGTGAGCGACGAATGATGAACGCCGTGCGACGGACTCCATTAAACAAACATTAAAGCGACGAATGCAAAATAAGTGAAGTTAAATGGAATTGCCTGAGCGAGGGGGGGGGGTCTGGGGAACAACGGTTCTCTTATATCAATACACAAAAGCACAGGGCCACACACGCGTGTCTGCATGTGTCTACAAGTGCGTACTTTGTGACTGACTGAGTGATACATATATACATACATACATACACTAATACACACATAAGCATAAGTAGATAGCGTTGGCAGCGCAGCACATCTCAAAATGTCCTGTCGTGCTTTTTGGTCTTCGAACAATACAAATGGAAATTAATTAATATAAATTGCCACTGAAGTCAAAACAAATTACTTTATCTCCTTTTTCATGTTTTTCGCCGGATATTCACCTGGCATATTACTTTTGTCATGGCATTTGTGCTTAGCACTTTGTATATCCGGAGCAATTACAGAGATCGAATTCAAATAGATAAGAATGCTTTGCTTTCTGGCATATGCTGTTAAACTCTAGTGACGATGGAGAGTGGAACCTGTTAGTTGATTGCTTTGTAGAAACCCTTTAGAGTCGAACCACTATTAATTTGAAATCTGTAGATTTTTGGCTCTAAATCAGAAGCGGAGAAGTTTTCTTTCTTTATTAGATTCTGAAGGGTCTTAACCGTCATATTTAATCAAAACGTTATTTTATGTACAAAACATTTATCATGCTGAGCGATCCATGAATTGGACCCAAAGTTTTGCACCACATAGTGAGACAGAAGAAATAAAGAAATTGGGGTACTGACTTTATGAAATGCTACTGAAATCTAAAGGTAAGCTTGCAGTTCAGAGCACGAAACCGTGAACCATGACAGGTCAGATTTATAACAACACTAGCAGTGGTCCCGGCGCAGCTGGGGATTTATGTAGAATGAAGATGTAAATGGCAAATGAAAACGTCTTAGTCGCTTTGAGTGATTTTTGGTATGGCAAAATCTTATGAATTCGCCTCACCGACATGCAGTTTTTAAAATTTTTATTTTATTTTTAAATGTTTACTTATAAAGAAGAACGCTGGCAAGGAGGAGAGATAGGTTGAGGTTATTCCACCTCTTTCGTTGTAGCATGTCTAGCTCGCTTCACCAGGGTTTCTCATTGAGATACATATATCAAAATGTTTTACGAGTCTATTTTTTTAATGGAGCACTGATTTCAAAGACTAGACTAACAGCACCCGGAACTAAGACCATTTGCATAAAGTAGCACATTGGATCTTCGTTATGGCCGCAGCTAACGATTCTCGTCACTTTTCATTTAACATAAGTGAAAAGTTTATGTTAAAATGAGAATGCCACATAAATGTAAACTGAATTCATAGCAGAGCCGACAGGACGTTTTGCGTGATGGATGAATGCTTCACATCGAGGGATTGAGCCTGCCATTGACAAAGCCTTGCCACACGATAAGGTCGTGTGATGTCACGGGGTCAGGGTTTTAAATGCAAAATAAAATCACTATAATGAACGATTGAAAATGGCTTACAAGACAGCCACGACAGCAACAGCACACATTGTCGCACATTGAGTAATGCTGCCTTTTTTTGTTGGCTCCCACTTTAACGGAAAAAAGTCGACAATTTTAGAATAGCCAAGAAAATATGCGATTTATAAAGCAGATAAACGTAATAAAAATTTGAGTATGTAACGTGTTATTTGATGAATATGTAAACGCCTACCATTGCCTGCTACCCATCACAGGCAACGAAGACAGAGCTTCTGGCAACAACGCCTTCCTGCCTGCCGCTCTTCAGCGACCGACCGCACAGACATTGATTGCCTCGTTTGCTGCTTAGGGTATGTATCCTGTGTAATTCTCGACCCATCAACACTCCATTTTGTTATGACTAGGCTGATGTTCATTCATTATTAAACACGTCGTGGCAAAAGTCTAAGCAGTCTTGCTTGATGCTGGCTGCAGAATGGATGACGAGGCACTGATGTTGTGGCGGCCTCAAGGGCGCATATAACATACGATAAATACTGTGTGGAAAGAGCAATGAATAAAAAAAAGGAAAAATCGCCGGAGACAAATGCACAAATTTATTTAACAACACGTGAACGAAGTCGATTGCCTAAGTAAACAGGACCAGCAAAAAGTGAGACCGAGATCAGCATCTAACTTGGCTTGACCTCTTGTTTGGACGAGCCGCCATGCGCACAGGCACCCAACCACCCCATTCAATTGTGCCCGCCATGTCGCAACATAAGCCAAAAAGCTGCCTCTGTCCATGAAGGCGCACTTGAAAGTTAACTAAGCGAGACTGAAATTGAAACTGAGCTGGGCCTGAAGTGGTGGACAGACAACGAATTATGGCCAGGGAACATGGGTTCGGTTTAACGTGAAATGTAAAAGGCGAAATGCTGTGCACTTCAATTGCTCGTAACATTTTCCGTAACAACTACAAGTACAACTGGCCCTGGTCCGGGTGCTACGGCAATGGCATACAGCGTGTGTTAGCGGATGAAGCGAGCATTGTGAGTTAGAGTGAAGGAGATAGCAAGCGTAATAATAATAATTTTACGCATATAAATGTCAGTTTAAGTAAAAATAACTTCATTTGATGTTAAGAAGCATAATGAATGAGCCAAAAGATGACGCTGTATGTTGCCGGAGCAATGCAACAAGCTGGCTGAATGGCTGGCCGGGTGCTTTGGTTACTTGCCAGCGCTGGTCAAATGGTTGACTTTGAGGGGGCACAGTGGTGTTCTGGCACATTGTATGAATACTCGCTTTCTCTTGCCCACTAACCATGACCTCGCTCTCTACCACTCACTCACACTCGATCGTTCGTTCAAGCTTGCTTGTTTGCACTGGCAAAACTAATTATAATCAATTCTAATCGCCTTTAAATAGCGCTTGCCTACTAACCAACTCAAACCGAACATCCTGAAGACGAACACGAAGATGAAAGTCAAGCCAAGCCAAGCGAAGTCAAACAAACCGTAGCAAAGCAATGCAGCAAAATCTCATCACTTAGCCTGGGTGCCATTTGCAGCAGTGGACTGTGCCTCAGCTCTGTGACTTTTCCACATAGACGCCTCAGTCGTGGCGTTTGTGGCAGGTCTGCCTTTAAAAGGTGTTTTGTGGTATTTCATTTGTTGCTGTTGTTGTTGTTGTTGTTCGTTCATTTGTTTCAACTATCTGCCAGTTGCAACACCATTTCATTTACGACTCAAGTCGACTCAAGTCGAGTCGCATCGAATCGAATCGAGTGGCAACATGAGCAATACAAGTTCGAATCCATTTGTTCGAATGTACGAGTATCTGTAGCTGTCTCTTATCGTCTCGTCTCCTGTCGTCTCGGCAGCCACTTTAAAAGTATTTGCACATGATTTTTATGGGCTTTTGCTGCTTTGCTTGTTATGGGCTTAAAAAGAAATTACACAGACACGCTATATACCGCAACACCAATCGATTCCAATTCAAAACCACTCCAATTCACACAACAGTGAAATACAATTCTGACCGTGGTGCATGCAACATTTAACAAATTGAAATTATTATTGCATTGTTCGCCACATGGCATAAAAAAGATACAAGATACAACTGACCGCATTTGTTCGAATAGGAAATGCAAAGGATTTCAGCAATAAACGTTTCACTCGTCTAACTCGAATTTATTGGAAATATTGAAGAAATGTGGTATCTATGTTCTCTGCAAATTGCAAATTTTGTATTTCTTTATTTTATTTTATTTCATTTCATTTTTACATTACTTTACTTGAACTTTATTAGAACGCAGCTTTTTTACGCGCGTTGTGGCTTGAGAATTGAGCTCACAAAAATCTTCAAGCTAAAAATCGTCAGACTTTCTGTTCAAAGTGAAGCTATTTAGGACTAGTGGGTAGAGTGTATGTATGACTGGCGACGTTCGCCTTTTTTTTCCTATAAATTTTATTTTATTTTTTTGTCGACTTTAAATCACCTAGAGGCATCTTATAATTTATTAAGCCTAGGTCTAAAGAGTTCAATTATTCCTACACTACTACATTGCTGTTCATTTCACATTCTTAGACCTACTTTAGAATATGGATCCTGTGTATGGCACCCACAGTTTGAAAAGCACAGCAATTTTTACCTTCGACCTTCCATACTATCGATGTTGTCCAGACGAAAAGCGACTCTCGGTGCAATGTTTTTGCATAATTTAATTGTTGGGCAGTATCTAGTGCCCTTTTCACCTTATCTAACAGCTTACGCCTTCAAGGTCATAGTATTTTTTGGTTGCCTTCTTATTAAATGGCTTAGTTAGGTTTCATCTCAATTGCCATTCATTTGTCTTTTATATCTGCATGCGTAATATTAGCGGCTGATGATTATAAGTCTGTAGTCGTAAAATTAGGCATTAACATTCAACATTGCACGTCAACTAATCTTGTAGTTCAGTACCGCAGTGACTTGTGGTCGAGCCCAACTTATGTGCGGTTTTCAATGGATCGCAGATCAGTACTCCGGGTGGTTGCGCGGCATAGAAAAGAAAAAAAAGAAGAACACTTGAGTGTCCCACAACAACACCACTTTCTTTTATAATTTTTATTTATTACTAGCAGGGAAACGGCGCGTTGCAGCCTTCGCGTGCGGATGTTTCAGCACTCTGCGCTCTGTCCATTGCTGCGATTTCCAGTGTTTGACTTTTTGGGTGGCATTTCGTAGTCTTCACTTTTTTTGTCTGTTTTTTCTTCATTCGAATATTTGAAAATTTCGACGTTGTACAGTTTGAGCAGCACTGCAAGCAAACTCATTTCTCAAATCCTGTTTGGTTTTTGTACTTTTATTTGTAGCTGTACAGTTTGAGAAGCATCTGAAAATTTAAATACAATTTAGTTGGTCTTAACATTTAGTTAATTCGACGATTTTTTCGCATCAAACTTCACAGTAACCATCTAGAGGCTATTATAAAGATTCCCTGGATAATTTCATCAACATCGGTCAAGCGGTTCCGGCGTCCATAACACACAAACAAACAAGCGTTCCAATTTTTTCTTATTTCCAATTTTATATACATATATAGACAACTGGATTTCGCTTTTCTTATACAAACCAATATATAAGCCAATAAAGTTCATCTTTGGGTACATGTGTGCGTGTATGTGTGCATGTATCTACTAATAAATGACGTTCAATGATATAGTAAGAAGAAAGCAAAGACAAACGAGGAATTATCTTGATATTGACGACGTTGCTGGCGTCGCTTTTGCAGCACCGTCATAGTCATGCGGATCTCCTGTGCTGCAACTCATCAAATTGAATGACAGAACTCTATGCAAACACACACACACACACACACACACAAATAGGCGTAACATATACATGTAGAAACAAACGCACATAAATATGCGCATCGTCTGATGGATATGTCTCAAATGGCTTAAGGGGCTCGAGTGCTCATACCAAATGCTAATGAAAATGCGAAGATGGGTGCCACAACAAACACTAATTACGATGATAGGGGCCAGCTTCATTGCAATAAAACAGCATTTATGCATAAATTTTATTATTTCAGTTGTATTGCGTTAATAAGTGTAAGCACATTAGTTCGTGACTCATGCGTGACTGAAAACACATGGCCAAGATTGGTGAACGATGCTTGGAGGTATAGTGCATAGTATGGCATTAGAAAAGTGTGTAAGTGTAATAAGGCCATTACGTAGTGCTTACAAAGCACTATGAAAAGAAGAAGAAGAATAAATAAAATAGAGCACCCACTAGCACAGAACACAACGTCGGTCAGGCAAAGTTCTGCTTCTCCGACAGCGTACTAAAATAGGGCACCAGCGATATGTGCGCACTGGAATTGCCGAATTAGCTGTCAGAGCAAATTGGTGTAGTCTCGTTAAGTGACATATGTACATTTCCTACAAGTGCTAATAATTTAATAAGTCGGTAAGGTGCAATAATGAAGGTGCATTTCTTAACACTTCCAAACTTGTTAAGAAAACATATGTGGCACATTGGTAAGTTCTACAGCAGAACTGGAGCGAATATAACTCCAAACGTGTTATACAACGTGAGATAACAATTAAGTAATAAAAATAATTCTCGTAAAAAGATTTAGTAAAAATAACATGCCAGAAACCAAACGACGGCCCGAATCGTAAACGAAGTAGAAACAGAGTTGCCACGTGCCTTTGTGTGGCCTCTGTGCAACGCATTTCTTATTTGTCGTTGTCGTTGTCCTTGTCAGGGAGCCAGGCTCACTCACGTCAGGCTCACGTTCAAAGTGGTTTATTTTTTGGACAGCATTTTGTTTTTGTGCGAAAAAGTTTTGTTTTGCCAACTTTCATTAAATTCTCATTAGAATTTAAGACCGAAAACCGACCGAGAAAAGAAGCGAACAGAGAAGCGATTCAGCTGAATCGGCGGTTGGTTGCGTTGAATGAGGCAGAAGAAAAAGTTGAAGCAATGCGAGGCGTCAGAGTGCCAACATCTTCGAGGCTTAATACAGCTTTTTTATAATTTTTATATTTATTTTAATTTTTCTTTTCTCTACTCCTTACCCCTGGCGCGCGCATTAACCAAGGACCGTTGTCAGTGAAATGAAATAATTGCAAGGTTTTCGGTGCATTTTTTATGCATTTTCTTTTTAGTGGCGAATTTATTTGTTGGCTTTGAATGCCAGAAGTAATAAATATTTATGCTCATAATTTCTATCGCAGCGACATTTAATGAAAATCGCTGTATTTTTTCTCATTTTTCAACGATTTACCCGGAATTTCTTTAAGCGCATTTAATGAGCGACCGAATGGAATGGAAATTGCTACGTTTTAATTTTTATTGCATGCAATTTTTTTTTTTACTTTATTATTTTTTTCTTCTCGACATTTGTTGTTTTATTTGTTGTAGTGGAGCATAAGGCTTAATTATAAAAACATTAAAAAGCGCATTCATTCGCCTACCAAGCAGCGACGATCTGCTCGTGACACACACTTGGGTCGACATGAATGAAGTGCATTGCTGGCAGAGACCGCAGCGAAAAAACAATAAGATGCTGCAGCGTGTGCGGCGCGCAGTGGGCGTAATATGAATGAAAAGTGGCTAGCACTTGACATATTTTTAAATGCATTTTATCATTTCATTTGGATTGCCAGCAAAAGCAAACGAAACTTTTCAATTTCTTGTTATTTGGTTTCATATTTTTTTTATTTTTATAATATTTCCTTATTATTTTCCTTATGTACTTATTTGTTTTTTATATTTATTTTATTTTTAATTAATTTTCAGAGTTCAGTTGAATGCCGCAGCATGTGTACCTCAAGTCCGTAGCGGCTTTACTATGGTCTTATACCGGCTCAGCTCATCTTCGAGGTCGGCTTGACGTGTTAATTCATTTTTCATAACATAAGATGTTAGGTCTCCAGGTAATAACTACTAGAAAAAAAAAATATGTGTGTCTTTCTTTAAGTGCTAAAAACTCTCTTACTCTTGTAAACAATGTTGTAGAAACAAAAATAACAACTGAGCAAAAAAGCACCATAGGGAAGAAACATGCGCATTAGCTCAGTTTAGTTAGCAACTCTTTTTTGTTCACTCACTCATGCCCAACCAAACACTAATACATTAATATTAGTAAAGAGAGCGCAAACACACAAAACCGATCTTTCCCCACGTTGCGTATGCAACGAATATCGAAAAACAACAATAACACGGCATCACAAAACCGATAGAACAGAAGAGAGAAGCACACAAACCTCTCTATTCGCTCATTCTACTGCGCTCACAACTTTAACGGCTGCGTGTTGTTATTGATATTGCAACGGTGTTATCTTTAACACCTTTTCTAACCTAAACCACTGGTGAGTGTTTGACAAAAAATTTGATAGTGCGAAGAATAACTTTCCATTGGTATTTTTAGGGTTTCGTATGTTTGAGTGAAAAAGGAACCATTATAGAATCACTCTTGCCTGTCTGCCCCACTCTTATAGCCAATTTCCAAAGAAGGCAGAACTCTATGTCAATTTATGCATACTTGAGCAGAGGCTTAAATAATGGTAACCCAATGAACAGACGGAACATATTAGACGTCGCTTGATGTTTGGTCTTCTAACAATATACAATTTCTATATATAACAATATATACTTAATGGGCTTACCTGGTCCCTGTAGATAAATCCTCAGAGATATTCTCCGGGTAGTGCGGAACGACACTGTACATTGATGATGGTATAACCTTCTTAAATGGTGAAAACTGCAATGTTAAGGCTCATTACCTGCATAGGTAGTGAAGCTATTCCACTAAACGCGAGCGAAGTGAGTTTTGTACACCAAATTAGTAGGTGACGCGAACAGAAATGCGTTTGCCGTCTGATTATATAGATGCAGGGGCCATTCGAAGAATTTTAGTAATTTGTAATTAGTCCCTTCAATCATCTGCGAATCGATCTTAAAAAAGATGAACAGCTGATGTCCAACTTTGTTGACCTATCCAAGCATGATTTGTCTTGCAGTCCCGTAGTGCAATCTAAATACTTTCCCATTTCTGTTAGCTTTTGATGCGATTTCTAATAGAGCGTGAAAAATGGAAGAAAAATATAAAGCAAATAGATAAATGGTCATTCATAAAAGAATTTCGATTTGACTCGTGAATTTATATAGCGGCTACGACTGAGCAGATCTAAGTAGCTACTCCAAACTCCTGTGTTGACGCTGATCCTTTTCGACCACTCACTAGACTTTGCATCCACCCTATCAGACAAAACATTGAATTAACATAACCAAAACAAGAAGAGTCCTGCGATTGCTCCATGCTCACAAGAGGGGCGCACAAGAACAACTCACGCTGCGGAGCTGATCAGTTTCAGTTTCTAAAATTGAAAAAAATCACACAGGGATGATGTGGCGAATGTGGCAGATGATTTGTTGATTTCTACATTGGTTTTCTTCTTCTTTTTCGTCGTCAGCCGTCAACAGAAAGGAGTCGTCAACAGTGATGCCAATTTGTTTTTTTTTTTTCCTATCGATCTGATGGTTTTTATGCAGAATAGCAGGAAAAGTATTTAAAGCGTTAGCTTTTCTATTAATCAACATCACAAAATCTGACTGACATAAATTATTCATATTTGTTCAAAGAGTATACATAATTAATAATTAGAATGTATACGCTTTGCTTACACTTTCCTGTTTTGTGTGCCGGGACCACTAATGTACAATAAAGGCTCTAGTCACGGAGACATCCCCTGGCCTTCGGCTGGACACGGGCACTAGATTTAGTCCATGAGCACAGCAAAGTTAAGTGTTCTGCGTAGTGAGAAATCGAGTCTGCTGCAATTTTTTCTGTTTTGCAGTCCGCTGCGACCTCTGACCTAATGATATGACTTGCGTCAATACGGCAGCTGTTACCGTAAATGATTTTGAAAACTATATGAAGTTAGAAGTTGGAAGCGAAGTCTCAATTTCACCAATAAAATAACAAAACCTAACACTATGAAACGTCGTCAGTTTTTGTATTTTAGTTTTTGTTGCTTTTTTCTTTTTAGCTCAGTCAACTAAGCTAAGTAAGGCGAATATTCAGTTTCGAGCTTGCGCTACGACATGTACATATATATAATTTTCAATAACCGCTATATTTTATCAACACTAAACTAAACTCTTCTACGTAACTCCGTTCTGTAAAGAGGGTCAGGAAATATACAGGAAAATTGTTAGACAAAGTCACGACACAGGGAAGTTGAGTCAGGATTTTCCACGTATTAACTTTGTTGGTGTGCAATACGCTCATGCAATTTCACCTAACAGAACTTGAATAAAAAATAAATCCTGTTTTTTTTGTTGTTGTTGCATAATACCTCCAACTAATTGGAATATTTTTTGCTCCGATTCTCTTTGCAGTGAAAAAAAAAACAATTGAGAGCTGCAACGCTTAAATGCTTGAGTGATGTGTGGACAGAGGATATGTTCATAAAAGCAGACAACAACAAGCGTAATATAAAGCAGAAGGAAGGAAAAAATCTGTCAATGATGGCGCAACATTGGCAGCAACGTAAATTGGCAACAGTAGAGCCGCCCAAAACGGCAACACAATCAAAAACAACACCAACAACAACGACGCAGAAATCAAAAATTTTAACACCAAAGAAATCAATTCAGAACTTTGCATTGTCAACGATGTCACAGAGAAACAAAAGAAGTGTGCGGCAACAGCCGCAACAGCAAAGCATGCTGCAAGCACGCACTGTACGAGACCAACGGCAACAACAACACCAACAAGAACAACATGAAGTACAACAACAAGTGAATGGCCACGAGCTCATCAAGGCGCTGTTGCAACAACGCCAACAGCAGCAACAATTGGTGCCTCGATTGCTTTTCTTTTTAATTTGCCTATCAGCATTGGCAACAACAGCAGCCGCAGCAGCAACAATACCAACTCAGCCACACGTTGGGCTTTACAGGTCAGAAAAATCATTAGCATCAACGCCTGCTTCATTGGCGTCGGTTGCAGCGGAGTTGTCAACGCATTTGCAACAACAACAGCAGCGTGCAACAAACGGCGACGCAGCGCAACAATTTACTGTACGCATGCCACGTTCCATGGGCTTAAAGACGAACAGCTTAGGTAGCAGTGCCAGTGGAGTTGGGAGTGGCAGCAATATGAACTTTGATGGAGATAACAGTGCTGGCAGTGGCAACCACAACATCGAATGTCCGAGATTCGATGAGAACTCAGCGTGTCCGTGTTACAAATTCGAAGACGGTACGTAACGCATGGCACCTTCGAATGAATGCATTTGACCACTCTGAGCAAAGCAAGTTTTATAGCACCCAAAACGACAACAAATCACAGTTGCAGGATGAGCACGAGAACTAGTCGAAGTTCGTACAAGGACAGCTTAGTTGACTGGGACTGGGACTGGGACTGGGACTGACGTATATTGGTTGCATGGTTGTTCGTCCAGGCAGTGACGTAAGCTAGACAGAGACAAAGAGGAATTGCGACGAAACAGCACGAAACTGAAGTCGATCCGATAAAACAGACAATTAACTGACAAGTGTCGAAGTCAATGCACAATTTGAATGTAGTTAAGTCTCTAACTAACGGTCAGTAGGTAGTCAGTAGGTAGTCAGTAGTAGTGTGTGTGTATACAACATATATATAGATTTATTGTAGTGCTTAAGCTCTTAAAGCAGTCTGTATTGGTTGTGTGTGAGAAGAATGTAGAGTGTGTCTGATTGGAGAGAAGACTCTCTTTGGCAAATAAGATTTATCGTTAACATTTTTTCGGACCTCAGCACTAAGATAGCCTCGCAGACTCACAGGAATACAGTGGGAATTTCAACTCTACGCTATTTTTAATAGATAATAGTGTTTACTTATATTTTACTCTGAATCAATGCCAATGTAAGTAAATACATAATTAAAAACTCAATGCTCTGTGTAACGCATTCACATTGCACGTACAAAACGATATTGAAGAGTCACGCACGGAGTAGTACCATAACGTTGTCATCGACTTTAAACACAGTGAAGGAGACGTCGGAGACCTTATGAATTAGAAGATATTCCTTATTCCTTACCAATAAACGTCGACTGCGTTGTCCGCCCCCCACCAATTTGTCCCACGTAAGCGAAACTTGCCACAACTACAATATCAATAGCTGTTTAGTTTGCCTTCGTAATTAGGCAAACTAGGCTGGACTTGCGTCCCCTTCTACTAGCTTTGACTACACATTGTTTTCTTCTGTAGTATTGGTTTCACACATGTATGCACTCCCCATATCGTGAGACTCCTTCGAAAGCTACGCGAGTACTGCACTCAATTTGTGCCAATTTCTACCCAATTTGTGCCATTTATGTGTCCACTCAATGTCGGCAATGCCAACGTCAAATTGATAAGATTAAAGAATTCGCAGAACATAACGGAACCTTTGTGCGCTGCAGCCAGTTGAACCGGAGTGCAAAATATTTACATTCAGTTGTTTTTTTCTCATTTGTGCTACTCTCTGAGCTACTCTCTACTACTTGTACATAGCGTTATCCCGCTCACTCAGAACCCTTCGGCCACACTCAGCAGGAACAGTTACAGTGTCTGTCTCTCTAGCCCACTCCTGGATGCAACAATGTCACACACTCAGAGATAAAAAGCGGAAAGCGCAATATTCTCTCTCTCACATAAGTGCTTGTTTACTAAAGTTCTCAGAAAAGCAAACGACCAAGCAAAAAATGATGCCAAATTGGCTTTATTTCCGCCAGATCAGGCGGTTGTTATGCAGTGCAGCGGTAAAAATTATGAAGCGGCAAATCTGGCCTTTTTAACATAGCTTTAGCTTTTCTTTTTATTTTTTTCTGGTCGAGACTTTAGCGAATTTGAAGCTAGTTAGGTTAGGTTATGAAATAGACAGTCCGCACCTCTGATAATAACTGACTCTCCAGTGATGAGCTAATCAAACTGTCTTCATATAAAGTACCGATAGACTGATATTGGTGTATATCTGTGCAAAATACTTCAAAATTAAGATATTAGAATGACTTAAATCCATTATATTCGCTTTCCTAAAGACAGTCATACTTGGCATGCAAGTTATGGCCTTACTAAGATTGTTCAAGATTCCTATCTGAGACCCGTTAGGTATCGTCAGGAATAAAAGACCAAATTAATTATTTTAACTTGTTATATTTTGCGCACACAATTGCTGCGACTTTGAATTCCGGATCAGAACTAACTAACTAACTAACACAATGACTTAAGCTACTTCTTACTTCGTAAGTTAAGGCAGCCATATCAAAGGACTAAAATGGCAGTCGTGACGAGTCCGAATATGACATTCCCCGTTGTAATTCCCTCCCTGATCTTGCAGGTTCCGCAGGCTCAACCTTTGAAGGTACGGCAGGCTCGGAGTATTCTGGTGGTCGGTTATATTCACGAGAGTGGCCTCTGCTGAGCCGGGCGAATTGCTTAGGGTGCCCCTCTGGTTCCTGAATAGGTAATTAGTTCGAATCTCGTCGTTGAAAGTGAGCAGGAATGTTTCCGTCATGAACTACTCGATTCCGCCTGCGGTTGTTATCGAGGCAGTGTTGTCGTTGATGATAATGATACCATCGTCTAGGTGGCTCGGTTGGGTACTGAAATGGGCGATGCCGCCTGAGTGTAGTTGTTGCGCGCATGTTTAGCCCTTGGCTATTAATTTGCGTTCCAATAGAAAACGTGACCGGTTTATCAGTTGCCTCAATGGTATATACTCCAATACAATGGTATACTTCTTCCTCGAGGGAATGGATATTTCGCGTTGAAAGAGCGTCGGCAACAAATTTTTTTCCCAGGTTTATAAAAAATTTGAGCGTTATGCTCATCGATGAAAGCGAAAGCTTTCCATCGATTTATTTTGGCTGGTGGTCCGTAAATATATTCAAATTCTTTATGCCATTGAAATAGTTTCTGAGGTTTCTCAGAGCACACACTATGGCTAGCAACTCGCGTTTGTTGGTCGAAAAATTGCCTTTTCTAACCTTTGACGTCCTGGATATGATGGTAATTGGATTTTCGTCTTACGACTTTCTTAGGCCCCCAGGCCTAAGGCGGAAGCATCTTTCATTAGATTTAACGCCTTCTTGAAATCGGGGTAAAGTAACATTACGTCCTAAGATGCAAGGATCTCTTTCAACCTTTTGAAAGCGTTAAGCTATTGTGTATCAAGTTTGACAATCATTTTTCTTTATTGATTGGCGCTAACCTTGCTAATTTCGCCTTTTAGGATGTCAGTCAAGGGCTACGCAATTGATGCGAACGTTTTTTTGAAGCATCGGTAGTAACTTTCCAAACCTAAGCAGGATCTGACGTTGAACAAAGTAGTGGGCTACTCGTAGTTTCGAATCACGTCCACCTTAGCGGGTCTAGTTTTAATACCACTTTGGTACACAAGGAAATATAAACACTCCGCTTCTTCCCTAAGAAAATGTGATTTCTCGTACGAAACTTTCATGTTGCTCTAGGACCCATGCGATGTGATATGTGAACATAGTCTTGTTCATTCTCTGAAAATTAAATCACATCATTGACGTAAACATAGCATCATCTATTACTCTTGAAAAGTTGCGGTGTGGGAGGAGATTTTTTAACCCAAAGGGGAATCTGCAAAATTAATTTTTTCCGTTTCCTATTGAAAAGGCGGTTTTTTCCCCTTTCTGCCAAAAGTATCTGATGAAATCGTGATTTTATATCAAGCTTTGTGAAGTATTTGGCCTTACAAAGATTTAATAAGATATTCGTTGCACTAGGAATGGTATATTTGTCGTCAATGGTTTTCGAATACAATTTCCTAAAAACTATGACGAGACGCTTTTTTAGGCGCGTTGCTGCCTTCCGCGCTCTATCTATGCTGCGATTTTCTCGTCGATCTTCCAGTGTTTGACTTTTTGGGTGGCATATCGTACTCTTAATTTTTTTGATTTTTATTTCCATCCGAATATTTTAACATTTCGACTTTGTACAGTTTGAGGAGCACTGCCGCTAAACACAATTCGCGGATACTACTTAGTTGTTGTGTTTTATTTGTATCCACACAGTTTGAGTAGCATCTGAAAATTGAGTTGGCCTTCATATTTAGCGAATTCGACTATTTTTCTGCACCAAACTTAACCACAAACATGCTCCATGATGACATCTACCAAATGTACCAAATGTCATGGTGCTCGGTCAAACGGTGTCGGATTCCATAGGGATCAGACTAACAGACAGACAAACATCCTTTTTTATAAATATAGTTATATATATATATATATGTATATATTATATCGCCTTGATTATCGGTCCCTTTTTTATTCACGACCCAAGTTGTGTTATTATAGGAAGACCTTGATGGTCTGACTATGCCATCTTTGCGCAAGTTGTGGAAAAGGGTATAGCTTTTAATATACCGCGCCATCACATTCCGTGCGAATAGTGGCGACAATATTGGTATTAAAAGGGAGTGTCGTGGTCATTAACTCTTTCATTTGAAAACTTAGCGTGGCGTCGAGCTGCGTTAGCAGATCGAGACCTATTATCCCATCGAATGTCGATAGGTTGGGAAATATAAAAAAGGTTCCGAAAAAGGTTCATTGTGCATTTATACTTAATATAGTTGAAGCCATGAAACGACTTTACTAGAAATTGGTTGTCTACCAGGGTAATATGTTTACATTCTGCAAGGGGCCTAATATATAATGTTTTTGAGGCGCCCGTTTCTATTAACAAATTAATTGTTCTCCCTGCAATAGTGCTTTCTAAGTACGGTAACAGGGAGTGACTAATTAATTAATTAATCTGCTCATATTCGCTGAGTTCATCGTTAACGGTTGCTTGGTAATTTCCTCTACCTCATCATAGCAGTGTAGGAGCATCAGATCAAGAATCTAGTTGGTTTATGATTACTTTGTACTGTGCTGGCTAATAATCGCCACAGCCCTCATGGTATTCGAATACTTTGTATGGGACGTGTGCCGCTTGTCTCCCATCAAAATCCGGTAAGGATTTCACCACGTCTAATGATTCGTGGCATTGTCTCTATTTCGGGTGCTCATCTATTCTTGCTAATTTTTGCTCGAAGATTTCGTTTCGAACTGCCAAGGCAGTGCTAACTGCACCTTTAATTATTTAACTAAGATTCTGTGAATCTAAAGCCAATTTTTTCCCCCGATAGACGTCGTAGTACGTCTGGATCATTTTTATCGCTATCTAATTAATTACTATCTCACTGTTTTGTACTCTTATCGTAGGTCTCTTTCTGGAGTGCCCTGGCACAACGGCAGTTTCGTTACGCGCAACACTTGAGCGCGTCTCGTCACCCATCCATTCGCTTTCGATCTATGACTTTGATCGTTCGATAACATCACTTTCGCCGGATGTTTTCCAGGTGGGTGTGCACGTACGCCATTTGCAATTCTCGCATTCGCACCTCGAAACGTTGAAGGATAACAGTTTACGGAATGTTCGCGGAACGCTCGAGTCACTGAGCATTGTCAACGGTAAACTGACACAGGTGGGTGCCAAGCAACAGAATACAAATAGTTGACATATATACGCACACACACACACACACACACACACAGCGTTGACAGACAGTCACGCTTTGAGTGACGTGTAAAAATGGTTGTGCAAATAATGAGTTACATACGAGACGCAGATCAGTTAGTGTACGGCATTAGCGCTGGGTAAGTCGCATGGTACTACGGTACTACGGTACTACGTTTGTAGTTAATAGCATTGTAGCGCGGATAATTGTCAACTACGTTCAGGTAAGGATTCAACACAAATTCACACACACTTTTCTGCAATGCAACGGCTGCGGAAGGCGTGGCTGCCATGAAAAATGTGCAACAGCAAAGTCAACAGGCATATTTCATTCTACAAAAGTGCGCTCTGTCGCCAGCGTCGTTGTTCTCCTTGTTGTTAGCTTGTATTTGATAGCTCACAAATGTCACACAAACACACACACCGAGACACACACACACATACACACACATGTACACAGGTTGCGCGATTTCAAGGTGTTTTTAAGCGCACGACACGACGTCGTTGGCTGCTTGTCTTAAATGCATTTTGCATTTTTAGTCGCATGCAAAATATCTCACGGCACAAAAATGTCATGCGATAAATTTTACACAAGTTGCGAAAAGCTACAAAATTATTATACATTCGAGTGCAGTTTTCAGCACGACCCCATGCAACTGTATTTGGAAGGGACTCTATATCGTACTCAGGCGCAAAGTCCTTTCACTTCGACATCGATGTTAATAGACCAACGGTATAACAACGGTACTACGAAACTCTATCACACGATATTACGATATTGATCGGACTCAGGTTTAAAGTTAGTCACGTGTACATACTGCAGTTTAACACTGAGAAACATGGATTTGTATGCGCACCATCAGCCCTAGGATCTTGACATACAATATAACCTCGATACATTAAAAAAAGAAATGATGTCAATAATAACAAATATTGGTTTGTATGCGGGGTACACATTCTACAGAATGTATCCGAGCGGTTCCAACAATTGTGTAGTATATGGTAAAAATAAGACTTGGCCCAGATAAACAGACAGACGGACATAGCTAAACCAACTTGTCTCGTCATACACTATAACTTATTAGGTGTTCGATGTATCATTCGTTGTGTTATAAACGGTGTTACTCCCTATAAGTGCAGGCCAAAGTTCTCTAGCTGAACTATTCGCTGAAAATATAATGCACACAGTTACTTACAACTGAAAGAATGTCATAATGTGTCACATGATTATTGCAGCGAGAATAAGTGTAGGTGTGAAAAATAATGGGTGGAATCATCAAAGCAAAATAAAGCAGCCAATGCAAGTTATTTCATGAGGGAAACGAAATTCAACTTATAAAGACCTGAAAATGGCATCTAAACCCATAAAACTCGAAAAACAAAAAATTCTATTATTAGGAGTTTGCGTAAATTCTGGTCAGTGACGTCTTACGGTCTGTGTTTACACTAAATGTTCTTTTACAATAAAATATTACCAGAATTTATGTCATCACTTAATATAAAAACGGAAAGAGGGTAGTGCGGAAAATGTAGCAGCTAAAGTCATAGACAACATAGGAAGGCCACCCAAAATTCAAGAGCCGGAGCCACTTATATGCCAAATAAAGGTATTGAGAACCAGGCTTTGTCGACAAATTTGACACTTGCAGCTACAATTGCTACACAAAAATACGCTCCGTCTGCTTGGTGATCAGAGGTTATCAGACGTTGAATAGAGTCCCACAGCAAAATACATAAAAACTGTTCAGGTCATCATCAACCGTTGGATCCACAATGTAATATACTATAGTGAAAGTGATCTGATCTGCGAAGATAGCGGACATCAACAACTGGTCTGAACTGGTGCGGAATCTCATGCGAGAGATATCGTGAATGCGATAGTATAAAAAAAATAGGTCTGTATTTCTGGGATCAAAAACTGTTTGTCGATGCAAACAGCTCTTGTTCAGGTGGCCGCATAAAATTGTACACAAACCCGAACAGGGCTTTACCTCATATGAGAGGTGGCGATGCGCACTTGTTTAGAAAAACATAAATTAAAACCAGCAAAAGGAAATATTAAAAGTGTATGCGCAGGATGTCTTGATTGGGCGGTTGTCGTGTGCAACTGCTGCCTGATGTCGAAGTTGTTATAAGTCTTTCCGTGGCGATGTTGCTATCCTCAGGTGATAGCAACATCGTTCTACTTGTAATGGGACCGATAGTAGGACGACGTACGCTGGTACCTCGGCTGGTGGTCGTGCTTGGCGTGGGCAATAAAGTACAGCGTTCCACTCCCTCGGCAACTCGTACTCCTTCACATCTTGAGCGAGTTGTACGACGTGACTTCGGTGGCGTAACTTACTATAACGCGGGCTCGATTGCCAGTTGAAGTTAGTCAGTACGCAGTTGTTGGCCACGAGGCGGTACAATCATCTGTTCCGACTTAGCTCACAGATCTGATGTGTGTACGGGCTAGGCGGGCATTTAAGCTGAATGCCTCCGCAAGCCTCAGCCGTACCAACAAGCGGCCTTCTTGCCTAGGCCGCTGTGACCCGAGGGTGCCCAAGAAGTATATGTATGGTTTCCTCTGAGCTACTCTGCCATGGTATCCAGCTGTATGAAAAGTTTTTCTAACTGTTTCGGCACACATTCTTTTATGGAATGTTTCCTTTACTGTTTGAACAATTTTTGTTGACGTAAGTCGAGGTTTAATTTTTATAATGTTTATTAGTTTGCGTTCTTCCCGAACTGTTAATATTTTTAGTCTGCCAGACCGCGGCTTCGATGTCAAAATCCCGGTTTCTTTGAAATTGTTTACCACTCGCTGGACGGAGGAATACGTTCTTCCAATCGTTTGACCAATTTTTCGGAGGCTTTGTCCATCTCTCCACAATGTAACGATTATATTTCTTTCTGATACACTAATTTCTCTTCCTTTGGTTTCCATTATGCAAAACTATTAATATTTTGAAATAAAATGCAGAACTAAGCTTTTTATGCCCTCGATTATAATAATATTTAATAGAATGTGAGCAAAAAGAAGAAAAAATTTCATGAAAAGTAACGGTACTATCAACATAAACAAAGTGAACGCAGACTTTTTTGGTCCTATTTTTCTTTGTTACTACACTTAGATCCCGTTATCACGAAAACAAAAAGAGATATACCGATTGTTGTTTTTATCATTTAAAGTTAAAAATATTAAGAAGTAATAAATGCAAAAAATTTTGTTGGACTTACATATTTACATAGTATTTTTTCTTTGAATAGCAAAAATTCTTAGGTGAACGCGAACTTTATTGGCTATGTGTAGATACGTTCTTGAAACTTTCCATTTTGCGCAGCTCTGACCAGAACAAACAGCGGTCACTGTCGTCGCCTGAAGCGTGGCGGTCCGCTGCGAAGCTGCCGTGTCATGCCCTAGGACTGAGCCCCATATCCGTTAATGCAAACCCAGCACTACCTGTAACGATTTCACAGTTATCTTATTCAATAATTAATCATGCACTAAATAAAAATCCTTTCATAATTATTGGCGACCAAAGCAAATCAGCGTTTTATCTGGCGCTTAATGCATGCCGACAAGTACTCAGTGCGTTCGAATTACAGTTAGTCCAGTGATGCTCGTAAATAAAAGCAAAGTGGTTTGACACACCAAAAAATAGGGTTGCAATTCGCTGGCGCGGAAAAAATCGTACGCACAAAAGTCCAATAAATTAAAATCGAACGTCATAAATTTTGCATGTCAATACATGAATTAAAAGCCGTCATTTTGTTAGCTCGACCATTTAAAATGCGCAGCACCTGTAAAAGATATCAACGATATACATATATATACACACACACACACACACATATATATATATATATATATATAAATATATACATTATGCATACTATGGCAGGAGTTTCCACGCCCTTAATTCTACTATTTTTCACGCACGACATTGTTTGGACGCAAACAGGTCGGTCTGGCGTACTTACAGTCAGCTCCTACGTCCGTCCGTCAGCATGTGAGTCAATGAGTCGCTTATACTCATACATTCGATCTTTCACTCGTTAGGCTGCTCAGTGTTCGAACACCAGTGCAGTTTAGTACAGTTCACGGCGAAAACGCAAAAGGGGACGTCGCGCCACACGCGTCGTGCTTTTGCATGCGTTTGTGTGGCGAAGGATAAGAAGACCAGCAGAATGAGTGCAGCTGAAACGAAAATGTTTTGTAAATCAGCGTAATTACAACGTAACCCATTCAAAATTTTCATAAACATTATGTACGAGTGTGCGATTGTACGTGTGTACCGTGCAGTACATGCAACGCCTCCAATGTCCAGCGTGACGCCATTTCTCAGACGGACTTCGCCATCGCAACGCAGCAGCAAAATTGAGCACAGAACGCGTTATAATTAAAAGAAAATTTCTTGAAAAATAAATAGATGACAGGTTTTGTTTTACTTTACTTCTGCACTTTTGTTTCAATGTTCATAATTCTTAAAGAGGTAATGTGAACTTATGGGCCGGTATTCTCAGCAACCGAACAGCAAGTGAAATAGTCTGTTACCGTTAGAAACATATTAGGGAAAGCTCCTCACCTATTTACTACCTATTAAAAAGCTCTTCTAATAGGTCTCTAATAGGTTTCTGTCAGGTTTGTAATAGCTCCGCGGTAGGTCATACTACAATAAATGTAGTATCGCTGCCGCCTTCGCTTTGCGAGCACGCGAGCGAAGCAAGTGTTTCCAACTCGTGATACTCTGAAATTGAATTTTTACTACGTTTTTGTTCAGAGTCTGTCTCACAATGGTCTGTTCGTTAAGTGTGGTTAATTAGATTTTTGAATAAGACGATTTTTTAATTGCATCATACAATTGTTTCGGCTGCAATTAACCAAATATTTATTTTATATAGTATTTTCTTTATTTTGGAATTTTTTTTTTGTTGGAATTTTCGACGGTTATATTTGTCTTGAATATTTTTTTAAACGCAGGATATTGAATATTTTATTTTGTTATTCATTATAAATATATATTTTGTTATATTACTGACAACGAGGAGAAGTCATAAGTTGTTTTTTAAGAAATACAATTTTTTTTATATCTCTTCCGTAATTGTTCCAGTGACTGAGGATTTGTTTTGTGTTGATTTTTTCTGAATTGGGGTACAACAATTTTTTTTCGATGGTTTTGTACATAGTAATCATCGCTCAAGCATACGACCAAATCCTTTTGCGTAAGAATATCACGTCCAAATTCGCCATTGATCTCGTTGAAGAGCCATGCCTCCGCTTGGACAACGTGGTAGCTGCAAACGCCTCGAATATATATATTTCAAGTTTATTTTTTCTTTTTCGTTGAGTTAAATTACTTCAATGCTTCTTGTAATTTGTTTTATAAACTGACAACAATTTCACCATTCGATGAAGGTAACGAATACAAGTCTCGCTTATTCAAAAAGATAGAAGAACCTTACGGAGGCCGTATGCTCCCAAGAGGAATGGCGTCTGAAATTCTATAAGAAGCTATATTTCAGAGGCTGGAAAAAAAACCTTTTTTCGGTGTATGAAAGTCTTTTCATATGTGAGCAGTATGTTGCAAAATAGCGTACTGTTATAGCTGTCAAAGCATCCATTCCAAAACCAAGAGCGCTGAGGAGACTGTCGGCTTATGTGGGGTGAAGTTTCCACAAAATGTGATTGGCACTCATTCGTTATGGCAATTGCGTTACGGTTATTTGCGATTGTTGCATCGATTGCAGGGATTACATCTTCGAAAAGATTATTAAACAGTTGCCTGTTAAATGTCCATATTGTCATGTGCAGTACGCCGGTGGCGATATTAACCAGCATAAAAAGAACGTATGTTCGAAACGTCCAAGTAAATGCCGTTATAGTCGTCTGGGCTGTTTGTGGACTGGTCCAAACAGTCAGCTGTCATCGTACGAATCGAACTGACCGACACCCCTTAAGACGAGCCAAAAGATTTTCGAATACATGAAGGAAAATCAGCAAGCAATCTGTCGCATATTGGAGAAGACGCATATTGTCAGAAAGTGAATAACAATTTTGGGGGCCAATAGACCCCCGAAGCTATCGTCTCAAAATAATTCGGCAAATTTTCTACCCTTTGTTTATTCAACATGCCATGTTCCGAGGCACTTACTGCGAAACCAGTTTTGTGGAAAATAATTGCAGCTTCCATTTGACGGATAGCCAATTGACTTGCGACAGTAGAGTCTTTATAGTGGATACCGCGAAGAATATGTTGGAAATGCTGTGCGAAAAGGTGCTTTATATGCGTCTTTGTTTGGTCACAGACTGAATTGTTTTTGTGTTCCTTGGTTTATGACATTTATGATCTAGTGATTTTTTTGTGTTCCATTTCATTAATTTTTTATTCATTCAGTCTTCGGATTAGTTGGACTGTGGACTATGGACTATGGTATTAGTAGAAATATTTCACAGACTTAAAGAATGCAGAAATTCTAAATGAGACAAAGAAAGCGAATTAGGTGCTTATACCTCAGGAAACCCTGTATGCAAAATATACTTATAGGGTGATTAAAGGTTGCTTAACGGAAACTGTCTTAACTATATAGGGTGCAGCCTATGAATAGATCAGTGATCCATTGATCAGTGATCAGTTGAAGAGCATACCAGTGAAAGAAACCAGACTATACATTTTCTCCCTCTTACCATCACTAGCATTAAATAAGAAACATAAGACCTCAGCGAGACATGCAATACTAACTGTTTGCACCAAGTTAAACGAGCAATGATGATAAGGCCAATGCCTTTCTAGGTGCATGTGCCAGTAGTGATATAAGACCGAATGTTTTATTACCACTAAGTGCCCTACTATTTCAGCATATATATGCAGTAAGAAGTACAAGGGTTTCATTGTTTCCTATACTTGTAATGCTAATTGAAATCCTTGAGAAAGTTAACAGATGTAAGTGGGAGTTTTTAGTCAGTACCATTGTTCATAGACATAGACAGCGGGTGATAACGTTGGGATAATATCATACCGTAGCAGAGTTTATCGTTGAGATCTTAGCAACGTCTGTACCTATGCTGTAGAGTCTTAATAATTTTACTCCTTGGTAGGCCAATAACTATAATGTGGCCGCTGTTAGCTCGGCCGAGTTATCGCAGTGGGATAAATGCAAAGTGTTTCATGTAAACTTCGATAAAGCAGTCAATTGAATTGTCTAAGCATGATATGAGCATTTGTTGAGACTCTGGCGTAGTGTTTAGACTGCCATAAAGACAGGACTTGGCTGTTGTTGTTATAATAGCTACTGACTATCGTATCGACTGCGTTGGATGGTCCAGAACAAAACTTCAACGAAATTGTGACTTACTAAAAAGTCTTGTGAGTAGAGGCTACAGGAGGTCAAGTCGTGCTGTCACAAAACATTCGCAGCAGTACGCTGCAACCATAACATAAAGTGGAGAAGAAAATCAGACACGCAAAATTGTTTAAATATTTTATGAAATCGGTTTTCGATTTTTTGCGCTCTTTTTACTTTGTTTCGTTTTGTATTTTGCATTTTTCGTTTTCGTTTTCGTTTTTTCTTTTTTTCTTCTTCTTTTTCTTTCTTTGTGGTGGTTTCGTGCTCGTGTTTTTGTCCGTATCCGCGTCCGTGCTGCAACGATTTATATCGATTTCACTCGCACTCCAAATGCGCCAACGCCAACGCTGTTCACAGCTGCCATGGGAAGTGTTATTGTAGCTTCAGCTCTCAAATTCATGCACTGCCCGTACGTTGTTTACTTATATTTTTAAATATATGAGCACATTTTTTGATCGGCTTTTATTTAATACACAATGAAAAAACTTCAAACAAAAACAGCAACAAAAACAAAAATAAAACAGTCAATCCAGCATTTCAGCTTATTTATTTATGTATTTTCAATGGACTTCATTCATGTTGGCCAATGATCAACTGGAGTGGCGACGTGCCAGTGCGACGTCGACGTGTCTTTGTCGGCTGTCGCGGCTGTTTGTGCTCAATGCAATTTACTAGTTGCAAAAAGGCGATTGCGAAATAAAAAACCTCAGAAATAAACGCCTGGAAATGCTAACGCGAACAGCAACAAAAGCAATTTTAACGGAATAAATGCCGCGCTATTAAAAGCAATCGTAATGTTTTATTAAATTTAGTAATCGCTAGAGTTGACATGGATGAAGCTCGTTTTTCGATTACTCAGGTGTGCGAGTAATCAGATAAACAACAACAACTAAACTTTTTGAAAAGCTAAAATTATTGAAAGCGAAACATAATTGTAGCTTCTTAGAGTCACGTAATAGGCTGAAAGAATTAAAATAAAATACAGTACGAACTCCGTAAGCGTAACTAAAGGAAGCCAAGGCAATAAGAATCAGATAAGGCAAATGATGAATGAAAGTTGAATTTTTATTAGGAAATTCATTTTTTACACAGACCTGTTATTTTTGCCTGCACTTTTTTCTTACTAAGGCGTCAAAAGGTTTTTTTTTGTTTAATAAACTTTGGTTAACAACGTTGAAGATGATGATGATGATACCAGAAGCAGATGATGCCTTGAAGCTCACTAATATTTTAGCTACTCGTTGCCCGAAAAACAGCTACTCATCTTTATTTCTAAATTTGATTGAAAAGTGATCGACAGACGCCGTCTTATCTGACAGCTTCTCTACACAGGCCATACATACCGCTTAATGAAATAATATTAGACACTCAGTCATTACTTGTCTGGAAAGATAATCCTGCATTTTTGGGCATTCACAAGATTTTAGGGTTTGCAGTTACCCTGACCCAGCTTCCATATTTCCGGCAAAATTTAGTATATCATATTTTTTTCTGCTTTTTATTCCCTTAATTGTCGACTTGTGCGTGCATCTGATAATCAATCGGTAAAACGAACTTTTGTCGATGCAACACATTAAACACACAATAAACTGAAAATAAAATAAATAAATACTTTTTCAAAGATTACAATGAAATGTTTTACAATGTTTACAAAATCGAAAAATCCCCTGTATCGAGGGTTGCGATTAGCGAGTTCTTACTGTATATCAGTTTTTGTCTTGTTGCGAAAAAGTGGCTGCGTGCTTTGGTACTTCAAAGCTGTAGAGCTTCTTGCAACGAGAGGAATATAGGCAAAATACAAGGCAGCCATGCTGATATGGGCGCGATTTCGTTTCTATTCTTCAAATATGCAGAAAGGCAGAATCTCTGCCTTTTGTTTTTATTCACTTTTTGTTATTTATTTATTAAATGATTATTATAAATGAATATTTTCCCGCTTTACGTCCGTCCAGCTATTTATGCAAACGTACCACTCTATGTCACGCTACATAAGTTGAACAGACAACAATTCTGTTGATGTACAGAATTATTGGCTGGCTATCACGGCTTCTATTAAGTCTCTCCGTCTATTTTTTAAGGGAAAAATTGTACCCCTATGTATTTAATATTTTTTTTTAGTAAAAACATGGAAAATAAGCAGCGATCTCTTCAAACTTAAATAGAGTCACATTTAAGAGACAGAGACAAAATTAAAAATATTTTTTCAAATGAGCAGAAAGAGAGGAAAGGACTTGTGTAAGCCCACAGTAAAAGGATTACATTATTTTATGCGCGAAAATACGCATATTGTAATTTGAGAAATATTGTTTTCTGCGGGCCAAAAATGATAGGAAACGTGGATCTAAGGAGCTATGCACTTCCTTCAGTAAATACCTTCTTATTCTATATAAATTAAAACTGTAAAGGATTTAAGCTTATTTTGTTTAAATGTGCATGGCAAAATCGCAACAACACCATGTCATGTAGGATGCCTGCCGATTATATTCAGAGTAGAGATCAACAAATTACTTTTGGCATCATCTTTCCAACCGGTTGTCGCATCCTGAACTTCTTGCAATTATCCAAATCCTTTTATGATCGTCTTTAAAACCTTCTCTGGACTCAGGTCTTTAATGCTGTACACCACTTTCATCTGCGATAACAGTTCTGTTCAATACATTGCAGTGATTAAAAAAAACGCGGGTTTAGTTGTGGAATGAGCCCCATACTCTACACGTAACAAATGATATAACTATATTGCCTACGAGTACTCCAAGCATTTCTGAAAGTGATTGGTTCTTAAATCGAACATCGTTCAATATTAAATTTGCAGTTTTTTTTCTATAACTCATGGAGTACTCACCTCTTACTTCCTGACCTTGCGTTGTCCTAAAGTGACTCCCAAGCCTGTTTAAGTGAACTCTAGAGCTTTATTCGTGCATGTTTTCTTTTCCTATTTATGAAAATGCGTTCCAGTAGGTTAACACTCCTGTGAATTACTTATCCATCAACGAATGTTTTTCACAAGATTATTCTAGATGATTGTATTCCCTGAAGAAATAATATGCCTTTGCGGGCTATCTCTGTAATCGCTCCCTCTATTCACTCTTACCGCCATCTTTATTAGTGTGAGAGTAAGTCAAACCACCATTTTTTTGCAATTACCATATATTGGTAACACGACATTAGTAATTTTCTGTATCTAGCTGTTTGCCGTATCTACAGAACATCTTCTCAAGTCTTATCAATAACTGTATTTACCATCCCGTTTTCCATCTCTCCAAAACAGCTGCCATCACGCGCTCTCAGCTCCTTGCTGAAACTGAACGCTCTGGACTTTGACTACAATGAAATCTCTAATATCGACGACTATAGTTTTTACGGGCTACGGCTATCGAAGCTCAACATGAAGGGCAACCGATTGCAGAGTATACCAGAGCACGGTTTTACTGGTCTGGAGGGATCAATGCAGGAAATCGATCTGTCCGAGAATGGTTTGCGCACATTTCCAATGCTGGCACTACGTAAACTGAATCATTTACGGATATTGCGTCTATCGAATAACAAAATCTCAACCTTTTACGGCGACATTCAATTGGCCACGAATAACGCTACGGCGATGGCGGTGGCAGCGGCTGCTTTGCAGTTGCCTTCGTTAATCTTTCTGGATTTGAGTTCGAACCAGTTCACGGAGATTATCGATGACTGCTTTCGCATCTTTCCCCAATTGAAGACGCTCTCGTTCTATGCCAACCAAATCGAATTGGTACAGCCGGAAGCATTCACAAGTCTGCGGGAACTGATGTCGCTGGATATGTCGCACAACCGCATTATTACTCTGGATGCCAAGGTGTTCCATCGCAACAAGCGACTGCAGACGGTCGATCTCAGTCACAACCATATACACGCTATTGGTGGCGTCTTCTCCAATCTGCCGCAGTTGCGTGAGGTCTTTCTCTCGGAGAATAACATACTTGAACTGCCTGCGGATGCGTTCACCAATTCCACTAACGTCGACGTCATATACCTGGAGTCGAATGCGATCGCCCACATCGACCCAAATGTCTTCAGTACTCTAGTCAACCTCGACCACTTGTATTTACGCTCGAACTTTATTCCCTTGGTGCCGGTAACACTGTTCGACAAGTGCACGAAGCTGACTTCCCTCTCGCTGGACAACAATGAAATTCAGGATTTGGAGATCGGAATGTTTCGCAAGCTGGATCATTTACGTGAGGTCCGTCTGCACAATAATCGTATCCGTCGTGTGCGTAAGGGCGTCTTCGAACCGCTTGCCGCGCTTCAAGAGTTGCACATACAGAAAAACAAGATCGAGGACATCGAACCGGGTGCTTTTCAAACGCTTGGCAACATGCAGCATATTAATTTGCAGGACAATCAGTTAACCGTACTGGAAGATATCTTCCCCGATGGTGCCAACGAGAACTCATCGCTGCTCTCCATCCAGCTGGAAGCGAACTACCTGCATAAGATACACTCGCGTACATTTCGCCATCAGACGCGAATCCAAATAATGTGGCTGCGCGATAACGAGCTGACCAAGATCGAGCGTTCCATGTTCGCGGACACTGCCCTGCTGGGCCGCCTCTACTTGAGCAAAAATTTGATACGTCAGATCGAGAAGGACACTTTTGCCAGCTTGCGACAACTGAAGTTTCTCGATATGAGTAGCAACTGCCTGAAACAAGTGCGGGGCGACTACTTTGCCGCTCTGCAAAGTCTCGAGGAGTTGAATCTCTCACAGAACTACATTGAAGCAATTCAGGGATACTCCTTTAGCAAGCTCAAGCAATTACGCTCGCTTGATCTGTCCCACAATCCGCTCACGCAGATTACTCGCGACTTATTTTTGGATGAGTTGGCCTTGACTTTCCTTAACCTGCGCAACACATCGCTACGCAAAATCGAAATGCATACATTCAAGTCATTACAGAACCTCAACGAGCTTAACTTCGCCGAAAACCAGTTGAATCCGGCCGACATCCAGAAACTCGATGTGCCCAGCCTGCGAACATTACACTTGTCGCACAACAACTTCAGCCACATCGGCGTTGGCGGCATAATGGCTGGGATGTTCGACAAACTACGATCTTTGCAGCACCTCACCATGGCGAATTGCAGCCTGACAGACATCCCCGATCAGCTGTTTAGCAAGAATACGAATTTGGTTAAAATCGATCTGTGTGACAACCGTTTCGCTAAAATGGACCGGAATATCTTCAATGGCCTTAACGTGTTCAAGGAGCTCCGTTTGTGTGGTAATCAACTTGTTGAATTTCCGCATATCGCAGTCTACAACCTGAGCACACTAGAGACGCTCGACCTGGCGCGCAATCAACTGACCGCTGTCGATTTCTTTAAGCTGAGCGGCACCCTTAACCTGCGACATCTCATACTTAAAGATAACAAGATCAACTCACTGAGTGGTTTCAATGCTGTCAACCTAACACAGTTGGACCATATCGACCTCAGCGGCAACTCACTACTCTCACTTCCCGCTAACTTTCTGCGTCACTCAATCAACCTGCAGCGTGTCGACCTGTCCAGCAACAGATTCCTGCAAATTCCAAGCTCTGCGCTTTCCGATGTTTCTATACCGCGTCTCTCATGGCTCAACCTTACTGGCAACCCCATAAACAAGATCTATACAGTGAAGGACGAACATTACCCGTACTTAAAAGAACTCTACATCTGTCAGACTAACCTCTCAATACTGACCTCCAAAGACTTTGAGGCTTTCCAAGCTTTGCAGCATCTACACCTTGTCAACAACCGCATCACGCGCATCTCGCCGGGCGCCTTCAAGTCGCTAGCAAATCTGCTCACGCTCGATATCAGCATTAACGAACTAGAGATGTTACCCAAGGAGCGGCTACAGGGTCTGAATTTGATGCGCATGCTTAATATATCACACAACACGCTCAAAGACCTCGAAGAATTTAGCGCCGACCTGGCACAATTACAGACGCTGGATTTGGCCTTCAACCAAGTCGATCGCATCTCGAAGAAGACGTTCCGAAATCTGCACGGACTCGTCGAGCTCTACCTCATGGGCAATCGAATGACTATACTCTCATCGGATGCCTTCCGTTACCTACGCAAACTGCAAGTGCTCGACCTACGGAAGAACTACTTTGAAGTGGTGCCGCTTGATCCAATTCGACCGCTCGAATCAAACATCAAAACTCTGAAGCTCGAAGGTAAGTACTGTAACGGTAGCTAGCTAAAACGATAGCCAATGTCATTTCAATGCAACGCAATGGTTGCCCCTTCTTCTCTCTCCACTTTCAAAACTTTATTCCGCGGTCGTTACCACCAATATCATCATCGTTATTGAAATGGTGAAATACTTTCGCCGTTACAACTGCAACGTTAACAACCGCATATGCACACATCACGATTACCGTCATCAACGTTCACGTGCACTGGCGAGCAGAAAATCCACTGCATTGCAGCTGCGATGCACAGACTCTGTGGGAATGGTTGCGGGATCATCGAAAATGGTTGCTCTCGCCTTCTGGCGAAAGCATTAATTATCTGCGGTGTGAACACCCATCGGAGCTGCGAGGCAAAGTTTTTGGCCGTATGGAGCCGCAGCAATTCTGTGATGCCCCATTAATAGCGAAAATTGCCATTCAGGACATTCAGCCGTACTCGGTAGTCGTGTCCTGGCAAAGTCGCGACCATTTGGGTCTGAATGGTTTCGCTATTATTTACCATGCTACCGGTGATGGGCTCGGGCCCACCCCGGGCTTTGGCCCCATCAGTAGTGGGCCATCACTTACGTCAAGCACTGGCGCCGGCTTACAAGAAGGCGGCCCTGGACCGGGCGCAGGACCCCTTGCAACCGCAACTGCAGCAATGGACGAGGTAAGCAAGCTCCTATAGCGCGACATGGTGTGGCCAGGCTGTGATTGTTTGGCACTACAATTTAAAACTAATTTGATTGTAAATACCAATTTGAGTGGCGCGAGTGGCAGGAGCACTGTCGCGGTCAGTTCGCGGCAACTCGTGCAGCGAGACAGCGAGGTAGCAGCGGCATTACCTGTCCGCTATTTCAGTCTCACCACTCGCTCACTCTGTTTTATAAATGCTTAATCAACGTTTCAATTTGTTGTTGTCGTTGCTGTTGCCGTCATGCAAATTAAGCGTTTGATCAGCGATAAAAGCCTCAATTTTGTGCACAAAATTAAATTCGGGCACGCTAGCAAAGCGACGCCCCCTTCGAGCGCGCTCAACGCTCAACCACTCTGCACGCGCACACGACTAAACAAAGCGGTTTTAATAAAGGCCAACAGCAACGGACAGCACACGGACAGACGATGACAATTCGAATCTTGTTTAATTTATTCCATTTGGCTTCATTCTCTTCTTGTACACAGATACTCGGCAAACGTTTGAACGGCACCGCCAACTCGACAAAGCTCACAAAATTGAGTCCGAACACGCGCTATCACATCTGTGTCATCGGCACCGGTAATTGGCTTTCGGAGCCAGTGGCAGACGCACTACAAAAGCTACACTACAACGACACCTACGGCAACACCCTAATGACGATGCTACGCGACGATGACGACCAGCAGCAGCAGCAGCAACATCTGTCGCCCGACTACTACGCCCATCTGCAACAGCAACTGCAACAAGATGAGGAATACGTCGGCTTTGATGGTGACGCTGTTGACGACGTGGATACTGGTGGACTATTCGAACAACAGGCACTGATCGAGAATACCATCATCACCGGCCCGGTCGCACTGCAAGAGGTGCTCAAGAACTCGCACATTTCGACGTGCACAGACGTACAGACGCTGGACTCCACGCCAAGCCTAATCACCGATGAGAATCGCTTGTCGAGCAACGGTTTCATTCATTCGATACTGACGCGACGACTGGGCCTAATAGTCGGCTGTTGTCTGGGCATCATCGTGTTCATCGTTATGATTTCCGTATTGAGTTACGTGAAACTAAAGAAACAGCGCATCGAGTCCGCCAAACGGCAGGCCGCATTGCCGCCCGACTACATCTCCTATCGGCACTTTTCCATACCGAATGAGGAACTAAATCGTGCTGGTGCTGTTTCGGTTGCCCAAGGCAGTGGTGGCAGCAGCGGTGCTGGTGGTGGCATTGGCGGTGGAGACCGTGGAAACACAGCCGGTGGCAAAGCTAGTGTTGCGCACATGTCAAGTGTACCAAGCGGCATAGGCGCGCACATCAGTGGCACCACTCTGAACACAAACACTACCACAACTGCCAAAACGGCCATCGCCAGCGGTGATGTTGCTGGAGGTGTAAGTGGCGTGGGTATGATACGCAAGCCTGGCAACAGCCCAACTGTGGGCTTGACTAAAGCGTCTGCTGCTGCATCGGACAATTTTCCAACGTCCACCGGAATGTCAGTGCCGAATGAAGTCGTTGGCGTCATCACAAAGGTCACCGTCGCTACATCGACAACGGCGTCGTCATCGGTGCCGGCAGCGACCACAGCGTCTGCAAGTAACAACAATGTCGTCGTCGTCAGCCACAATCATAATCATCATAGCCATCACCATCATCAGCATGAACACCCACACGCACACGCACACCCGCACCCGCACCCGCACCAGCACCAACACGCCCATCCACATGCGCATGCACTCACTTCAACTCAGCAGCAACAACAGCAACAACAGCAGCAACAACAGCAGCAACAACAGCTCAATGGCGGCATTTCCGGTTATATTGCGGCAGGCGTTGTACTCAACACGAACCATTTGAGTGTGTGTTAGTGGCGCTTGCGATTGTGCAATTCATTTTTATTCAAATGAACGCCAAACACTATTTAGCTCTTACCTCCATCCTTAATTCCCTTCCGATACTCACCCACGCAACGGAAATAAAGGCAAGTAACTATCACTTCGTATGCTGCCGTTGGCAACGCATTGCACGAAACAGACGCTAATGCCGAGTACGCGCATAACTGTAAATAAGCTAAGAGTTGTTCGCTGCTAACGATGGTCATTGGCAGAACGCCAAGCATAACCCACGTCTCTCCACTACCAACTAAAATTAACTGAAATGTCACTTTTTCCTGTATTCGTCGACTTGTCGCTACGTCACGTACGACGACGGCCAACAACAATTTTTCGTAGAAAGCTGAGTGCCACTAACTGAGAATCATTTCTTTAATGATCATGATGTTGATTATGAGTATATGTTTTATTACTATTACTATTACTATTATTGTCATTATTATTATTCTATTACTACTAATTAAGCGAAACAAATAAATAAATCTATTAAATAATTAGATCAAATCTACACCAAGCGAATTTGTTTTGTTTCTGTTCACTTCACCGATGTGTCCCTGGTAACTACTTCAAATACACTAATAAGCTAGGTTAGTGATAAGCATAAAAAACGTTTTGTTTCCTTTAACGTGTTAGTTAATTAATTATTATTGCTCTTTATTAATTGTTGCACTATAACTGTAAATAAAAAGCGCATGCAGCCAATCAGAGTTTGCGCAACGTGAGCAGAGGGAAAGAAAATAAAGATTGCGAAATATTAAAAAAGGAGTAAAATATGTATACAAAATGGAGGGAAAGCGTGGCAATCACTTTCTATATACTATATGTACGTGTATGAACACGAGAAAAATCAACATGGCTTCTTTTGCAACGGTTTTTAGTGTTAAGAAGAAAAACTAATGAATTTTTTTTATCAATGCTGTAAGTAAAAAATTACCAATGCAAATTATCAATATTCAAAAATTATTAAAAATAAAAAAAATATATTAAAACAATACAAAAGAGTAATTGAAGTAGTAGCATCAATTTCATGAGCAAATCATAATAATCAATACAAAGCAAAAACAAAAATAAATCAAAAAACGAATAAATTAATAAATAAATAAATACATATACTATGAAAATTATTAAAAAGTATCATTGTTATTTTAAGTGAACTCCAAGAGTTTTGTTTGTAAAACGCTACATTTTTTTAAACTCAGTTTTTTAACAGCAACCTAATCCCATTAAACAAAAACTATAACATATATATATATATATATATATATATATATATATATATATATATATATATATATATAATAAATAATACCTAAAAATAAAATTAGCTTTGGTTACACTCTTCAACTGAGTAATGAATGAATGAAAAAGTAGAAGTGAACGAGAAACTAGAAAATAACGCAAATATCGAGAAATGCGTCTGAGGTTAGGCTACAACACGAAAAACCAAAAGAAAACAACAAAACTCATGCAAACACAAGAAATCAAAAGTGAAATCGAAAATGTTTAAAAAAAAAAGAAATTAATAAAGGAAAGATTTAAAATTATTGAAAAAACTAAAAATTAAATGTAAAAACCCCGAGAATTATGCTAAGAAAAATCATGAACACATCCTTCTTTCAAGAGAAAATTATAGTGAAGCTGCAACAGAAAACGAGCGCCAACTACAAAAAAAGAACGAGAAGAAAACAAAGAAAACAACTTAGATAAGCAAGAAAAACACAACAACAGCAACAACAACAACAACAACAACAACAACAAACATAAAAAGTGTGAAAATCGAATTTTAATTTTTGTATTTTTTTTAAAGCATGAAATTAGGCGCTAAAGCATGAACAGAATTTAACACACAAAAAAACAGAAAACCTAAACTAAGCGAAAACGCCATCAAAGAGAAATCAAAACTACAAAGAAAAAATAAATAAAAATAAGAGTAAATGAAAATAAATCAAAAGCAGAAAAAATAACAATAAAAAACAAATGGAATGTTAGTAAGTAGAACAACAAACAAATAACACGAGAAACTATTAAAAACAGAATCAAAAAAAAAATAAAAAATAAAATAAAATAAAATAAAATTTAAAAGCCAAACACTTTAGCGGCAAAGAGAAACGAACATAGGAGAATTCAACTAAGAAAATGAAAAATATTGAGAGAAAAGGAATATTATAAACAACAAATAAAATTAAAAAAAACACACACACAGACAATTTAAATAAAATTAATAAATAATGTATTAAAATATATATATTAAAAAAAGAAACCACTTTTAATGGGGGTTGCTTTTGGTAATCAGAATCTTAATGTCATATGACAACTTGCATTGGCATGAGCTGTGCTTCATATAGCAACCTATCAAGGCTTACTTTGAAGCAAAGTGCATTTTTTTTTTAATTTTAAGTTTTTTCCGCGTTGAACACACACTATTCTCACATTGGGCGGTGCCATGTGGTATCAAAATTCAGTCCTGCTTACATGGTAAACTAGGCTCAGCTCGTCTCATTGCTAATTTTATTGGTCAGCATGCGATACCATAGCTAATGTCTACGTTCCAAAAGGCTACAGACACAACTAAGCATGCGAAAATTGAACTACAACTAAGACTTAACTAAGAGTTCATTTCCTACAATGACAACAAAGATTAAACAATTATTAGAATTAACTGGAGCAAAAGAGTTATTAGTTCTCCGACGCGGTGCGAGGAGAAGCGAACGCAAAGTGTTTGTTAAAAGATTTACATAAGACATTCAACGAATCATGCTGTAAGTAAGTTGTAAGACTAATAGGCATGTAGTCTCTAGTTCGGCATGCTGGTACACTAAAGTTAATCATATTAAGTAAGAAAGTTGAGTTAATGCAACCATACCTGAGGTTATACGTAAAAGTCACACCCAAGACAGTTCAGAGACTAGACAAGATAGAAGGATTGATCAGTCTTAAACGACACTGATAAGTTGGCACCCGAGCATTAGGTAGCCAGTGCAAGTTTCTAAGACCAAAAAGTGATAATGATGATCGCAGACACCAAACGCATACTCTAGAAGCACTTTCATAGTATGCTTGTTCAAGCTTTTGCTTAACATCCCCTATGAGAAACAACCAGCAGAGAGTACTTACAAATATTCAAAAGACTTCCGACGAAGATATGGAATTGCTAGGAAAAAAATGCTTACCTTGTGAACTGTCTCAAAGACAGCTTAAGGCCGCCCGCGAAACTCTGCACACTAGGTACAATAGTAATGCCATTTTTCCATTATGAAAATATGGATATATATATTTCGAAAATCCAAAACAAAAACAAAAAAGGGCGGTTTTTGCTAGGTGAACCAACTACATCGGGAGCAAACCAAGTTGCTCTAGAAACAAGAGAATGACCTGTGTAATGTGTGGTTCGCATTGAGCTTCTGATAACTGGTGAAACCTTAAATACGAGTATTATTCCATACCAACAAGAAATGATTCAATTGGAACGTACTTTGCTATAAAGACGAGCATTCTCATCGAACGACAGAGGCAACAAAAAGTCAATTTTCTTTCTGATTTAAATGGATCTGAAAATCGAATAAAGAAAACTGTAGCGTTTCTTGGACGATTTGTAGCTAAGAGAAGTCGTTGCTTGAAAGATGTCAATCATTTAGAAGGTCGAGGTCTTAAAAATTTGGTCGATTGTGATAACATTGCCGCTTGCATTAGCTTCTCTCGAGTTGTGCAAATGTCCAGCTCCAAACGTCGCATTAGTTCATCTTGGCGGGAGGTTGTTCTGGCTTTGATTTGTTTTCTAGCATAATATGGATCAGCCGACAGTAAAGCAAAGTTCTTACTCGACGGAGTTGTTTTCATTATTGTAATACCCGTTATATATCACGAAATTAAATACAATTTTTCCATGGTTTTAATCATGTTTTCTCATCAACTAGTTTAAATGTGATGCGGAATTTTAATTAGACTCCCTACCAGACACACACATGTATTCGCATTGAAATTAGTGCGAAGAGGAGAAGAAGCGTAACAATGTTAGAGAGAGCGATGGAGAGAGAGTGAGTGAGAGAGAATGCTTCAAGACTCATACGAGCGTAAAAAAGGAAGGCTCGCGTAGCAGGATAATGTGAGACAGACAGACAAGGCAGTCAGAGGCGCGAGGCAGTCAGCATACCCAGTCAGTAAGACTTTGGGCTGGGATTAGAGCAATGAGCGTACACCTAAAGGAACTTGTGCATTGACAACACGACTGCAATGGGCACTACACATGCCAACTAACGGAAACTCACACCGAATCACGGTGAGTGAATGCAGTCGGCATGCTTAAATGCCCGCAGTGGTGGAAGGCCTCTAAACAATAAGTAGGCGACTAAGTAAGTAAGCAAGCAAGTTGTTTAATTAAAACAAACTTTAATTGGGAAAATTTCCGGAATATCATTTCCCGCACACACACACACACACACACACACACAAACAGACGTGCGCAATGCTGCATCCTTAAATCGCATACCTTACAGCAATGCATACCGGCATATTAGAATAAATTGCATTGCCTGCTGTGGGAGAACGAACATCGCCCATGTATACTACGATCTTGAATGTTGCCGCCGACGATACTCCGCTTTCGCTTCTTCTTGCTAGTTGTCTTTTAACTGTGCTAAACGAATGAAAACTCTGCAGCTCCGCCCCACAGCCGCCTTTCATTCACCTACACCAACGGAATCTGCCCCTAACTGGTTGCATTTCGTGCGGTTTCGACTATGTCGGCGTGACGTTGATTTGCTTTTATAACCGCCGCCTACGCCTTTGCAGGCTGGCATAGCAAACTATTGTAGCGGACCAGGACCTGTCAGCCAATTCAGCGGCACCCCACGCCGACGCCATTCATACCGTTTTCATGTTGACAATTTAAGAGACAATCGCATAAAATATTCAACTTGGTTCGCCTGGTCTTGTCTGGTCTGGTCTCGTCTGGTCTGGTCTGGTCTGGTCTCGTCTGGTCTGGTCGGCGCAGTTGCCAATTTCAAATGCTTCTGTGATTGCATTGTCAGCTCATAACTCGCATTTCGCATATCATATAAAATTGTTATCAAATTGAAAAAGTTATGTGGCTGGCTCAATGTGCACTTCTTGCTTGCAGTAAGTTGCTGCAAGGGCGCACTTCCATTATGCACCTCAAGCGCGCTACAGCAAGTGAATGGTACTCATCATAATAAAGTGTATAAGCTAATGACTCAAATAATAGTGTCACAGAACTTTGAATTAGTAATCAAATCATATCGCCAGTTCAAACAGAAATTGTTAAAAAGGGAAAAGGTCTTATTCATAGTAAATTAGGCGTAAATCGGAGCACTTGGAAGCAACTACTATCAACCGATTTTAGTACTACTTTTTGTTTTTTGTCTATAATATTTGTGTATCTCACTACGACAGCACTTTGATACTGCAGTGACTTTTTGAATTATAATAAGTAATTTTTTTTCGGTAAAAAAGCGCTTTATTTCTCAGCACAGTCTTCTTTAAGCGCGATGCCATTTTCTATCCCTTTCAAATTTGTTAATCGATTCTCTGAATGTCCTTATTTTTATTAAATTTAGTCCTTTGCAATTTATTTGGACTAGCTTGCACCCATTTTGCTCAGTTTTCTATTATCTTTTCGAGCATGTGAAAGAAATAAGCACAAGCATGTCGGTGACGCGAACTAACCGAAATCGTTGAACACGAGTAAAAAAGTTTTCGCTTGTCGCTTACTTCTTCATTGTACACAAATCCCGAGCAGCACCGGGACCCTTGCTACTATATATTGGCTGTACAAATATAATTTTACGGACCTTTTAACCATTGTATTCCTGTTCAGGGCTTATCATTTCCTCTAAAAATCAGAGTCGTAGGCCTTGTAGCTAGTGCTCTCTGTAAATAATTAGTTATTGTAGTTTTGTCTACAGCAATGTATTATAGTTAATTTTATTAATAAAAAAAAAATATGTGAGTGTGTTTAGCAGGCACGAGCTTTTGATGTGAAACATATTCAGTATGTAACTGAATGAATAAATATGTATATAAATGTAGAGGTTGGCTTTATTTTAACAATATTTAAATTATTCTGTTTGATGACGTGCGCTCCGTGTGATGAAGTGAGCTAAAAAGCGCTACTATGCACACGGCACCGAAAACATTCCATTTTGCATACAATACCAAACACGTTCTTTTGCACACGACTCCAGACGACAACCACAGACGCTCTTTAGAGTTCTCATATGGGGCACTTGCAGTTTTGCTGTTTGCCTGGTAGTAAATTTAGAATTAGCTTTATTTAGTTATTTATTTAGTTGTTTCTTAAAGAACAAAAAACAACAGCGCGTGCCCTTCCTCTTTTTGTTGCTTTTATTAGATTTCATTTGTTTACAAAGAACGATAATGCAATGACGCGGTGACGCGATGACGCTGTAAGAAGTAAAGCTAATGGAGATCGATGGCTGTTTGAAGCGTATGGGGAACATGCTCTACTCGTATAAATAAAAACGTGTGACTACTGGTTCAAGCGTAAAATTTGAAGACGCTAAGTCGGCGGCTTTGTTGGACCAAGTTTCATAGCACACGTAAGAGGAGCTCGCTGAACAACAAGCGATTTTAAACTGCCTCGTGGCCATGGGTATGGTGAACTAACAACGAAATCGGATTCCGTAAGAGCTGATGCCAAAAGACGTCGGGCGCTAGCGCCCCTTCACGTGAGAACAACTGCTCCAAAAGCAAAATTAGAAAAGTTTTTTGCATTGAATTTTGAAGGGAAATGAAAAGTAGATGTACTGCGACAGCCTAAAGTACATAAAAATGTAGGGTAAGCACTATTCTGCATCAATTTGAAAAGCTAAACCGAATTTTCAAGGCAAGAAGCTGATGCTGTCCATCTGGTGGAATCAGCTCTAAGAGATTTACTATGAGTTAATTCAACCTAAATAGACCATCTCTTCTAGGCATCATCAACAACAACTGAGTCGATCGCTGCAGCTCAAACGCCCCCAGAATGCCAAAAGACATGACACAGTGACCTTTCAGCATGATAACGCTCGACCACACGCTGCAAAAGTCGTCAAGAAAACTGTGAAAGCGCTTCAATGAGATGCCCTACTCTACTCCCTGTATTCACAAGACATGACACCTGCCTCATGGCCTTTCCGAGCAGCACTTCACTTCTTAGGAAGAAGTCAAAAATTGGGTTGATTTTTGGATCGCCCCAAAAGTGAAGGCATTTTTCCAAAGCAGAATCCGTATGATGTCTGCAAGTTGGGTCAGAGACGTTAAACAATAGTTCGAATAAAATGCTGTGTATCAAATTCTCTGAATGAATCTCCAAAAAAACTAAAAGAAACACTCCAAACTCATCTCCACACGCAATAACTATTCAGTCATCTACCAATTGCATATCAACCACATGTTGCATACTTCTGGGTGCTGTAAATGCTATAAACACCCGCCAAGTGCTACTATCGAACACACCAAGCGAGGCGTTTGAAATGAAATCTGTGGCAACAAGTCAAAGTAGCTTATGTCGAAAATCTATGTTTTGAGTTATTGCCCACTTTGTGTAAAATTATTTCTGTTTGCTTTTGTTTCAGCGTTGTTAAACTCAGATACACTGAATCGATTTTTAAAGGAAATAGATATACATTTAAAAAATATATACCATTAGGAAGCCGGTAAATTCATACTTTGGTACTTAAGATTTTCTGCTAAAACTAAGAGCCTCTTAAGTAAACTTAAGCGCTTTTGTGAAACGAGATATTTGTACTTGGCATTCGTAAGTATATACACACAGAAAAAAAGTAGTAAATCTAACTATTTACACTTTGATATAATTATTTTTACCAATGGTCAATTTGAAGTGCGTACATTTTAAATTTCTATTAAATATGTCCATAGTTAAGTTGACTATTTTTCGTATTTGATTCTAAGAGCAACCATATTGGCATTATGGTTGAATAATATTCAATTTAAATATGAGGCATAGTCAAAACAAGATGATTTCATAGTTGATTTCAAAGTTTTTGGTGAGATGTCTAATTAATAAATAACACATTCTATTAATAATTAACATATTTGCTGATTTTACGTCAGTGGCAAGTGTGTACCGCGAACGAAGGCTGCAGAACGAATGGTAAAGGAGTCAGCAAAATGTAATCTGATGAATCTATAACAGATTGTTGTGAATATTACAAATTTTTAATAGTTAAATTAAATCAATGCTAATATTACTTATTTTTGCTTACCAACAGTTTCCGCAAGCTGCACCTAAGTTAATAACTGCTTGCAACGGGCGTTTTATATATTTGATTTGATGAAGATTTCCCATTTGCCAGAAAGCAAAAATTCCTTCGCTGGGTACAATATATTAAAGTCTATTTATTAAATCTATATAAACTTTTGTATTTGCATATTTATTTTTAATTTTTTGTGTTGTTAAAGAAATGAAATATTTACCTTTGCTTCAGATTCAGTTGGAAAGATTGAAACAATTTGTTCGACTATTGAAGAATTGTCCGAAGTTTCAATTGTCATGATTATTGTTCTGAGCAAGTTTGCAAAAGTGGTGTAGGGAGACACAACTGTAGATCAAAACAAAAGACTCTCACTGTAGAATTGGTTACGGAATTTTCTCTAGCAAATCGTTTTGATTTATATGCACTTTCTGCCTGATTATAATGATAAAAAAAAAATATAAAAAAAACACAACTAACCAGCTAAGCAATTATCTGAATTTGCACTTTTCCAAGAACCCGATTAATGTCGCAGGCCCAATCACAATTCGCTAGTGATAATTATAACGCAGTTCGCAGTAGAGCAAGCAGTCCTTCAATGCTTGTTGTTAACGTTAAATTTTCTCACCTGTTTTTTCCCGCTAATCACAGCTTTAGAGCAATACCTTTCCAACCATATAATTTTCATTAAAATATATTGACGTTAAGTAGTGTAAAATCGTATGCCAAAAATCTGACATATAAATTACAAAATTAATAATTAAATAAAGCAATTTTATTAATTGTATTTTTAACAGCACTATGTGCTTTACAATGAGTATTTTCTTAACACTGACCTACTCTAACTTGCAAACCTACGCTTAAGCAAAAAGTTAAAGATGCGAAGGCAAAATGTGATAAGGGAAAATTACTGGATCGCTGTTGTTACAGTTACTGAACTACGTGTCTAATGAGCGGACATGCGGACAAATTCTTCAATACAAATACATGTTTGGAAGAGGTGAGTAAGAATAAAGTCTTAACTCCATTTACACTTATATCGACATAAGCTACTTTGACTTGTTGCTACAGAAATGATAAGAAAAGTTAAGAACAAATTAGCGAAGAAAGAAGCTGCCGAATCCAACTACAAACTTTTTTGACGATGGGCGTCGCCGGTGCACAACTGCAACAATTTGTGAAATTAAAATATTGTTTACAGTTATAACCGAAATGTGAACACAAAAAAAAAAAAAATAAAAGAAAAAACAAGAAAACGTCAAAAAGAAATAAAACGAAAGCAATAATTTAAATAAAAAATGTGCAAATACTATTGGCGAAAACAAAATGTACATGCTGCCCGCGAAGCCGCCCAAAGGGCAGAAAACAAGACCATAGGCAATGAGCACTGAACGAGCAACTTTTCCTCTTTTTTGCGCTTTGTGTTCCGAGAACTTTGCCGAGCGCGTTTAAAATTCATTACTCACCGCGTAAGTACGCAGTTATCCAAACAGCAACGTCGACTATCAGCGAACTGTAAACTTTTATAATTTTTCATGCGCCAAAAGCTATGCCACACGTCAGCGTCGTGGACCGCGCGCTCCGCGTTACACTTCCTAATAACAGCAGCACATATTTTCCTCGAACAAACAAACGAAATTACTGCCAATAACAAAGGAATATTTGTGTAGGGTCACGCACAGACACACAAAAAGAGAAAACAAAAAACGGAAAAAATTAAAAATACACAAGAACTTTGAATTGTTTTATTAAAAGAACAAATCGCATTTTTGGGAAAAATATTGTCGATTCATAACTGTAACAAAAGCGTAGACTGAAGTGGCGTCGGGCAGGCCTGGCGATTTGTACAAAAGTTTTTCACGCAAACGTGCATTCATATCATCACTTCATCGCTACATACATACACACACAGCACACACACGCACGCACCCACAAACATATGGATGCAGTTGAAAGCTGCGTTTGATTCAAAACTGCTGCCGCCGAAAAGTATGCCACAAAAAAGTTATTTTTGCATACACAGCGTATGTGCGATTTGACATTTTGAGTACATTCGGTTGGCCTCACATTGTCGTCGTCGTTGTAGACCAACAACGAAAAACAAGAGAGCAGAAAAAATTAAAATCGCTCAGAAATAGTTGCGAAAAAATGTAACTTTTGCGCTGTTGTTGTTATTGTTGTCTAAATTAAATAAAATTGTTCGACGACATAAATAAAAAGCCACAAAGGCAAAAAACTCTTTCGGTGAAAAATGAAAAAAAAAAAAATATTAAAAAAAAATCAGAAACAAAGATAACAACATCGCGTGCAACCCATATAAAATGTGCGACTTAAATTTGTACACAAAACGTATGTTTTGGCACGCCGCCATTTTGCCTTTTTTCAGTCCATTTTTGGCTTTTTATTTATTTTGTGTTGTCATTTGTACTTTTCCAGGCGCTCGAAAGTATGCCGGATACCACATTCATGTGCTAAGAGGCATGTGTGAACATCTTTAAGTGGCAGCACAATGCATAAAAAAGGGCTGCGCTACCCACGTGTCCAATGTATGTGTTCGAATTCATAGGATTGCGAGCAAAAAGCGCTAATACATTATTATGAGTACGAGATTGTTTCTGAGTCTTATTGAATTTGGGTCATCCCTGCAGATCACAATTACTCATATATATCAATGTCGGCCAATATCAATGTTCCAAGTTAACTTCGTTTACTCAGCGCTTAGTCAATCCTTACGGTCATGCCTGTGTTTGTTTGGGTGTACATAATCTTAGTTCTAGATCATGGCTATGTGTCGCATGAAATTGGTATAGCATCTATTGACTGTAGATCCATATATTTCTCTTTATTTCCTTGTTCGCTACTTGTTCTAGAGAGCATAGGGCCCTACAAGCCTGTACAATATATTTTTGTTTTTGAATACACAAGTTTTTGTGTGATAGCTCTATCTTATATTTAGGCCAAAGTCTTATCAATAAATTTAAAAATCATGTTGTCATGTGTATTCATCTGTTATATACGCCAAATGCCGATTAGTAAGGTATAGCAATGATCGGCAAATTAAAAAATTTTAATAGTCATGTCTGTGCGCCGAAATAATTTGAAATGGTCCTTGTAGTTTGGGATTCTCACAATAATTGAATATCGATACCTGAAATCAAATCGTCTATTAAATTTTAATGGTCATGTCAGCCTGTCTATTTATTGTAATAATTTCTGAATCTTAGCGATTGTATATATCACCAACATCGATCAATACCATAAAACGTTAGCCGACATTAAAACGCTAATAAATCGTTGTTGTCATATGATAATAGATGATATTTTCAACTCAAATTAGATTTTGATGGTCAATATACCAACATATACAATTAGCTTGTGGCTTTCCATGTATGCGAAATAGCAATCAGTAACATTAATTGGACGGCACTGATAGGTCATGTCTAGGTGTCCCAAATACAAACGCCACTTCATGTTAAAACAACAAACCTCTCATTTTTCTTATTTACGCGTATTTATATTTGTATTTGTAGACGTTTTCCAAAGAATATTTTCCGCTATTTTCATGCATGCTAAAGCAAGGAAATACCTGCGGCTCTATAACCCAGTCGAAATGCATCTATTGCCGTTTGCGGTGCAAAGAATTTCACTTCTACGCTTTGTGCCGCGTGCCCTATAGTTCCGGTCTGTTGCTTGCTTGCTTCATACTTGTCTATCGCGCACAATTGTCTATCATCGTATGAATAAAACTGATGCCGGTATAACTCAGTAACCCGACTTAAATACACACGCAAATAAAGGGAGTTATAGCGAAGTACAGACATAGAGATACCGAGCAAGAGGCGTTAGCGCATTTGGCGCGCTTCATTGATTTAATGGAAAAAGTTTTTCGGTCAGTTTTACTGGACACGCAATGTTAACATAAAATACTAAAGAAAAAAAATATAGAAAAACAATAAAAAAAAGTTTAAATGGGTTGGCAACTCTTTTCGTCGCACCCAGACGCTTTGACTCACAATCGCCACAGTCAACGTTCGAGCGCTGTAGTCCATAATTCCAATAGTTTTGCGACGCTCATTTGAAAACGAAAAAATAAAATAAATGAATTTTAAAAAAAAAAACTGTATAAAAAAATATGTTTTTCGCTGTCACTTAAATGAAACTATTCGCCTGCGGAGTCGTGATTCATGTCGGCAGCAACCCCAGCCCAACTGCGAGTACTTGTGACAGCCGCCGCCTACACAAGTGGCTGACGTTGAGTGAGGCTCGGCGTCAACAATGGCGTCTGTGTCATCAGCACACAACACCAATGGAGAGCATCAACAGTTATTTTTCGCATGTCCTTTTTTAATAGAAATGTTTTGTTGTTCTTGTTGTTAGCAGATTTTTTCTCTGCCCCTTTTGTTGCTGTTGTTGGGTGCTTACTTATTGGCTCTCACTGCTAATCAATTTGCGAACTTTTGAGCGTGAAATTGTTTGGCTGGAAACGGTGTCGTTCGGTTTAGATTTGATGTACTGGCACGTTGTCCTCGTCGCTTTCAACGTTAGCAATTACGATTTGAGTCAAGTTTCGTAGGAAGTTGGTGTGACTACAAAATACTGGCAGTGCCAGTGTTGGAAAGTGTTTTAAAGCGTCATTTATTACGCAGACACATTTCACTTAATACTTTTTTTCTATTCATTTAATATGTTTCCACTTTTATTTATTTATTTATTTATTTTTTTACATTTTCTTATATTTTTTATATTTTTTGTGTTGCCACTCAAGTCACAACACACACACACACAACACACCGAGCATTGTGCCATACACATTGCTCAGTTTCAATTCGCTTTGGTCAGCCAGCGCAGCAGCTCACGCTGCACCAGCCATTTGGCGATGGGGGAGAGGAACGCGTAAAAATGATTAAATATTGGAAAGTGTGTAATTTGTTGCGTGTGAAAATGAACCAGCAAACATACTTTAGAGCTATAGTGGTCTGTGTGGGGAAGAGGAGTCTGTGCAAAGTGAAATTACATTAGCAGAATGCGCTACAACTGTAAAGTGTGTACGTTATCAGTGGTGCTATATGTACATATATATATATATGTGTGTGTGTGCGGCATGTTTGACAAGGAAATTCCATTAAATATTCAAGCTTTAAATTTCGTATGCGCAAACGACAAAAGTCAACAGCGCCAAAAACTGTAACCAAAACCCTGACAAAGCTGCTGCGAGCGAATGTCGAGCGGCCGCGATGGGTAGTGTAGCGTATTGTAGTTGGAGCATTCGAAATGAGTATGGGCATGTGGGCAGTGGGAATGGGACACATGAAGCAAGTTGCTTGTTCTGCCATTTTATGGCTGCTTATATCAACAGCCACGGTAACAGAAACAGCAACAGCAACAGCAACAGCATCAGTTATACCATCAGTTTCATTGGCTTATCAATAACAATAGTAACAATACCAACAAAGAGACAACGCCAGAGCATAGGACACAAGCACACCAAAGAAAGCATAGCGTGATAAATGAGCACACCATACATTTTTATTTCTACACTCAATCTGCAACTCAATCTTGTCTTTCTTGGCTAGGCTGCTGTGTAGTGTGTTTGCGCGTTGTTCTCTTTGACACGGCGGGGCGTGTCATGCTCGGCTCAGACCAGCCGCGCATGTAAAATTGCCTGCAGGTAACGAAAATGTTATGGATGCCAAGTGGTTTTGTCGATGGCTGTGGCCAAAGATGAAGCATCAATAAATTCGGGCATTGTCAACGCGATTCCATGTGTGCAGCTCAGCCAGCGCACGGCTTGCTCGGTGAAATTGTATTTATTTTGGATTACGCAAAAACAATAAAACGAAAAAAAAGATACAAATAGAACACACGAAAAAAGGACTTTTCAAAGTTTTGAATGTGAACACACACACACACACGTATGCATAAATCAATTACAACGCTTTGAAGTGGTAATGCTCGTTTTGCTGGTTAGCTTGTATCAGCGGTAAGAGTGCGAGTGCGAGTGCGAGTGCGAGTGCAGGTGTGCAGGTGGTATGGATGTAGGCTTCGGGCTTGGTGCTGCGTGATGCGTGCTGCCTGCTGCGGTTGCCTTTGCGGCTAAGAGCGAAAATCGTGTTAAACTTTTTTAATACTTTCAGTTCTATCGCACATGAGATTTTTCTTTGCCGCGCCCCTCTCGACGACGACTACGTTGACGTTGGGGTACGTGTATATCAAGGGAGGTCGGAAAAATGTATGTGGCCCAGCGAAAATAGCGAAAGAAATCGATGTCTGCAGTGCCTGCTGCAAGGAGTGTTGAAGATTTACAACGGCAAAGTCAAAGTTTCACAGACACTCTGAAGGGTCGCTGCAAAAGTGGTTGAGTATGCTGTGAAGTCAGTTGGATATTGACGACACATTTAATACACTAAAATTTTGATGGCAAGTGATAAAAGTTGAGAAGGTACGACTCAAGTAATTGATTTATACCGACTTAAGCAATAGTTTTATGGTGAGTTAGACGGTAATAACTCGAAGTAAATGTTTTCTATATACCAGCATATTTAAGAGATCCAAAGATCAGACTTGAGTGGCAACGGATAGATTTGAAAGCAAAAATCATTAATAACCGGTTGTGTAGGCCATGTTCAGGCGATTTCCAATGAAGCGATTGAAAAAATTAACCAATTTGGCGCGTTCAACATGAGAGCCTCCATTTAAGTAATGCACATTGGTTTACCAAACAAAAGTAAGCATCGAAAGGGGAGAAATCAAGTAAGTACAAGTATAAAGCTGACCGCGTGATGCGCTCAAGCAAAACAACAGAATTGTTATTTTATACGAACATCGGCTCGTTAACAGCATCACACACGACGAACATGCACTCAAACACGACCGAATGTCACGAGCATGTTCGTCGTGTATGGCCAGCTTAGATAACTACCGTTGCATGTATTCGTAATGTTTCAATATGCCCAACACGAATACATTTCGGTTGCTCGATTTGAAAATGAGAACGTTCTCAGCGACGGCACCGCATGTAAGAACATGAAGCGCAGTTTTCAGTTTCGTTAAAGTTTAAGTAATAAAAATTTTTGCCGCACTTCAAATACGAAAATCAACGTTGGCTTACAGCCTGGCAGTGTAGCAGAGTGTGTGCTTGCGGCGATGTGCAGCTGCAGTTAAAAGTTTCAACGAACAAAGTTAGCCGCTGCCTTTAACGCCGCCGCTCGTGAAGATTTACGCATACGCAACGCCTGAGAGTATGCTATAAAATATTGTGTTCATCTTTTTAAGTATATATTTCAAGCACATTTTGAATGGATAGGAAACAACAAATCAAATTTAAGCAAAGCCATGCACACTCAATCCTAGTCAACTCCATTGTTTGGTCTGCATTGCTTTGCACGCCGCCGAAAGGGCCTACTAAGCTGAAAGGGTGGTGGGTGGGTAAGTAGCACTAAAAAATGAAAGTTAACTCCAGCCTATGTATCCTATTGTCATGTTAGAACTACTGCATCTCCAAAACAACACCAATCAATTTGATTTTTTCACTTGCATCACTACGTGCATTACTATGTGGTAACCTTAGTATTTCACTAATCAGTTGCCTCATACGCACCTTGCAGCTGCGCGACTGTCAATATAGCCATTAAGTCCTTGAACGGCCACTTCAGCTGTCTGTGTGCTGTCTATTCTCAAAAGCAAGCAAGACGGCAAATTAGCACACAAGCAACTCATGCCCGAAATTGCATACTGATTGGCAAATCGTCTACTTGGTTTCATATCTGAGTGGTAACCGCTTGGCCAGCAGTGGTTTTACCAATGATCAAATTTAGTACCGAAGCCACAACGACTCGGCAGCAGACCTGATTCTGCCTGTAAGGCAAATTACATTTTCTGTCTACATTACGCCTCCCCTTCAATAGCCAATAGTGCTAAGTTGTAATTAAGTGGGTGTAAATGCTCCATGCACTACGGACTCTTAATCTCCTCTTTCCATTGGCAGGACTTCTCCGCCACTATGATGGCAAAATCTCTTCATTGTGCTATGCCATTGTGACTGGCACTACACTCGCGCTGCTTATAAACACAGTGTACAGGCAAACAGTGGCAGGCATTGTCGACAGCATTTCAAATGTTATTTAGGTCATTCATTTGGCTTGAACCTTGCAGTGGTCCTGCCAAGCACATTAGCGCTTTAAACTCAACATTCTCATTGTACACCGTTCATCACGATGTAAAATACTAGTCATCATCATCATCATCATCGTCATCAATATCATCATTTTGCACTGATATTTCTCAAAAGTTAATCTCTAGTTTCCGTTTAGGTATCCCCGACCGAACCCACTGACTGAACTGCTTCTTGCGTTTCATTTAATTTAGCCAGATTCACTTTGGTTCGGTTCTCTTTGGTTTGCATTACTTCGGTTGCATGTGCATCGTATTGTTGTATTGCATGCTTGTATGCTTGTTACGCTATATGCAACACATTGTTGTCATCTCTTAAATTCGTATCATCGTCATGCCATCAGTGCATGTCCGCTGCTCTTGACCAGACTGAGCGTTTTTGTCGTTATATCGTTACGCTTCTGTTTTTCCCTCGCATTTTTTGCCTCTGCTATTTCCTACAATTTTTTGTGTTTTTCTCTGCCATGCCTTGCAGCATGAGCATTCATTGCCGCCCATCAAACTCACACACACACACACACACACACACACACACACACACATAAGCATATACTTGCACTTCGCGCTCGCCGGTTGCTATTCGCCCAATTCCCAACGTTGAATCGCATTCCGGTCAAAGCGATTTTGTCTTGATTTTTTGCTGTCGTCGCCTGATTTTTGCCTTTCATGAGAACTTTTTCCTTGCTGCACACTTTTTACGTATTTCTTTATTCATCCTTTTTTTAAAACAAGATAACGCGGCATTTCTTTTGCGCACTCATGCAGCCTCTGTGTTCGTAGATGCCTTCGTCGTCAACGGCATCATCATCGGTGTTATCGTGCTCATCGTCTTTTCATTCACTTTTTTATTATTATTATATTTCCTACCAATGCGTTTTGCAAATAAAAATGTCAAAACGATTTTCTTAAAGAAATCGAAAGGCATCAAGCCGAGTTGGCAAGTATGCCGGAAGTGCTCAATTCATAAGCGATAAACGCGTGCCGAATCGTGCCTAGTGAAAGGATAAAGCAGAAGCGAGAAACCAGAAGCCCAAAAAACGCCTTATTCAAAATCGAAAAAAGCTTAGCACATTTACTGATCAATCACTTATATGTAAATTAAGTCTTTCAGGCACATCTATCTAACCATTTGTTTGTCTGGCTGTGTGTCTGGCTGTCTACACACAAGTACAGTATAGTATAAATGACGTATATGGAATGCACGAAAATTGCTTGAAATAATAATCAAAGCCAGCGACAGAGCGGCACGCAACCACAGTGAAAAGCTAATAAAAACAGCAGAAGTTGAATACTTGACTTCGTATGAGGTCATAAACTGTGCGTGGCGGAGACGAAAGGACAAATGACAATGTAGCTAACACAATTCCGCGGTTTACGCTTAATGCAATTTTCATTTGCATAAGGCACTTTTCCATTGTGTGCCCCCCTTTCATGCTTCCAACTGTCGCGCCCGTATTGCCGTTAGCCGTTAGCCGTTAGCCACGATAACCCTAGAAAGCTCATTTGAGGCGAAGAGTGGGCAGCGTCAACTGGCGGCGAGCATACGAAACGAACGCGAAAGGAGCAAAAGCAATGCCGCAGCGGAAGCGGAAACATAAAACGCACACTGACAATGGACGCGCCATGGGACGACAGCTGAACAGTGGAAGGGTAAACGAAATGCGACAGCTACAGCGAAAGCGTGAATGACAAGGAAGAAAAAAGCACAATGAAAAAACAAAAAAAAAGAAAATTAAACAGACAGACAAGAACAGGCAAACGAAGGGCAACTTAATGGCTCAGCTCAGCAGCAACTTGGTGAATATTTGTTTTTTGTCTTTTTTTCTTTGAAGAGTTGGCACAAAGCATTCATTATTGGCTGAAGTGTGTCACTTCCAGCCTCTATTAACCCAAAAACACCTAGTTTCTCTGCGCGGTATCCATCGTTAAGCATACAATAACTTCGCGAGGCAGTGAGTGTACGAATGCGTGAATGAATCAGTTACTGAATAAGCGCATTTAGTGCAGCGTTGTCATTTTGTTGCCTGATTATCGCACCATGCTTAGCACGCGCCGCGACAGCCACTTGACATCAACGGCGCCGAGACGTGGCGAGACGATGAAACGAGTTGTGTTCCAGCCGCTGAAATGAGGCGCCGCCTTGGGTGCATGGTAGATACGCTTACGTTGCATTTGCTCATTATGCACGTGCAAGTCGAAAGGCCAGTGGCAATAAGGAAGAAAGTGTTAAACAAAAGCAAACGAGGCAAGACACGCACCTACACACACACAAACACACACAAACACAAACAGATTTAAGAAAGAAAAAGAAAATAGCCCCATCCGCAATACCTTTCAAACAAAGCAAGTGGCTTAGCTGTAAAATCAACTTAAGCATTGCGAGCGCAAAAGAAGAAGCAAAAGTAGGCGTTGCAGTAGAAGTAGAAGTAGAAGAAGTGAAACGAGTGTTGAAAAGTGCAACGTATACATTTTCTAAGCACACTAAATGAAACACACGAAGTTGCGGCAAGTTTCCGGTTTTATGTTGCTTTTGTAACCCAAACCCGAATCTGACACCCCAGGCTTGACGGCCCGACGGCTGTTCCTCACACACACTTACACCCGACACACAAATACTCAACTCCCATTCAGCTTTACTGCTGCTAGTTCGAAGTTTATGTGTGCCATTTTCTTTTCAGCTGCACTCACATTCACTCCATCACTCGCTACACCACTCACTCACTTTTTCGCTCTCTCTCTATCACTCATTCATTTTCTCTCAAGTATTTCTCTAAGTGCACTTGAATTACAATAAGGAAAGTTACTTTTGAATAGTTTAAACACAAATGCATTTAATTAAGAATGCTGCTTTTATTTTAGCCTTTCTATACTTCAAAGCCTGTCTCTCATCCCGATCACAATGCAACAATGCAATTAACTTAATTTTACTTACTCATCATTAAGTTCTACATGGGCACAAAAAAAAAAAAAAATAAATCCTCAGAAGAGAAGTCGTCATCCGTAATTTTTTTTGAGGTTATAGGAGAAAAGTTAAGAAATTTAAATCATAGAAAAAAATTTATATTTGATTAATTTTTATTTTTAATTACGTTTTTCCATTTTTTTATTTATTATGTAATTTTGTTTTTAATTTCTTTTTTTATTTAAAACAATTTTCTTTAATGTACGGTATGTACTTAATAAGCTACTAGTTTTTCGCCAAGCGGTTGAACTTCGACCACACAGAAGGTTGATTGATTATGAAGATCTCTTTCTTAAAAAAGCCTAAAACTAAGAAGGATAAACAGAAAAGAATGTTCACCCAGAACTGTTATATTGCGAGCGCAAGCATTGCAGATCTCTTTCGCGCTCACTCTCCTCTACATTACCCTTTCAATAATATTAACTCTCCCTTACTCAAACTCTTCATCGCGCATACTCTTCTACACTCAAACTCTACACAACATTAACTCTAACTATTCATACTGTCCCTTGCATTTCCAAGCTGTTATATTGCCGTGCATGTATGATGTTGTTGCAATTTCACGGTTTTTTAAAAGTCTTTTCAATGTGCTTAGACATAACTTTTTAGTAATTAAACTATTTTGTGCACATCTACACAACTATAGCTTTCCATTGATGTATGTTTCATATTATTACGTTTTGTCTATGATAACGTTAGCTTGATTTCAAAAAATGTGTTGACGTATTTATATATAGATAAGATTAATTTATTCGGAATTTGAGCTATCATTGTATGAACCTGTAGACTGCAGATAATTAATTAAAAGGATCCAGTTAAATATTGTTTATGGAAGAGCTGAAAGTAGCTTTATCGTATGCGGTCCTGAAGTTTTACATGTATGTAAGTAGCCTTCAGTGCTGCCTCCGACATCATGTCTATGGGTGGCCCAACGTTGTCGATAATCTCAATCTCTACATTAACATATTCAGAAGCTTCCTTTTGACAGTTTATTTTTTTTGATCTACAGTAGCGAGTTGAAGAAGGCCGCAAATTTCTCAATTCCACTTGCAATGGCACAAATCCTCAGAAGCACCGCAGGACTTAGTAATATAAAGAAACTGATTCATTGATGCAATGATTACACTCAACTTTTGTAAGTAGCCCCCTTTATTGGTTACAAGCATGTAATTGCAGATTTCTGGTGCGTGCCAGCTTTGGCGAGTTACAAAACGAGACCTATTTTCTCATGAATGAATGATACATGACTCAGTCAACGAGCGATTTTGTCCGATAATTCAAATCTATTTTCAAATACCACAAACATTGCCCTGAGAATTGATGTCATTCCAATCGGACAACCCACTGAATTTTAGATGGAATGCAAAAACATAATCTGCGCTTGGAAAGTGGTTCAGCCAATCATTTTGCCTCGTAATTTAAGGCCACCCTAAACTGTGCTATGGCACACTATTGGTGATCATTTGAACTATAGAAAATTATAGAAATTCAGAGGAGAGAGTTTAATACTGCCGTTAATTCCAATTGTGCCTTTAGATAAACTAGTTCAGTTTACGCGAGTTACGTTCTGCAAAATCTGATTTTATTTGTTGACATTATTTTATTTTTTTTTCATTTATATTTCTTTTGATACTTTAAGAATAACATTCATCGCAGTTAACTGCGTAACATAATTTGTAGCATTGTAAATAATGACGTGTATATTGAATTATGTTTCTACTCTGACTTCGGTGGTGACCATAATGCGAATGCAACTACGTTGCGCAATTAAAGCAATGAGTTGAGAAGGGTACTAGTTCTGTTTTACGGAGAGATTGTGTGGGTGCAACCTTTTTAGTCTACACCTTGTTGTGGTATTAGTTAGTCATAGTTTTAAATTAAGACAGGCATTTTCGAAGATCTTGACTAAAAATCTTAATAAAAAAGAAAATTTAAAAAATCAAAACTGTCCAAGTAACTGGGCATTTTCTCCGCCGCTTCCGAGAAGGTTCATCAAGAGTCCCGACATTTTAAAAACCGAAAACACTGCATCACGATATGAGCAACAATGACTATATACATCGAAAATTGTAGTTAGTGAAATAAAATCAGCTTGTGAAATGATTGGGTTCAATAGTTGATTGCCTCGGTAGGCTAGTGTAAATGCGTGATTTCATATACAACTCTAGTCATGGTCGACACCTTTCAAAATTTCCAGTGGCACTACTCGTTAACGCCGTCAGTTGGCACTCCCATAAACAACGACTTGTAGCGGCAGGCTAAACACCCATCTATTAGAGAAACCATTTAAATAATCAAACCAACACAACAAGTCAAGGATATGCAAAAGATGGAAGATACTTGAGCCCCAAGGTTACCATACTCCCAAGAGGACTTTACAAGCCGAAAAAAATTTGCCAACTGTTAAACATTTCGTTTATGTTAGTCCAACTTCAACCTCATGTTAGGAATATGTTGCACGATGTAGCTTGGATTTGTTTAGGGGTCAAGGGTCTACACGACTTGCACACCTTTTTGTCGGATTAACCCTTTTTTCGCTGATTTTCCTTACGGCTTTGCGTTTTTGGCAGAACGTAACCAAAAATAACGTGACGCAATAGAATGTCGGCTAAGTGAATGTGCAATATAAGTCACTTGCCACATCGACGGTGGTGAAGAGGTGATGAGATGCTAAGCGTGGTGAGCTGGCCGCCAAAAACCGATGAGTGTTCCGGCTATATTTGGCTTTTTGGCATGCAAGACCAAATCAGGCCAAGGGTTATGGGCGGATGCAGCTGCAATAACAACAACAGCGTACTTTCATTCCGGTAATCATTCGTACGTTGGTTCATTCCGGTATTCATTCATTGCCACCAACGTTGACGTTGCAATAATTCCAGTTGAACTCTAATCGAGTCGAGTGGAGTAGAGTTGACTCGTCGAATTGAAACGAGTTGAGCTGAGCATTGAGTTGATTGGAATGGTGCACTTCCTGGATAACTGACTGTCTGACTGACAGAATGACAGATTGACTGAATGGTTAACCCCTTGCCACCGTGCCTTAGCCTTTGTCATTGAGTCTATGGGCCAAAAGATAAAGTACTCATTGCCTATTTGAATTGGCTTCCGGTTGCATTAAATAAGTGGAAAAATACTCTTGGCAAAAAGTTCAGCGTTTTAATTAGTCAAAAGCGATTATTCTATAATGAAAACCACCAGGTGCGTGGGTGAGTTAGAGCGCCTGTGTGCGTGCATGACAATTGAAATTGGCGCTTGTCTTCCTGCTGAGCAATGAGTCATTTTAAATATGTGTGGTGTATCGTAGCCAACTGATGACATTTTAAATAGTGTGTGTTTGAGACACACACATATACACAAAGAGAAGAGCATTCGAGCACATGCACAAGCATACCCACACGAACAGGCAATAATCACACACGTAATGTATGTGGTTTTGTATATTTCCGCTTTTGTGAAAAGCGCTTATCACCGCAAAAGGAAACCTCAAATTTATGCAAATGTTGTGCAAATTATCCGTGCACACATGCAGCCCATAATTGGTGGTGTGCGTGTGTGTGTATTTTACTCTTATTTGAGAATATCAGTTTTTGAGTGACCATGGTAATGTTTAGACCTCTTTCGCTTACTGCGTAGTTCTTTTTTTCTCTCAAGACGTGTGCCAATACGACTCGTTGGCCAAAATTAGCATGACTAGTTTATAGTGCAGACATTTAAAGTGCTTTAAAGTAACCTCTGGAGATGTTTGGAGTAGCATTCGTGTCCGCTTAACAATTGACTTAAGTAGAAGCTCGCGTAGCTGTGTGTTCTCTCTATCCAAACATCGAGGTTCGGGATTTGGCTTTGTGTCCACAGGCCCTGTGTCTATGCTTTCCATCTGTGTTGCCCACTCTGTGCTAATTTCATTTAGTTATAACAGTACAACTCCCTACGTATTTCTTAATTAGAGCTTGAGTTCACAGTCAGATACGTGTTAGTCAGAAAAGTTACATTTGAACCTACACACACGTCCAATTTAATGGGACGACGACGGATGGTGTAACGGTTATGGCCCATTGAGGCCAGTTTTTGTAATAAAACAAAACCAAGCTTTGAGCTGAGCTCGATGCGGTAACACATTAATTTGCATTGCCTTCAAGGGCTTTAAGCTGTCAATGACGACAACGGTTCTTTCACCCACCCACCTAACCCAGTTAGCGCAGCAGCCGTAGCCACACAAAAGTATGCAACATTTCTTTCCAAGTTTATGGGCTAAGCGACAACGTTGAAAACGCCTGCAGACGATGGCAATGGCAATGTCGAGGACAGAGCGGAGCCGCATCGGAGTCAGAGTCTGAGTCAAGAGACTAGAACTGAGATCGGGCTAACTGAGATTGTAGTTTGAGCATTTCGAGTTGAGAAATAAAACTTTATTTGCATTGAAATGTATTTAAGGACTGTGCGTGTGCAGGAAGCAATAAAATGATTTTACTGCGTCAATGCCAACATAGCAAATCGTTCTGAATTTGAATAAAAGTGTTCTGTACTCGTGAAACCATGCTTTCGTTCGTATGTTGCTCGGTCTTTTTGTCCATCCATCCAGCCATTCATTCATCCTTCTCCTTGTCTTTACGTCCTTCCGTTCAATGCTGCCAAAGCGGATTTTCTGCTGATGCAGCGTCGGACATGACGACGACGCCGTCAACGAGAACTTCGCTTACGCAGATGGCGACATAAATGCACGACTTTAATGTCCATTATGCACACACACACACACACACATTGACATTACGAGCAAAGCGTTTCTGCTAATGCACGCATATTGTAGCAATTTCGCTTAAAATGGCTATCCTCTCCCGCTTTGGGCGACATCCCTTGCACAGCCAAAAACGAACCACAACATTTGCGTCTATTGGCAAGGCTTCGCTTCGCTTAGCTGTCGCATCTTGCATTCTCATTTTAAGATCCAGTCAAGTCTTAAGGCAGACCTGTCGTTCTACTGAAATTGCTCTGTAAATGTATTTCCTGTGTGTGTGTGCGTTTTGCAACATTTCCGCTTTCGATGTATAATGCATGTGCTTTGCAAATAATCGACTGTATCATTGGCGACTGAAATGGTCAGCTTACATAACAATTTCAGCTTCGATCGCATATAAAGCCCAAACGAAGCAGATAGCAAACACTGATTTTAAGTAATGAATTCATAAAAAAAATTGAATCTTATAAAAAGAAAACTTTTAAAAAATGTTCCAATTGTTGAGAATAACTTTTTCTATGATGCTCAGGAATATTCATTAGAGAGCACTGTCCGCAAAAGGCCGAACATTTCTTTATTTACTTTATATACTTAGTAAATGATGATTGTAGAACCATACTAGGATAAAGTTGTGGGACATGCAAAGGCAATTTGTGGTGTGGTACGTACAGAACTCTGACGCCGATCGAGGTGCCTGCAGTTACCAACGATCCAGGCACCAGAAACTACTCACGACCTCACCCTTTGACTATTCACTTGCTGAACAACAGAATACAACACGCGACGCTCCCTTGGATTGAATGGGTGATCCAATGACTTCTTTGACTAGGAATCCAAATGAGCAACAACTTGTTTGGATTTATGGAAAGCCGATTGTAAGGATTTGTCATAAATTTGCTGGGCTTTTATTTATAATATTTATTGCTCCATAAAATGCTCGCACTCTTATTTCGATTGAACTTATAGAATATTTATTTATTTATTTACAAGATAAAACCTAATATATACAAATACTAAATTTAATAATTGTATTTAATTAATTATAATTGAAAATGAAAAAATTTCAAGAACATTAGTATTTTTATGATAAAATCAACCGCCAACTTAGGCTACAATCATAGTAACCGCGGAGACGCAGCTGTTGCCGTTGACGAAGTTGAAGACTATGCCGAAGGAAATTTATGGATTGGCGCGAAGGTGTTCATAGTGCTCGCGAAGATGAAGATGAAGACGAATCACAAGCTGTCGGCTGCGAACTATGCGGTACTCTTTTTGAAGCAGAATCGCTTGCTCTTCAGTGCTGTCTTTGTTTTTATTTTTTTTTTTTGTGCTTATATATTGCGTGCTTCACACTTCGCGCGAGTTTTAATTTTTGAAAATTGATTGCAGCAGTTTTCGCAAAACGTTGCTTTTGTTATGGGCTCAGAAAACAAACACTGTCGCAACCAACGTGTTTTGGATTAAAATTGGAATAAATGTGGGAGGTAAAGAAATTCACGAAACGCTTTGCGGGACAAATTTATTAGATGAATTCTGTTTACATTATTATTTTCTTGATAATATATTAAGTTTTCTGCAAAACCAGCACTTCATCAGATGATGAATCCATTTCAACCCCCCAAAAAAAAAAACGCAGCATATTCGTCTTCCACTATGTACACTCGTCATCTTGATTGCATCGCAAGCCATTCGTCTTCAAATTCGTGTTCGTCTTATGTCTAAGCGAAAGAAGTAAACGAGAAACAAATAAAAGTAAAACGCAAAACAATGATTTAAGGTCTAAAAAAAGCCAACCCACGGGCACGATTGTATGCTGCAGCACTCATTTAAGACGTCAAAAATTGGAGCTTGCAGGTGCCATAATAGGAAAGTGCTACCCACACCATAACAAAAAATGTTCTTCCTTATGCAAGTCATTAGCATAACAGTAATATCCATCCGGCCCATATAAGTTATTTTTTCAATGTCATTTTTTCAACGACTCCCTCCATTCCGAGTTCCATTGCAGCTCATCAATTACGTGCAAAGAGCAATCGACTCTCGTTGCTAACGGCCTTCACTGTTGGTTTCTTTTTTGGGTTTCAGTCTTTGTAGGCGTTTCGCACCTTGAGTAATCCGTTTCACTGTTAATACGCTTGCTGTTATGGGCAAATAAGAGTTTATTTTTGATGCAGACCAGTGGGAATTGTAGGCTGCATGGAGTATTGCTCTTCGGTCAGCTTCAATAGTTACTTTTTCGTGCGGACTTTCATGGTTGTCACATACTCTCACTTATTTCTGATATAATTGTGCACTATAGTGCAACTTGTTCATAATAAAGACTGAGCTCTCTATATACACAATTTTGTGCTTGTTCTTCCGTTCAAATTTTTCGTTCCATTTGTAACTAAAATAAAAGAAGAAGAGAAGAACTAATTTCACAATATTTTTGCAGAACCAATTACTTTGAAAATCTGGGACAAATAAAAATAAAAATATAAAAATAAAAAAAAATCTACTGCCTTGGTCGTAATCCACAATTCGATTGAGCCTGGAAGCTAATCCAGTTAGTCTGTGTGTCAGCTTATTTTACTAACCTCACAAGTCATAGAAGAGTTTTAATTTGTTTCCCATTTAATTCATTGTAGAAATTATTTTGCCTTTCTAAATCGTAATAAAAAAATCTTCTTCATTTATGGCCGAAAACGAGAACCATGAAACAGCGCAAAAGGCCATTAAAGACCCAGTCAAGATGTGGCAGGAAATATTGAAACATTACCGGGCGTATGCGGCCAATTTGGGTGCGGTCACAGAAGAGCTAAAATCACTGACCAAGCAAATGAAGGAGATGATCATGAAGATAGATTGAACCATGAAGTCAAAGAAGTCGTGGTCGACGACGCGGTCGTCCAGGCTGACCAGTGTTATCGCGACACCGCTTAGCAAAATGTATCACTAGGTCGTGCGATTGTGGATGCCATCCTGAATTCAATTGATAATGATCCGGTGTGTGAAATACCAAAACAATTTCTATAATTTGCTTATCTAATTTCTTATGCTTTCGCTTCCTTTGGACTCTCGTTTATAGAGCAACAATGATGTATAAGAACCACTTTGACTGGCGGACAAACAGTTTGGCGAGCAAAATGTTGGCACAATGGAATAATTGAGTTTATTTCGATTTAAGCATACCCCATTTACCAATGTTATTAGATGAAATTGAATAGTGTTAAAATTTAAAGTAGTAATAATTTCGGTGCAATGCCAAATTCCATGTAACTTAGTAATTATTTAATTCATGTAAGCCACCCACTTCAGGCAGAGCGGTTACTCAACCAAAACATTTCTTTAGAACATTTACTTTAGACATACTTAGAGGTAAACGATTTTCAAATTTACCCGCTTGAATGATTTGGTTTATGAGCGAACATTGCCGCGTAGATATTCCTTACGGGCTGCACACGCCGTGGGGCAATGGCGGTGGTACCGTATTATAGCCATTCATAGTGGTATCCAAATCGGTATACTTCATTGATTGCTTAGCCATTGTCATTGACTATCTTTTTTTTCTTTTGTCTACTTCAGGTTTCTTTGTTCGCTTTCTTTTTTTCCTTTTTTTTTTTCAAATTATATCATCGAAACACTCAGGAATTTTTTATATGCCTACCTGGCATCAAACGCTCAAAAAGTGCACATATTTCATGGCAGTTGATAACAAACCACAAATAAAAAGTACGGTAATTGCCTTTCAAGCTAAAATGGAAAACAACCTTGAAACAATACGTGTTGTTATTCAAGTGAGCGGCAATGTACATTTATCTGTTTGTCGAGGAACTACAAGGTCAGCATGCATTCTACTTTATCAATAATAAATTCAGCCACTCATTCAGTCATTCATTCTTTGCAACTGTACACCAACTCAAACCAAACTCGCCTGTTAGGACGAATATCAGTTGAAAACAAGAAAGATTTTGAAATAAAGGGGGCCAAAATAGCCTGTTACTCGACTCAGTAATCCCAGGGTCTTGAAATGCATGACATTTATATTCGTATCAGTTCGAATGTTAGAACGTTAATGGATCCATTGCCATGATCCTTCACCACGTTTGCTATACATATTTGCTAGTATTGTATTGCATCCTTAGCTTAATGACTTGGTAACTTTAACCAAATTTGGAGCAATAAAAAATTACAACAACAAAACTAAAACTTTTCGTCCAAATCCAAAGCCTCTTGGCTATTGCACAGCGTCTGTAGTTTTAACTCCACCACTTTTCTTATCGATGATCTTAGTCGTGTCATGCTCAGCTCAACTCACGCACACACAGAGATATATGTATATACATATATCTACATAAATATAACCCCAATGTGCCTTTCATATTAGGTGCTTTTGAGGATTCGCCGCACTTCGTTCATTCATTCCAATCGATATGCTTCGATCGCAATCTGCATCTGACTTCATTTCATGTTTATAGATTTCACTTGATTTATTGTTGTTGTTCTTGTTATTGCTTTTATTGCATTCTCATTTGCATTTTGTCATGATGGGCACCAATTTCAAACTCAGCTCAAATTGATCGAAGACTTCGACTTTCCCCATGCTTCCAACCAAATAAGATTGGTTAACATTTTCGGAGCCTTGGAGTCCTACAAGCGCGCAATAAAATATGCGAAGCCAGAGTAAATTGATGTCATTATTGTTGTGGTAAGCCTGAGTGGTTTGGTCAAAGGATTTTGAATTTTTTCATTGCCTTTCCCACTCCTCGCTCAGCCATCCTTATTTTTGGGTTTGCAATTTATTAATTTTATTTATTAGTTGCAAGCAGACCACCAGTAAATAAATTTATTATGCTCCTCTTCTCGACTTTCCCTTCATATTTTTTTAAAATGTTTTACTTTATTTTATTTTCAATTTTTTTTTCTTTTTGTTTATTTTCTCTGTGGATGTAGCATGTAAAATCCTACGAATTTTGTACATTGTCCTTTTCATAAAGTTATTGTACTAAAGTCGAGTGTCATCGTGTGGTCTCACAGTGCATAATAGTTGGGAAATGTTTGCTTAGCACTTGAAGCTGGTCATTAAAAGCCACAATGGCGCGTTTTGTTGTATAATGTTTGATGAAGCTCAGAGAGTAAAGAATTAAGCATTGTATTGTAATTAATTGAATTGTAGTAGTATTGGGCAGACCAGGAAGAATGTAACAGAAAGAGAGTTAGGCCTGGCGGTAACGCAGGTAATGCTCTCCGACCACTTGCAACTATTTTTCTTTAGTCACTTTTTTTGGGAATATGAGGCCCAGAAAAATCTCTTCCATCTCTTGAATATCCGAGACTTGTGTTGGTTACTTTATTCGAATGGTTTGTCTAATAAGGTGAGTAATTAGTAAACAGCGCCACCACAGGAGGTTGGAGAATCTTTCTTTGTCTGTAGAAGACTTTCGAGTGCTCGAAGCGCAGCCTGACTGAAGTGCTTATTGACATTAGAGATGAACGACAATGCAATTTTCAAATCACTGTGATTTTTATCAGTGCCTTGTGATCGCAGTTCGTGATCACAGAAAACAATGAAGCACCGAAATCGCTGAAAACATTAAAATCACTGAAAATACTAAAATCACTGCCACTTCTGAGAACCAATAGCAGTTGCTATTTGCGACTTTTCATTCAGTGAAAAAATCACACAGGCACAAATGTCTATCCAAATACCATAGCTTACTGCCAACTAATGTTTTTGCACAGACATCATTCTGAACCAGTGGTTTCGAGCTATAGATCACCTGTAAATTACTCTACTAACTTCTCTCTGCAAATGCTACCTCCAATACGTCCTGTCAGATTTCATGGGCCTAAAGTTTGCAAGCGTAAAAATGAAGTACATCCATTTGGCGAACATCCATAGTTGCATGAATGATATTTGTCTTTCTATGTACAGTGCCGAACTAACTTATTGGCACAGCAAGCAATTTTAACTCCAGGCCTGGTTTGGAATACATAGTGAGATTATATTTGATAAAGAAAAAAATTCTCAGATAAAAGGATCAATTCCCAACCAAACGCACATCATTTCATTTAAATACTTATTTTAATTAATTTAATAAAATTAAAAAAACAAAAGGAACTGTTCAACTCCATTGAACAAAATTATTGGCACACTTAGCTAATCATGTGTTTTTTGTCCAAAATTCACCAATCTGGAAACTTTTTTTTACGTAAAACAGTTATCTTAACAATACAAATTACAACGCAGAACTTTAAATCGCATAATTTTGTTTAACTTATAACATTTTATTATATACACACATTAAATATGTATTAATTAAAATAAGTATTTAAATGAAATGATGTGCGTTTAGTTGGGAATTGATCCTTTTATCTGAGAAATGTTTTTCTTTATCAAATATCACCTCACTAGGTATTCCAAACCAGGCCTGAAGTTAAAATTGCTTGCTGTGCCAATAATTTAGTTCGGCACTGTACATATGTACTCGTATTGTCGACCTGTTTGTACCAAATTAAAAACCAAACTAAATCATTGATTTGGATTGGTTTGGTTTTGTTTCTACAATCAAAGTTTTATTCCCACGGCGCGCTTACACTGATTTTAGAAAAGCACACACGCATATATTCGTAGATGCACAAATAGGCGAACAGACACACAGACAGATACACAAAGGCACCCGAAAGGCATTCCGAGAGTGAAGTCACCATGGCGCATCTTTATTTTTTGCAATTTGCCTTGTATCTTCGACAACGGCTTCGACAACGAAGTGAGCACGACTCAAAGTACTCGACTTAGTTTGAAGCTGAGTGTGCCGATGATGACGACGATGACGACGATGGGGTATAATAAATTTTTGTGTGCTACCACTACTGTGACAAATTAATTAAAATGGCTGCTTGCCACGCTAGCCCCATAGGAAGTATATGTTCGTACACCCATTATACGCACCCACTTCATTTACCGCGCGTATGCGAGTGTGTGATGCTGTTGTCACTGTCATATATTTCCGCATAGAACCACATGAGCGCTGAGCTAAGCCCTGCCGTTGAGCTGACTTCAGCCGAGTACTGACAAAACGAGTTGTGGTGGCGTAAGGGATATTGGTGGATGTTGAAGGATGTTGTTGGCTGCTGGTAGGTTGTGGCAGCATGTCGTTGGCAATTAGCAAAGTAAGCTTAATGTGGTTTCAACTGAATTACGTAAGTAACTCATTCATTTGCAGCATCGTATAGCAGAGAAACGCGTCGAGAAGGGGCCGTGCACTGTGGGCACCACATTTCTGTCGACTACAGCACAGCAAAGCCGTCGTTGAGCGTCGCTCATCAATTGAACCGAGCACTGAAGTTCATTTATTTTACTACAGACCGCGGCTGTATTGTTACACAGTTCAGAAGCAACATTGTTGTTGTTGACACTTTTCATGTTATTGTAGTGTTAATGCTCACTATTAAAAACCAGGCAAACGAACAAAAACGAGTGAAAATCCGAGATGGATATAAAAATCACTTGTCAACGCATTAAATTCGAATTTTAATTTGCATTTTTTTTTTACTTTTATCGATGTGTGCAGTTTATTTTTGTAAATGTTTTTTGAAAGTATAAACTACAGTGGTTCTTATTATTGATCTCAGGTTAATCACTCGATATCTAGTGCAAACATTCGTTCTTTCGGTTGTCTCTTTTGGCGTGTGCTCTACTTCGCCATTGAGTTATCTGAGCTAACGCTATTTTTTGATTACTTAGTATTGCACAATGTGATGCGCAATATACAATAGCTGTTAAACTGAAACTTTAATCCACGTCTTAGCCAAAGCCTGCCATCAGATAATGTTTCAAACTCTTTCTGAACCGGAAAGAGTTCTGCTGCCATCGGAGTAAGACAAACAAATGTTTTTTGTGTTCAGAAGCTATCCCACTTATAGTAATCAAACTCAACATCGATGACTGTATCAACATCACTAATTGAGAAGTCTACAAATCTTCAGTAATAACAATACGATTTGGAATGATGCACATTTGCAGCAGTCGCGATCAGCGATGCCTTTCATCCACACATTTTCTTTTCCAGTGCCTTTGTTCTTTTTTTGTTGTTGTCAATTTCTTGCTTTTTTAAACACGCAACCATAATAGCAATTAAATGTTCATCCGTCATTGACTTTGTCGTCAGCACAATTCAAGATCTAACAAGAAACTGCAACTGAAGAAGAAAGGCACTTACACACATACACACACACGCGCACACACGGATTAAAAAAAAGGCAGCGCATCAATACAGATATATTTTTCATTTTACCGGAATCACTCACTGAACGCGTCTGGCAAAAAACGAACGAATAAATTCGACTTAATTTAAATGATTCTCGGAACCTCGGACTTACCTGCGATTGAACAGGCGCTGATAGTGTAAACGTTCTGAAGCTGCCGTTGCCGTTGGCGCTGCCAATGTTTTTAGCGCCGTTGACTAGTGCGCGATCAGCTGTTGAAATTTTTCGAAGTTGGCAATGCTGTGGCGTTGTCGTTGTTGCTGCGGCGAAAATATGTGTTCGACGCAAAGCTGCTAGTGTGGGGTTTGTGCACTCACTGACAACATGTTTGAAGAGTTGCTTTGGCATAACCTGAACGCGACTGATGGCGGCCGGATATCGCATATTGACAGCGTTTGGGTTTGGCGTCAATATGAATGGTTCCGAGTTTTAAATACAACTAGTACCTGTTGTCGATGTTGTGCGATTCCTCTTCTTAAACCAGCCGACCAAGCAGTTAGAAGACGTTTGCGTCCCAGCGTGCGTGCCAAGATACTAAAACGTTGTACGCCAGCAACGAGCAGAGCATGTGAAAAAAGAGACAGCCGGCAGTGCGGCAACGGCAGCGTTGGTCAGATAATCTTTATTTATAAGCATGATAATTAAGTGTGTTGGATCATATGCGCTTATGGGGAGGGTCAACACTAAAGGCAGATACACTTTTGAACTCGTCCGGTCGCCGTTTGCTAAATCGACAGACGCCGGTACCGTGTTATGAAAAGCACAGAAATCACTACGATTTTTGTTGTAGTTCGATTTTGGCACGGCTGATTGAGACTGGTTCTTGTTTTCAGTAATTGCGAAAAGCCCGTGGTTTGTATTTATTTCCTGGGCAATTGGTTCTATTTTATAATTTAAATTTTGAAGTATTCGTCTTGCTATTTGGATTTAATATTAAATATATATAAAATATATATTATTATGTGTATAAAAATCACGTGTCACGATATTTACACGAGTTAATCTCCGAAAATACCCAAAGATAATGCATTTTTGGAATGTTTATGGTTGGATCCCCAATTAGGGATAAGGATTTTGCAAATGATCTAGACATGCTTTTATTTTGCGCACTACATGTATTGATTTTAACGACGGCATACGAAATGTCAATAGCTCAATGTCAGTTATTGACCATATATGCATTATATCTGGAAAATCTCACACGAGCTCTTTTACTTTCTGTGGCAGACCAACTTCTGCCTACCCAATCCACTAGCATATGTACAGAGCGCTGCGCTTTCTACAATATTTGCCGTGAGTGGAATTACCAGAGCTTTTCATATGGGGTAACAGTGGAATAGAAAAATAGCCATCGATTTTAGCGTTTATTAATATTAAATTATTAGTAATTAATTTGTAACTTATTTTTATTTTATAATTATTCAATTTTTTCCAAGAAATTTTTCATAATTTCGTTGAATATTTTTTGTTCTTTCAAAGTGTCCTCCATTATATTTGTGAGCCTCTCCCCTATACCGGCAAGTGTTGAGCTTTTCGAGTTGAGTTCGCGCAACTCATTCACCACGTTCTTTAGAGATGCGTGTCCGTCATCCATGAGATCAATAACATTTATGCTGGCTGGAACCGTAGTGAAGTTAAATTTGCTGTTGTTGTTGCCAGTGCTGATGGACGAACTAGCATTGTTGATGCTACTGTTGCTTGCACTCAGATTAGCTCTTTTTGGAGTTTTTGATTTTTCAAGGAATTCGAATGCTGCGAGAGAATATAAACTTATAGTAGTGATTGTTTGAGTGTGTACTTTCAATACACTTACACATGTCTTCAATTTGGACTTCAGAGTCATTTTCCTTGTCATCAGAAAATGACGGCAAATCGGTCCCAGCTCTGCCTTGTGCAGCATCCACCGCGGCGTACAAATTTGCGAGCACAGCAATTTCGTTCTCCGTTGCTGTAATGGTGGATGGTTTTGATGGTTCTCCGCCAGTGGTCATTTGGTGTTTGTTCTTGTATATTTTTCTTTTAATGGTTATCTTCCAGTCTTTCCATACCTGTGAATATAGTTTTCGCACAAATACTACGGTTTAAATGAATAAGAATATGTACTTACATTCCGCCACTTATCAACAGACCTAATTGGCGGCCCAGCAGAATTTAATTCTACCATTAAGTTGTACCAAGCGTTTCCCGTAGCTACTCGATCGCGTCTTTGATTACAAAATGCCAAGTCCCGATGCTCCCGCATGAAATCTACCAAAATTTTATCCTGTTTAGGAGTTCTACGCTTCCTCCTATATAAATATATATTACATATTATATACTATATTATTATACTCAATTCCACTTACATTTTTGCAAAGTCGACGCTTTTAATATCACTCATACTTCTTCACATTTGTGCATTAACGAGCATTGAAGACATGCCAACTTACACAAATGAGGTTATTAAACTAATATCCATTTTTAAGGCATCAAATATGTATTAATTATGAACATTTATATTTTAGTTTATTTTAATATATCAATTAGTTGAATTAAAGACAAATTTGAATTTGCGAAAATTACACAGTAATCCGTCGGTTCACATATTCAGGATGTGTAACAAAAAATTTCTGCCTTTGAAATCTGATTACGTAATCATTTGTTTTACGTTACGTATCGTACTTAAGTTTGCTTTGCTTTCCTTTTTTCGTGAATTCGTTCAATTGCATTTTGTCCTTATAAGTTATGAAATAATAACGTGAGTTAAGAATTCTAAACCTGAAAGAAGCGAAATAAATTTAATTATTAAAATTGACATCCAAGTGCGAGTTGAGCTCGCGTGGAGAGGGTTACGACCGTTTAATATGTTCACTGCCCTTGTTGATTGATTACGTAGCCATTTTGTAGAACGAATTATTACGTAAATTGAGGGAAGACTATATGAAAAAATAAACACACAAAGTGTGGTCAGATAAAAATAAGAATCAGCAAAATGAATTATCGAATTACAGTTCGATGATGGAATTAGAGTTCAACGTCTCGACACAAGCGCCTAAAAACGAGAAGAGACTCGACTGAAATAAAAACGTGTAAAACTACCAGATTATATTAAATTGAAAATAATAAAGAAATATCAATTAATATTTTCTCTCTTAGTTGCATTAAAGTAGAACACCACATGACCGCAGTTAGAGCGCCATCTGTTGTGTTTATGGAGTATCGCAGCATTTTGTCCCAGCTCGTTTATTAAGGTTGCAGGTACGTACGTTTGCATGATTTTGTTAGTACATGTGATTTGAAACCAATGGGTCATCCCCTTCTTATACGCAGCAAATGTCTGGCTTTCGTCAAGAGATGGCATGAGTCATGTGACTTCAAATTGGATCTCACATAGTTAGAATTCTTCTAGAAAGGAGTGGCTACCTCGGCTATGTTACAATGATGGTGTACAGTATCCACATACATCTTTATTATAATAATAATTTTGCAGAGAAGTGGTTAGAGGACACCCTTCTAAGACCGTGACATTGTTGCATATTTTCCAGGTTTCATGACGACATCACCACTAATGTGGATGTCCTGCAATCTACAATTAAAGATGTGATTTTGGTACACAGAATAAATAGATATCGAGATATTTGACATATGGAAAATCTACCTTCTTGACCCCTTTTATTTCTTCAAGTGACTTGTCAAATTTTCAGAGCTCTGTTCTACTTCTACTTTATGACTTTTGAACCCGACATTTCGATTTTCCAGTTATTTGTTAGATATATGATATAATTTTTGTTTGGATACAAAATCTATCCTTGTGAAATGAAAAATATGGTTAACTTTGGAAAAATCAATTACTCAGTGGGTTTCGGTTGATTGTTCCCCCTACTGGCATGCCGGTACAGCACTTGCTTTTCACAGGAGGCTTGTGGCGTGTTATTTAGGATGCAAGTTATAAGATAACATTTTTCAGCACTGACAACGATATATCACCTCTATAGCTTTGTGACACTAGTTGAGGCTACCTTTCGGGCTGAAAATATTGTTGTCAATACATAATAAAAATTAGAGCGGTACAACCCACGGCGTCTTTGAACCGAGGACCTGCCGAGCAACAATGCCAACAAATTAAACACTACAATTGCGCTAACTATTGCACTTTTGTGCAAAATTTTTCTTTTTTCCAACAGCACAAAAGGAAAATTTCAGAAAAAAAAAACGTGAGTAACAAAAATAGAAAAAACTGTCGAGCGAGACAAAAGCACCGAGTGATGCTCTGGATGGGAGCTGAATGCTGCCAGTGTCGGAGGATTCGATATGTTTTTTTTGCTGCACTCATCTTCTTCTTCAGCATCCTAATATTTCTTATTTCGTATTTCTCTATATTTGCGTCTGCCCAGTAGTGCACTTGCACAGCGGGAGTGCGGTGCAAGATCAGAGGCGGCCACAGCGGGACGTCCACTGATGATCATTTCGACACCCCATTTATGGGAACAAGTGCGCTACGATCGCATTGCCCATTTGGCGGTCTCCCTTGTAATCCTTCGCTACACTACTCTCGCACTCACACTCACACACACAAGCACGCTCATCTCATCTTCTTCGCCTTGTGGCACAGTTGTTGTTTTAGTTTCTTAGATTTTCCAAAATGATTTCCCGGGAAGTGTGAGTTTTTCTTTTGTTTTGCCCTTTTGACATTTATCTTCATGCGTTTTCGCTAGCCTTTTGTAAATTGATGCTGTTGACATTTTTAGTGCGATTTTGTTGTTTTATTATTTAGATATTTTAGATATTTTATTCTCTTAATTCTTCTTTTTTTTCTTATTTGAAGTGGTTGTTTTTCCTAATCAATTGCTTGAGCGTACCTCAACGCACAGCAATTGGTACATACGCTTTAACAGCACTCATTTGCACTCCCACTAACACTCAACAGCATGCAAACACGCCTGCTCGCTGACGTTTGGCGCCTACGCCATTCACCAAGCACTCACTAGTCACTCATCTCTAATTGTGTGTGCTTGTATGCGTGTGTTCGATTCTAACACAATTCTACAACCTTCTTTTCATTGCTTACTCGCGCTTACTCACTCACTCACTCACTCACTCCTTCGATCGTATGCTCTAGTTTTAGTTGCCTTGTCTCTCCCAACGATTGACCGATGACTCTTCGTTGGCCTAATACGATCGCAATAAAAGGCGAGGCAATAAATTAAATACACTGGATATTTCACATTTTATTTCGGCGTTTGAGTGCGCGTGTGTGTGAGTATTAAACAAAAGACTACGAAATTATTATTGAAATTTATTGTACGTCTTTTCTACCGTCTTCTCTTCTAACCATTGCCTTTTATTGTATTTTACTTTATTATTTTCTGAGTTTCCCTGTTTGTGATTTTTTGCATCAAAGCCGATTGATTAGGGAATTCTACGGAATTTCGTACACAATAAAAAAAAAAAAAAGTTAAACAATAATAATAATAAATAAGTATATAAAAAAACAAACCGTGCAACATAAAAAAGAAATCATTTTGACCACAAGTGCGGCGGCGCAGAGCACAAAGCCGTACAGCACGCCGCGGCGCGCTGTCTTGCTAGCACATGTTGCGTAATCGGGTCACACTCGCTGAGAAGGAGTTACCCAATTTTCGATTCTGATGACTTGTCGAGATTTTTTGCCATATGGCAGCTTGGAGTTCTATGCTCGTGCCAGATAAAATCACCGGTTGTTCTAACTTTGTGACATTGTCATGGTCTTTTATGATAAATTATTTTTGAACTTTCAATCGATGTCGACCATAAAGTATACTGAAAAACTCTTCTTGGGCGGTCTTTCTTGCACTACTACAACAACTATAACTACTACTACTACTACTACTACTACTAATATTACTAAAGATTATGTCGTTAGTAGGATCTCACTCTAAAACACTGAAACACCAAGTCGCGCCTCTTAAGAGATAAAAGACCCAGATGTTCCTGGCCGTATGAACGGTACACGTACAATTGGATCTTTTCTGTGTTGGACATTTACTCTGACTGCAGAGTGCCTTCTCTATTGTAACGAAGAGAATTCTTAATCATAACAGACCAGACAGACAGATTTCGTCATTCTTTAGACAGAGCCTACATTAAGAAGAATCTAGCAAATAGCACTAGCCCGGTTAAGTGCCCACTAGCAATCTTAAAGTCCGTCTCATAAGATTTTAAAGTTTAACGATTTACAAACAATTTCACTTGACAAATTCCTTCGTTATTTGATCAGAGTCTATAGGCTAGGAAGAATGTGTTTTAACAGCTTCTAAGAGTTCAACGTCTTGGGTATTGTTATTTTCTTGAGTATAATTATCTAAGGTTTCTGAAAACATATATCTAATTTGCAAGCCTCTTCGTTTACGACATGTTCAACAGCTTTCGTGCTTTGCATCTGATATCGGAGGGTGCGTTTAATTTCGATATGGGCGCGCCTACTGATAACGTGGGTATTAAGCGCTTTTCAGGTGCTTTTGGCCAGTTTTTGTTTTGGGGGTCAACAGTTTATATTGCGTAAAAGCAGTGCTCCAGACTGTAGACGTCATTTTGTTATCTCTGGTTATATGCGAAATCCATATGACTGTTCGCCATATAACAGCAACCCTCGTATACGGTCAGAAGTCATCTCTTCAGTTCACAGAAAGTCATTTAGACCTATTTAACATGTCGACCAGTCTGGGTTCACAACAAGTACCATAAATGCATCTAAAAGGTGATCTTTTTAGATAAAAAATAATTCGATCTAGATGGGTAAGACGGATTTTGATGTTTTTGCAAGTATTTGCCAAAAGAACCCCTAATATTTACGAACTGGGTGCACGAAAGAATGCTGCGTGATATATTTAAGCAGTGCTTCTTCTTATTTTTCTACACGAAAACATGGAAAATCTCTTTATTGTTATTATTGTTTGCAAAGTAAATATTTTCTGAAAAACCTTTCTATTACCTTATGGACTCGTCAGCATGCTCACTTGAGCTTCATCTGATCGCTGTGTAGGGCGCACTGGCTGTCTTTGTTTAGTCCTTAATTTGCCAAGTTCATAGAACATAAAATTCAAAAATTGTTTAGTCATTACAATTTAATATTTTATTTATTTGATTATAATTTGATTTTTAATTAAACAAAAATCGTTAATTAATAAAGGGTGTATATGTGGCAAGTAAAATCCAGGAAAAAAATCGTGGATAGTTAAGAGGAGTCTTTGTGGTGATGCTTGTTGTAACATTTAAGATTTAAATTTAATTTAAATACTTAAACTAAAGGGAAATTGATTTAATTAATTGAAATTATTTGCCACAATTTGCGGCATTCACCGGTTCTTGTTGGCCACCTTCATTTGCCCCTGACACCGTTTCATTGTACTTGTCCAATAGTTTGTCGAAGTGCTCCTCGTCCAGTGGCAGCGACTTCAGATCAGAGACATTGTTGAACTTCTCTTTGCCGTATTTCTCACGCACAGCCTGTAAGTGCAGCGTTGTGGCATTGTCATGCGATTTGTGCAGATACAGCATAAGTTCCTTTAGATCGCCCAAACCGTATGTGGTTACCTCTGCTAATTCCTTCGTCCAAATCGGTTCGCCGAGCAGGAAACGCGACAGGGCAATCGAAGCCGATGAAATTTGGGATGGCAAAAAACGCAAATAGGGCTCAGCTTCAAGTAACGCCAACTCACTGATGTATAGAGTCAGAAACTTGAGTTGATCGGGCATGTCAACTAGAACGCAATAAGTGTTGATAAAGACGTGCGCAGTTGGCGTGCACAAATCGAAGGCCAGAGCCTTCAGTAATATTTGCTCCATGCGTAACAGTTTTCTTTTCGAGTAATCATTGTTCATGATGAAGACAAAGTCGCCGACATCTGGCGGATAGGTCTACTCATATTTTGATGCAACGTACATGGCTCCGATGCCGACCAGTTCCAATTGTTTGCACACCTTCTTCTGACTAAGGAAACGATCCAAGTACGATAATGTCAAGTATAGAGTCTCTGTGTCCAGATGAAAGTAATCGGAGACCGTGACTAGCCAATTAGCGAGTATGGCGCGCATTGGCAGGTTTAAACATTTCTGACTACGCATATATAGTGGGTCCGGGCGATGTTTGGTCTCACTCTTCCGAAAGTATTCCAAAATATCACGCTGATACTCGACCACCTCAAAGAAGCGTTAGCGATCATTGCTCGGCGGCGATCGTTGCACCTTGCTCTGTGCCGCCGTCATCGGCAGCAACGGATCACCTGTAACACCAGCAATGTCGGGTTTGCTGTCGTCATCGGCTTTGAAGATAGACGTCGACACCTGCGAATTGTCAATTGACATGGACGAGAGCACCTCCTTTACGGACAGCTGAGTACCATCGAAGCTATGCGGCGGATAATCCTTGTGCCTGGAATCATACTTTGTGCCGTAGTGATCACGAACATTTTCCTTGTCGTTCGCAGCACCACTAGCGAAGAGTTGTATTTTGCTGGCTTTGGCAATATGTTGGTGTTCATGCGAATCGTTCGTATCCTCCTTGAATTGCTCAATGGCCACAGCGATATGCGATTTTTTACTATTGATTTTATCTGTCTCCTTCAAATTGCCAATATCACTAAGAGCCGTTTTGTTGTCAACATTACTGCCAACAGCGCGTTGCTGCGCCACACTTGCGTTGTTCTGATTCGGCACGGAATAGCCGCGTTTAAGCGTCGATTTGTCTTTTAAGCGGACGCCACCAGCCACACCAGCGCCACCGATCACAGCAAGCAGTTGCTTGGTGTTGAAAGCAATGTGCGTCTTCTCCTTCGTCACGCCCTTTACGGCATTCTCTTTGTCCACAATTGGAGCCTGATGTATTCCAATTTCAAAATTATCCATTTTTCTAAAATGTTCTTTTTAAAATGTTCATAAAATTTTGTATTTTTTCTAATATTAGTTTTTTGTCAGAACCACTTCCTACTTTCTTTGCTTTTGTTTTCGAGAATAGTAAATTCGGCTAACTGGTTACTAATAAATAACTAGATGAAATAAAATGGGGAAATATATATATGTTATTATTAAATTAGATTATGAAAAATTATGTTAAATTTGATTAGATTATTTCCTGGCGACTGTGGCAGTTTTCTGTGGGTTATAGCTCACCAATGTTAGCTACAGCTAATAAGAACGTAGCTGTAGCTCTCAGTGGGTTAGTTTCCCATAATATCTTGTGGTCAGCAAAAAGCTGGCACTGAAGTAGTGTGTAGTGTTCCGGCCAGGAACTTCTTCATCACCATTGCAGTAGCCGCATACTAATAGGTTGATGGAAAAGTAACTTTAGAAAATTTGAATTGAATTAAATTAAAAAAAATTATTTTAAATAGAATTGTCAATTTCGAATGTTACTTTTCCACCAAGCCACTATATACCCATTGTAAACATGAAGTCGTAAATGCTGTGCTGCTGTGGTTAATTGTTTTGATAGTTGCTAACATTTTTGTAATCCACTAACAATTTGGCTTTTTGCTGCTGTCATAGTAACAGGTTGTGCTTATAAATGTTGCTGCACAGCCAGGCAGTTCGAGGTAATTTCGTCTACTAGCATAAATGTCTCTATGGCGTGGAACATAAATAAAACAGGCTCTGTTTCGGCAGCCAACATTTACAACGTTTATATGGCAGCTAGAAGCGGTTTAGCTAAAATCGGTTTGCCTTAGAACGCTTTATTTGTTAGTGTTTATATGTGGGTTTTCACAGCGTTCTTATTTTTCTTTTTCAGAGTTTCCATGGGCATAAATGTTATGTGCCTTACCCATCAGAGTAAGTTATTTAAAAAAAAAGAACAAATTGTATAAAATAAAATATAAATGTATAAGGCTTATAAGGCTTTTTAATAACGTTTTACAATGATTTTTCAATATTTAATTCGCAAAATCATTAAAAAAATGAAAATAAAGCAAAATAATTACACAACACAGCAACTCTGCACGAAACATACAGCTGATTGTGAGTGTCGTGTTTAAAAAGCGACCTACGCTTAGTGCACTTACTGCGTTAAAGCGCACTGGAAAAGTGTTTACATGTGCGTTTTAAGTCGAAGTGATTTTAGCTGAACCACTTTTAGCTGCCATACAAACGGGGTAATTGAAAAGTTGTATTAAGCACTCCCACATTAATTTGGACGCACTGTGCTGTCCGATTTTCTTTGTCATATATTTTTTGTATTAATATCTCAGCTTGGAGGCTCTTAGAGGTATCCTGACTCTATACTTTTATATCTTGCAAATCCAATTTTCGAAATATCACATGTGACAAGGATACCACTTGGCCATAGTTTGCCGGACGTAATAGGTGCAATAAAATTAAAAAAAAAAAAAAAAAAACTAGTGGCAATGTGTTGGAATGGGCAACGCTTTATAGACGTCAGGCATTTTCTGCCCGAACGAGCGTTCGATTACGAAAACCTTGAGAAATGAGTTACTTCAACTTTACTACTTTGTGGAGACGCCGCAAACAAATATACATAAGTTTCACCACATACATATATATATATCCTAGTTGTATTTAATTAACACTTACAAATAAAGAGATATGTTAAAACCAACACAATGTCAGTGCAGCTTTTACACTTCTCATCAGGCAATTAACGACAAAGTGCAAAAACGTGTGCTTCACTCTCAAAAGAAACCTGCCGCCCGCTGTACATACGTTCCTCCACACAAGTTGGCCAAATACTTGAGACTAGTTTTGGACCAAAGGCTGTCCTTCCAAGCGCACATAACCAGGGTGATTAAGAGCAGCCGACTCAAGGCTCCTAAACAAAAAGAGCAAATTGAGCCTACGCAACAAACGTACAGTGTACCAAAATGTTGTTGCTTCGGTTTGGAGGTACGGAATTAAAAATTTTTTTTTTAATTTATAACCATGACCAAGCGACACACAGAGACATACCGGCGCACTTCTGACATGCCAGCGAAATTCAAATTATTTCGACTAACTTCAAAAAGCGCGCGAAATGTTGTTGGTGCGAATAATAACAACAACAACAATGACAACGATTAACGCTGAAGAAGTCGACAGAATGCTGGCAACTCGACCATAAGCAATGTTGTTGTTGTTGATGTTGTTTTTGTTGTTGTTGTTGTTGTTGTTGTTGCATTTAAAGTGTTTCAATTGTATGTGCGGCGCGAAGTCTTGTGTGTTTCTATTTGAGTGGCAGCAACTTTTAAGCCAAAAAACATTTACAACACAAGAACAAAAGCACAAGAAAAAGATACAAATAAAGATGCAACAACAACAACAACAAAAACGAAAGCATGTTGAAAATGTTGTAATACAACAAGAAAAACGATAACAATAACAACAACTAGAATTTGATGTTGGCAGTAAACCTGCGTCATGTGTGTGTGTGTGCGCGCGTTTAGTATTTCATTCTGTCGGTCTGTCTGTCTGTCTGTCTGTCTGTCTGCCCGTCTGATACTGAGCAAAAATAAAGCGCTCATCTGCAGTTAACCGCAATGACCGACATGTCAGTTTGGTGGCGTTGCAACAGTTTGTGGCCCGCTGCAACAACATAAACAACAACATTACAATACTAACAACACAGCAAATCGTTACACAGACACGCCCACCGATGCACATACACACACCCTCACACCCTCACATACACACAAACATACAACTTGCCACTTTGGCTATAATAACCCAGTTGAGTTTATGTTGCATCATTCTGCGTTTCCTTTTTTTCTTTTTCCCTCCCTCATCCCTACTCACTTCTCACTGCTCCCTGACGCTCGTGTTCATGTTTACATTTGTGTTCATATGGATGCGCGTGTGCCGCTTGGTGCTATGTGTTGGCGTTTGTTGTGTTTGTTGGTTCGTGGCACACATTTAAAAATTTATTCATTCCAACTGATTGCGATGCGACCACAAATTTGTACAACATAGCAGAGCAATGCTGCAGTAGCCTTGTTGTTGTGTTAATGATAGATGCTGCTGGACGAGGGGACGATGGTGCAGTGCGACAAAAATTTCACACATCAACTTCATTAAACTTACTGCATATTTCCGTTGATGGCGGTCGCTTTGTCTGTCGCTGTTATGTACATACGTGTGTGTGTGTGTGTGTGTGTGTGTGTGTGTGTGTGTGTGTGTGTGTGTTTAGTAATGAGCGCAAAAGCACTCAGCAAATGAGTTATTTAATACACACACACACACACACACACACACATACACACATACACACACACACACAGACCCACACTATTTCACACTTAGCACTCGAGTTGGTTGTGAGCCAAACCGATCGCTGTGGGAAAAATGAAAAAGTACCTTTTGCGACTTTGGGCTTGACACTCAGGCTAAAAAGCATTACACACAGAAGTAAGGTGCGGATTATTGATTGCAAGCATCACTTGTAGTGTAGTGATTTGTTGCAATTACTGCTGTTGTAGAGCATAAACTTCCAGAAAAAAAAAATATTAAAAAAAATATTAATACCCAGAAATAATGCGAAACGAATTGGAGAATGCAGAAAAGTAGACTTCAATTACATGTGGCAAGTCTGGAAAAATGCAGTCATCAGCATAAACCAGGATCTATGATTTAGGAGCGCACAGACTCCATATTTAACACAACATTCAATAAGTTCATAGCATGACATGTAGATGGCGCCATAAATTTTGCATGTCAATACATGAATTAAAAGCCTTCATTTTCTTAGCTTGCAAAGGACATCAGCGATATATGTACATATATACCCACACAGCCATGTGTATAAATAGTGGCTCAAACCTTAAATGTGACACCTCATTAATTCGAATTAATTAAAATTCAAACAGCTACAATTTTTAAATTAATAAAGATTTTGACATAATTTAAACGCAGAACATATATGTTTTTAATTTATTTCTCTTAAAAAAATTCTATGAAATAAATTCCATACTCCGCGAAGTAACAACAATTGGAAACCTGGCTATTTAAATTTTTTTTCGTTTTATGTCTAATACTTTGTGTGACATCCTCTGGCTTCAATCACCGGTTTCAACCTCTGTTGCATTGAGTCGACAAAATTTTGTGTGGTGGCAGGCGATATTCACATAGCACTCTTCACATTTTCCTTGACCATGTCAGATATGATGTTGTTTTATTTAAGCTCTGTATTACGCTTTCGCCCAACCGTACGTCTGTCCATCCGACCCAGATATATTACACTTCGACTCGTCTACGAAGAATACTGTGTTCCAAAAGCTCGAATCCTTTAAAACATATTGCTTGGCCCAGTTTTTCCCTTTTTTTGATTCCCTTTCTTTATGAATGCAACTCTTTTTACGTGCAACTCTTCCATTTAAACCAGGTTGGTTTCGCGTATTTCGAATTGTTTCAGCACAAAATTCTTTTCCTACAACTACAAATTAAATAAAGCGTTTTTCTCGCCTATATTTAGTAGCTCAACTGAAGCACCGAACAAGCGCCCCTTGTCGTGAATGAATACTTTCAGAAAATGGAGTTGACTATTCGTGGTGAAGTTGTTGCAGATGCCAAGAATGGCAACGGCTGCGTTCTCCCAACCCTCCAGCGCTTCTGCCAAACGTGTTAAGGTGGCCGTCAGTAGTTTGAATATCGGCGTAATATATTGCGGATTCTGCAAGTACAATTGGTCAATGCCTTTAATTTTGCGTTACAAAGGCGTTTCGTCATGAAGTATCTACTTCTCGTAATGGGCTTCGTAGTCTTTGGTGCAACTGAAAGAGAGCCAAAGTTTTTTACGCTCCTTTTCGAGGTCTTCGTATGCATAAAAAGTCCTTACTAACTCGTACGCACTGGCTCTGACACTACTGCAGTAAAGTTCCTTACGAAAGTCGGGCAATGGTTTCTCTACCTTCCCTAACATTATATCCGTAATGGTCATATTTGCAATTCTATTGCACTCCTCATGCCCGTACTTGCACAGCCAGGGGATAAGGTCACTGCGATGATAGACATCGAGTACCGTATCGTTGTCAATAATGAAGCCCAGTTTGGCATAAGCCTTTTATGAGATGTCAATCATGTACTTGGCAAAGTCGCGCAACTGCTCAACTGCCTGTATAAGCTGCATACCAAGGCAGATACTCGGTTTCCTCGAGAAAATACTCCAGGAATTCTAAGACATCGGCTAAGTCTAATATGCAACTAGAGTATGTAACTAAATGCATAAACTACATAAACTATCTGTGCACGATTCTCTACTGGAATGCCATTGTGTTCGGGCACTGACAGTGCTGATCTCAAACGTCGCAATAGCGGCTTATCGTAGTACACCCTATAGGAATTCGATTGCAACTTATTTATAACGATCCAATCGATGGGAGCATCAAACTCCAAGGTGATTTCTTTATCGCTCTTATTAAAGTACAGGGAAGGTATAAGGTTTGTAGAGTCATTTTGAAGAAGTGATTGGTATGGTGTAGGTAAATTTAGCATCATCATGCGCCAAATTGAGCAAATAACGTTTTTGACTGAGAATCATATTTCTGAGGTCAACGCTTGAGTTAACAATGATCATTGGATAAGCGATTTGTACGGTCCAGTCATAGAAGAACTGATCTAGATCGACGGCCTGGGTTGATGGCCACTTTGACGTAAGTTTCCCGAACAGCTCGTAGCGCCTGACACTTCTAAGGTAATTTTCCTTCATATGGGTGTTGATGGCATCGTCAAAATTGTCAGCACCCATGGCATTTCTTATCATCTGCGGCTGTGTCATCGGACCAAATGGATTTTTTGGCTAATGAAGAGTTGATCTAATTGATACTCGGGATAGAGCTCATATGCTATAAAGTACTCGCAGTAACGAGCAAAAGCCTCATTTAGCCAGAAGTAACTCCACCAGGCAAAAGTTACACTATTACCCAACCACATCTTTGAAGATTCATTTGCTATGATACGTACGGTCTTTTCTTTAATGTACCAACTAGTATAATCAGGGAAGTGCACAAGTACATCTTCACTGTAAATGATGAGACCCCAGTTCTCCATACTGCAAAGTAGGATTGCCCAATTCGGAATAATTCTCTTTGAACCGATTGTTGAAGCCTTCTATGGTGCGAAGCCCCGTATTGCAGCTGAATTCCGTATAATTATAGAAATCGGGCCTTGAGAACACCTTGAAGTCGCCATTGCCACGCGCCGTATAATCCTCGGAAATGATAAAAGCAACCAGATATGTTGACTGGCGTCACTTCTAGGTGATCCAGATAACGATCGACACCAATAGCTTCACTGCTGGCAAGTCTGGTATCCGATATAGCGTTATAGTTTTTGGGCGATTTATGTGCAACTGAAATTTGGCCTTTAAAGCGGTCTCATCAAAACAAGGAAATAGAGAACGTGCGTCTATACGCTGCAACTGTGTGAGGGCCATCCATTTAACATTGCCATTCGTATCATTGTAGTTCACGCGACAGAGCCCGTACATCTTATCGCGTATCTCCCCGGTATAAGTTATACGCAGACGATATTTCATATTCCAGCCAAATGTAATGGGTGATATTTTATTTTTGTTTCTTTTTGCCTGAATACTAACTGCTTTCGATAAGCTTGTCGGCATACACTGGATTCTTGGTTAGCTGTATTGCATTGTCGTGTACGCCAAATTTAATTTGCCGTACAACCCCTTGGAACCGCCACATTCGAAGTAGGTTTTCTACCAAGATGGTTTTTTCAGCTTCTAAAGCCCCCTTTTTTCTTATTTTCAGTACCATATCAACCGAAACTCCAACTCTCTCTCTCTCTCTCCTATGGGTCATATTCTAATCAATTAACCCTTCTATTTCCCCAACTCTTCAGGGGCTTAATACCTTCATCTAAAAAGTTAAAAATAACATTGCAAGAACTAACAAAATTTCAAAAAACAACAATAACCCACTTTTTTAAGATAAAAACTAGGGCTGTAACGGAACTTCGCCTCCCCCTCCGCATCCACGGATCCACCGCAAGAAATCATACCTTCGCCTTCGCATCGGCCATCGTATGTGTTTGTCGGAGTTTTAACGGAGGTGTATTTTCATATTTTTATTGCCCAACATTGTTCAAAAGCTGAGTTATCTGAATCACTTCAGTGTTTGGGATTTTTGAACCACTGGAGTGTAGAGTTGACAATGAACCGCGAACGAAATCCCAGATTTTACCGCCAACGCAAAGTGTATATTAAAATCTGGTAGACACGCCAAAAAACAGTAGTGACGATGAAGAGGAAAATGGGAATGGCACCAATGTAACCAATAGCAACCACATCATATGGAAATAATTAATCTTCTTCTTCTTCATGCCCCATATGTTGTTAGGCGTCGGGGTAGTCTTGGGATATCCATTCCTTTCAGTGGTTAATATCTGAATATATAATAATAATAATTATAATAATAATAATAATAATAATAATAATAATAATAATAATAATAATAATAATAATAATAACAATAATAATAATAATAATAATAATAATAATAATAATAATAATAATAATAATAATAATCATAATAATAATAATAATAATAATAATAATAATAATAATAATAATAATAATAATAATAATAATAATAATAATAATAATAATAATAATAATAATAATAATAATAATAATAATAATAATAATAATAATAATAATAATATTAATAAATGAATATATTAATCAAAACCGGTTTCCACTAAACGAAGACCCCTTATTATGGTGGAAATCAATTAAATTTCCAGATAAGTGTTAAATCTAGTCAAATAGAATATACAAAGGTTGAAGATTATTGTTCAAAATATGACTGAGAGCAAGTCTTTCTGTTTTGTATATTTTGTTGGTCTCATAATTTAGTTACATCAAAGTATCAAGATTAATATATTACTTATAGCATTACATCTGATAATGGTAAGAATATAATAATGACCATTATTATATATGCTTAATGATATGCGGCAGAAGAGACTTTAGTCGATGATGATGAGAGGGGAGACGTTTTCATAGACAAATTTTAAACCCATTAGTTGAGGTGCCACCCACAGGTGGTGCTAGCTACACTGGCAACTCAGGTGTCGGTCGAAAGAGCATTCTCGGCGCTTCATTGTATTTTAAACGAGAAACGTGGCACGCTGAATCCAGAAAATATTAACTCTTTCTTAGTTGTGAAGCTTAACTCTTAATAAAAAATACTTATATATATTATATATTTAATATTATATATTATATAATATATAATATATATTATAATAGATAATCGAACCTGCTTAAATTTGTTTTGTTTTTCAGTGAGCAGTGCGCATTGAAAATATTCGTTGACTGTTATTTGCGACCTCTGCATTCAACACAATAGTGAGCGTCGGTCAACTAATTGATGACACGGTTTTTTTTTAGTGTAACTGAACTGAACAAACGGGAAATAATGTATGTATGTGATAACAAAGTTTATTGATTGTATTACTATGGCCGGAGTTTCCACGCCCTTAATTCTACTATTTTTCACGCACGACATTGTTTGGACGCAAACAGGTCGGTCTGGCGTACTTACAGTCAGCTTCTACGTCCGTCCGTCAGCATGTGAGTCAATGAGTCGCTTATACTCATACATTCGATCTTTCACTCATTCACTTAGGCTGCTCAGTGTTCGAACAGCAGTGCAGTTTAGTACAGTTCACGGCGACAACGCAAAAGGGGACGTCGCGCCACACGCGTCGTGCTTTTGCATGCGTTTGTGTGGCGAAGGATAAGAAGACCAGCAGAATGAGTGCAGCTGAAACGAAAATGTTTTGTAAATCAGCGTAATTACAACGTAACCCATTCAAAATTTTCATAAACATTATGTACGAGTGTGCGATTGTACGTGTGTACCGTGCAGTACATGCAACGCCTACAATGTGAGCGTGAAGCCATTTCTCAGACGGACTTCGCCATCGCAACGCAGCAGCAAAATTGAGCACAGAACGCGTTATAATTAAAAGAAAATTTCTTGAAAAATAAATAGATGACAGGTTTTGTTTTACTTTACTTCTGCACTTTTGTTTCAATGTTCATAATTCTTAAAGAGGTAATGTGACCTTATGGGCCGGTATTCTCAGCAACCGAACAGCAAGTGAAATAGTCTGTTACCGTTAGAAACATATTAGGGAAAGCTCCTCACCTATTTACTACCTATTGAAAAGCTCTTCTAAAAGGTCTCTAATAGGTTTCTGTCGGGTTTGTAATAGCTCCGCGGTAGGTCATACTACGATAAATGTAGCATCGCTGCCGCCTTCGCTTTGCGAGCACGCGAGCGAAGCAAGTGTTTCCAACTCGTGATACTCTGAAATTGAATTTTTACTACGTTTTTGTTCAGAGTCTGTCTCACAATGGTCTGTTCGTTAAGTTTTGTTAATTAGATTTTTGAGTAAGACGATTTTTTAATTGCATCATACAATTGTTTCGGCTGCAATTAACCAAATAGTGATTCTATATAGTTTTTTCTTTATTTTTTTGGCGGTTATTTTTCGTCCGTTATTTTTTATCCGCTTGGATAAAGTGGTAGCTGCAAACGCCTGTGCAGCTCGAATAGATGTCGAACAGATGTAGGTCTCATAGCTTTATCTCTAGCATTCGCACGAGTCAGTATTTCTCGTACTGACGATATATGTATGGGGTGTGTGCGATCCCGTATTGCACCCAGCCGAAGTGACCCTTCAGTGATTCTTCATCGAAGGGCGGTCGCTCTTTTTTCTCTTTTCATATGTAAGCAGTATGTTGTCAAAATACAAGTAGGTATCTTAGGTATCTAGCTTAGGTGGAAAATATTACACGTATGTTTCGATTTTACATGCACAATCTTACCGGATCATGTAGTTCGTATACAAATTCAAGGGTCTCAGTGTCGAACTAAAGTATGTAGACTTACCGCTCCCAAAACATACGATAAAACACTATTGTAATATTTTTTGTGCGGAAAGACAGACACATAAGCTTTAGGACAAGAACCGTCGATGACTTAAATATCCGGATAACCGTTTTGTTAAACATTGACATCACTTTCTTGCGGTCGTGTGAAAATCATATATGTTATGTATATCTATATATATAACACATCGACTGATAAGTTCCACTCTAAATTTGCTAAATTTAAACGCGGTCATACGAACACCGATGATTCGCCACGCTCTGGTCGCCTAAAAGAGGTAGTTACCAGTACCGGAAAATATTACAAAAGCCCACAAAACTCTTTTTAAATCCCCAGAAGCGTTGCAATGAATCACTCTTTAAGGAGATTGTGTTGATGAATAAATTCAAATGTTGCCCAAAAGTGGTTGGTTTTTTAGTCATCCTACGAACTTATTGAGTGATGCCTAGACCTCAAGTGAAATAAAAATAAATAATAGTGTAGATTATTACTTATAGGCAGTTGGTGGGTGAGGCTGCCACAGCTGAAATTCTCTGGAGAATTATTCTGGCATAGTAAAAAACTTTAGCCCAGTATTCACTTGAAAAATATCTTTCCCAGATGACTCTGTCGTCATCTCTAGAGTAAGGAACAGGCGCACCATGATCTCTTTTATTTTCGCATACTAATTTTTGTTATGAAATAAAATGAAGTCCTGTGCGACAAGCAACGCCTTTCTTCAGAGTTGATCTTTTCAGCGTCCTCTGCCATTTTTGTATACATAGTTTTACTTATGTATTGTACTCAAACCGACTACTTGGAGCCGCTGAAGCTACCCAGGTTATTTAGTTGAGTACGGCAAGCCTCAATAGGTCGCAGGCGAAAATAATTGCCGAGAATTCATCCAATTAAAATTTCATTTATGCGGACATTTCGTCTTCGTATTTCTCTGTATTTGATTTTATTGTATTGTGATGGTGTGTATGTGCATTACAGCTTAATAATGCAAAATGTTTGAAGAGTATCTCAAATTCAAGTCGGATTTGACATTCACAGTTTTTGAGTAAACCGAATTTGGAGTGGAGATTAGAGCTGTGTGTGAAATAGTGCGTGAACATGCGTGATCGTGAAAGGCCGAAAAAATCCTGAATTTTCGTAAACGTGATAGAAATATTATTTCGTGAATCTGCGTGATCGTGACGAAGATTTTGGTCACGCGCACAGCTCTAGTGAAGATATTCTTGCTTTATCACTTCACTCAAAAGTACGGAACCCTAAAAAGGTTAATAAAAAAACTGATGAATCAAGTCGTCCCTGCTCTACACTTCCTTTTTCTAGCAAACCTATTATTTTAATTTTTCATTTCATTGTTCATTCGGCTGTCACTCATTTCGTTCTCATTTCTTTCTTTCCGTATCAAAATTTCCGTATCAAAATTAACACAATCCAAATTATTCAGTAATCCCAACCCAACATGTCTGTCAGAGCACTTATTCGCGGCCAGTTGGCAAAAATTCCCGCACAAAATCTTTGCTATGACAAAAAAATAGTCTCCACATCGCTTGCAAGCTTCAGCACAGATTTTTCCTACGGCATAATGGTGAAACTGTGCTCCAAGGGTGGACGACAAAGGATAGCGATCACTCGCTTCCTGCCTCATAAGAGGCGGAGCTTACCAACTCCATCAGGACGTCGCCCTTCAAGACTGGAACACATCTTCAGAAAAGGCAACAAGAATGTTGCGCCATTGTATCGCGGTTATTGTAATTGCGATATGAAGTTCGAAGGGGGATCATCCTGTAAAATACCAAAAAATATCACCACATGCAAACCAGCGCCGCCCCCGCCAAAAAAAGACAAATGCCCATCACCACCTTGCTGTCCACCACCTGAACCGATGTCTTGTTGTAAACTATGCTGCACTGATCCATCTTCTGCGTGCAACAAAGCTATGAAGGACAATGTTTGTGTGATGTACGTAACCTCACAATGTGTATGCCATTATGCAGAAGAACAGAAAAAACAATGGAAGATCATCTGCAAATGCTGTCAGAATATTTGGAAAATGTGTGCTTGTGAATGTGCCGGCAGTGGGCGACCTGCCAAAAAAGACCATTGCGAGAGGATTTGCACACATCCATGTTCTACAAATTACTACAAAGTGAAACAGTATATTCGTAGGTTATTCGACATCTCCTTCAAAACCTGCGACGATCCTTGTCAGCAAAAGAAACAGCAATTGGCCATATGCAAATGTGTGCGACTAATAATGGAGTCATGCGCTTGCCGCCCACCGCCGTGTCCGAAACAGGGAGAAGGCGACTGTTGAAGGAACAAACAAAGGAAATATGTAACCGAAAGAACACATCGTGCCTTACAGACAGTTGGCGAAGGATGTGCCAATCATCCGCATCTTGTTTAGATAAAATTTATATTAGCTTAAATTTAGTAGACACCCAAAAGGCAAATTAATAAATTACCGTTTTACTTCCAACCTATCAAACTGGATAGTTTCAATGTCTGTACAATTTGCTTTGAGCGGAACCAGTTGTTCTAATACTTTTTTTAACAGAATTTAACGGATGTAAGAAATTGGTCTGAATGGATTAGTTAATGCGCATATATGTATTTAACTATTAAGCAGTAGCAATGCAGTCAACAGAGCAACAAATCAAACTCCCAATTATTTTCTGCCGCAAAAATCAAAAATTCAAAATTTACTTTGTTTTGTTCTTAACGAGTGTACACCTCCAGAGAGCATAAGTAGCGATATCCTTGAAGAATAGTTGTAGTAGTTCAATCTACTGAAATGGAAGTTCGTAGAAAATGTGCTGTGCACTGTTGCTCGGTTTACTTATGAATACTAGAATGACTGTGCGGTGTAGAGTGAGGTATACATACTGTGGAGGAATTTCACTTAAAATATCTGCTATCTGTTCTTTAACAACGTTGCGCTAAAAATGCATTATCTGTTCGCGTCACCTACTAGTTCGAAGTTATTCTTGGCACAATGAAATTTTTGCCGAAAACGCGCCAGTGGTTTAGGTCAGAAAAGCTGTTAAAGATAACACCGTTACAACAACAATAACAAGAAGATGCCGTTGTGAGTATAATAGAATGGGAGAATACTGAGGTTTGTGTCTCTCTGTCTCTCTCGGTTTTGTGAAGCCGTGTTATTGTTGTTGTGCCATTTTCGTTTCATACACAACGTGGGGAGCAATAAATGTTGTGTGGTTGCGCTCTATTTACTAACAATAATTTATTAGTCTTGAGTTGTTCATGAGTGAGTGAAAAAAAGAGTTGCTTACTAAGCTGAGCAAATGAACAAGTTCATTGCCTATTGCTCTTTGTTGCTCCTGTTTGTTCCTTTTGTTTCTATAAATAATTTTGTTAACAGAGAAGTTTTTACTACTTAAAGAAACACAATAGGTTTTTCTAGAATGCGGTCGATTATGTCGGTCATGGGTTTCCCTTGTAATTATAATAATATAAACCACCCACATCCCTGTTCTCATAACATGACTGACCGATCAAACGACCAACGGACCAATCGTCATTACATTTGTAAACAATGAAAAGCAATTAATATAATCAATTAATACAGCCAATAATTTCGGCTTTAAAGTTACACACACACACACACACACACACACATACACACAAATGCACACGTACAAAGTGTTAGGATCGCTCGGGAAAATTATCTAAATAGCGAGTCAAATCACAATTTCGCTGACGACAATGCAAACCGCAAACCGCAAACCGTCGTTGTCTCAAATGCCATTTTCGTCCCAACATACCGCTTGACGGTCAAACGAATTAAAGGAAACACGCAATCAGATACCCACCCAAACACGCAAACACATACACAAACAAAACACACACATGCACATGCACAAAGGCGCAAACACAAAGCACTTAACCCCTTAAATGCGACATTGTGGTTTATTTGCTTGTTAATATAACTACTGATTAGTGATTTGTGAGTGTGGGCCGCTAAGTGAGTGTGTATGTGTGTGTGTGTGTGTGTGTTTGCGTAAACGTTTCCTAAAAGCATAACTAACAATACTCAAGACAGTTTATTGCTAATGTATCTGCAAATGAATGTGTATGTCTATGTGTTCGTTTTATCAGCGATTTCACTTATGATGTGTTAATTACACTGAGACCTACCTCTTTTGTTGTCACTGTGTTTGTGTACTATATGCTTGCTTATGTGCGTGCGTGTGGCTATATACGCCACACAAGCATTTGAGATTAAAGCGATATAATTATAACATTCCAATCACTTTTGCAGTCGTCTAATTTACATAATATAATTTACATATATAGGAGTCAACTTGACTCTTTTGTCTACGCCCACGTTGACGCCCACATGGTAATAATAACAATAACAATAACAATTTCAATATTAAACTCTTAAAGTGCTACATTTTCCTAAGTGAAGTAAAAACTTCTTTAGCACCGGCAGTGATTTGTAATTTTATGAAGCGAACCACAAAAGTCAGGAGAAAAGAAAACGAGAAACAGAGATAAGCTGTGCTGTGTTCGCAGTTGGTGGCCAGAAGGGCAAGCGGCAAACGTAAATACAACAACAACATACAACAAAAGGCAACAAAATCAAGAAGGCGACTTTTGGCTATTTCCTCGATTGAAAATGCCGCTTAAAGGATACCGATTCGATGACAAGAAGCCTGTTGAAATCAATGCGACGAATTTTTTTCAAGACTGCTTTATTAAGTAGAAGCATCGATATGAGCATGTTGTTGAATCAAATGGGGACTACTTTGATGGATACCAACATCAGCATGACGAAGAAAAAGTCAAGCGCCGAGAAAGCGAGGTAGGTCGCATACTTTTATTTTAATACAAATAAAAAGGCGTACAACATGAACAGTTGCAACATTGAAATGCTTTATGTGCACCTAAAATTGCTGAAAACGACTTCATTTTGCATGCGATCCGTACACAAACATGCGACTCAGATGCAAAAAACAATACGAAGAAACAGAAAGAGCTGTTATATTGCCAGCGTGCTTATGTTGTTGTTGTCATTTCAATTTTTTTAACAGTCTTTTTAACGTATTTAAATACATTTTTTAACAATTAAACAATTTTGTGCACATCTACACCACCATAGCTCTCAATTGATGTATGACTCATGTCAATACGTTGTGTCTATAATAGCGTAGGTGGATTTCAAGAAATGTGTTGACGTTCTTATACATGGACGTTTATATACATATTGATATGGCTTTATATATTGATATATATGTTGTATATGTGTAATATTTCTTTTTGTGCAACACATTTTAGTATTATACAATAGAAAAAGAATTTGTATCCACAAGTGAGCAAATTTGTATCAAGGAATTCGTTCATCTATGCCAACTTTGCATACATTCAGAGCAGCACTTATTCTCGCACTCACTTATTCTTTCATTCATTTACTCATTCATTCATTTGCTCATTCATTCATTTACTCATTCAGTCATTGATTCATTCATTCATTTCTAGGCCAAGCGAGCTACGCGATTCTTTTCATAGCGCTGAAAGGGCCGCGATGCAACATTCATCTGGCCTTTATTAATGCTGCTTCTGCTACCATTTATTTTTTGATTGCATAATTTTACTAAGCTAAATTGAATTAAATAATGAAACAGTTACAGTAAAAGCAGATCTTCAAAAACAAATATATATTTTAACAATAGAACGCTTTGTGTTAGCCAAACAAAGTAATCTCGGCTAGGGGCTAAGGACAACAAGCGGGCTCAGTAGTATTTGTGCGTATATGGATATGAATGGAATGTGTATGCGTATGTGTATGTGAATTCGTTATGAGTTTCGACTCTTCCCATTTTGAGGTTGAGCACAGACGGTTGCAGCTCGTTGATTGCGCATTTGACTGAATCGTTGCAAGCGTCGCGAAGCGGAACAAATAGCTGCAATGCCATCGCCACCAAATTAATTGCAATACTTGATTAAGCTAAAACTTTTTACGATCCAAACGACGACGCTTACGACGATGACGACGACGAGGACCACCATCGACAGCCAAAAGCTCTGGAATTTGGCCGACGGGCGCACGTTGTTGTTGACGTGAGTAGAGCGCGAACGCAGCTCAAGCGCGACGGGGTCGTTAAACTACCAAAATGTGCGGCGCAGACGTTTTGGTTCAGTTGCATGCTGCCTTCACTGCCGCAATTGCCGTGTGTCATTGAAACTTGAGGCAAGAAAACGACTACAAATGCACTCTAACTTTGTGGATTACTCACTTAATGGCGGGCAATATACGAATGTATGTGTATATATATATATATATATATACATACATATAAATTGGTGCAACTACAGGTCCTTTATTAAGTTGCCTCCTCTCGCACTTAACTGGCAAATGCTACGACGTCGACTACATCTTGATTGCCAGCAACATGGAGAGTTAAATTAAACACCCCAAAGCACTTTGGGCAATTCATTTCTTGAATGGCAAAAGGTACAACAACAACAGCAACAACAACAGCAACAGCAACAGAAGAACCGCTCTGACAGCTACTTACCACATTTTGTTGCTATGCTTCTGAAATACGATGCAAGAAACAAAGTGTACAAGGTTTCTCAAGAAAATCACTAAAATGTATCGAGTTGCAACGCATTCGTTGAAACATACTTCAAGTCGCCGGTTGTATTACAAAACTTGGCCAGCTTCAGCTTTGTGCGTAAATTCTGTGTTGAACGTAGGAGTTGATTCGTGAGTGGCAAGAAAAGTTTTTGATATTTTAGTACCTCTTCAAGCTTACTTCTGAGTTGCTCAGCTTCCTTTCCCATTGAAAACAATAAACTTTTCGGTAAAGTCCTTAATGCAACAAATCCCTAGCTAAGTCTTCTGCGTAACCATCATGGCCTAATGGCCATGTTTCGTTGAGGTGGCAACCGCCAAGCAATATCGCCAACATACTATTGGGTGTTGTCACTTCCCATGCATGCAAATCAAGCCCACGAAATCTTGTCTTATTCAAACACACATCGTTCGTTATTCTGGCGATACCCACTGAGACCCTGTAGAGAAATTTCATAGCCCCTTAATGCAACCAGAAGCTTAAAAAACAAGTGAATAGCTAATCCTACGCTGAAGTTGTACTACTCTGCACGCTCAAAAGACTACAAATTGAAGACGCGATTACATGCAAGCGACGCGAATCAGTACTTCGTTTACATTGAATCTTTTCAGTTCATGTCAATGTTCCTAGAAGAGTTTGTCCTAAAAAATGCAGCTGTTCCTTTATTGAAAAAAAAATTAAAAATAAATTTTTTTTTTCTAAAGTCAGCAATCGCCACTTCTATGTGCAACAGCAAAGCTCAGCCTTCTTACTGCATTCCATCAAGCCTGAAGCTGCGTAAAGAAGTGTATTAGGGCCAATACTCTATGCCATATTCACCGCAAATATGTCCGTCTCAAACAATGTAAATAACGAACACAGCAACAAGTGAAACGCCTTCAGAAGCAATACAATACCTGCAGGTGCAGTTAGGTATGCTTAAAGAATGGTTAACAAAATGTAGGGTCACTGTCAACTCTCAAAAATCTTTGCTATTAAAGTTTGCTCTGAGAAGAGGAAATTGCTCACAAGTGATCCTCAATTCATTATCATAACAATTAGTTCGTCATTAATCTACTTCACAATAGTCGGAGAAATATATTCATAGAGGATAAATATTTCCGCAAAACTTGTTCACATCAGGCGAAGGATGGTTTAGTCCTTCTTTTCCTCACCGCAACTCCTGCACATATCATTTGCTGCCGTACATCATGCCTTCCTAATAAACAGTGATCTGTAATGACTGCCACCATAATAGACACTGCCAGCGAGTTTTTTCTATTCCATTTGGATTAGATTCGTGTTGCGGTTCTACTGAGTAGGCAATCCTATCCCATCTTTTATTTGTTCTGTAAAATATTAATTCGTTCAAGAGAAAATTACACATGGTATACCGTATAACAACAGTCTCTCCCTCTGGCCGAACCTGTGCGGTCATACCTTGACTCACTAAATCATTCGCTGTACAGAGTCCCAGTGTTGTCCCTAACTATGCCGTTTGGTATTTTCGTGTGATATGTTTTGTCGAAGGAGATTACCAGGCTACAGTAATCCGTGTGTTTTGGGTATCTGCAAGAATGGTAACATGGCCAGATTCTTATTCCATCTATGCCCACGCCTCCCTATTCCTCTCATAATCGAACTCGCAGCTATTTGCCTGCTTACTAGATCCAAGGTTAAATTGAAGAAAAGAAGGTAACTCACGAGGTCATATAGGGGCTATCGGAACCAGTAATGTTAGTTACGAATAAGTATCCGTTTCTATTGTAAAAAAGGTAGTGTTTTCACTAATTAACTTCTCATTAAACAAGTTTTTAGATAACCACACTTTAGGAGTTGAAACATTGCAATTCTGCAGAATCCAGCGATTACTTGGCAGCCAGATTGTTTTGAAAAGGTCTCTATGCATCCCCGAAACAGCAGTGTGCCACCACCACATATCTGACGTGACTGAACCGCATTATCCTCTACACAGCATGAAGTGTTTTCCGAATGATCCCTGGATTTGAAAAGCAGACTCATCTATTTATAACAAAATTGGGCTTCTTGGGAAGGGACATGTTCATTCGCTCAGCTTAGTGAGCAACTCTTTTTTGTCCACTCACTCATGAGCAACCAAACACTAATACATTAATGATGGCAAAGAGAACGCAAACACACAAAACTGTTCTTTCCCCACGTTGCGTATGAAAAGAATATGTAAGAACAACAATAACACGGCGTCACAAAACTAATAGCACAGAAGAGAGAGACACACAAACCGCTCTATTCTATCATTCTAAGGCGCTCACAACATCAACGGCTGTGTGTTGTTATTGTTGTTGGTACGCGGTTATCTTTAACAGCCTTTCTAACCTAAACCACTGACACGTTTAATTAAATAGAATGCCGTTTAATTATATAGATTGATGGTTTCTAAAATTTAATTATGAGAGCTACGACTAGCACTAGTTGTCGGCTGAGCATTGTATAAATAATTTCGAAGTAAATAAAATGTGTTTAAATACTGTAGAAAAGGTTTATCATTGTTTAGAGATAGACAGTTTTTAAAAAAAAAATTTTTTTTTTTAATTAACCCCCAACAACAAAGCGCGATATGTAAATTCTTTTGACTATCCTTATATATTTTTTAAATTATTGAGTCTTTCATAGCTAAAAATAAGCGAGTGTAAAGTGCTTATGGTCACACACACACACACACACATGCATACATGTGTAGCCTTAAGAAGGCTTTTAATATTTACACACTAGCCGACTAGTGTATTAACCATTTTCCACATCGTTCTCTAACATTAAATTACGCCAAGTTCGCTTCAATCGCGTTTATAGCGAAAACTCTCTTCCTTGGGGGCATACTCGTACACATGTTGATTAATGTTAATTTTTAGCAAATTAAATGATATATCTATCTCTCTCTTTCTCTTCAACCTCCCTCTCAGTCACCACCCTCTTCTACTTTCTATCTTTTGCTAGTTGCCATTTCCATCTTAAGTAAATATTTTCCATAAGTGGGCACCAAGCGTACGCCACAGTCATTGCCAAAGCACATTTGAATGCGTATATCCACATAGCAGTGTGTGTATGTGTTTATGTGTTTATGTGTATGTATGTGTGTGCATTTAATTGCTGCTCATTTCGTGTAAGTTAAATAAAATCCGTTATGCTTTACAGTTATGAGCTTTTTCGCTCGCTTCTATGGTTGCTCCACAAGCCGCCTCCACACAGCCTCCGTGAACCGTCGCCAGAACGACCTCATAGAAAGCAACATTTCTGCCAACTTTCGTTTTTGTTTTAACGTTTTATTTTTATTCATTTGCGTTTTCTTTTACTTTCTGTTATTCTCATATTTTTTGCGCTGCACTCTGCTTCACTCTCTCTCTCTTTCTCCCACTATTTGTCATGCCAACTGTCAGGCTCAACTATTTCACTCACGCGTTGCGCGCCCACACTTGCTTAATTCCTTTAAGCGCGCAAATTATGCCTTTGTGTGTAGCATTTTAATGAACTAAAACAAACACGAACCACACACATACACATACGACATACACACACACACACACACACACACACACACACACAAACACGTACATAACTCATAAAACGTAAACATGCATACAAATTAAAAACACAAAGCGAAGGCAACGAGGCAGCTTTGAAGTGCTGGCTAGAGATCTAAATGATGACGCGTGTATGGGCTAGGGCTGGGCATAGGTATGTGCTGGAAGGCAGTTTGCTTTAGCTCGCTCATTTGTGGTGCGATGCATAAAAAGTGAAATTAAAAGAATTTTTTTATATGACAAGCACACGCAGAGAAAAGCAGCACAGTTAAGCGTCACTTTGAAACGCACCACGTCACGTCACGTAGCCACTTACGCAATGAGACTGCTATTTTACGACTATGCTCGTACGCTACCGCCGACAACCCAAGCATTGGAGGTTGCTCTTCAACAATGGTCACAGCAGGCGACTGCATTTGACCTGAGTGCGCCGCCGCTGCAGGCAACACATGCAGCTTATTATCATCATCAACATCAACATGAAAATCAACATCCTCATCGTCATTATCATCATCATTAAGACCGTTGCAGTCGCAATCAAAGCGACGCGATACTAAATTCACTTCTTCTGCGCGACCAAATGGAACACTTCTATAGACACAAAGCGAGGATATTTAAAAAAAAAAGTAGAACTTAAAAAAAAAAAGAACAAAATAAAACATTAACGCTTTTTTTCTGAGGCTGCGCCCACACACACAGGCGGAGAGCCAGTGCGCGTCGTTGCCATTTGCAATGAATGCGTCAGCTGGGAAACGCTTGTTAAGCGCCATCATGTGTCGCATTGCATACGCTAAGGGGCCACTAACGAACGTACGAACAAACAAACAAAGAAACGAGGAAACGCACGAGCGAGACGCAACCCATATACGTCCATTAATTTATAGACATGATTATACACTTACACCTACACAAGCAAGCACACATAAAGGCATTCGGGCAGAGTTTTTTACACCTAAGTGACTATTTTGTATTTCGTTCCCATGAATGCTTTTATGTTTGGGCTTTTTCCTTGTGATTTCTGTTTCTTGGTTTTGTTGACATTTCGAGGACTTTGTGAGTTTCGATCAAATTCATTGATATTATTTTATTATTTTTACAATTCTATATATTAATACGAGGACATGAGTTTTTGTGCCCCTTTTACCTTACTTAATGTCAATATATTTTAATGAAAATTATATGGTTGTAGCGGTCTTGACCTCTAGATCTGCGCTATGCAATTTTAAGGCAATATGCTGATATTACTGCATTTGAAAAGAGGTGAGAAAATGTGGTCGAATTTCAACTAGTACTAATACTAGTAGTAATAATTTTTAAGGAATTGCAACTTTTGCTGCATTGTGCTTAAACATTTAAATCACTTGAGACCAAAGAGTAGTAAAGTGGTGTGTGGAATAGGGGTCGGCAAACTTTTTGACCTCAATGACCAGTAGATTCATAATTTAATTCCCGCGGACAACTAATAGGATTTTTGAAGTGTTAAATATATTTAGCGAAATTTTCTCGTGGACCACCACTTTGGCGACCGCTGGCTGGTTTAGAACTACAATAACTAGACACGTGAAACTTAGTTCTAATTCGTGCGTTAGAATGAGACTGCAATCTGTTGTTATAATGGCCGCTGTCCATGATGAAGTATAAGGTGTTGTATACATAATACTAAGAGGCATTTTATATATTTTACTAACATATATTTATGTTGGGTTGTGCGTACCTTAGTGCTATATATGTACTACAATAAAACCTTATAGTCCAGCCATATTGAATAGATTCTCCCGAAGGCATATTAGGCAGGTAAACCAAGTATTGTAAGAACGCAAATGGAAGAAAAACGAGTTAGGTCGAACATAATGGTATCGAGACAGTTGCATTGTATCTATGAAATTATGTCGAATTTTTAATACAACTTAGGCGGCTTAATTCTTAATCTATATATCAGACAAAACAATATTTCGAACAGCCCTCCAGTTTCGCTTTTAAGTAATAAATCGCGTTGCTTTGCTCTCTTTTTTTATTTTTGTTAAAATGAGTTCGACACTTTATACATTGTTTCTACACATATCAGAATTCATTCGCTAATAAATTCTCAAAGCATCATACACGGCATGATTCGGCGCGTTCCTTTTCATTCGCCTTGGCAATTAAGCGGAATCAAATCGAATTTAACTGTTTGAAATTGAATAAATCTGAGACCGCGAGAAAGCGAATTCAACTCTAGTTTTGTCCAAATCTACGCAAATTGAGTCTAATTTAGTCGAATTCCGTCACAGTCAGTCGAGTTCAATCGAATGCAACTGAGTTCAGTGAAGTTCAATCGTTTTCAGTCCACTTAAGCCGAATCAGGCTTAATTAAATAGAAATGTCAAACCTATCAAACGAGTCGGGGTCGTCAGTTAGAGTTAAGATGAGACGTGTTGACTTAAATCGAATCGAATACAGTCGATGTGATCAAGTTCAATCTAATAGATTGTAGTAAAAATCAATTTGAATTCAATGATTTCAATTGATTTGAAAATAGTCTCACTAGCATACCCGGCCTCGCTTCGCTAAGGCTCAGTCCAGTTCAAGGAATAATAATTAATATAAAAATTGTACTTTTGAGCCATTATATGTCGCATTCGCTCGTTCGCTGTAGCCCTTGCTTCTTCCGTTTGCTTTGCAATTGCTCTCCGCTTTCGTTCCGCTCTCCACGTATGACGACTTAAGTTTGACATTCGTCGAGGCATTACTTTATTGAACTAACAATCTAATAAAAGAAATAAATAATAAAGTATAAAAAATATTTTAATTCAACGCGGATCAATCTTCGCAACACAATTGCAACGCAATGACAATCGAAATAATTCACTAAATTAATAAAGTCAATAATTTACGTAGATGACAATCAACGACATTAATTTTTGAAATTTTATTTTGATAATTAAGGATAAGATTTATCGCAGTAAACTGCATAACACATTTGTGGATTATAAATAGTAACTTGTCAAAAGAAATTAGGCTTAGACTAAGGTGATTATGATGCTACCAGCGGTGTAAAGGCAGTGGTTGAGAAGGCTATTGATTCCTTCTTAGGGGGAGATCATGCCTCATATATAGCCGCTTCAGTCTATGCCTTGTTGAGATATGGATGAGGAAAGATGCCAGCGGATTCGTCATTGTGGGCGTAAAAACAGTTAAAAATTTGTCACACACACGCTTCGCACGTTTAACTAATCCGAATTGATCTGAATTCAGTTGGATCAAGTCGAGCTCCATTAATAAAAAAGTTTTAAAAAAAATTTTAAAATATGTTATTTTTCGCATTAAGTCAACCTAATCGAGTCAAGCCATATTTGGACGAGTAGATTTTATTGTGAGTCGGTCTTACTGAAGTCGAGCTTAGCTGATTTTAATCGATTTGAGTAGAGTCGAACTTGTCTTGGTTCATCTCGACTCTGCTTGACTTTGGAATTAACTTTGGCACCACATAAACACAAAACGCACACACGCAACCAAAACTCAGCCAGACACTGTACCTTGCACAAAGCAACAACACATGTGAGTGGGTGGTTGTGTATCTTGTTGCGCTGTGTGCTGTGCTTGAATGCCACAATAGTGGCGCTTAACGCGTTAATGTACTCGACTCACTGATTTTTTCTTTCACTGTGCTCAAATTCCTGCGACATTTTTTCGTTCTTTATTTTTTCAACAGCTCTACCCCACCCCGCTGCCGACATGTTTTCTTTTATTTGCTAACTTACACGCGACGAACATGAAAACATTTGCGTTGAGAAATGCACAACAAAGCGACGGGATGCGATGGCAGTTAGAGAGATGTAAGGTGTGCGATGTGCGAGGAGAAGAAGCGTGGGGATGCCAAAGGCGACAAGACGAGTACAACGGCTGACTGACGGCAGTTTAGACAGAGACAGGTGGTGATGGTGAACTGTAGTGCGGCGAAGTGTAGAGAAGTGTAGAGTGCAGAGAGTGATGGAGCTGAGTGCATGAATGGGTGCCAACCAACACAGCCAAAGTCAGCGAGGATGCCAATGTCGCAATCACCATGGCCTTTTGGTGTGCAAACCAGCGTGTGAATTTTATAAACCCACACACGCACACGCAAACACACGCACGCATGCAAACAAACAAACAAGCAAACAAGCAACATACCTTCGTTAGCGCACGTATACGCCATGTATGCATGTTATTGTTGCAATTGCAGTTGTTGCTATTGTAGTACGTGCCAGCAACCCACTTAATGCCACTCATGCGGTACGATAAGGAATTTCAAGATTTCGCTCAGCCTTCGTTCGCTACACGACTATGTTCTCTCGCTTGCCCTAGTTGTACATTCTTCTGCTTCCTCTTTTTTGCTTTTCTTCGTTAACATCAGCATCATCATCATCAACCTCAACTGCGATTTCCAACTTCGTTTGTGCGCTTCTTATTCTTGCCGATTTCAACTGAATTTTGCCAGCTGTGTACTTTTTTCTTATTTTTTGGGCTGCGCAGTTAATGCGCTAACAACTGCCAATCTTGTTGTACGTCATATGACAGACACAACGACAAACATGCATGTGCGTCAGGTGTGTATCTGTCATCTCCTGCTGCTTCCACGGCACCGCCGCACACGACTGTCGTATAATCATTCGCTCCGCATTCGCATGCGAATTGTTGCTGCTGGTGCTGTTGCTGCTGGTGCTGTTGCTGCTGTCAGTTGAAGACAGACAAGACAAAAGTGCCTAAATAAAAAGAAGTCGACACTTATTTGCGAGCATGTTGTAAATTGTAAATTACATTCTTAATCTTTGTAAGACAAGTAGCTTTTGCTTTCGGCCCAACACGCCCACGCACACAAGCAATGGTACTCTCAACCAACGAGACGTTGCTCATTTGCGTTTGTGAATTACATTAAAAAAATTAATACAAAAAAGAAACAACAAAAAACAAAAAACAAAGAACGATGAACAACAAAAGAAAAAAATTTTTAATGAAAAGCGTCGAAAAGGATAAGAGGAAAATTTTCATTTTCATGCCGCACCAAATAAGAAAGCGCAGAGTGGCGTAGCGGAAAACTGAATGACTTCACTGCTCGCCTCATGTCGCATGGGAGCATTTCAGCATTTCATTTTAGCCTCAGCTTCAGCTACATCTCCGGCCTTCCTTTCTGTGGCTCAGAGTGCCGCAGCGCACTGCACGCATCACAGCATGGCACGGCATACTTTAAGGCGCTGCCTGCTTTACTCCCTGCCGACTGGCTTAAAAATCGGCGGCAGTGACAATGTCACGTTTTGTGTTAATTTAATTACACGAAACCATTTGTAAATATTACAACGTGATTTGCAGCATATAAAGACACAGACGCACACACACACACACGCAGCAGTCATCGGAAAACGTAATAAAGTAGATACGTAAAATTTGAGATTTGTTAATGCATTTAATATTCCCAGGATGTTCTGTTCGGCTTTTGTTTACCAACTTTTAGCTTGCGAAGCCAACACTCACGCTGCAGGGAAATTTTTTCATTAATTCTGGTTTACTATTTAAAGTATCCCGTCTGGCAATTAGGAGAACTTCAAGCAACCGAAATTAAGAGGTTTTTGCTATCAGAACAGATTCTCTAGAGAATCCATAAATGTCTTCTTTAACAGTGCAGAAAAGTCGAGCTAGCACTTATAGTCATTAAATAAGCGTGACGTGGTGGGAGAGACCGAACCTCAGCTAGCCAGTGGAACACGCGACACCAGACCTAGGCCTGTTAACGCTTAAAGGGTCTGATGAACCGCAACCAGTTGAGGGGTATTCCTGTCAAAGGAAGCGAACACTGCGATCAGAGACGATCTTTTGTACCCTATACTTATCACCATTACGAGTACATTAACATTATTATTATTATTATTATTATGCTACAGAATCCAAACCCAAGTGACATGCAGCTAACATTTCTCAAGAAGGGAAGTTTTGTAATTATCACTTTAAAAAATTCATCATATATACGATGGGTCATAAATGTGACATCATTGATATAGTAATATGATCTTATAGAATCAAATGTTATCGAAACGAAAACTAAATTGAATTAAAATGGAATTGAACAGAATTGAAGTACAATGGAAATAGTATTTAAATTCAGGTGAATCCCATTTGATATATAATTGGATTCGAATAGGAATGTAACTGAATTTGAATTGAAATACACCTAAAATTCGGTTCACTAGTTCCAAAAACACAAAAATGAGTAAAAGCAAGCAATGAGCAACATATAAAAATTTACATATGCTCCAATAAAAAAAAATTATAATATTTTAGCTATTTTTGAATCGTTATTTGTTTGAATTGAAGCCTTCTTTAGCGGCGGTAGTGATTCGAAATTTTAAGAAACGAAAAAGCGACCATAGAATTTCGGGAGTAAAGAAAACGAAAATAGAGAAAGTTGTGCTTTGTTCGCACTTATTGGCAAGAAGGGCATGCGGCAAACGTAAATGCAACAACAAACAGCGAAAGTCAACAAAATCAAGAACAGCAATTGACGCTGTATTTCTGAGAAATATTGATAAAATCCAAACCAAAGCATTCATTTCATATTTTAGTTACCATAAACCCCTAGTATCATTTGTGGAAATTGAATAATTCAATTCAATTCAATTTATTTCGCCTATAATAATAATAATTCATATTTGTTAAGACTAATATCATATATAATGTACAGAGTTTGATCCTTAATTTTAGGCCTTCTACTGAGAAGGAAAGAAAGATTGTGAATAAATTTTTCCTAAAGTTAATGTAAATATAATCAAGGAAAAAGAGAAAAAAAAACCTTAAAATTGTGTTAGGAGTAAAACTTATAACTATCTTAACACTAGGCAACCAACACCGATAGACTAAGTGCGAACTAAGTTTTGGTGATGGTCGTTTGCGCAGGCTTGCTATATAATGGTTTTATTTAATTTATTTTATAAACATGCACTTAAGCATAAAAGTGATAAAGTGGGCTTGCTGGAGCTTTGGTGACAATTTATGTGAGGTAATTTACAGGATGGAGGTTATTATTTAGTTTGTATTTTGTCTTTAATCATTGGGATTCTAGCTTTTTGATGAAGGCGCGTGGTTGAATAAAAAAGGGCAGATTTAGGATCATTTTTAAGATCTTGTTTTGAATTCTTTGAAGTTTGTTTATGTGGATTTGTGCACAGTCTCTCCATACAACAGAACCGTATAAGATTAATGGTACAAATATTGATTTATATATTAGTAGTTTGTTTGGAATGGACAGGCCTGATTTACGATTTATTAGTGGATACAGAATAAATACATTCTTGTTTACTTTGTCAATAATTTTGTTGATATGTAAGTTAAATAACATTTTTGTATCTAAAAACAATCCGAGGTAACGGACACAATTTTCCTAGCATATGTCCTGGTTAACCAGACGTAAATTTGAGGAGGGTAAGGAGCACGCCCTATGCTTTCTAGTAAAAAAGATACACTTTGCTTTATCACAGTTTAACTTGATTTTCCACTAGTGATAATAAGTAGCTAAGGTATTAAGAGCAGTTTGCAGATTAATTTTAATAGAGTTAAAACTTTCAGTTGAACAGTAGACTGCAGTATCATCAGCAAACATTGAGATGACATTGAGTTGTCGAAATGCTGAATATCAAACGTGTAAATGTTATAAAGTAATGGCCCAAGCACTGAAACTTGAGGCACTCCAGCCATGATAGACGAGGGTTTTGATGACACGCCATTAACAACAGTAATGAAGGATCTGTCATCAAGAAAACTTTGAATAATTTTAGTCATATAACCTGGTGTGTTGGTGATATGCAACTTGTGTAGTAGACCGTCATGCCAAACGGTATCGAAGGCGGCTTGAATGTCTAACGTAAGCAAGCCGACAGATTTTATGTTTTCAAGGTTACGCTTGACAAAACTTTTAAGATTTAGAAGTGGATGGGTGCAACTGAGTTTTTCTCTAAACCCAAATTGCTCAGCCGGAAGTATGGAGTTTGCTTCAAGAGAAAGTATAGCCTTTTCTTAAGAATTTTTTCAACAATTTTTGAAAAGCAACATAGCAGACTGATTGGCCTATAGCTTTCATGAGAATCAGGTGGTTTGCCTGGTTTATGAATAGCCATGACTTTGGCCAACTTCCAAATAGTTGGGAAATAAGTTGGCTTAATGCCAATTCATTGTATAACTTAGCCAGATAAGCGATAACCGTTTTTGGTAGGTTTTTTATACAAATATTTTGAATACAATCAGGACCAGCAGCCTTTTTTGTTTTGAGCGAACTTATTATTGTATTTATCTCAGAGATTGTGATCTCCGTAAAACTGAAGGTCTTAGGAATTAGCGCGTTAATTTGAAGTGAAGAATGTTCGACAGCGGTTTTAGTTGCAATGTCAGAAAGATACTCAGTTAACTTGTGTTTGTTTTCAAAAATGTTGTTTAGTAGATTTGCTTTTTGTTCATTCTTGGCAAATCTCACATTTTTGTGACTTAAGCATGCTATAAACTGAGTTTTATTTTTAATGGCTTTGGTTACCTTCCAGAAAGGCTTCGAGTGGTTATCAAGTTTCTTGAGTTTTGCATTTCAGCTGATATTGTTGAAGTTAAAGATTTCAAACTTTATAAGACGATTAAAGTGATCCAGCCCTGCTTTAAAAATTGGTAGACGAGTTCTGCACCACTGTCTTTGAACGACATTCCGTATTTTTGTAAGTTCACGGATGTGATTAGAAAAATTTATTTTAGGATAGTTGATAGGTACCCTAGGGATGATTTTTCGGTGCCCTCCTCAATTTTTGAATTTAAAGCGTTGATCATGTTGTCAATTTGACCTTTATCAGGTGGTGAGTCAAGACTGGCTCCGGAGAGCAACATTTGAAAGTCACTAGTTAGTAGGCGTCTAAAGCGCTTCCAGTTTGCTTTAGAAAACTTTAAGTAGGTTTTATGTTTCAATGCAATACTGGTAGATAGCGTTACCATTACAGGAAGATGGTCAGATGAAATATCGTAAAGTGTGCTAGGCGTACTCAAAATATTCGGTACATTCGTAAGAAACAAGTCTAAAGTAGAGGGCTTCAAATTGTGCTTAGGTGGTATATAGGTAGGCTTACTTGGAAAGAGCAATGTGAAATTACCTAGTACAGACAGGTTGTGCAAAACATTACCCCAATATTTAGCTTTAGCACAATTCCAAAGCCGACTTCTCGAGTTAAGGTCACCTGCGATGAGATAACGATCAGGAATACGTGAAAATTTAATTAGGTCAGATTTGAACATAGACTTTTGATGACCACGGTCTAGCGTGTCACAGCAGTTACATAAGCACTTTGCAGTGTTACCCGGGAAACAAGTAGAAATGAATTTAAGCGAATTATTATGGCCTAAGTCTACTTCAACACATACATTTTCAATAATATGAGTGTCAATATTGGGAATTTGCCGATGTTTGACTTTATTATTAACAATTTTAGGGGCCTCGGAATCACAGTGGAAATACTCCACATCATATAAGGAAATTGAATAATAAAAACCATAGGCGCATTCAAGCGGTATTTGAAGAACTGAAAACACAAATTTACCACCCCAATTTAAAATTGAGAATAACACAGTTTATAAATAACTGCGAAGTGTGTAATTTAGAAAAATATGATAGAAAACCACCAAAACTTCCATGTAAAATTACGAAAACTCCTTCGAAACCTCGTGAAATAATCCACATCGATGTTTTCTATACACTAGAAAAACAACTATTTATGACATTTATCGATAAGTTTACAAAATTTGCAGTATTAACGGACGAACATGGATGGAATTCAAAACTAAATTACTTCAGTATATCAACTCATACGGAAAATATGAAAAAATAATAGTGGATAATAAATTAGGATTCAAGGCAATACCAATGCAACAGTTTTTGAACGAAGAAAACATTATCATACATTATACATCGAACAGTAATCATACCTCAAACGCTGACATTGAACGACTTCATAACACAGTGAATGAACATATACGACTTTTGAGACATGACGAACGTAGCAAAACTGACACCGTTGAGGAAAAAATAATAAGAGTAATAGGTTTTTACAATAATACCATACAAGGCACAACAAAAATTAAGCCCATTGACTTTTTAACGGGAAAATACACGAAGCCAGATATCCAGAAATACGCGAGTTAATTTTGAAAAAAAAAGAAAAACATATAAACAAATTAAATAGAAATAGATGTGATATAGAACTAAAAGAAGGAATTAATTATATTAAAGAAATTAGAGGAGGCAAGAATCATAGGAAATATAGAAAAATTGACACTAACAAAACAGATGACGATCATGTAACAGAGAAGAAATCAGGGTTAAAATACTACAAATCTCATATAAAACAAAATAAAAAATAAAAAATTAAGGCTAAATAACGAACAAATCAATATATATATCCTTATAGATAATACCATGGATTTTGATAATCACAATCCCAACAACCACCAGAGCACAATCTATCGACATTCAGGACTTGACCAACAATAACGGATACGTACCAATTAAAACGGGAGAATTAAAAGTAATTGATCAGTACAACAAAATTCTACACACTGTCAACATAACTGCCTACACGGACACATTGAACCTAATTCTCCAAAATATACAATCCCTTAAGGTTAACAGAATTGGAACTAAGGCACTTTTGGACACTGGAAGCAAGAATTTTGCACTACTAAAAGGAAAAATAGAGAACCTAAATCCACACTTTAGACAAAAAAGAGGACTAGTAAACGTACTGGGCAAAGAACTCAAGTTTATAGCCGGCACAATGGACAGTGATGACGAAACCGAAGTAAATAATTCACTCAAAACACTTTATAAAAATGAGGAAGTCTTGACAAACAAAATTAACAACCTGACGTTTGTTAACAATTTCATATCCTCCCAAATACAGAATATTACGGACCACATAACAAACTAAACCACAAAAACAAACTCTAATAGGAAATTATCTAAATAAATTCAAAAACTTTATGGCAAATAAAATAACTACAATAGAAGACGAAATTTCATTTATAGAACAGGTCTACCAGATCAACAACGATATTTCACTGTTACGAAACCATGTCGATGACATTGGACAAATAATATTCTCTAGCAAACTCGGAGTAATTCCCACGGACATTGTGACCAACACAGAACTCAACTTTATTAACGATTATGACAGTTACACCAATATCAAAACAGCCGTCGCCATAAACAATAGTAATATAATAATAATTCTCCAAATCCCACAATATTCAAAGGAAGCTTTATCAAAAATTGTATTCGAGCCAATTCCCAACATATACAACAAATCGATCATTCTAAATAAGTATGAAATACTAGTAGCTTCTAAAAATAATATTTACGATACTAACATTAAAGATAATCTTAAGAAAAATTTAATATAAATCACGAACAAATGCCTCTCAAATATATTAAATTACGAAGAAGCATACTGTGATATGCAAACACTAAACGAATCTATTGTAACTGAAATTCTACCCGGCATACTAATATTTAAAAACTTCTACTCTAAAATTGAACATAATTGCAATAAAATGAATATTAAAATAAACGGCAACTTCCTAATAAAATTCGAAGACTGTGAAATTTTCACAGCTAAGAAAAACTTTACCAATATCAAAATAAAACTTTACGATCAATTTATACTACCTAATGCCATAACTAAAGTAAAAGAAAAATCAAATACGACATTCAATAACTTAAAATTAGAATCACTATACTTAGAACAAATCAAACATGTAAAATACATTGAACAAATACAATATCAAAAAAAAATCAAATTTCATAAACATAAGCATAAATGCAATAATTGTTTTGACTATCATAATGTTAACAATATTTACTATATACAAGACAAAATTCTCCGCCATAGTGCATATTTCGTCGGAGCCTCAATCTAACGATGGGGGTGTTATATCAAAACCCCTTTATGTAATATAAAATTAACATAATAATATGAACCTACTAAGTCTGCTACACTTCTGGTACATGTCAATAAATTTTAAACAATTCTTTGGAATTATTTCACAAATAATAAATTTATTAAGCATGCATTTTTTATACAAAACTTTCTTTGGAATTGTTTTGCAAATACGCCAGCACCTTTTAATACGAAGCGTTTATTTAGAGTTGTTTTAAACTTATTTAGTTGCATTTCCGGCACACGCCAATATCTCGATTCTTTGATTGTTTTAAAATACCAAAGCAACTGACCAAATATGCAACATAAACATAATAATCAATATAAACAACGGTGGACATAAAAGGCAGACAGAAGTCAGTCTACTTGTGAGTGTAAATCGATCTAAAACAAGTTTAGTTTTAATTTAACCAATAAGAAAAATAAAAAATAAAGTTGAAAAAAAGTTGAAATAACTCTTTTTTATTCTCTTCTAATTTCAACATAAAAGTATAAAGCTGTACAGTTTGGAAGTCATTACGTGAACTCTCGTTTTCACGTCTCATATTTTTCGTATCCTGTTCTATATATATTACACAAATCGTTTCTTAAGGAGTAAACTCCAAATAGACAGAAAATAGTTCATTACTTATAGATCTCGGGAAAACCTACAAGAAGTCTATGGTCTAAAAATAACGTGGTAAATCTTAGTACATTTGTAGTCGTCACTCAGAATGAACATTGAAGTCAATCAAAATAATTGAGTGAAAAAATGTTTGAGCAACTTATTGAGCTTTGTATCGGTTACTTACGGAATGAGTGGATATGGTTGACGTAAGTTACCTACATTTACGAACCACATGCTTTAAGTCAGTTCTGACAATGCGTGCTAGGGGACATCCGGAAAGACCTGCCAGCGACTTTCAAAGTGATGTTAAAAAAAACATGGTAACACATTCAACGTACGGAACCCTAGCCACGTACGATGAACTCGCACTTGGATGTCTTTTTTTTAAATTAAATCTTATTTCGCCTTTTTCAGGTTTAGAATTCATATCTCACGTTGTTATTTTATGTCTCATAAGGGCAACTTTTCCAAATGCAATTCAACGGGTCTCCCGGCTTCGCTTCATCAAATTTTAAAAGAACACATTTTTTGGCTACGCAAATCGTAAATACGTTATGGATAACAGGTAAATCGAGGAACTACTGTGTAATTTCCGAAGATTCAAGCATCGAAAAGTGCCTGGAACAAATTTGTGAAACAATTAAATTCCGCTGGCCCACCAACTAAGTCCCTTGATCAATGGCGCAAAGTAAGTACATACGTATACACTCATTTATTTGAACCGTGATATTTTTACGAAAACTATATTCATAGGTATTGAAAGACTGGAAGATAACCATTAAAAGAGAAATATACAAGAAGAAAATCGAAACGGCGACCACTGGCGGAGTACCATCAAAAGCACCTCCTATTACCGACATGGAGAACCAAATTGCTGTGCTCGCAAATTTGTACGCTGAGGTGGATGCTGCGCAAGTTGGAGTTGCCGACGAGTTTACGTCTGAGAACAAGAAAAACGATTCTGAATTCAGATATGAAGACAAGACACCATAAGTTATTATTCTCTTGCAGTATTTGAATATATAGAGGAACCACAAACACCAAAAAGTGGTAATCTGAGTCCAATCAACAGTCCCAGCAACAACAATGCTAGTCCATCCATCAGTATTGACAACAACAACGACTCAGCCAGCATTAAATTTATTGATCTCGTGCATAATGATAATTCAAGTATAGAGAACCTAGTTAAGGGGTTTGAGAATATCAAAACCCAAATCTCAACAGTTGAAGATAATATGGCGCAGCTCTCAAATAAAATGGATGTCTTCTTGAAGGAGTTGCGCGACGTCAAAAAGGAGGCCTCAGACTTGCAGCTATGAGGGCGGATCTCAAAAATTTAGTGAAGAAATAAAAACTGTTTAATTAACCGATGGAACAGTTCCTCAAAAACATGTAATGTACCATATATAAATAAGTTAAAATACAAATTAATCTCTATTCACTTAATATTAATAAACGCCGTGTCAAAATCGACGCCTATTATTCCATTCCAATGTTACTCTCTGTGAAAAGCTCTCGTAATTCCACTCAGGGCAAATATTGTTGAAAGCGCAGCGCACTATATATATGCTAGTGGATTATCGTTTTGTTGTTGTTGTTGTTGTTGTTGTTGTTGTTGGGAGTTAATTAAAAATTGATGAATTTGTGCATTGTATTAATTAGAAATTCATGAAATTGTGCATTGTATTAATTGGAAATTTTGGTGTAATATCGACTACTTTGCGCACGACAGACTTTCTAATATCAGACTCAGGGTAGCTTAATTTACTCCTTTGCTTATAAACCCTTCCGATGCTATTAGAACTTTAACAGAACTCATTGTAGGGTGTTTTATGAGAGCTCCTATTAATTTCTTACTTTCTCATCTTAAAAAAACCTTAAAATTGTGTTAGGAGTAAAACTTATAACTATCTTAACACTAGGCAACCAACACCGATAGACTAAGTGCGAACTAAGTTTTGGTGATGGTCGTTTGCGCAGGCTTGCTATATAATGGTTTTATTTAATTTATTTTATAAACATGCACTTAAGCATAAAAGTGATAAAGTGGGCTTGCTGGAGCTTTGGTGACAATTTATGTGAGGTAATTTACAGGATGGAGGTTATTATTTAGTTTGTATTTTGTCTTTAATCATTGGGATTCTAGCTTTTTGATGAAGGCGCGTGGTTGAATAAAAAAGGGCAGATTTAGGATCATTTTTAAGATCTTGTTTTGAATTCTTTGAAGTTTGTTTATGTGGATTTGTGCACAGTCTCTCCATACAACAGAACCGTATAAGATTAATGGTACAAATATTGATTTATATATTAGTAGTTTGTTTGGAATGGACAGGCCTGATTTACGATTTATTAGTGGATACAGAATAAATACATTCTTGTTTACTTTGTCAATAATTTTGTTGATATGTAAGTTAAATAACATTTTTGTATCTAAAAACAATCCGAGGTAACGGACACAATTTTCCTAGCATATGTCCTGGTTAACCAGACGTAAATTTGAGGAGGGTAAGGAGCACGCCCTATGCTTTCTAGTAAAAAAGATACACTTTGCTTTATCACAGTTTAACTTGATTTTCCACTAGTGATAATAAGTAGCTAAGGTATTAAGAGCAGTTTGCAGATTAATTTTAATAGAGTTAAAACTTTCAGTTGAACAGTAGACTGCAGTATCATCAGCAAACATTGAGATGACATTGAGTTGTCGAAATGCTGAATATCAAACGTGTAAATGTTATAAAGTAATGGCCCAAGCACTGAAACTTGAGGCACTCCAGCCATGATAGACGAGGGTTTTGATGACACGCCATTAACAACAGTAATGAAGGATCTGTCATCAAGAAAACTTTGAATAATTTTAGTCATATAACCTGGTGTGTTGGTGATATGCAACTTGTGTAGTAGACCGTCATGCCAAACGGTATCGAAGGCGGCTTGAATGTCTAACGTAAGCAAGCCGACAGATTTTATGTTTTCAAGGTTACGCTTGACAAAACTTTTAAGATTTAGAAGTGGATGGGTGCAACTGAGTTTTTCTCTAAACCCAAATTGCTCAGCCGGAAGTATGGAGTTTGCTTCAAGAGAAAGTATAGCCTTTTCTTAAGAATTTTTTCAACAATTTTTGAAAAGCAACATAGCAGACTGATTGGCCTATAGCTTTCATGAGAATCAGGTGGTTTGCCTGGTTTATGAATAGCCATGACTTTGGCCAACTTCCAAATAGTTGGGAAATAAGTTGGCTTAATGCCAATTCATTGTATAACTTAGCCAGATAAGCGATAACCGTTTTTGGTAGGTTTTTTATACAAATATTTTGAATACAATCAGGACCAGCAGCCTTTTTTGTTTTGAGCGAACTTATTATTGTATTTATCTCAGAGATTGTGATCTCCGTAAAACTGAAGGTCTTAGGAATTAGCGCGTTAATTTGAAGTGAAGAATGTTCGACAGCGGTTTTAGTTGCAATGTCAGAAAGATACTCAGTTAACTTGTGTTTGTTTTCAAAAATGTTGTTTAGTAGATTTGCTTTTTGTTCATTCTTGGCAAATCTCACATTTTTGTGACTTAAGCATGCTATAAACTGAGTTTTATTTTTAATGGCTTTGGTTACCTTCCAGAAAGGCTTCGAGTGGTTATCAAGTTTCTTGAGTTTTGCATTTCAGCTGATATTGTTGAAGTTAAAGATTTCAAACTTTATAAGACGATTAAAGTGATCCAGCCCTGCTTTAAAAATTGGTAGACGAGTTCTGCACCACTGTCTTTGAACGACATTCCGTATTTTTGTAAGTTCACGGATGTGATTAGAAAAATTTATTTTAGGATAGTTGATAGGTACCCTAGGGATGATTTTTCGGTGCCCTCCTCAATTTTTGAATTTAAAGCGTTGATCATGTTGTCAATTTGACCTTTATCAGGTGGTGAGTCAAGACTGGCTCCGGAGAGCAACATTTGAAAGTCACTAGTTAGTAGGCGTCTAAAGCGCTTCCAGTTTGCTTTAGAAAACTTTAAGTAGGTTTTATGTTTCAATGCAATACTGGTAGATAGCGTTACCATTACAGGAAGATGGTCAGATGAAATATCGTAAAGTGTGCTAGGCGTACTCAAAATATTCGGTACATTCGTAAGAAACAAGTCTAAAGTAGAGGGCTTCAAATTGTGCTTAGGTGGTATATAGGTAGGCTTACTTGGAAAGAGCAATGTGAAATTACCTAGTACAGACAGGTTGTGCAAAACATTACCCCAATATTTAGCTTTAGCACAATTCCAAAGCCGACTTCTCGAGTTAAGGTCACCTGCGATGAGATAACGATCAGGAATACGTGAAAATTTAATTAGGTCAGATTTGAACATAGACTTTTGATGACCACGGTCTAGCGTGTCACAGCAGTTACATAAGCACTTTGCAGTGTTACCCGGGAAACAAGTAGAAATGAATTTAAGCGAATTATTATGGCCTAAGTCTACTTCAACACATACATTTTCAATAATATGAGTGTCAATATTGGGAATTTGCCGATGTTTGACTTTATTATTAACAATTTTAGGGGCCTCGGAATCACAGTGGAAATACTCCACATCATATAAGGAAATTGAATAATAAAAACCATAGGCGCATTCAAGCGGTATTTGAAGAACTGAAAACACAAATTTACCACCCCAATTTAAAATTGAGAATAACACAGTTTATAAATAACTGCGAAGTGTGTAATTTAGAAAAATATGATAGAAAACCACCAAAACTTCCATGTAAAATTACGAAAACTCCTTCGAAACCTCGTGAAATAATCCACATCGATGTTTTCTATACACTAGAAAAACAACTATTTATGACATTTATCGATAAGTTTACAAAATTTGCAGTATTAACGGACGAACATGGATGGAATTCAAAACTAAATTACTTCAGTATATCAACTCATACGGAAAATATGAAAAAATAATAGTGGATAATAAATTAGGATTCAAGGCAATACCAATGCAACAGTTTTTGAACGAAGAAAACATTATCATACATTATACATCGAACAGTAATCATACCTCAAACGCTGACATTGAACGACTTCATAACACAGTGAATGAACATATACGACTTTTGAGACATGACGAACGTAGCAAAACTGACACCGTTGAGGAAAAAATAATAAGAGTAATAGGTTTTTACAATAATACCATACAAGGCACAACAAAAATTAAGCCCATTGACTTTTTAACGGGAAAATACACGAAGCCAGATATCCAGAAATACGCGAGTTAATTTTGAAAAAAAAAGAAAAACATATAAACAAATTAAATAGAAATAGATGTGATATAGAACTAAAAGAAGGAATTAATTATATTAAAGAAATTAGAGGAGGCAAGAATCATAGGAAATATAGAAAAATTGACACTAACAAAACAGATGACGATCATGTAACAGAGAAGAAATCAGGGTTAAAATACTACAAATCTCATATAAAACAAAATAAAAAATAAAAAATTAAGGCTAAATAACGAACAAATCAATATATATATCCTTATAGATAATACCATGGATTTTGATAATCACAATCCCAACAACCACCAGAGCACAATCTATCGACATTCAGGACTTGACCAACAATAACGGATACGTACCAATTAAAACGGGAGAATTAAAAGTAATTGATCAGTACAACAAAATTCTACACACTGTCAACATAACTGCCTACACGGACACATTGAACCTAATTCTCCAAAATATACAATCCCTTAAGGTTAACAGAATTGGAACTAAGGCACTTTTGGACACTGGAAGCAAGAATTTTGCACTACTAAAAGGAAAAATAGAGAACCTAAATCCACACTTTAGACAAAAAAGAGGACTAGTAAACGTACTGGGCAAAGAACTCAAGTTTATAGCCGGCACAATGGACAGTGATGACGAAACCGAAGTAAATAATTCACTCAAAACACTTTATAAAAATGAGGAAGTCTTGACAAACAAAATTAACAACCTGACGTTTGTTAACAATTTCATATCCTCCCAAATACAGAATATTACGGACCACATAACAAACTAAACCACAAAAACAAACTCTAATAGGAAATTATCTAAATAAATTCAAAAACTTTATGGCAAATAAAATAACTACAATAGAAGACGAAATTTCATTTATAGAACAGGTCTACCAGATCAACAACGATATTTCACTGTTACGAAACCATGTCGATGACATTGGACAAATAATATTCTCTAGCAAACTCGGAGTAATTCCCACGGACATTGTGACCAACACAGAACTCAACTTTATTAACGATTATGACAGTTACACCAATATCAAAACAGCCGTCGCCATAAACAATAGTAATATAATAATAATTCTCCAAATCCCACAATATTCAAAGGAAGCTTTATCAAAAATTGTATTCGAGCCAATTCCCAACATATACAACAAATCGATCATTCTAAATAAGTATGAAATACTAGTAGCTTCTAAAAATAATATTTACGATACTAACATTAAAGATAATCTTAAGAAAAATTTAATATAAATCACGAACAAATGCCTCTCAAATATATTAAATTACGAAGAAGCATACTGTGATATGCAAACACTAAACGAATCTATTGTAACTGAAATTCTACCCGGCATACTAATATTTAAAAACTTCTACTCTAAAATTGAACATAATTGCAATAAAATGAATATTAAAATAAACGGCAACTTCCTAATAAAATTCGAAGACTGTGAAATTTTCACAGCTAAGAAAAACTTTACCAATATCAAAATAAAACTTTACGATCAATTTATACTACCTAATGCCATAACTAAAGTAAAAGAAAAATCAAATACGACATTCAATAACTTAAAATTAGAATCACTATACTTAGAACAAATCAAACATGTAAAATACATTGAACAAATACAATATCAAAAAAAAAATCAAATTTCATAAACATAAGCATAAATGCAATAATTGTTTTGACTATCATAATGTTAACAATATTTACTATATACAAGACAAAATTCTCCGCCATAGTGCATATTTCGTCGGAGCCTCAATCTAACGATGGGGGTGTTATATCAAAACCCCTTTATGTAATATAAAATTAACATAATAATATGAACCTACTAAGTCTGCTACACTTCTGGTACATGTCAATAAATTTTAAACAATTCTTTGGAATTATTTCACAAATAATAAATTTATTAAGCATGCATTTTTTATACAAAACTTTCTTTGGAATTGTTTTGCAAATACGCCAGCACCTTTTAATACGAAGCGTTTATTTAGAGTTGTTTTAAACTTATTTAGTTGCATTTCCGGCACACGCCAATATCTCGATTCTTTGATTGTTTTAAAATACCAAAGCAACTGACCAAATATGCAACATAAACATAATAATCAATATAAACAACGGTGGACATAAAAGGCAGACAGAAGTCAGTCTACTTGTGAGTGTAAATCGATCTAAAACAAGTTTAGTTTTAATTTAACCAATAAGAAAAATAAAAAATAAAGTTGAAAAAAAGTTGAAATAACTCTTTTTTATTCTCTTCTAATTTCAACATAAAAGTATAAAGCTGTACAGTTTGGAAGTCATTACGTGAACTCTCGTTTTCACGTCTCATATTTTTCGTATCCTGTTCTATATATATTACACAAATCGTTTCTTAAGGAGTAAACTCCAAATAGACAGAAAATAGTTCATTACTTATAGATCTCGGGAAAACCTACAAGAAGTCTATGGTCTAAAAATAACGTGGTAAATCTTAGTACATTTGTAGTCGTCACTCAGAATGAACATTGAAGTCAATCAAAATAATTGAGTGAAAAAATGTTTGAGCAACTTATTGAGCTTTGTATCGGTTACTTACGGAATGAGTGGATATGGTTGACGTAAGTTACCTACATTTACGAACCACATGCTTTAAGTCAGTTCTGACAATGCGTGCTAGGGGACATCCGGAAAGACCTGCCAGCGACTTTCAAAGTGATGTTAAAAAAAACATGGTAACACATTCAACGTACGGAACCCTAGCCACGTACGATGAACTCGCACTTGGATGTCTTTTTTTTAAATTAAATCTTATTTCGCCTTTTTCAGGTTTCGAATTCATATCTCACGTTGTTATTTTATGTCTCATAAGGGCAACTTTTCCAAATGCAATTCAACGGGTCTCCCGGCTTCGCTTCATCAAATTTTAAAAGAACACATTTTTTGGCTACGCAAATCGTAAATACGTTATGGATAACAGGTAAATCGAGGAACTACTGTGTAATTTCCGAAGATTCAAGCATCGAAAAGTGCCTGGAACAAATTTGTGAAACAATTAAATTCCGCTGGCCCACCAACTAAGTCCCTTGATCAATGGCGCAAAGTAAGTACATACGTATACACTCATTTATTTGAACCGTGATATTTTTACGAAAACTATATTCATAGGTATTGAAAGACTGGAAGATAACCATTAAAAGAGAAATATACAAGAAGAAAATCGAAACGGCGACCACTGGCGGAGTACCATCAAAAGCACCTCCTATTACCGACATGGAGAACCAAATTGCTGTGCTCGCAAATTTGTACGCTGAGGTGGATGCTGCGCAAGTTGGAGTTGCCGACGAGTTTACGTCTGAGAACAAGAAAAACGATTCTGAATTCAGATATGAAGACAAGACACCATAAGTTATTATTCTCTTGCAGTATTTGAATATATAGAGGAACCACAAACACCAAAAAGTGGTAATCTGAGTCCAATCAACAGTCCCAGCAACAACAATGCTAGTCCATCCATCAGTATTGACAACAACAACGACTCAGCCAGCATTAAATTTATTGATCTCGTGCATAATGATAATTCAAGTATAGAGAACCTAGTTAAGGGGTTTGAGAATATCAAAACCCAAATCTCAACAGTTGAAGATAATATGGCGCAGCTCTCAAATAAAATGGATGTCTTCTTGAAGGAGTTGCGCGACGTCAAAAAGGAGGCCTCAGACTTGCAGCTATGAGGGCGGATCTCAAAAATTTAGTGAAGAAATAAAAACTGTTTAATTAACCGATGGAACAGTTCCTCAAAAACATGTAATGTACCATATATAAATAAGTTAAAATACAAATTAATCTCTATTCACTTAATATTAATAAACGCCGTGTCAAAATCGACGCCTATTATTCCATTCCAATGTTACTCTCTGTGAAAAGCTCTCGTAATTCCACTCAGGGCAAATATTGTTGAAAGCGCAGCGCACTATATATATGCTAGTGGATTATCGTTTTGTTGTTGTTGTTGTTGTTGTTGTTGTTGTTGTTGGGAGTTAATTAAAAATTGATGAATTTGTGCATTGTATTAATTAGAAATTCATGAAATTGTGCATTGTATTAATTGGAAATTTTGGTGTAATATCGACTACTTTGCGCACGACAGACTTTCTAATATCAGACTCAGGGTAGCTTAATTTACTCCTTTGCTTATAAACCCTTCCGATGCTATTAGAACTTTAACAGAACTCATTGTAGGGTGTTTTATGAGAGCTCCTATTAATTTCTTACTTTCTCATCTTAAAAAAACCTTAAAATTGTGTTAGGAGTAAAACTTATAACTATCTTAACACTAGGCAACCAACACCGATAGACTAAGTGCGAACTAAGTTTTGGTGATGGTCGTTTGCGCAGGCTTGCTATATAATGGTTTTATTTAATTTATTTTATAAACATGCACTTAAGCATAAAAGTGATAAAGTGGGCTTGCTGGAGCTTTGGTGACAATTTATGTGAGGTAATTTACAGGATGGAGGTTATTATTTAGTTTGTATTTTGTCTTTAATCATTGGGATTCTAGCTTTTTGATGAAGGCGCGTGGTTGAATAAAAAAGGGCAGATTTAGGATCATTTTTAAGATCTTGTTTTGAATTCTTTGAAGTTTGTTTATGTGGATTTGTGCACAGTCTCTCCATACAACAGAACCGTATAAGATTAATGGTACAAATATTGATTTATATATTAGTAGTTTGTTTGGAATGGACAGGCCTGATTTACGATTTATTAGTGGATACAGAATAAATACATTCTTGTTTACTTTGTCAATAATTTTGTTGATATGTAAGTTAAATAACATTTTTGTATCTAAAAACAATCCGAGGTAACGGACACAATTTTCCTAGCATATGTCCTGGTTAACCAGACGTAAATTTGAGGAGGGTAAGGAGCACGCCCTATGCTTTCTAGTAAAAAAGATACACTTTGCTTTATCACAGTTTAACTTGATTTTCCACTAGTGATAATAAGTAGCTAAGGTATTAAGAGCAGTTTGCAGATTAATTTTAATAGAGTTAAAACTTTCAGTTGAACAGTAGACTGCAGTATCATCAGCAAACATTGAGATGACATTGAGTTGTCGAAATGCTGAATATCAAACGTGTAAATGTTATAAAGTAATGGCCCAAGCACTGAAACTTGAGGCACTCCAGCCATGATAGACGAGGGTTTTGATGACACGCCATTAACAACAGTAATGAAGGATCTGTCATCAAGAAAACTTTGAATAATTTTAGTCATATAACCTGGTGTGTTGGTGATATGCAACTTGTGTAGTAGACCGTCATGCCAAACGGTATCGAAGGCGGCTTGAATGTCTAACGTAAGCAAGCCGACAGATTTTATGTTTTCAAGGTTACGCTTGACAAAACTTTTAAGATTTAGAAGTGGATGGGTGCAACTGAGTTTTTCTCTAAACCCAAATTGCTCAGCCGGAAGTATGGAGTTTGCTTCAAGAGAAAGTATAGCCTTTTCTTAAGAATTTTTTCAACAATTTTTGAAAAGCAACATAGCAGACTGATTGGCCTATAGCTTTCATGAGAATCAGGTGGTTTGCCTGGTTTATGAATAGCCATGACTTTGGCCAACTTCCAAATAGTTGGGAAATAAGTTGGCTTAATGCCAATTCATTGTATAACTTAGCCAGATAAGCGATAACCGTTTTTGGTAGGTTTTTTATACAAATATTTTGAATACAATCAGGACCAGCAGCCTTTTTTGTTTTGAGCGAACTTATTATTGTATTTATCTCAGAGATTGTGATCTCCGTAAAACTGAAGGTCTTAGGAATTAGCGCGTTAATTTGAAGTGAAGAATGTTCGACAGCGGTTTTAGTTGCAATGTCAGAAAGATACTCAGTTAACTTGTGTTTGTTTTCAAAAATGTTGTTTAGTAGATTTGCTTTTTGTTCATTCTTGGCAAATCTCACATTTTTGTGACTTAAGCATGCTATAAACTGAGTTTTATTTTTAATGGCTTTGGTTACCTTCCAGAAAGGCTTCGAGTGGTTATCAAGTTTCTTGAGTTTTGCATTTCAGCTGATATTGTTGAAGTTAAAGATTTCAAACTTTATAAGACGATTAAAGTGATCCAGCCCTGCTTTAAAAATTGGTAGACGAGTTCTGCACCACTGTCTTTGAACGACATTCCGTATTTTTGTAAGTTCACGGATGTGATTAGAAAAATTTATTTTAGGATAGTTGATAGGTACCCTAGGGATGATTTTTCGGTGCCCTCCTCAATTTTTGAATTTAAAGCGTTGATCATGTTGTCAATTTGACCTTTATCAGGTGGTGAGTCAAGACTGGCTCCGGAGAGCAACATTTGAAAGTCACTAGTTAGTAGGCGTCTAAAGCGCTTCCAGTTTGCTTTAGAAAACTTTAAGTAGGTTTTATGTTTCAATGCAATACTGGTAGATAGCGTTACCATTACAGGAAGATGGTCAGATGAAATATCGTAAAGTGTGCTAGGCGTACTCAAAATATTCGGTACATTCGTAAGAAACAAGTCTAAAGTAGAGGGCTTCAAATTGTGCTTAGGTGGTATATAGGTAGGCTTACTTGGAAAGAGCAATGTGAAATTACCTAGTACAGACAGGTTGTGCAAAACATTACCCCAATATTTAGCTTTAGCACAATTCCAAAGCCGACTTCTCGAGTTAAGGTCACCTGCGATGAGATAACGATCAGGAATACGTGAAAATTTAATTAGGTCAGATTTGAACATAGACTTTTGATGACCACGGTCTAGCGTGTCACAGCAGTTACATAAGCACTTTGCAGTGTTACCCGGGAAACAAGTAGAAATGAATTTAAGCGAATTATTATGGCCTAAGTCTACTTCAACACATACATTTTCAATAATATGAGTGTCAATATTGGGAATTTGCCGATGTTTGACTTTATTATTAACAATTTTAGGGGCCTCGGAATCACAGTGGAAATACTCCACATCATATAAGGAAATTGAATAATAAAAACCATAGGCGCATTCAAGCGGTATTTGAAGAACTGAAAACACAAATTTACCACCCCAATTTAAAATTGAGAATAACACAGTTTATAAATAACTGCGAAGTGTGTAATTTAGAAAAATATGATAGAAAACCACCAAAACTTCCATGTAAAATTACGAAAACTCCTTCGAAACCTCGTGAAATAATCCACATCGATGTTTTCTATACACTAGAAAAACAACTATTTATGACATTTATCGATAAGTTTACAAAATTTGCAGTATTAACGGACGAACATGGATGGAATTCAAAACTAAATTACTTCAGTATATCAACTCATACGGAAAATATGAAAAAATAATAGTGGATAATAAATTAGGATTCAAGGCAATACCAATGCAACAGTTTTTGAACGAAGAAAACATTATCATACATTATACATCGAACAGTAATCATACCTCAAACGCTGACATTGAACGACTTCATAACACAGTGAATGAACATATACGACTTTTGAGACATGACGAACGTAGCAAAACTGACACCGTTGAGGAAAAAATAATAAGAGTAATAGGTTTTTACAATAATACCATACAAGGCACAACAAAAATTAAGCCCATTGACTTTTTAACGGGAAAATACACGAAGCCAGATATCCAGAAATACGCGAGTTAATTTTGAAAAAAAAAGAAAAACATATAAACAAATTAAATAGAAATAGATGTGATATAGAACTAAAAGAAGGAATTAATTATATTAAAGAAATTAGAGGAGGCAAGAATCATAGGAAATATAGAAAAATTGACACTAACAAAACAGATGACGATCATGTAACAGAGAAGAAATCAGGGTTAAAATACTACAAAACTCATATAAAACAAAATAAAAAATAAAAAATTAAGGCTAAATAACGAACAAATCAATATATATATCCTTATAGATAATACCATGGATTTTGATAATCACAATCCCAACAACCACCAGAGCACAATCTATCGACATTCAGGACTTGACCAACAATAACGGATACGTACCAATTAAAACGGGAGAATTAAAAGTAATTGATCAGTACAACAAAATTCTACACACTGTCAACATAACTGCCTACACGGACACATTGAACCTAATTCTCCAAAATATACAATCCCTTAAGGTTAACAGAATTGGAACTAAGGCACTTTTGGACACTGGAAGCAAGAATTTTGCACTACTAAAAGGAAAAATAGAGAACCTAAATCCACACTTTAGACAAAAAAGAGGACTAGTAAACGTACTGGGCAAAGAACTCAAGTTTATAGCCGGCACAATGGACAGTGATGACGAAACCGAAGTAAATAATTCACTCAAAACACTTTATAAAAATGAGGAAGTCTTGACAAACAAAATTAACAACCTGACGTTTGTTAACAATTTCATATCCTCCCAAATACAGAATATTACGGACCACATAACAAACTAAACCACAAAAACAAACTCTAATAGGAAATTATCTAAATAAATTCAAAAACTTTATGGCAAATAAAATAACTACAATAGAAGACGAAATTTCATTTATAGAACAGGTCTACCAGATCAACAACGATATTTCACTGTTACGAAACCATGTCGATGACATTGGACAAATAATATTCTCTAGCAAACTCGGAGTAATTCCCACGGACATTGTGACCAACACAGAACTCAACTTTATTAACGATTATGACAGTTACACCAATATCAAAACAGCCGTCGCCATAAACAATAGTAATATAATAATAATTCTCCAAATCCCACAATATTCAAAGGAAGCTTTATCAAAAATTGTATTCGAGCCAATTCCCAACATATACAACAAATCGATCATTCTAAATAAGTATGAAATACTAGTAGCTTCTAAAAATAATATTTACGATACTAACATTAAAGATAATCTTAAGAAAAATTTAATATAAATCACGAACAAATGCCTCTCAAATATATTAAATTACGAAGAAGCATACTGTGATATGCAAACACTAAACGAATCTATTGTAACTGAAATTCTACCCGGCATACTAATATTTAAAAACTTCTACTCTAAAATTGAACATAATTGCAATAAAATGAATATTAAAATAAACGGCAACTTCCTAATAAAATTCGAAGACTGTGAAATTTTCACAGCTAAGAAAAACTTTACCAATATCAAAATAAAACTTTACGATCAATTTATACTACCTAATGCCATAACTAAAGTAAAAGAAAAATCAAATACGACATTCAATAACTTAAAATTAGAATCACTATACTTAGAACAAATCAAACATGTAAAATACATTGAACAAATACAATATCAAAAAAAAAAATCAAATTTCATAAACATAAGCATAAATGCAATAATTGTTTTGACTATCATAATGTTAACAATATTTACTATATACAAGACAAAATTCTCCGCCATAGTGCATATTTCGTCGGAGCCTCAATCTAACGATGGGGGTGTTATATCAAAACCCCTTTATGTAATATAAAATTAACATAATAATATGAACCTACTAAGTCTGCTACACTTCTGGTACATGTCAATAAATTTTAAACAATTCTTTGGAATTATTTCACAAATAATAAATTTATTAAGCATGCATTTTTTATACAAAACTTTCTTTGGAATTGTTTTGCAAATACGCCAGCACCTTTTAATACGAAGCGTTTATTTAGAGTTGTTTTAAACTTATTTAGTTGCATTTCCGGCACACGCCAATATCTCGATTCTTTGATTGTTTTAAAATACCAAAGCAACTGACCAAATATGCAACATAAACATAATAATCAATATAAACAACGGTGGACATAAAAGGCAGACAGAAGTCAGTCTACTTGTGAGTGTAAATCGATCTAAAACAAGTTTAGTTTTAATTTAACCAATAAGAAAAATAAAAAATAAAGTTGAAAAAAAGTTGAAATAACTCTTTTTTATTCTCTTCTAATTTCAACATAAAAGTATAAAGCTGTACAGTTTGGAAGTCATTACGTGAACTCTCGTTTTCACGTCTCATATTTTTCGTATCCTGTTCTATATATATTACACAAATCGTTTCTTAAGGAGTAAACTCCAAATAGACAGAAAATAGTTCATTACTTATAGATCTCGGGAAAACCTACAAGAAGTCTATGGTCTAAAAATAACGTGGTAAATCTTAGTACATTTGTAGTCGTCACTCAGAATGAACATTGAAGTCAATCAAAATAATTGAGTGAAAAAATGTTTGAGCAACTTATTGAGCTTTGTATCGGTTACTTACGGAATGAGTGGATATGGTTGACGTAAGTTACCTACATTTACGAACCACATGCTTTAAGTCAGTTCTGACAATGCGTGCTAGGGGACATCCGGAAAGACCTGCCAGCGACTTTCAAAGTGATGTTAAAAAAAACATGGTAACACATTCAACGTACGGAACCCTAGCCACGTACGATGAACTCGCACTTGGATGTCTTTTTTTTAAATTAAATCTTATTTCGCCTTTTTCAGGTTTAGAATTCATATCTCACGTTGTTATTTTATGTCTCATAAGGGCAACTTTTCCAAATGCAATTCAACGGGTCTCCCGGCTTCGCTTCATCAAATTTTAAAAGAACACATTTTTTGGCTACGCAAATCGTAAATACGTTATGGATAACAGGTAAATCGAGGAACTACTGTGTAATTTCCGAAGATTCAAGCATCGAAAAGTGCCTGGAACAAATTTGTGAAACAATTAAATTCCGCTGGCCCACCAACTAAGTCCCTTGATCAATGGCGCAAAGTAAGTACATACGTATACACTCATTTATTTGAACCGTGATATTTTTACGAAAACTATATTCATAGGTATTGAAAGACTGGAAGATAACCATTAAAAGAGAAATATACAAGAAGAAAATCGAAACGGCGACCACTGGCGGAGTACCATCAAAAGCACCTCCTATTACCGACATGGAGAACCAAATTGCTGTGCTCGCAAATTTGTACGCTGAGGTGGATGCTGCGCAAGTTGGAGTTGCCGACGAGTTTACGTCTGAGAACAAGAAAAACGATTCTGAATTCAGATATGAAGACAAGACACCATAAGTTATTATTCTCTTGCAGTATTTGAATATATAGAGGAACCACAAACACCAAAAAGTGGTAATCTGAGTCCAATCAACAGTCCCAGCAACAACAATGCTAGTCCATCCATCAGTATTGACAACAACAACGACTCAGCCAGCATTAAATTTATTGATCTCGTGCATAATGATAATTCAAGTATAGAGAACCTAGTTAAGGGGTTTGAGAATATCAAAACCCAAATCTCAACAGTTGAAGATAATATGGCGCAGCTCTCAAATAAAATGGATGTCTTCTTGAAGGAGTTGCGCGACGTCAAAAAGGAGGCCTCAGACTTGCAGCTATGAGGGCGGATCTCAAAAATTTAGTGAAGAAATAAAAACTGTTTAATTAACCGATGGAACAGTTCCTCAAAAACATGTAATGTACCATATATAAATAAGTTAAAATACAAATTAATCTCTATTCACTTAATATTAATAAACGCCGTGTCAAAATCGACGCCTATTATTCCATTCCAATGTTACTCTCTGTGAAAAGCTCTCGTAATTCCACTCAGGGCAAATATTGTTGAAAGCGCAGCGCACTATATATATGCTAGTGGATTATCGTTTTGTTGTTGTTGTTGTTGTTGTTGTTGTTGTTGTTGGGAGTTAATTAAAAATTGATGAATTTGTGCATTGTATTAATTAGAAATTCATGAAATTGTGCATTGTATTAATTGGAAATTTTGGTGTAATATCGACTACTTTGCGCACGACAGACTTTCTAATATCAGACTCAGGGTAGCTTAATTTACTCCTTTGCTTATAAACCCTTCCGATGCTATTAGAACTTTAACAGAACTCATTGTAGGGTGTTTTATGAGAGCTCCTATTAATTTCTTACTTTCTCATTGGTGCAGGATCCGTTTCGGTGCAGTACTGTTTAAATGTTCTTAATTCCCGCTAGTGTTCTTTTTCTAAAGTAAATTATGCACCGTTTTATGAGAAATTTTTTATGAGGCAAAACATTATATTTCAAAAATCTTCTGTCATTTGCATCTTTAATACATACCCCACTCAATGCAATAAAATTGTTTCCAATTCACTTCAGATAACAACAACAAAAACACGTTTATAAAATCTAGTATAAATTCTGCTTTGTGTAAATACTTTTGACTACCCGTGTATATTCTTATTCAACGCAACGAACCAAAGTATTTGCGCAGCCGCGAGTAGTAGGAAAAGTTATTGGATTGATGACCAAACTTTTCTTTTTTTTCTACATAATCTCATTGATGTTGTTGGCGGCAGTGCCCCATATTTGTATGGAATAACGGCAATCACCACGCCAACAATTGTAGATAGATTAGCGTCTTATTAGCTACAGATAGCTTGCTCGAAGGCCATAGGAGCTAGCCACTCTAGTTTCTTGAGTTTTCAAACCTTATTTTAAGGTTGGTACAAAATATGTTTCTGTCTTTGCTAGTTATAATATATTGATCCGTTAAGTTGAGAACTGATCTGTTATGGCTAAAACATTTCCTTATGGAAGGTGGACGATTAAATTATTTGCTGTGAGATCCTTTGAAAGGGCATACGGTTACTTGTGATATACTGCCTCAAAAAAATGAAATAATTTTTGGAAATTTTGGGAATAGATTCATTCAACTATGCAAAACAAAATTATAAAAACAAAAATAGAAATAAAAACCAATGCGATTGCAAGGAGTATAGTGCTACGAGTTACTTCGATAAAACTGGTCAAGTGATTGTTGCTGTTGATAGCTTATACACAAGGATTACTTCATTTCCCAGTTACTTGATCAATTAAAGGAAAATTAAAAAATTGTATCTCTTATTAAAACTAAATTTAACTTCTCCTTATTGTCACCAATATAAAAAAATGTAAATATAAAAAAAATGTATATATAAATAACAAAATGAAATATCCAATTACGTTCGGTTTACTAAACACTCTACGTATAACCATCGAAAAAATTCTCCAAGAAAATAACTTTGCCAAAAAAAAGAAGGTGGAAAAACAAAAGCTTGCGTAGCCGTTTCTACCTACAAACAATTGATTTGGCATGATATACCTAAGCGCACATAAACTGTTTCAGAATTATAAACATTAAAACAAAAGTACGAATGCAAAAGAAAACAAATCCTATAATTTATTTCGAATTCTAGAATTTTTTTTGTTTATTTTTTTTTATTTTAATTTTAACTCGTTCCGTGTTCAATTTTGCTGCCGCGTAGCTATTGCGAACTCCGCCTACAATCGACCATCCACCAAAATACTGTTTACGTCCGCAACACCACGCTGCATAGGGATCTTGCCGTGCCAAGTGTTATGGAGGTGATTAATTCTCACAGCTGCCGCTATCACTACAGACTTTTATCGCACCCAAATCCGCTGGCGTCCTCCCTCACCCGTTTCTCAACAAGGCATAGCCTGAAGAGGCTACACCCGCATGATCTACTCCTAAGAAGGAATCAGCCTTCTATATCATTGCCTTTTCGGCGCAATTTGCATCATTTTTAATTTAGTATAAGTCTAAGTTTTTTTTCACGTCATTATTTTTTTTTTAATCCGACAAATGTGTTATGCAGTTTACTGCGTTAAATGTTATAATTTAATTATAAAAAAAAAAAAAGTGGATTATCATAAAACGATTCTCAACCATCTTCATTTAATAAAGTTTGCCGAAAAATTGGGAGTTTGGGTGCCGCACGAGCTTAACGAAAAGAACGCAAAAATAGCTTTCAAATTCTTTTTTTACTTCTCGCCCGCCATCGAGCAACACGCTATCATAAACAGCGCATTTGTACCGAATCGTCACGTTAGATGAGAAATGGTGCCTGTACATGAATATGAAGCAAAGAAAGAATTGGGTGGCTCCAGGAGATACGCCAAAGCAGAGAGTCAAGCGTGACCTCCATCCAAAGAAGACCATGATCGGCGTTCATTGGCACTGAGAGGGCATGGTGTACTGGGAAATTCTCGAAAGGAATCCCACAGTCCACAAGGAGCTTGACGTAGCCCAGCTGCATCGGCTATTCGACTAAAAAAATGCCAATGACAAGGCCAAACCATACTGCTTCACGACATCACCAGGTCCCATGTTGCACAAGTCGTTAAAGTCGCACTTCCAGATTTCGAATGGGCGATTTTTGACGCAACGGTAGCGGCAAATTGGTCGAGAGTTGGGAGGACGCCGTAAGCAGCAACGGCGAATACATAATTGAATAATTTATTGTTATAACTATAGATTTTTGTTTATATAAACGCTACGAACTTATTTCCCAACATAATAAAAGACGGCACCACGGGAAAAGATCGAAAGGGCAAAGCACTGCCTGATTTTCAATTACAAATATAGTTGATGTCTTGTTCAAGAAAAACCAACAGATGTCCTTTGGTACTATTCTATGGAATGTTATACATAACGTTTGATATTAATCATAATAAGAGATGAGCTAATCACAATCCTTGAAATCGCACTGAATATATTCGACAACTCAACAAGACTTGAAATTACCTCGCTGCATAGAACACGGCGTACAAACATCGAAAATGCAACTCGCGATAATAATTGTGAAACAATTTGTGATAAGCCCGTATCAAACAAAAAATCAATTTATTTTTAGGATTTTCCATAAAAGGATATAAATCAGCATACGTCTTATTATCTTTTAAGAACAAAAAATTGCGATATTTTCTAGGGTTGAGTTGCGCTGAAATTCAGTAGCACCGTTATGTTCGGGATCGTGCATCATGAAATGATTTTCATGTTCATTTGCCAAATCAAGCCCTCTACGAACTAAAGCTGTTGTAGGTGATATCGTAGTATCACAAACATCAAGACTCTCTCCATTAGTTTTTTTTTTTTTTTTGTGCGCTCTGATGTCTTTTTATTATAAGAATCCCATCCTCAAGAATTTTATTGCATTCATTGCATTACTATTCAAAATAGAGCCATAGACAGAGGCAGATTTGCCTGAATGCCTAGTGCAGCCACATATTAGAGGCGGCCAATAGTGGCAAAAAAGTACACTGATGATAACAAAACATGACAAACCCTTAAGATTACTGGGCTGAGTTGAAATTGTGAGTGAAACAATTGCCATTTCATATGTATTCCGACGTATTTATATGAAATAACCGTTAGATGCACTCTAATGAAGTAACCTGTTGTACACCGACAATGTATAAACCGAAAAATATTACCAATAAGCAAGAGATCTGTGTTATTATGTCACGAGATAACTAAATTTCTTAAACTATTTCGATAAAAGTTGGCAAGAAAGTAAATTCAAATGTAATCTCTTTATGATGGGAGATAAGAAAGGGGCGGCTGGCACTCTACGACCTAGGGCGGCCAAGACTGCAAATCCGCCTCTGGCCATAGAATGATAAATTTAAATAAATGCCACAAGCTTCTTCTAAAGATGTTATCTCAAATTACTCTATAAATGATTTGAAAAAATAAAATATAAAAATAATAATAAGAATTGAAAAAAAACCGTGCAAAACGAGGTTTAGGTGTAGTATTATCATGCGGCTTTAATTGATCAATAATATCAATTGATGGCACAGAATTTTCGCGTAAAAAATATGATTTGTTATTGAAAATTTATCGTTAGTATCACGCAACGCCTTCAACATATGTCTGTTCTTATAATTTTTAACCTCCTCAATAAAACCGGCTTTTAAACAACAAACTACTAGATTCCACATTTCTCAGTGGAACAGCAGCATGTCTAAATATTTTAAGCTGTCCTAATGAGGAGGTTTTAAATCACAACAGAACGAGCTTTCGTTAAGGCAGCAGCTCTATTAAAAATGTCATTTTAGGCTTTCGATTAGGTTTAGAGAGTATCTACTAAATTATGTGTGGCGAATAAGACGGTAAGTTAGTGCTTTGATAATACAAAGAATGCATATAACATGCCGCAACACATCAAGGCGCAAGCTGCCATAACACAAACGTTTGGCCGTTGTGGAAAGTCAACGAGATTTGTAAAAATTTCTGCTGTGCAATATGCAATATGTCGGAATCTGCTAGTGCAACATGTGTCCAAGCACCATGTTGCACAACATTGTTGCTAGTTGCAATTGCCTTCGAGCACGTGGTCGACGCTGATTCTGCACGCGTTTGCCGGCAAAATGCTTGCAGGAATGCCTTTGGTAGCGAACAACAATCTTTTTTTACCGAAGCTTTATGCAATTTTCATGTGTTTTTTTGATGACATTATCTACATTTAGGTGTACTCGAAATGTTCTTCGAATTTAGCTTTAATCTGAGCATTGATTCGCAATGTTCTGTGCAACACTTTATTTGATTTAATGACAACAGAAAACTCGACGAGCACTCGCTGTTGGCCAACACGTCTCAGGGGACATGCCGCGCGAACCGTAGCCGTGAACACGTTACGACTGCTGTTATAACAATAGTAGGCTCAATTAACACAATGGGGCAGTGCCGAGCAAAAGCCATATCCGAAGGATATTTTTCCGTTTCAGTGGGTATCTCGCGACAACATAAATTTTACACCTAATTAAAAAGTAAATGTTATTTTATGCAAATCAAGTCGTAACTAAATAAATCACAACTCAAAAAAGGCGAATGCAAGAGGCGCGACCAAAACGGAGCGGAAACGCGGCAATTGGCAACGGGCAACGGAAAAATCACCAATGAAAGCCAAGTAAAATGAAACAATCTCAACAATAACAACAGCAACAACAACAAGTAGAAGTTAACTCAGGCAATACGGGATGACTTAGTCGTAGATGACACGTGGCGTAGGGTAGGTATTCGAATAGGCATGATGACGATGAGGGGCGCAGACACGGTCGTTGACGACGGGGTCGCTACACAAACTGCGAGTGTTAATCACACTTAATCTCATTTTTATTTCTGGGTCAGCATCTTCATTTATACTTTTCTTTTTTCTTCTACTTAGTCCTTGTTGATATTTTTGTTGTTGATGGTTTTCTTCAACGGCATGGCTACTTCAGCGCAGTGCAGCTTCTTACAGCCAAACGCCATCCACGCCAACGACATAGTCATCGTTGGGTCTGCCTGGCTGCCTGCCTACTTCACACGAAGCGCGACAAGGCCATACAGCGCCTTTAGCATGCTGTAAATATCCTTGACAAATATTTTTGCGCCCTTTCGGCGCCCGAACAAGCAAATGAGCGAATCAACGAGCAAAGCTTGCGCGCATAAAATGACAAACAGCAAGCGGAAAAAATATGAAGGCAGTGGGCAGAAGAAGACATTAATTCGTACTGTGACACCGTACACGCCCCACCCAAGTAAAATCGTCACCCACTCACTCGCCCCAATGACAACATCAACCAACCAACATCATCATCATTGCGTGGCTGAGGCACCGCGTAGTCTACTTTTAGGCTGTGCTTTTTTCTCTCTTGTTTTTTTTTTATTTCTTATATTTCATTTTTTTTGGTTGTTTGTTTGAAGTGTCGCCCTTTTTTACGGCCAGGTAATTTTCGTAACGATCCTGACACTTTCTGATTTATGGTTAGGGTCGTGCAAATATCGAAGAAATCACTCACACACACACGCACACGGAAGTGCATAAAATTGTTTTGGGCCAAACAAATTGTTTTGGACAGTTTCCGCTGCCTCTCCCGATCGCTGGCATCGCTTGCTGTTTTTATACTCTGCACATTCCGCGAATTGGATTATAAGTTTGTCGAAAAGTTTCCAACACACTGAGCTAGACGTCGAAGATCCCATAAACTATATACATTTTTGAACACCTCACTGAGCCTCACTGATTTCGCCGCAACCGTCTGTACGTTCGTGAGAAATTTGCCCACTTTTTGTGGCATAAATTAATAACTCAAAGATAAAGTAAGATTTTTCGGCACGGCTTTTGCGTTAGCCTAGCTACATACCATGAGGCAATATCTTGGAAAAAAGTGGGCGTGGCACCTAACTTCGAACTTAATGAAGGACGGGTTGAAAAATTATATCCAATTTTTTTAATGAAGATATCAATAAAACGTATATCTTAACCTTTAGGTATAAAATTTTACAAAATTATATAGCTTATGTTCAAGGAAATCTACGTAATTTCGTTGTTTTGTACGAAGTGAAAAGGAGAGAAGAGTCAAGGCAGAACATTTTTCGTATTCCAATAATTTAGCATAATTTTCCTTTGGAGTTAAGTTAAATTCTTTAATTTATTACAATATACTCAAAGTTTATTCAAGCACCGCTATGTTTGCTGCTTGAAGACAAATTTGCCATAGTGCACAGTCGTGGTACCTAGAAGGGGTACCTCCGAAGCAAACTGTAGATCATGTAACTGCTACAAGAGATATGCTCAAAAACATTCAAATAATTTTTTTAAAATTTTTTTATTTGCTTATTAAGCGGAAATCAGGACTCATAATGTGCTACAATACGCTTTGCATGTCAAATCATCGCTAAATTTGTACGTTTATAAAAAAATAAGAATTATTGGTGGAGGTAGTAACGAACTACGGCTTGTGTTGGCCGGCTAATCGCCTTATGCGCTATATGCGCTGTGTGCTCCCTTGTGGGAGAAGACTATAGGCTATATAGCTATAACCAAGAGCCTGACCAAGCAATTTCTGTGCACCAACAATCAAACGTTGTATCGGCTGAAGTGGAAAGTGATCTGAACCCTGATGACTGCCTGGTTTAGGTCGCAGTGTTGAGTTCCTGACAATTCAAGGACAAACCGTGATTAAGAGCAATGCTTTATTTTGCATTACACGGCGGCAATTATCTGGTGTAACCATTTAATGTTTTCCCACTTACGAGAATATAAAGACTTTTCAAACAACCAATTCAATGCAACTGTTGAACTACAGAGGAACTAGTGACCATGTCATAAGCATAAGCCAAAGCAATGATTTCATATCGTTCCTTGTTCGAATACATGAAGCAGAGGCTGAATTTTGTCGGAGTGGATGTGAAGCGTAGTGCAACTTCAGCATTGCCGAATTCAATGTTTTTACTTGCTAGCTTTTAGTTTTGCTCACTTTGGTTCAGTCGAATTGAGGTTTATTTTAGAGAACAATTTTTTATGGCACAGGACGCTGACGCACGGCAAATCGAGCGTGCCAAATGAGAGGCGCCACTCCAGTGGTAAAAAGCTAACAAAATAAAAGGACATAAAAAAATTTAAATAGAATTAAAAAGTGTGAACACCTTCCAAACACAACCATACACAAAATAGAAAACCCTTTTTTCGTCTGCCGTTTACCCGGCAAGCTCCGCTTTTCAAGCTACGCAAATCCAAACGCAAAATCTATAGCCAAATCCTCATCTAATATGCAAATTTAATGAAGTAATTCCAAAGGCGAAACATTTCATTTCAATTTGGTGTGTTCCGGAAAATAAAAAAGCAAGAAAAAAAAAGCAAAGAGCAACAACAAAATTAAAGGGAAAACAAAAAGCGAAAAAGCGAAAAACGAAAAACGCGTAAAACCCGAAAAACTCGAAAAAGGTGTCGAGCTCACAGCCACACAAACAAATGTAAACATGGCCGCAGCGGAAATGCCACATCAGTTGTAGAACGAAATAAAATGACGACGAATACCTACTGCTGGCAGAGGTGGTGACAGGGTTTGGTCACAGTAGGCGGATGTGCCAGGGGAGTGCTTGAAACAGAAACAGAAATAATTCACGCAATTTTCCGTACATCCTTAGCTGTAGTCGTACCGCAGCAACAACCACAGTATGGCTACACACGCTACCATGCATACACACACACACACACATACAGAGAAAAAAGCGAGAAAAGCATAGCGAAAGAGATTTGGCGATGATGGCACATTTGCGCCATAGACACACAACCCAAACCAACTCCGCAGCCGACATTAGCACAGACGTCGACGCCGCCGTGTCACATTTTGGGTTAATTAATAAAATGACCTTTGCATCTTTGGACTCCCTGCCAAAAAATTAACATTTGAATTTAATTATATTTCTAAGCACAGCTAACCCACAAAACACCACAACGCAACCCAACGCACAGCACCACACGGCGGAGCAAAGCAGCTCAACGCAGAGCCCGGAGACATTAAGGCCCTTTGTTTTAATTATGTGCTGCTCCAACTCAACTCAACTCAACTCAACTCAATTCAACTCAACTTGACTGTAAACCGCACTCCCTTTTATTGCTCTTTACGCACAAAAGAAACCAGCAAGCGACTTGGTAGGGTCGCATTTTTTTACGAATCTGAGATATCAGCGTTAACAGATTCGTTGTTCTTGTTGATTTTATAAAAGCGAATGCAATAACCGGTTCAATATTAGGTGCTTGCATGAATTCTGGTCAGTGACATCTAATGCTTAAAATTCGGGGCTATTGACATTTCTCAACACTCAAACTCAACGATTCAAAAGTTGTGATGTCAATGGCGGAGAACGGCCTGGAGGATGAAAAAAGTTCGAACATAATGAATTGAAAGACTTACTGCACGGAGACCCGTCTCAAACTGTCAAGCAACTTGCAGACAGCTTAGCAGATGGGAAATATACAAAAAGAGGAACAATTTCGACCATACGAATTAAGTGAAATTCGATTTCAAGCCGCTTCAACATCGCGGTGTCATTGCTTGCTAAACAAAAAATAAGAGTTTTCTGTAAAGTATGGTGACAGGCGATGAAAAGTGAATCTACTACAACAATCCCACGCGCAAAAAGTCATGTCTTATGTTAACCCAACAGAGCCATCCACATCGACAACCAAGCCGATTATTCATGATCATAAATTCATGCTGTTTATGTGGTCATGTGGATCAGCAAGGTGTGGTGTATTACGAACGTCTAAAAACCAGCGAAACTACTACTGCGAATGTATGCCAATGTCAGTTGAATCAATTGAATAACGCATTGTTGCTAAAAAGGCCGGCAACAGCGAGACGCAAAGTCATTCTCTTGCATGACAACGCTCCACCACACGTTGCATGAGTTGTGGGGGAGACACTGTTGGAGCTGCCATGGAAAGTTCTGCGGTACCTAGCACATAGCGCCTTCTGATTACCACTTGTTCAGATTTATGCACCATGATTCGGTTGATACACGGTTTCGAAATGCTGAGGAAGTACGAAAATCGATCGATGATTTAATCGCTGGCAAACAACCATCGTGCTTGAGACTCTTAAAAGGTGGTAGAAAATTATGGAAAATATTTTGAATAGCACATTTTGTACCAAATTTTCTCAATAAATGCCTTTTTAAAATAAAAAAACGACCAGAATTAATGCAAGCACCTAATACCATATATACATTTATTTGGCGATCCATATTTAACCCGCAACTGGAAACTTTTAAATGTCAAGTATTAATTATATACGTACATTTTTAATGGAAGCGAACACTCAAAATTTAATTAAATTTTGGTTACACAGGATAGTGCGATTTATTATAGGGAGACGTTTAATGTTCCGCAAAAAATTTTTACGTAGTACTTGCATGGTCCCTAAATAAATATAGCTATAGTGCTTTTAATGCTTTGACTATAATAAAAAACCATACGACTTGCTTTGCCAACTAATGCTACAAACCCTTTCGTAGTCGAATCGGTTCTAAATCGCAGTTCCAAGGATCTAAACGGAGTCTCAGAGCAAACTACTTTTTAGTAAACTACTAGAATCAGAGCACAGAATTTGGATTCACTAGATTTTTCAGAGCAGTATAACTATACGAACAGTGAGACAATTACAACTCATTATTAGAACCACGCCATGAGTCCAACAAATCTTTGTGTTACCATTGCAAAACACAGATTAAAAGTTATTTAAAATAATGAGGAACATTTATGTACTTGCTTCTGAGAGAGTTACAAGATCCAGAAGTTTAAAGAATGTTTTCATCATCCCAGACTGAATCAGCTCTAATAAACTATTTGAGCTCAACCTTAACTAGTTAACTAGCTAAGCTAGTAGAACTCACAAACTCAAGATCTTGTTCTGTACATGCCGACAGCAATGACTACCGAATAGGATCATCTAGAATAACAAGCATATTGCTTGGCTGAAGACCTATTTGTAGCCAACCTAACAGTCGACTAAGCCGTTTTTTCGATTTAAATTTTTTCTTATTTTTTTTTTGTTTTTTGTTTTAAAATTTTTCATATTTTCATTTCATTTCATTTGTGTGCCCTTTTTACGGCCGTGCCGGGGATTAGACCAACTTTGACAAATATGTGAGGCAACATTTTTCTTTAATTTCTTTTATGCCAAAGTAGGCGGGACATTATAGTAGAAGACAGAAGCAAAACAAGAAAAATTAGAGGCTCGCATTGAAATGAAGAGTTAATTGCCATGTCATTTAATTTAATTGCTCCAGCTTGGCACGGAGCAAACGAAATAAATTCATTTTGGACACTAATCACATGAAAATTAAATTCAATTATTGATATGAGAAAGGAAACGAGTGATATAGTGTTAGAGAAGGAGAGAGAGAGTATGTAGACATGGCATTGAATGAGCTGAGTGGCACAAGTGTGTGGAAAGTATTGGCACAAACTAGGGAAAAGCGATAAAGTGCAATGGAAGGAGAGGAGAAAATTGGCGGCTGTGTTAAATGTAAGTGAAAAAGAAAAAGTTAAAGTAAAAGAAGCAGATTTTGAAGAAGACGTAAATGAGCACTACTCCAGCATAAGGTCGCTGCCAAGTGAAAACAAATACCTATTACCCGAACTCGAGACATCTATCACAGCTCTTACCCAGCCGACCATATATCGAATTATTTTGGCATTTATAATCAATTTCTTATACACTTTGCGAACAGCTATAATATTTTACAATATATGGGAATTGCTAACGGATCTTTTGCGGATATTTTCTTTTTTAGTTCGAGCACGTTTTAGGTGTACAAATAAATTTTGAGAGTTTTTGTTTTAGTAAATCTGAAGCTTTATTCAGAGAAGTTAATGCAATGCGTTTTATTTAATTTTCCTGCCCATCATAAGCTACGTATGGCACTAATCGTTCTGCAATAATGATTTCGACGCGCTATATTCTTTGTCTTTGACGACAAAGTCGGCCGGTTAAGTCGGTCGGTTAAACTTTTGAAAGCGCGCACAAAAATCTATTCCATCTAGAAGTCTGCGATGCGCCTCAGCCGCAGCTCTCTTCAAATTAAAGAAGTACATCAAAAGTGCCCGAAAATGACGCTTATGTTCCTAAGTTTACATTATTGCCAGATGTCCAACTTCAATCATAATCTAGTGGAGCCGACCTTGTTTGTCAAACGGAGGAAATTTAATTGCACACGAAACATTCTCAATTACCGATTTTTGCCCGTTCCTATTTTCTTATAAAAAAATTGATACGGAAAGTCCATGATATATGTAGTTGATCAAGTTGAAGCCACAGTATAATCCAATTTGCAGTTTTTCTTTTCAATTTTGCACATAAAATGTTAATTAAAAATTTCAATAGGATTTCTGCTTTGAGAATCTTCCAAAATCCTAGCTTCGCAAATGAATTGAAAAATTAAAAAAACCTTGGGAAGACCGCTACCAGAGCAAATGGGAAGATAGATAATGTATTATAATACGTTGAGGAAAAAGAAATCCACTATTTTTCAGTTGGTCATTTCAAGTATGTGTGTCTGTGTTAAAGTATTGGTCACACTGATACACGCTTGGTCTTCTGGAAATATGTGATTCCCCTTCAGGCCAATTTTTGATTGGTTAATTTATTTGTGGGATATATTAGGTTAAACCTGGATGATAAAAAGGAAAAATTTTTTTGTTCTATTTATTTATTTATTTATTTTTATTTTTTGCAAGCTGAACAATATTATGGCTCCGACACTATCTCCGCTAATTCTGCGCATTTCTGGTACCGAAGTTTCCGCTCCGGAATTGTTCACGTGAAAAGTGCAACTCGTGCAAGTAGACCCATTATCGAAGCAGCTCAATTGGTGTCTAAGGTATGACTAACTAAGGAAATAAGCTACCATTATCTGATTCCATTTGGCCAACCACTTAATTTTAACTACTATTGACAACAATTGGAACATTAGAAAATGTGTTGCATTTCACCAGGACAACGCTAGACCACACAGGTCGATAAAGACTAGCCGGTAACCCAGGGAGCTTTATTGGGTAGTTTTAATGTTGAACGAGTCTTGTTGAACGAGTGTCTCAGATATTAAATCAAAATATTTTGCTCTCATTTCTATCAAGAACTTCCGCTTGTTGTCTCCAATATTTCACCCGTGGTATTCTATTCAAAACTCAAAATTGGACATTCTCGCTTTATGCACCTTTGTGCCTACTCCATATTTTTTTTCTTTTGCTTTCGTACGTAAGGTAAAAAGAAAATTTACTGCGAAAAATTTTTAAATATTTGAAGTACAATTTTCCTGAAAAAATTTGTTCGTTTTAGCGCATCTATGTCCGCTGGGTAGGTCTCCTTGTAATGAGAGAATCTGAGTTACTTTCATTTTTCGTATATGTATGTGTAGGTGTGTGTGTATGTTTAATTTGCAAACCGAAGCAATCAGCTTTGTACACACTTTTTTCTTAAGCATAACATAGCATTGACACACACATACACAGAGCAGCATGCATGTAGGTGTACAAGCAACAGAGCGATGCGCATTGAGCCGACGAAGCATGTGTCAACATAATTTTCTGACAACTTTAGTTAAGCATGTAAATTAAGTTAAAAAATTCACGGAAGCACACACACACACACACACCCATAGACAAACAGCGACAAATTCTTGCACCTCTCTAGATAAGGCAAAAATGGCAATAGCGAAGTGGTGAGAGGAAGTGCTGGCGACTGTATGAGGTGTCAGAAGCTTGCTTGCTTCGCTGACTACGTAAATGCGGTTTACGCCATTCCTCTTTTTGGCAGCGCACTTTAACAACAGTCGCCCACACATACTATGCAAACACACACAGCCACACACACACACACACACAAAAGGGAAAGAAACAGCAGACGACGCTGCTGCCACACCGGCAGCTGCTGCAGTTCGTAATTGGGGCGTGGAATAGCACTCTTGATATTATGATGTGCTCCGCTCCGCATGCCATTTTGAATAATTTTTCTTTTCTTCTGAATTTCTCTGCAATTTTTTGTTACAATTTTAAAAATATATATATATATTTATTTTGGAAGTTTCTTTCACGGAATAAGCGAATTATTATTATCTCACACTGTACAAAAACGTAAACGCACAGTAAACTTGACACTAAACGTAAACTTGTCTAGCTCTTTGACATGGTAATGTGTCAATTTCGCTCAGTGTAGAAATGGTTGAAGGCAGATATGTTGCAGTTTCAGCTGGCGAAGCGAGGCGGCCTCAACATCTGTCGCTGAACGTTGAGCGTTAAGCGGCGCCTCTGGAAGAAGACAGCTTGGCTTAAAAAAATTACATGCACTTATGCTAGCTCGCATGTGTGCATTTGTGTGCCTACACATAAACCAAGGTTACATACCAACCACAAAAAAAGGCAAACTTTCGTGCTGTCATTGCTGCTGAGGCTGCTGAGGCTGCTGCTGCCCGCGAGTGTTGCAGATGCAACATTTTTTCCAAGCAACTTTTACCTTGTGTACGTACACTTTTATTAGATATCAAACTTTTTCATTTTGCTCGTTGTTGTTGCTGTTGTGGTGGTGGTGGTGGTTGATGTTATTGCTGCTGTTTGTTTTAGGCGCACATACGTCAAAAGTGCTTGATTTGCGTTTGAAGCAGCCACTTTTTGCCTCAAGCGTTTCTATATTAATTGAACGCAGAAAGTGCAAAAACTCGTTGCCGCCTTTCTGGCGTAATGTTCATTTAATTTAATTGAATTTTTTTTCCTAAATATTATGTATTTATTTACACTTTTTACAAATATTTCTTAAACTAGTGAACTACTACCTATTTTATTGGCAGCTTAAACTAATTATATGTAAAAACTAACAACAAAAAAACTATTGACTATACAAAAGTAGTCAATTAAAATGTAACAGTTATGCATTTACATTTACATTTCAATTTAAAAATATATGTTAGGCGATAGATATGTTATCCTCTGTCAGGAAGATCCTCTGAGATCTCATTCCAATCCTCCTCATTCTCCTAAGATCCTCGTTTTAATCTTCTTAAGAGCTCGACAGAGCCTTTTACCAGTAAGACGCCTGGTTAGTGGGTTCGGGTCGGAACTAAGCCGTTACAAATATTTTTGGCTTGTAATTGTAGCACGTCACCGACTTTAGGGACTCCTAAATCCCTTTCAATATCCCATGTACGCATGTACCATGCAGCATTGCAGATTCTCCTTAATATTTTGCTTTGAACCACTCATATTTTAATTAGGTGGGTTTTGGCCGTAATTCCGTACAACTGCATCGCATACTTCCAGAACGGGCTCAATATAATTTTGTAAATTTTGTAAATAGCGACTTTGTTGGCTAGAGAAAGCAAGAAAATATTTAACTAAATTAAAAGAAAAGAAGAAAAGAAAAAATATGAGATATTACAATATAATTATAAATAGTTATTGTAATAAAAGTGATTGACACAGGTCTGTGTTCAAGCGTAGGTTTTATTCAACTGCCCTTAAGCTTAGTTTTTTGGTTATATATATATATATATGGCGAGTCGCAGCTCGCTCGTGCTTTGGTGTTAGTGTGCGTCCACATATTTGCTTACCACATTTTGCTTACTATTTACATTAACACAGTACAAGCATATTCAAGAGTTTAATGTTTTGCTTTGAGGTATTGGCTCATATTATAATTCAGGTAATTATAATTGTGCAATGTAAAATTTAATGTGGATTCGCTCTACAGTATGTAGTGCAGTATTAAGAGTCCCTTTAGCAAAAACTCCAAGGTCGTACAAGTTTATTGCAATAAAAAAGTTCAAAGAAAAAAAATTTTTTTTCACCCACAATTCTGTTCAGAAGAGCTTTTAAATAAATACGAACAATCAATCATAAATATTGCACCACGATATTGCGCCAGTTCATACGTCATGGCTTGTTCGTGATTTTTGGGCAAATGCATAATCGTAATCATGCTTCAGCCACCGTATTCACCGGACTTATACCGCTGTGACCTTTTCCTTTTCCCAAAAACAAAAACTACCCTGAAAGGAAGGAGATTTACAATGATTGCGGAAATAAAGACTACATCGCTGTTTAACTTGAAGGCCATATCACAAAGCGAGTAGTGAATAAAGCGCTGGCTCAAATGTATTATATCTGAGGTGAATTTCTTTGAAGGGAACGAAATAGAAATTGACGAATAAATAGATATTTTTCGAGAAACCTAAACAGTCTTCTTACTTCTTGAAAAAACCTCCAACTCTCTTTGTTGTATCTCTCTTTTTGATTACAACTGTTGCATTGTATCCAGTGGATAAAAAACAACTTCGGCAAAAACCAAATTTCTGATGATTTCGAGAAGTTTCGTATATACACAAAACGCCAAAATATTTTCTAATAACCCGTGGTTAGGTGAAGTCGTAATCGCCATGAGAAAATGTCATTTCAGGATGTGGCAAATCGACACGTCATCTTCATTATCGTCATCACGGTCATCATCGCTATGAGACAGACGAGGCAAGGGAAGTAGGAAGCAATTGCAATAAGCGAAGCCAAAGTTAATGGCAGAGTTCATGTGCGCATTTTCCAACACTTGCGGCGCACGAAAGCACACTACGGCCTATTAATATTTATAGCGCAACTAACAGCAGACTAGCAGGGAGACCGACAGTGTGTCTAATAGTGAGACGTGTCTATAAGTTGCTTTACTCTATATAAGTAGAGTGTGTGTGTATGTGTGTGTGTGTTGGTGTACCACGTATGTATGCCTCTAACGTATTGACACTCAAATATGATATTTCCGCTGTCTAATGAACCCTTTCAAAATTTAAAGCAACTCTACGAGTCACACGCACACAACACAACACACACGCGCGTTCGCTCTATCCCAGGATAAATAGCAATTTGTTGAAATGTGTTTGCGTGTGTGTGTGTGTGTGTGCAGTTATATCTTGTATCAATTTCCAATTCAGTCGCTTGCACAATGTCCGCTTAGCTGCCTTTGGAAGCACTCATTTACCCGCTTGTGCGCTCGTTCGCTCCTTCATTGTAAACAGCAGACAATAACCGAAACTCTAAATGCACAACAAAGGATAATATCCACTACAGCAACAACAAAACTTACATTATGTATAACAAAAACAAATGCCGGAACAACAACAATAATAAAAATATTATTATGGTCATTTTATGGTAACCAGCATTTTTGCAGCCATTAAATCTGTCAGGTAAAATCTGTGCTAAGCATGCTCATGGACGACAGCATATGGACCGAACTCATAAGCACACACACACACACAGCAAAACAGATACATATTTATATACACACACATATGCACTAATGCTTGAAATCAACTAAACATACATATGGAGATGTATTAAGAGGTCGGTTCAACAAACCAATGAGTTTTATAAAGGAAATAGTTTTTCTTTCGCTTACGTATTTTTTTAGTTCAACATCCTACGACAAATTGTTGTACAATTTTTAATATGAATACATTTCATCCTTCTAAAATGAATACGCATTTTTCGTCCTTGGAACTAAAGCTATTTAATTTTTTTTTTTTTTTGATATATCTTCCGGTTTGAAATGAGAGTGCTCCTCCTCCTCATGTATGTCACCACGACATTGTTGGCCAAAAAAAAAACCCAATCCTAGCATTATTTAGTGGTACTTAGTTTGTAGTGCATTTTAATGAACCCATGGTTCGTCACGGCGATGGCTGCCGGCAGTATCTTGCCGTCCCAGTTAGGATAACCAAAGCCCTTTGTGTTGCCATAACCTTTTGTGTGTGGACTTAGTGCACTTTCGGAAAGTACTGAGCTCGGCTCTCTATGACTATAAAATGGATAACAAAATATAGAAAACGTTCTCATTATCATTTGATCAGAGCAAGATATGTTCGATATATTATATATATGAGATGCCAAAATCCTTTGTAATCTCATGCGCTTTCATTCTCTAATAACCAAAACCAAGTTGTGTCATTATTGATATGAAACATCTTTAATTTGATTAGGGTACATTTTGGCATAGTGTAACGCTCGCATTCAATCAAACATTGCCCTCGGCTCGTGCTTCCCACATACAGTGAAATCATTTGCCTGCCTGAATGTGTTCGTCCACTCGATAGCCTAGTAGAAGCGTAGTAGCATTGCCGTCCCAGCGGTCGAATTTCAATCCACAAGTCGGGCGGAAAGACAATTTTTTAACTTTTAAAGGCGCTCATTTTACATCGAAATCCCGTGAGTGCTAAGCAAGCACACTCACACATTTATTTATTATTATTATTTTTATTTATTATTTTGGAAAGCAACCTCTGTTTTTTTAATGTGGAATGTTGTACTGCAAGCCTCCCTCCTCAAATCTATCGAAAAACTGAGCGACTTATCAATTCGCCCTCGCCTTTTTGTGTTCTCGTAGTCAGTTAAGTAACGAAGGAACAAACAGCTCAAACAAATGCATGGATGTAAAAACACACGAACACACATACATAGGTTAATATACAGAGATACAGATACAGCAGGCTACATTGCATAGTTATTGTTTGAAAGACGCGGTCGCATTACGGTCGCAAAGCCATCGGGTATGAAAGTGCTGTAAATGGAAAAATGTACGCTCAAATGCACATACAACATGTGGCAGTGGACATGGCAATCCGACAATCCGACAATCCGACAATCGGAAAATTCGCGAATGCGTTAACCCATATTCAGTAATGTTACGCCAACTGAAGACCGTTATCGCAGATAAACCGAATCAAATTCAATCATTTCAATGAGCGAACGCTTAAATACGCACTCACCGACAAAGAAGTTAGAGATGAATGCAGAATAATAAATGCCGCCAAACCGCCCAACCGCCCAACCGCTGAACCACCCACTGACCGAACCAACGTAACAAGAATTAAAAAAAAAATGCTTGCGCGATCGCATTTCAAAACCCGAAGTCCGCATAGACCATAGGGATGAGCGGAATACCAACGTTCTGAGCTGATCGGTGCCGGCAACACAGCGCGCTCATCGCCCATCGCCCATCGCTCATAACCATCAACAGCGACACCATCAGCACAGCAGTGGCATCAGCAACAGTGGCCATCAGCATTGGCAATGGTTCTACTACAACACCGCTTTGCCAGGAGCAGCAACACGGCAACGAGCGCCGGCACAGCGCTCTGCACCAGGCGCCGTTTCAATGAGCACATTACGGCTCACCCTCCTCCCAACAACGCAATCATCAACTCCTTTGGCACCGGGCTGGTTGAGTGCTTCTTTGTTCTACACTGCTGTCCTTTGTTCAAAGCAGCGTCTCTCTGCTTGTTCGCTGATTTCATTTTGTTTTCCTTTATCCATAATTTTTTTTCACATTTTTCCGTTGTGTTGTTTCGTTTGTTCTTCGTTCATAAATCCGGTCTACACCCCCAAGCCCTGGCATTGGGCACGTACATGTTATGCAATAAATACTGTCATTTTACAATAATCTAATGGCAGTTGGTGGTCGTTCATTGCCTTTGACTCGAGCTGAGAGCGTAGACACCGGCCGCAGCACCAACTGAGTGAGGCTGTAGACAATGAAGAGGCTAGCGCGGTTACGGCTATGGTGGCGTTGCTAGCGGAAAAGCGTGAATTGAAAACCGTGACTGAGGTTGAGGCACTGTTGCACTGCAAGCGTAGTCAGTACTCTTTGTTCTTATTGCTTTTTGTTGTTGTTGCTGTTGCTGTTTGGTATTGCATAATGCCACCGACAGGGCCCGGTCCGGAAAAGTACTAACGTATGTGCGTATGCTACTCGGTGCACTATATGAGTGCCTTTTAAGGTCCATTGATTTCTCACGAATGTAATGACACGGAAGAAATTCTAAAAATAAAAAAATAAACACACAACTAAATGCATAAAAAGATACGTTTGTGTGTGTGTGTGCGTGTGTCTGCACTAAACGAGAATGACTTCAAAGCACGTCATCGAACCGGACAACGAAATTATGCAATTATTAAACATACACCGGCATTGGAAGTTGTTCTGCTTGTGGCTCTGGGAATGCTAATGAGTTACCAACTCGTAGTTGATGGTCTGTGTGTTTTCTTTAAGTCGTTCTCAAGATCAGCCAAGCTCATGAACCACGGGGCATCAGTAAATTTACGCAATGTCTTGGCCTGCAGTACTCTGACTTTCTAGATATCAGATTTCGCTGCTATGTCATACACCTGCAAGGACAATTGATGGCTACTGTTTAGGAGTTAACACAATTTACGCAATTACCCAATGCTGTGTCTAAGGGATTTCATGTTGTTTGAAACATGAGTTTTTAGCGTTAGCCGCCTACCCAAATACACACCCAGGTATTTATATTCCACATGGTGTTCAATGAATTTTGATGATTAACTTTTGTGTTGGAAATTAATAACAGAGACGATTTCCAGTTGGCAAATTGTTTCCCTTTTTATTTTATACTAATTCGAATTAGCGCGTCAACATAGAGTGTGGTACGTAAATGTGTCGTTGCTACTATCTAACGTTCCCTTTAGCTATGCCATTTAAGCCTGCTTCAGGTTTAGGATAATAACAGATGTGAATCAGTAGCTATCAACACTTGGATATGGTCAGAAATTGATTGGAACGTTTAAAATGTTCAAAAACAAAAAAACTGTTGAAAAATGGGCTTACAAAAAAAAGCTCTTGAAAATTTTCTTAGAAAACGATCCTCATAGCGTAAGAAGCTAAAAGTATCTCGTGCGGTGACATCGAAAATTGTTATTGTAATTGTTACAAAGAACTTTCACTTTGCGTCATTTCGCTTTGCATCGCGTTTACTTGAAACGTATCTACGACGCAAAGTGAGATATGGGTGTATATGCTAAAGTTAAAGGAGCATATATGTATATAACTTTTGAAATTAGGCGTATATGGTTGGTAGAGGGTGGTTAGAGGGCTATATGTATGACCCGGCTATCAGTTATACCAACTTTCAAGTCTTTATGGCAAATACAACATAAAATCGACATTTGAGCCATAGTGCACTGTTGAAGTAAAACAATGTTTGGCATGAAAATTGAGAACACATGCACACTCCCACCGCACACACACACACTCGCACTCACACACATGCTAATTGTCAGAGGCATGCGTTAAATGCGCAGCGGTAACGAGGCGAAAAATTTACAACAAAATGAAATGAAAATTTTTGTACGGCAACAGAGCAGCGCTAACCAGCCTCGGCATAAGAGTGGTGGGCGTGACAAGTCTTGTGCCATCAATGAGTACCTGCATCTAGTGGTGAATTAGTGCACGACAAGACGAAATAGCAAAACGGCCGCTGGCGAAAGCCGCCAACACATAATTAGTTGTTGTAGTTGTTGTTGACGTTTATTTTGCATGCTTTTAGGCGCAATTTGCATTGAAATTAGTTGCTGGTCACTTTGGCCTGAATATGATAATTAGAATTTCACATTGTACTGTGTAAACACAAGGCAGGCGCACAAAAATCGACAAAAATCAAATTAAACAAATCCATGGATTTGATTTTTTTAATGAATTTTTCGTATGAATTTTTGTGATGATTTTATTTGTACCTTCTTTCCTTCTTTTCTTTTTTCAACATTTTCCACATTTCATTTTTATTAATTCATAGTGACAGATGTCGATTTTGTTTGATGTGCGTTACCGGCGGATTTGAACTAAATATGTCGAAGTAAAAAAAAAATATATATATGTATTTAAATTATTTTGGCACAGTTTGCCCATGTGACGGCATTACATTCAAGGCGAAAATTTGCATTAAGATTTTTCATTTTAGTTTTATATTCTTGTGCTCGTGTAGTTTGAAATCAAATCAGTGCTGGATCAATGGGCGCATTCAGCAGGATGACTTCTCATCATTTTCTCTGACTTAATAATCGATTATTGGTTTGTCTATGCTGAACGCAGTGATGCTAGATTTGTAAAATTACGGCGTTCAGCTACTTCGCAAATAGCCTTTTTCATTTCTGCGTTAAATATTTTGGCACTAATTAACGTATTCTCCATTCCTTTCATCTGTTACATACATCTTAAGGACATAAATACATATAAACAAAAATTAAATAAATAAATATAATTTTCAAGCAACTAATAACAACACTCAAAGTATTTACTTTAAATTTTGTGTCTTTCCATCGCCATCGCAATCACTAAATTTTTATCGAACTTGTGAATTAGGCATTCACAATGAGCGAAAAGCATCAAAAAAAGGTCATCAAACACTTCTGCTGAACGCGCCCAATATGTAGCTAAATCATGTGATATAGGGAGGTTTAATTATTTTACTTCTTGATATTTTATCCTATTCCTTGAAAGTTTGATAAATGGCCTAAATTGTTTTTTCAGCCTAAGACGTTTGAGAGTTATTTAAGCAACAGACAGAGTCCGTTGCAAAGAGAGAGATCTCTCTTCAAACAAACAATTTCATTCAAGTTTTTCAACATAATTAATGATTGAAACAAGTGGTTGTCCACAGCGGCAATGCCTAATGAATATAGCCTTTTGTTTGCAATTCTCAGTCGTATCGACTTGAATAGACGAGGAGAATAGACGTTGTTTTCAATACCAATAATTATTAGATTAATTAAAACACTTCTCTATCAATTGTTTTAATACTTTTTTATAGATCGTATGATACAAAACACATAGGTTTCGTAGGCGATACTCTTTGCTTCAAGAGGCTTGCATTTCAAATTGTTATGGAATTTTAGTAGAGCGCAACTTTAATGGGCCGATAAAAAATAATTCGTCTTTTGTACGCTTAAGGAGCGGTCCTCATATTGCTTTTCCCTTATTGCATAGGGTTTCTACTTATCATGAAGTCTATGTAAAAGCTGAAAACCCCTTGAGCTGGCAGCGTGAAGTGCTACAGAAGGTTCTGTTAGCGTTTGATTGAATTCCATTAGCTTCAAATTTCTGCGGGAGTTTTCCTTTACCATGTACTTCGTAAATGAGCCTCCTGAAAAATCTTCTTCTGAAAACAAATGTTCCGCGTAAACTACTAAAGACAAAGGCTACTTTTTGATCAAGATGTGTGCTGTGGTTGATAAGTTAATAAATGTAGAGCATGGCTAAAGAAGTTATTAGACACGTGTGTCACTCTTCAAAGACCATGACGTCTAAATAGTTGTAGATGAAAAGCCCTCTCCCCAACATTGATTATTATTCTGTAGAGTTGTGTTTATCCGCGTTGGCAGTGTCCACCGAGCCAGTTTGTTGCGAAATTCGCGCACGTAACGTAAGTCATACACTCGTACTTGGCATCATACAATATGTCACGACCTTAGATATATGTTTTTTATATTCCCTTTTTACTGCAGCGATTAAATTAAAACCCGCATTTTTACGCAAGAGAGCGCCTCAGTTTATGCAAAGCATTTACCAAGCAGCCAAACAGCGAAGAGCCGCGGCACACCTACACAAAACGAGGAATAAATGGCTTACACGAAGTCCTGATGCCACTATCATTGAATGAATTTTCGCAGTCACCGTCACCATCACTGTCGCCATTACCATCACCGTCGCCGTCACCAATGTCGTTGTAGTCACATTCACATGCAGAACTGCATGGAGCGCACGCAAACTCAAAACTTCTCAAGCCCATAAGCCGCAATAGCCACGTTTTTGCCAGCTTGACATTTATTATCTGCACTTTTGGCCAGATGAAGTTGTACTTTGTAGCAATGAGTGTATGTCCGTCCGTCTCTGCCTTTGCCATTCTCTATGTATGTGTGTATGTGTATATGTGTGTATGTGTGTGTGTGTGGGTGTTAGCACGCACTCGAATGAAAAATGGCAAGAACAACACTGACGCTGACGCTGATGCTGACGTCAACGCTAACGAGATCCTGTGACATTCGTTACGTTTTGAATACACCAGTATTTGGTTGTAAGTGTATGTGTAAATACCAAGTTGGCATACCAAGTTGGCTTATTAGACAGTCTCAACACGTTTTCGCCAAAATGCGAACTTTTGGCTAAATGTTTTGCAAATGTTTCCGACCAACTTTCTAATTAGTTGAAAAATCGCCTACCTTATGCTTACTATAGCGACTTTCGCTCGCTCTCACTTTCTATCTATCTCCCCCCCTCTCCTGTTCACTCCATAAACAGAGAGCATTTCCGCTATGGAAAAAGTTATAGAAACGGAAGTCCATTCGCTACTCTAACGACATTGATCAGGCAGTCAAGTCAAGCCAATCGAGTTGCCGCAGCCAACAACGCCACGAGAGATGGTGTAGAGCATGAAGCATGTAAGTATTTGTATAAGCAAAAAAAATTAATATGATGGAATCGTCGTACGTATATAAAAGTCACGTCAAATTTATATTTTCAATTTATTTTTATGTGGTAAAACATTTTAAAACATTTTGTCTTTTGATTTCATGATTAAAGAGATTTAGAAAAAATGGACAGGCAAGTGGGAGTTGACCTCGCGTAGAGAGGTTTCTGTACGTTGAATATGTTACCATTTGTTTTTTTTTTAAACTGTTTCAAATTTGTTTGTGGTAACTTAAAAAAAACTAAAAAAAAAGTATTTATGGGAAAATTGCTGGATACATTTCTATTGTTAAATTAAATTGTATATTCTTGAATATTTGTATAGCTGTCTTTGAAAGTCGCTTGGCAGGACTTCTCAATAGTTCCGCAGCATGCGTTGTCAGAATTGGATTAGCGCACATGGTCGGATAATTTAGATCCAAAGTCATGAGCAATGGTTGTTGTTATTGTGTTCTGTTTCGCTGGCCCGTTGTTTTCTGTGGCTCGCATCATTGTTCTTCTTTTATTTTCGTTCACCGCATACCTTTCTTGCTCACAACTGAGTACAACTGCGTACACAGCAGGCTTATCTCTGTTTCTGCCTTCCTTTTCTTCTATCTTCGCTGTGCACGCAACAAAATTTCGCATCGCTTGTATGCGGTGTATTCTTTTTCTATTTCTCTTGTATGTGTGTACTTAGAGTAGTTCGATCTCTTTCGGCTTAGAAATGCTGCAAACTTTCATTTTTAGTATGATTTACCACAATATGTTCAGATCATAGACTTCTTGTACGTTTTCCCAAAATGTATGTTTTTTTTTTTTTCTTTTTATTCCATAAATGTCGTGTACATTAAGACTATTAATTAGTACAGTTGAACTTCTCTATAACGAACTTCTATACAACGAAGCTCTCCCTATTACGAATTGATTTGAAGTACATAGCTATATTTGAGCACACATCATTTCTGTATACCGAATTTTCTACATTACGAAGTGATTTTAGGGACCCGGCGTGTTGCTGCCTTCGTGTGCGTCTCGCTCTTCGGATGTTTCAGCAACGCTCTGTTTACTGCTGCGATTTTTTCGTTGGTCTTCCCGTTGGAGCGGCACTGCCGGCAAACTCAATTCTCAGATGCTGCTTTGTTTTTGTGTTTCCTCTGCATCTGTACAGTTTGAGAAGCATCTAAAAATTGGGTTGGTTTTAATATTTACCGAATTCGATGATGTTTTCGCACCAAACTTCACAGTAACCATCTAGAGGCTATTCTAGAGGTTCCCTGAAAATTTCATCAAAATCGGTACAGCAGTTCCGGCGTTCATAACGGACAAACAAACTAGCATACTTCCCATTATATATATAAAGAGTAACCATAATTTTTATAAATTTAAAAATTAATATTTATACAAATAAAATCGAATATATTTTTTATTTTTAATTAACAACTGTTTTTTAAATTGATTTTAGTTTCTTAAAATAAAAATCAATGATTTTTGGTTATAAAATTACAGATTACGAAAATATAATTACAAATGATTTTTTCAAATATAACTTATAAAAATTACGGTCCCTCATATATATAGATATATTTGTTGACTACTCGCGCTTGTTCTAAATCACATTGCGTCATTATGCGTGCAACCAAAGCCAGTGTCGCGCTAATAATTATGAAGGAGTGCAAATGCAAAACGTTGCATTAAATTAACAAGCCAACCAATAATTCCTATAGATGTACACACACACACATATATATGTATGCATATATTTATATTGTACAGACACCAAAAGCAATTTGCATACGCATTTTTATACACTTCTTCGAAATGCAATCGAAAGCTCTGAAATCAATTTGCAAATTTATTATTTTCAAATTTATTATGGAAATAATCAGGCAACACACACCGAATCCACGTGTTCATTTCTTAAATGCGCTAGGCATAACTATAACTGTTTCCGTCTGTCTGTCTCTCTGTCTGTCTGATGGAACTTTTACTTGAATTAAAATGGTGTTTCTTAAAAAGTACATTTCAACACTCTTCAACGTATCGCCTTGTTTTGGGAGTCTTTAATCTTCTGTAGGTTCCTAGCAGCTTTACGCCAGATTGTTATCGCGTAGCGCCAAACGGGGGCCACTACTTGTCTGTCGATTGTCCTCTTCTTATTGAGTCGCATTTTACTGGACAGCCGTACCAACCGGTCAAGACTGAAATTATTGATTTCTTTTCATATCGATCTACATATTTATTTGCAAGACCATGAAAATATTCACAAATATAACTTCAATTCAATCGATATTCAATTTCATTATTCTACCATAATTAGATTTTGTTGTAGTAGAGGCATTTTTGAAAATGTTGCAAAATTACTTCGAATTTTATTGGGTATACACCAACACCATCTTTTTGTATGACCTATTACTTACATACATTTTAAACTGATCTTATAGATCAGTGACTGATCTTATAGGCTTATAAATCCATATAAGCTCACAGACGAAATGACGCATTGTGCTGTGGGGTGACCAATAGGAAGAGTAGTTTTGCTTTCAGCATATTTTGTATGATGGCACACATCGCCTTACAAAGGACTAGCTTTAGACTTGTCGGATGTACAATGATTATGGATTTAGCTTCCCTTAAACACTTTGTATTTTTTCCACTTGATCGAGAACAAAAAACTATGTAAATATGAAGTTTTGCACTATTAGTCGAGTACTTGTCATTCTACATAGCCGAAGTGTTTATATCCTGATTAGGAGTAACATCTCATATGAGCATATAACATAAGCTCATATGTGTGTTAGTATTTGCATTGCATGGCTGCATAAAAACACAAACCAATGGATCCAAATAAAATTTATATTTTCATTAAATATTATTGATGAAATACAATTGTTGTAGGTAGACCATTAATGAATTATGATTTCAAATATGAAATCAAACAAAACCAACAGGAGCACATGCCCATGCATACGAGTATTTGACTATTTCATCATAGTTACGAGGACGCTGAGGGGCAAACATAACTTTACCGACTCGGGTACGATGACAAAACTTATTGTGCCTTTTGTACGAAAAGGCTCACTAAAGAGGCAGAGCAAGTGTTTTTTATCTATCCAAATAACAAAGATAAAAATGAAGAAAGCGGGAAGCTGAGTAGGAGAGTAGACGTGCTGACAATAAAACTCATTCTTCGCATGAAATGTGACACGCACCGCAATTGAGAAAGTGTTCCAAGGAGGAAAAAGGCTTTAACAACCACCATGACCAAAAAAAAAAAGGCGTGATGTGCTGGGAGAGACCAGATCTCAACCAGCCAGTGGAATACGCCCCACCAGGCCTTGGCCCGTTAACGGCTTTAGGGTGCGGGGATCCCAAACCAATTGGAGAGTATTCATGTCAGAGGCAGCGGGCACTGTGACCAGAGAAGATGTTTTGTGCCCTATACCGTAATTAAGGCAATAGAGCCTCTAAATTTTTAATAAAGGCCAGGAGGTTTTTTATCCAAGAGTTCCTGATCAGAACAGGTAATACAGTCATGTGTCATGTGACGTCTTCTAGGCAGAGCCTACAGTCAGTTCATCAGCAGATTTAATACCCTCGATGCCTTGATGACCAGCTACCCAACACAACGTGACCCTTTTGTGTCGGGACAGTTGCTGGAGAGAATCAAAGCAATCCCTTACACTCCTAGACGAGAATTTCCAGGACGTAAGTTCATTGATCGCTGCTTGGCTATTAGAAAATATAGATATATATGGCGTGTATCTCCGGTTGAAAGACAGATCCGGAAATCCCGGCGCCGATACCCGTTTCCCTTCTAGAACCATTGGTTAACCATGTGTTGCCACGAGGCCTAGGATTTGGGTTGTTGACTTCCCCATAAGCTCCACTGGGGAGGAAAGCCGTGAAGCGCCGGCCGAAGCGTAATGCCGTGATAATATGGTCTGTTATGGCACAGATTGAGATGCCAGGGATTACGCTAAGTATTCTCGAGTGACCAGTGCCCTTAAAAGGCATGCCAGACCATATTTGAGTCTTCAGAGCTCTGGTTGCTGGTGACCTTTTAATGAAAATATGTAAAGGAGTGAGTTTAATGATCGAATTCATGGCGGCTGTCGGGCAGGCTTGCATGGTCCCGGCGAGGCAAGCAAGCCACTGTCGCATTGTCACATGAAGCCTGAAGTTCCTTAGACCACCACATGACAACCGCATAGGTGACGACAGGTCTAGCCACCATGCTGTATAACCAGAATATCAGTTCTGGTGATAGATCCCATGTTCTACCATATAACCGTTTACAAGCCCACATGACTCTAGTGGCCTTGTTGAGTACTGTTTTCAGATGAGCATTCCAATTCAAGTGTTTATCTAGAGTTATCCCTGCACATTTGGCCTTTTTGGAAAGTTCAATTACAGTACCGTTCAACCGAAGTGGACCAATGTCCAGTTTATACTTCTTTGTGAAGGGTACTAACACTACTTTCTGTGGATTAATGCTGAAACCCTCTCTGTTTCACCAGTTATTGACGGAATGGAGGGCGGAGCACATTTCATCCGAGATAGTTCGTCCGAATTTCCCTGCCACAATAATGGCTAAGTCTTCGGCGTATCCTATGATATCATAGCCAAGTGAGCTACTTTAACAAGTAGCTAAAAGATCAAGAGTGATGAGGGACAAGAGTAACGGGGTGACAATTCCCCCTTGGAGGCACTCTTTAATGGCAAACGGTGGTATTAGCCAGCGTGGATAGCGTATTATATCAAAAAGTTATAGTTTCAATGAATAATTAAAACAGCGAAGCAGAGGAAGACCGCGACTACGTTGGCAGGACCAGATGATTGAAGCACTGACATATCTTGGTATTACCAACTGGCATCGGGCTGAGACCCAATATGGTTGTTGTGGCCAACTAAGAAGAAGAAGAGCTGTGCAATAGACTTGATGCAACTTTTAAAAGGAGAAAATTTAGATATAATTCTTTTTATAAATGGGCTGATCGATATGAAACGTGTGCATTTCAAAACAGTTGATAAAGGTAAGTGTATAGATAAACCAAAGTGACTCGGTGGCCTAGTGGAAGTGCACTAGGCTGCCGACCGCAGAGGACGGCTTTCAAACCCCACGAGAGGCAGGTTTTTAAGGTTATAAGTTTAGGTATTGGTTATGGGTGATTTTATAGTCATGGGTTAATGCCTCCAACTTCTGGTAGGTGGGGTTGTTGTTCCTTGGCGACGGTGGATGTTACTCTTATTAGCAATGACTGGTTGTGGCAATCTCTAATCACACAGCCTATCAGACAAAAACCATTCGATTTATGTGACCACCACAAGTCGTGGATATTCAAAAATATTGAACAAGATTATGGAGGTGGTATGAGCGAGCTTTCTAAAGGGGCAAACAAGGAGAAAAAAAAATTTAACAATGGCAACATGATCCGCTGGTAGAAAAGACTGCAAGAGCTTCAAAATGAGGGGAGAACATTACTATTATTTATGTAACCCACCTAGAAAGCACTAGCGAAGTAATTGCTCTCATTTTGCCATCTTCACTGGTGAAGTAGCTGGTGAACGTAATGGCCGTAATAAATTCACCAGTTAAATGTATGTAAAAGGGATATAGTTAGAACTAGTGGTGGTTCCAAGGTACTGGTCGCACACCAGTCTTGGACCAATGAATTATACTACAGGGAATCTTAGAGTTTTTGTGGAAGTCATTGGCATAAACACATACTGACACATATATACACATACTTTTTTTTTTGTAAATATTATGTATTTATTTACACTTTTTACAAATTTTTCTTAAACTAGTGAACTACTACCTATTTTAATGGCAGCTTAAACTAATTATATGTAAAAGCTAACAAAAAACTAATGACTATACAAAAGAGGTAAATTAAAATTTAACAGCATTGTTAACATGTATTTAAATTTACATTTTAACTTAAAAATATATGTTAAGAGAGGACTCTGTCAGGAAGATCCACTATCCACGAAGAAGATCGAAATGGCTGGACAAGTCGCTGATCAGGTAGTAAATGTGACACTTGCACATTTGTTTAAATCTATGCCAATATTCCACCTTTTGGCCCACATCTCAAAACTGTGTACATACTCCTGGAGCGCACTTGCAGCATCACTAATAAGACGGCTTATAGTCAATACAGCGGTGTCATCGGCATATGTGGCTATGAAAACGTTGTTCCTGTCTACAGAAGATATATAGTTAGGTGTTGGCATGTCTGCTGTATATAAGGTATAGAGAGTGGGTCCTAGTACGCTTCCTTGGACTGTGGGACTCCAGCCCACATTTGTCTTTTAGGAGATTTGGTGCCATCAACAACCACACAGAAGGACCTATTGTTCAGGTAACTGCTTACAACCTGAAACAGCTGAGGAGTAAGCGACCGTTTCAGCTTGTATTCTAGACCACAGTGCCACACCCTGTCGAAAGCTTGTTGGATAGCCATGAATATTGCCACTGCGTACTGTTTGTGTTCCATGGCTTAAAGTGCGAAGTTGACCAAGTTGACCAGGATACAATTTAATAATACCCTTTCCAATATCTTGCCGAGGGCAGGTAAGAGTCTGATGGGTCTATATGCGTCCACTTCAGATGGCTGCTTGTTAGGTTTCGGGATTATCGTAATTAGAGCCGACTTCCAAACCTCTGGGATATGACCTATCCTCAAAATGCTATTGAACAGCAATACAATGAAGAGTACCGCCCTGGTTGGAAGCGATTTAATGATATACACATACAGAAGCACACACTTAATATTATAATTCATTGACGATTGTTGCGGCGTAGCTGTGTGTGACAGTCAGCCGTTGAAGTGATGAGAGTGTTTTTAGCTCAGTTGCCTATTGTATTAAACGATTCAATTACATTCAATCACTCACTCGAACGTCACGTCGTCAAAATTAGCGTGTGTGCTACTTGCTTACAAGGGTGTGTGTGTATTTGTGTGAGTATCTCTATATTATCGTGTTTGCTAAATGTTGCATAATCATCTATAAATTGCAACAAAATCGCAGGCATTGCAAAGTGCACTATCCACATTTCAATCACAGTCACGTCATCGAATAAGCTGCCCAATTGAAATGTGGTTGCCGAATGACTCAATTAAGCGATTGTGTCGCTTGCATTGACTGTGGCCCCAGGAAGTTGAATGGTGCCATGGGCAATGTAGTTTATCTTCAGCATCTATATTCATCACAGCGCCACGCTAACGACAAGCATATAATCCTAAAACCGAGGACTCGAATCACAGACATTGTGGTTGTAGTCCAAAAGTTCAATTCGAGGCACAATGATTAGAGTCGTATTCAATCCTCTCTTGTTGCCTATTTTCATCGACAAATCTATCGAATAGTAGTTTCAGTAGATGTCTAATAATAACAAGGGTTTGTTTCAATACGATCCCTATTACGTCACAAAAATACAAAAGCGAATATCTATAAAGCTCCTTAAGCGTAATACGCGATAGATTAATCTTAAATTAATTAAGTTTAATTAATTAAACTGTACGTCAAGAGCCGTATATCCACATACTTGTACTTACATATTTGACATAGTAATTCAATTAAAATTTCTATATTGTTTAAAGCTGGCCATACACGATGAACATACTCAGTCAGACTTGGTGATGTTGATCAATAGAAAGAGAAAAAACCAAGTTGGTATCACTGTTGACGACTCCTTTCTTTTGACGGCTGACTACGGCTCACTTCTATCCATTCATCAACCGTAAATCTAAGCTATCCGTTCATAATGCATTGATAATATTTAAGTCTGTCTATGTACCCATTATGTTATACTGCTCGAAGACCTGGCTTGACCATTCTAAACTGCAAATCGCTCTAAACAAGATTTTAAAAATTATTCTGGATCTACCTTTCTGATAGCCATCACCACTAGTTCATAAAGTAGTGTGTGTTAAGACCATCAATGAGAAAATGTCTTTGGCAAAAACTTCTTTTAATTGTAGTTATCCTAAAACTAAACTTTTGTTGACCAGTACTTTTCTACACTAACTCTTACGTTAGCATAATTACTGGTACCGGTCCATTAGATTATAAGTTAGTCCCAACCGTTTTTAATTGTCGGCTCACGCTGAATTATGCGAGTTATATATTCAAACAAAAAGCAAAAGTACATTCATGCTACAAAGTCTCAATAAGAGAGGTACAGAGTTTTTTCATAGAACAGCATTTCCAAGTTTCTCTGCTCAGAATCGACTATCACCCCTAAAGCAGCTAAAGGTTGTTGGTAGATACAGCGACTATAAGATATTCAAAGTAGCATATATGCTTCAACGTTATGACTAGACATTTACAGTTTCTAGAGAGCAGTTCGTATAGCTGAAGCGTCCATAGGTTGAGTGAAGGCAGATCGAATAGCCACCTAAGGAAGCCAAAAGCAGTGCCAGCGAAACGATCACAATTTGAGTGCATACCCATCACAACTGACATAACCACATTCTAAAAGCTCTACGTTGGTCAAACAGAACGCCTTATGTGTACTTCAGTTGCCTTCGCAAAGGGCATATAGTTGCGAAATGCAAGGTTCGCCCGGGTACTCATCCTACGACCTTGCAAAAATATGAGACTGAGGCAGAGCTTCTCGTTCCGCCAACGTCAGATGCCATTTCGTTAGTGTGCAGAACTACACGGCGAATGATACTTCCAAGTGCAGTCGTTCTAATAGGGGATAAATATAGTTTTTACCAATCATCTCGCTCCTTATCAGACTCATGTGCGAAGGTGCAGTTCATTATAGTTGGCGAAGCGGTGGCAACTCAGATTTGTGCGCACTCGACAAGATATTTCTGGAGTTTCAAACATTCGAACAGAGCACAAGTCAACATCGCTGTTGACGATGCGCTTCGAATATATGCGCCTATATAACAGCAGTGAAAAAATATGTGCTCAAGGTAAATGTTTATCCGAAAGCGATTATGACGAGTCGATATTGTCGAGCGCACGGCGCAGAAGCAGAGAATATGTATGCGACCACGAAAACTGGTTGAAAGTGTGTATCGCAGCGTCAATCAACGCCTACACAAAAAGATCACGAAGATCAAGATTCACAATCTGGCCTCAGTGTTAGCCACCGCTGATGACGGACGATTTCCGACTGAAGACGGGCTACAGCAGACAACTATAGACCAATTAATGTCCGATACCTCGATTGAGTTTCGACAGTTCGATTCTCATCACCGACCACCAGCTAATTACATCTCACAATTCGAATGCATGTAATGTGAATAGCAGCTTGCTTCACTCTCTTACTCTCACAGAAAATGTGCGTGATCTTTTTTTGTTGGAAAAAATTATAGCGTCAATTAAAAAATGTTAACCTTAAATGCAATGAAAATACTTACAACACTGCACTTTTCAAATGTCACTCATCACTAACGCGAACAGAAGCTTACTTTACTTGCTTCCTGTTGTCACTCGTGTTTGGTTGCGTTACGCTTTGGTGAAATTACTTTTATTAGAAAGTGAATAGTTTTCAATATCTGTTTTTGTACACGTAAAGGTAAGTCAAAATTAGATGTGCACAGCAACCAAAAAAACAAGAAAAGGAAAGGAAAGTCGTTCAAGAAAGCCGTTCGGAAAAGCCGGCTTTTTTTTCGCTGGTCGGCCATATTGTTATCGTTGTTCTTTAGTTTCCTTTTTATTTTCATTTTTTCGCTTTCGCCTGTTTTGATATACAGGAAATATAATTCAATAAGATATAAGTTTCGCTATCACTACAGACTTTTGTCGCACCCAAATCCGCTAGCTTCCTCCTTCACCCGTATCTCAACAAGGCGTAGACTGAAGAGGCTACACCCGCATGATCTCCCCCTAAGAAGGATACAGCCTTCTATAATTAATTAATTTAGTATAAGTCTAATTTATTTTATTTTTTCTTTCACGTCATTATTTTTTAAATCCGACAAATGAGTTATGCAGTTTACTGCGTTAAATGTTATAATTTAATTATGAAAAAAAAAAAGTTTCAGAAGAATTGTGTCACTTTGAAAAATATTTAAAAATTCAAAGTTAAAGAGAACATTTTTTGTTAGACCGTAAGTTTTTTTCCGAAAATATTAAAAATGTTCTGTTACGATTTATTTGGCTTGCAAACGTGAATGCACTTTTTTTCTCCTTCACATATTTATTTTTCCTCTCTATTCATATCGCTTAGTTGGTTTATAACGATTCTAATGTGTCTATTTGTTCTTTTTATTTTAAGAATTGCAGAAAAAATGTTTGAGGAAGATCTTCCAGAATTTCACAAAGGCGATGATGTTAACATGTACAAGCCCGGTTTTGCGGGTCGTCCAGGTCATCAAGGCATGATGGTCGGCACGGATAAAAAGGACTCGCCGCGTGAAGCCAGGAATTCAGATTTGGAGGCTCAGCGTGAAGCCAAAGAGTGGAAGTCTAACGCAGTGCATGTTGACAACTATCAAAAGTGTGAAGCACAACATGAAGCCAATGAAGAAATGTTGGAGGATCAGCAAAACGCAAAGGGGGAGTCGACTTTGTCGTCAATGGTATCGGCTATGGAAGTGACATATAAACCGAAGCGTGGCAAGCGTCCCAATAAAAAGGAACGTTCGGTTAACCACCATATCATACAATAACTAAACTTCTAATTATAATTTTAAAAATCAATAGATGGTTCCCACATTACGTAAGTATCTTCCAATTTCATTTTGTCAAATCGATTACGCGTAATGTGAAATAATGCTGGTTATTTTTATTTATATATTACAGATTTATACTTCAGTTATTATATTCAAGGATTGAGCTAATCCCGCTATATTGCATTACGCGATTTAAGGCTAATTCTCTATTTCACACTTATGAATGCGGTAATATTAATGCGATATCAACTGTTTTGTATCAATACTAGAAATTGTTCATCTAAAAAAATAAAATAAATAAAAAATAAAAAAGAAAATCCAAGCTGTGCTGTCGCTGTGCGCCTCTGGTCGTACCACAGGTGTTGTTTTGTATTCTGGCTATGGTGTCTCGCACACTGTATCCATCTAAGAAGACTATGCTCTTCCACAAGCCATCCTTCGTTTGGATTTGGCCGATCGTGATTGGACTGATTAGCTGATGAAGATCTTCAGTGGGCGCGGCTACTCGTTCACCACAACGGCAGAGCGTGAGATTGCTTGTGATAATAAGGAGAAGCTTTGCTAAATTGCACTGGACTTGGAACAGGTGATGGCCACCGCTCCATCGACCTCATAATTGGAAAAATCCTATGAGTTTCCAGATGTTCAGCTCATCAATGTTGGTAATGAGCGTTTCCGTTGTCCCGCGGCCGTTTTCCAACTATCCTTCTTGGGTCTAGAAGCATGCAACATGCATGAAACAACACACAATTCCATCATGTAATGCAATGTTGATTTCCTTAAGCCTCTTTACGCCAATACTATTCTATCGGGTGGTACTACCATGTACCCTGGTATTACTGTCCGTATGCAGAAAGAAATCACTGATTTGGCGCCATCGACAATGAAGACCAAGATTATTGCGCCACCACAGCGCAAATACTCCGTCTGGAGCGGTGGTTCCATCTTGGCTTCACTCCCCATTTTCACCCGGTTGTGGATTACAAAGGCGGGGTACGACTAATGCGGTCCATTCATTGTGAAAAAGAAGTGCTTATTGTTGCTCTCTAACTTAAGACTATAACCCCCAGTAGTACAAAATCAGCTTAATGAATAGAGTATGGAGTGGAGCTGTGGAAGAATCAAGCAGTTCATTAGATACGTGGTTGGAAGAAGGTGAGCAGCAGTTGGCAGTTTGGTCGATCGTGATATGCGATGGTATGGATTCAAGTGTGATGGAGTGGGGTTAGAACCCAGTAACCGCGGAAGAAGCAGCGCCAACGGTGTTGAAACGAAGGAACGACGGTGACGACAACTAATATCGAACGCCATTGAAAACATCATCATTACCATTGAGGGAATACTCTTAAATTGGAAGCCTGCACTCTACGAATTGTCGGCTCCACCCCACCCACGTCCGTCAGGCGAGAAACTTCAATTTATCGTGACCCAATTTGAGTCAACTATTTTCAACCGAGCTAGCCAACCTCGCCGCATTACAAGTAATCATAAGTATAATTTGGGTTACATTGTAATAACAACAACAACAACAAAAGACTAAACTCTCTCATACCGGCCACGACACTACCATACACACACACTCATACGTACCATATACATTCAACCAAACACACACGCGTAAATATTCAAGAAACCCGGCAGTATAATTCGCTGGTGATCCAAGGCTGGGTCTTTACCAGTCTCTTTGGAATCAACACTAGTTCCAAGTCTATCCCTTTTACATGCATTTAACTGAGTTGTGAGTTTAACATGAAGATGGAGATTGGCAGGGGTCAATCGCCACCGCCTGCATTACCGTTCACTGCTTCCTTCGCTAGTACTTTCTAGATGGGTGAAATAAATAATAATAATAAATACATTTTCTCTTGCAGTCTTTTCTTTCAGGGGATCATCATGTTGCCATTATTACATGTTTTTTTTTTTCATTTCCTTGTCGCCCCTTTAGGGCTCATACGACCTCCACAAGTTTGTTCCATTTTTTTGAATATCCAAGGTTTGTGGTGGTAACATAAATCATCGAATGGTTTTTGCCTGATAGAGGCTGGCTGTATGATTAGAGCCTGGCGCTACCAATCGTTGCTAATGGGAGTATAATCCAGCATCGCCAAGGAACAACAACCCCATCTAACGGAAATTGACGCATGACCATAACATGACGGCTAAGCAATACCATAACTCATGACCATCATGACCATAACAACAACCTGGCCAAATCGAAGAGTTTTTTGTGTGCCTCCACAGCAGCGGGATTTGGCCTCGTCCTCTGCGGCTTTCATAGCCTAGTACACTTCCAATAGGCCACCGAGGCACTTGGTTTAATCTGTACACTTACATTTATCAATTATTATATAACGCTTTGGTTCGAAATGTACTGAACCGATTTTGCCAAGTTGTAGTGTTTGTAGTCGCCTTTTGACGAGTATACCCGTTTCGCTGTGCGCTTGGCTATAAGGGTAGTTTTGTGGCGTAGAAAGAGTAGCCTGAAACCTCGATGTAAACCTTGTGATGTAAAAGGTTTAACTTTTTTTACATATATTAACACGCACACAAGAAACCAAATAAATATTGTTGACTGAACCCATAACTTTTAGAATGTCCAGTTTTTATATTTGTTCTTATATTTATACACATACGACTTGATGCTTGAAAAAATCATATTAAAAGACAGCTTAAGAATTAAAACTAAAATATATCTACAAGCGAAGAAAGGACACGTTCATTGTTCCTTGTTCAAACAGTCTATACTTCAATTACACTAGCAATGATCTATGTTTGCGTCAGCCAGAATACACAAAACAGGACTGATGCGGATTCCTGGGCATCAAAAAGTCGTCAATACTCTTGAACGGCATAGAAGTGTACAGTTTGTCGAATAATTCTATTTAATAAATACAATTAATACTTTGCTGTTAAAGGGCTTCAGCTCCTAAAAAGCTATTGATCTAAGAATCCCGAGTACTTGGTAACTCGCCTCCCAAACTCCAAGGATATCGATCCTGCTGACATACTCAATTTGCGTTTCAGCTATCGTCACTTAAGTCCTCCTAGGACCCCCAAAGTATATACAGTGAAATTCCCCGTTGACGGACACAAACCGTCGCAGTATTTTTGTCCAGTTATGGGGGTTGTCCGCTTAATGTTACAGTCACCCAAATGTACACTTTACTTGGGTTGAACAAATTTAGTTATAGTAGATTGCATATACATGGGTTGCTTTAACATTCAATGTTGAGTTTCAAAATGAATCTCTAAGTTTATCACGTGGTCTGTAAGTACTTCTGTTTCAATGCCTCATGATCTTCTAAATAGGAAAGTCGACAACTACGTAAATAATCTTCGCTGCGCCACTAATAATCGCCTCACGTCAGTATTCTTATAAAATCACAATAATGTTTTATGCCAATTGCAATAATGTTGTACTAAGTAAAACAACCGCGAATGACATGGAAGACCACCAATTTGGTGTCATCATCACAAATACGAATGAGGATTCGTAAAAAACGGAACTACAAAATGTTCTCCAATTCTTGCTTATGCTTATTTAATAATGCTGTCCGTTTATGAGAAATGTTTTGATAAAAATTTTATCAAATGTAGTGTCCCCGTCCGGTTATTGGAGCCTCCAGGTATAAGAATTATTTTTGTATGGAAAAATTAAAGAAAAGATTGTGTCGACGAAATTTGTCCGGCTATGGGGGCTGTACATAATGTTGAATTTCACTGTATATAGTATATATATATAGTATATATATATATACTATATATAAGCAATCTTGACTGCATGTCTGTTGTCAAGCGCAGACTCTGGGGAGACTATCGAATGCAACAAAAGAGGAAAAGGAACTTTAAGACTGCTTGGTCAATGGAAGCGCTGTATTCCTGTTTATAACATGTGACCAGAGCGCTTCTTTCGTGCTGTTCAAAAGCAATATGAGAGCACTCAGACAGTAGTTTTGTCTTATTGTAGGCACAGCCCCCAATTTAGGAAAGTTCACAGTTCTTAATTGTGCGCTAGTCCATAATAAGCGGCTATTGAGATTCGCGCTCTGGCGGTTTATTTCATGCTATTCTATCTGGCCAAACCAGCAAATATTTACTATTATATAGTCCAGTTTTTAGTAGTCTCCATTTCCAAATTCATAGACAAAAATGGGTCGAGCAATGGCACATTGAAACCGAAATACAACAACTCATCAATTGGCACTTTATTTACCAACTCTTGAATATATATACAATATGAAGAGCAAATCAAAACCAGAGAAAACAAATGAAATGAACAAAATAAAAATCAAAATCATTGTGTCATCTCCGCTCGCAAGCAATGAGCAGCAACAAGCAGCAGTATCAATGGCCGCATACCAATAATGACGACGTTCAGCCTTACGATGATGAGCGCCGAAAGATGGTCAAAAAGATGCGAATGATAAGGAAACGGAAATCGCACTTTCAACGGAAGCTGAACGCCGCCGGCTGTGGCAATTGAGCTGTCCATGTGCCGCTCCCCAAAATTGATATAGAAGCGAAAAATGAAAATGTAAGTGAAAAAAAAAATGGCAAAATAAATCAAAGCAGCCCATCGAATGAAGCCCATTAAAGCAGCCACAGCTGAAGGTCAGCGCAAGGAATCACCACATGGCCGACTAGGCGCGCCCGCAGCTGGAATTGATATCAACGACTTTAACTACTACACGATAAGGCAATCAAGTTGATTAGGCAAGCGTTAAATCGAACGCGCCCAAAAGTAAATTAACAAAAGCTAAAAAGGAAAGAAAAAGCCTCGTTGTTGTCGTTGTCCATTTGTGATGACGAATACGAGTATTCAGGACTAAGTTGTTTATATTAGACATGCTGTGAAAACTTGCAGACGCAGACGTGAAAGGCGAAAATTCCATACGCTCATCGTCGAAAAGAAGATAAAAGCAGAATCAAAATAAAAATTTATCTATCTATATGTATATATATAAATAAATAAAGGAGAACGTAATACGAAATTGCATGCCAAAACACGCCACATTGGTACTTCAAGCTGACTTCATGTCTGGCTGGCATGGTAGACAAGCGTTAAAAGTAAACCGTAGTCAGCAGATGCAAAAGAAGTAGCAGCAGCAGCGTAAACAACAACAACAACGTCAGCGACATCGGCAAAGAATCCACAACGAAGACGATGACTTCCGTTCTAACTGCAGACAGTGGCAATATTGCAACGACAGCAGCACCAGCAACAGCAACAGCAACAGAAGTGGCAGCAGTAGCGGCATAAAATTGACAACAGTAGATACAAAGTAGCGCTGTTTGCATGGAGGGCCTAAAATCAGTCGATCGGTGGGGCTAGCGGGTATATAAAGACTTTGCAAAAATTGCTTTAATACGAGAGTGGGCTGTATAGTAATCGAGTCCTGACATATGTATGTATTATATTATAATACATTCCAAGTCCAAAGCTATTTGCAGATAATTATATGGAATGAAGTTTAGATACTCCTAATAGTAAGGATAATACATCCGAGATCAAATGATCGATAAAATCTGTAGTCATAGTTCACTTCCACTAGGCGAGCAACTGAGTAGGCAGTATGAGTTTACTATAAATCAAATAACGCTTCTAACGCACAACTCTCTCTATTTTGTAGACAGTAAATCTACAAGCAACAGCCAGCAATCATCGATTAATGTTATAATGAAATGAAATTCATTAAAATGGAGATGTGGTCAACCTGAGCAAGGATTTCTAAGAGCACCGCATTACTTTTCTATAGTCGTATCTGTCTATATTTGTATCTGTGATGAGTTGATGTTCAATTGTTAAGTTACCACTAGATCACTGAAACGCGTAGTTCGCTCACCATGCAAAGAAACAATTTAAAACGAAAGTTCAACTAAACTGAACCGAAATATTATATTAATTTTATTCTGCCAAACTCGGTTATATAGTTTAGTGGTAAAGTTGCAGTGTCCACTTTTACTCTCTCGCGAGTGTACACTAAAATCGGACATTGTCTGTTTGCCGAAACTGTTAACAATACCTGGCCAACCACACTGAAGTTCCTCGCAACCACTGCACACTGCTACACTTATTGTTCTGTACCGTTTACTTGTGAAACTGCCCTCAACGCATGAAGCAATCTTAGTGGCTGGGATTCTTAGAGAAAACATACGAGCAAGCAGCGAGATAGGAGAAAAAAAAATTAGCTTGTAAGTAGATTTGTACAAAGCGCTTTTGGTGAACATTGGCAGCGCCTTGAAATGGTGACTGGGCGTGGTGCATGTTGTTAGAGGTGCAGTGGGTGACTGTTGCATGGCATGCATGGTTGTTGCAATATACTCGCACTACAATGCAAGCGTAGTGGCGGCGCTTATTACGAGCAATTCAATTGACATGCGGCAACGACTGAGAGTCTTTTCTTAGCGCCCAGTAACCGAAGCAAGTAACAACCAGTAACAGTAACGACAGCAGCAGCAATACACGCCAAGCCAAGAAGATACAAGTGAGAAGATACAAACTAAGTAGATACAAACCAAGAAGACGTTGCTGGTTTTGTTAATGTTATTGTTGTTGTTGTAGTATAGTTGCTATTGCTGGTGGTGTTGCTGACGTTGCAACTACTTTGCATAAAACGAGCGAAGCAGCAGATGCCGATGGTGCTGCTATGCCATTGTACGCTAGCTCATATCAAGCAACATGGTGTGCGGAAGTGTATGGCATGCCATATATATATATGCAACAACGTATGTTTGCGTCTGTGTGTGTCCGTGTGTCTGTGGAAGTATATTACATTTGCTGTCAAATGCGTTGCGCTATATTGACAGACGCATGTTGCTGATATAGCAACGGCAACGGCAACGGCAACAGGAACGACAACGACAATGACACCGATTGCAAAAGCAGTAGCTTCATGTTCACGCGCACGTACGAGTACACACACAAATATACATCACGCAAGCAGATATAAATTCCACAACAACGTAAAAGTTCCCATGTAGTCACATTTTAGTGCATGCCAATTCAGCCCCTCTAAGAAGGCAAGCCCAGGCACTTTCCACATGTCAAGTTAATGTTAACTTATTTTCAAGCAGAAACGACAACGACAACGACAACGACGACGATGACGATGACGATGACTACAAAAGCAATAAACAAAAAATTAAATTGCTGCCGTGTTGCATAGTTTTCGGTTTCGACACATTGGAAAATGAAGCGCATTTTACACGCCAAAAATATGACACAACTCCAGGTTGAGACGTCTCAATAAAACGTTTTTTATGACAAAATCGAATTTGGGTGTTTTGTTCTTTAGTACTATTGATAATTTATTTAAAGAAGCACCAAAAAAAAAAAAGTTGAGAGAAACATAAAGCCAGATTCCAGTAGAACCACAATAGTGCCTAGAAGGGCTCACCGATCGGCTTCAATGTCAGCTCATACACCTGCACATGGGGCGGTGTGCCTAAGGCGTACAAGACGCCAGCCGAAATGTCTTCGGCGACCAGTTTTGGCATCTGATCGAGACCGGAAGGCAGTATATCCGTATCTACGACACCCGGACTGATGCTCTGTAAATGAGAATAAACTACATGTAAACATACATATGTAGATCAATAGAAACACCACTAAGCCACACACCGTCACTTTAATTTTCGTATTGAGACCATGGAATTCCTGACGCAGCGTTTCCACAATAGCCGTAATAGCAAATTTCGATGCCGGATATATGTTCATATTCTGCACTGAGTTTACGGGCGGTTGGACAACAGCATGACCAGCAACGCTATTTATGATAACCACATGACCGGCAAAGTTACGCTGTTGCATCGAACGGAAGGCGCGCTGCGTGCAATGTACCACGCCCATGATATTCACCTGCAGTACCTGCTGCATCTGTGTCACATCGTGCGTAACCAATTGCCCGGACGTTAGTATACCCGCATTATTAATCAGTATATCGATGCTGCCCAACTTTGACTCGATCCAATCGAAAGCCGCCGTCACCGAACGCAAATCCCCGACATCGCACTTAAGCGCATGCAAGCGATCACGGCTTGCCGTTGGCAAATTATCAGCCAATGCCTTAACCAGTTCGACACGACGCGCCAAACCAACAACAATAACGCCAGCGTGCAACAGATCCTTAACGATGGCGGCGCCAATGCCCGCACTGGCACCGGTTACGACTGCAACACGATTCTGCCAGCGTTCCATTTCGTAAGAGGTAAGCTCGAATTCAATAAGCGCGACACTAGGCTCGCTTAGATTGGATACGATGCGAGTCTATTCTATTGCCACGAGCTTTATTGCACAAGCGTATACGGGCCACTCTGTCTAACGACGTAGGCGGCTCCTATGAAAATAATACGGAACGTTGGCGATCCCTGCATTTTATGCAAAGCGCTGTTAGTGCCGATTCGAATATCGCTTCATTCGAACACAGTCATCATCGTTATACAGAAGATTATGCTATGCACTTGTATGTGCACAGATAACAACACTTAGCACGCAGCTCTCAGCTCTCAGCTGCAGTTATTATACTTACTGATCACCGGTCAAGCGAACGTTGGCGCGAATCGCTCACCAAACAACATTAGCCGACGAACAAATCATTAAGGCATCAATCAATCAATTAATTAATTTTTTTTTTTACACGAGTACACTTCACGCAGTGCATAGTATATAGTATTATAGTAGTGTCATGCAGTTTGTGACAGAGTAAAGCATACATCGGAGACTACAAAAAGCATATATGGTAACTCGTTATGTTCGCAATCAGTTCGCAATCAGTTCGCCTAGGCGGGTGGATTTAAGCATGTAGCGTGCTGAAATGTTGAGCGACATCCGTCACTATTGATTTGTCGTTTACGTCCACTAGCAGCGGACGCACATGTACATTGCGATTGTACCTTAGCTCCAAATCAATGAGTCACAGTGTTGAATGGCAATATGTATTGTGAGCATACCTTAAGAATAAGTCCAAACAATATTTTAATATCTTTGTGCTATGAAACACAGCAAACTAACCATCCTTTTTTTTTTTTGAGGGGGGGCTCAGTATTAAATTACTTATAAGTACTTCGTGAGCATGATGCATGAACGTTTGACAACTTTTTTCCGGTGAGTGCATGCAGAGTATTACGCCTGCGGCATAGCCGAGACGACGGATTTTCTTATTTTCATTTTATTTCAATATATTTTAATCTATAAAATTTTTCTAATTGCCACTTCAGTTGTCTGAAAGTCGCCATGTAATACACAAATTATATATTTGTAGTAATCGTACAATCAAAATAGATTTTTTCTAGTGCCCACATGAGTATTGTTGACTCTACAGTAGGTTACCCAAAAAATCGTTGAGGCGTACCCATAGCAGCAACAACTGTCGCAAATTACATATAAACTCGCCTGTCTATAAAGTCGCTTGACGGCTATCAAATTATTTGCTTATATTTTATGCCAGTCGAACGTTTGCGCTTACGTAAGTTAATCGCGTAACAGAACAGACTGCACCGTTGTATTGATTAAATTAGAAAATCGAACAAGTATATTCATGTGAATCGAATAATTTCAATTGAATATGATAAGAAAATTGCTTGCTGCGATAACAGAGATGATAGGGAAATTGCCCTCTTGGAGGCACTTCATTGTAGAACAACTCAGAATGGCTCGCCAAGTGGCTTGAGAGTCAACTCGTGCACCTGAACGTGTGGTGGTGTCGCCAGTGCGTACATAATAGCGCCGGAAATATCACCGGCCGTGAGCATTGGTAAAGTTTTGTAATGCAGCGGCACCAGATCCGTATCAACGAGCCCGGGACTGATGCTCTGTGTTGTACGGCAAATATTAGTGTTCAATGCACGCATCCATGAATCGATTTACTCACCGTTACTTTGATTTTAGTGCCAAAATCCCGAAACTCCTGACGTAGCAGTTCAGCAATCGCTGTGATTGCGTGCTTCGTAGCCGGATACATGTTCAACTCCTGCATGCTACCCGGCAATGGATTGAAGATATAGTGTCCAACGACGCTGTTGATTACGAACACATGACCCGCTACCTCGCGTGCCTTCATCGATTTGTAAGCGCGCTGCGTGCAATGCACCACACCCATGATATTCGTCTGCACCATCTCCTGCAGCGTGCTGACATCCATGTTCACCAGTTGGCCACCCGCCAGTTTACCGGCATTGTTGATAAGTATATCGACGCCGCCCAGATGCTGCTCGATCCAATCGAAGGCACTAGTCACAGCCAGCAAATCGGTCACATCGCATTGTTGCACGTGAAACCGTTCGCGATGCGCCATCGGCAATGCGGCGCGCAGCTCCTCCATGCGCTCGAGCCGGCGTGCTAGCCCAACAACAACGACACCAGCAGCGACCAGATCCTTGGTAAGTGTAGCACCGATGCCTGAACTGGCTCCTGTCACGACGGCAACACAGTCACACCAACGTTCCATTTTTCACGCTGTTTCAGATTCACGTCGCGTCTTCCAAGTACTGAGCTTCGTCAGACTGAGGCGTCTTGGTTTTGTTTCTCTAAATGCTGTCTTACTCTACTTGATTGACGTATTCGTGTTGGTTTTAGCGGTAACCATTCCGAACTTCCAATCCAACACAGCTGAGCTCAGCTCTACGCGATCGCATTTCCAGTGACCGCTTAGCGGCAGCGACGCTGCAGTGCATTCACGTAACGCTTGCAAGCCACAAAGATATCAACACCAAAAATGATCTGTAACGCAATGAAACCGCAAATATTTCAGCTCAACATCACTTCACAGTCGTCTACACTGTAAAAAAATTGTTTGAGAAGTGGCTCTATCAAATATAAGAAAAGACCTGAGATGACTTCCTTTCACCTTTTGCAAAGACTAACAAATCGTGGTGGTATCCAATTGTCTACGTACAAGATACATGCAAACATATATGAAGCAACTTAAATTAGTAAGTGGCGATATAGTATAGTACAGAGTTGAAATAATAATATTAAAAGTAGGGATGGGTAACGGTCAATCGATTAATCAAACTAATCGGTGTTTTGTTGAAATAATCGGTGTTTTTTAATCGGTGTCATCTGGATTCGATTAATCAAATAATCGATGGTTTTATGACGATTATTAAACTTTCTTCTTCACCGAGAAAACTTTAAAATTTTTTTAGTAATTAGTAGATAGAAATCATATAGCGAGTAACGCTCTTTGATCGAATATTAAACCTCGTGTGTCAATAGATTTGTGAATTTGTAAATGAAGCAAATATTTGTATTGTACCTAAAAATGTAACTACATAATTGTATTTGTATCTCAACGAAGAGCTTACAATCGATCGTTCACAAAACATGACATAGAGAAGTAAAAGAATTAGTCTCCGTGAAAATCATAAACAAAATTACAAACGAAACATAAGAACAAAAAAACTACAAAAATAGTCTCTTCTGTAATTGGTTTTTATTTTATTTTTTTAAAAGCAAATCTCCTTGATGATAATTCAAGAATGTTGATAAATTACTTATAATGCATATGAAACTGTAAAGGACACTAAAGTTATGTAAGGCTTGTAAAAAGAAAGAAAAACAAACACACAAAAAAATCGTAAATATGGAAGACAGGCGACAAACATTGACAGACGTATAGACAGACAGACAGAATCATATATGTTTGCTTTCTTTATCTTAAAAAAACGTTCTTAATTTTTCATACACCTTTCATTTATTATGTTAGGTAAAAATATATTGATCACTATAGAAATTAGTTTCATTTTGTTCGCTGCTATAAATTGTTGTCTGGAATTTATTAAACGTATTTATTTTTATTTATTAATTTTCTTCTTCTGTTATTATAATTAGATGAGAACTCAGTTGATCAATTGTGGCGTTAAAACCATTTGAATTGCGTATACATTTTTGTGTAATTGATTTTTATCGCACGGTTTTAATGTTGACGATTAATCGATTTTTTAAGCAAAAATTAATCGACACATTGATCAACTACTAAAAATAATGATCGATGTCACTAATCGATGTTTTGTTGCCGTTCGCATGAACCACGGCGCACCAGTAAGAATACGCAATGTCGTTCGAAGCTTCTTTTAAGTGCAATTTTTAAATATTTGTTGGAACAGTCCCTTTTTTCCTCCTTGGCCTACAGTTTCTTCTTTCCTAGGTTAGGTTAGGTTAGACCGGCTGACGTCAGTAGCCTACCGTCCAACTTTGGCCAAACATTGGCCCTTTATGTTGCTCTATGCATTTGGTAATTGGAGTGCCAACTGACCTCGCCATGGAAAACCCGTATGTCTAGAGAGGTTCGTACCTCTTCTACTAGGCTACCGAGACACTCTCCTTTCCTATCAGCAGGAAAACATTTCTAATCAGCCCACCTAAACTCCGAACAGCCAACATCAGGGATTGGGAGATATGAAATGTCGTTCTTAATAGTCTTGCCTCGCGTATTCAACACTCTGGGAGCAATTAGCCCCAGCCAGGCACTCTTATACAGCTTCTACCTCGTTACTAAATTCTGCTGTATAAATGGTAATATCGTGGACTGAAGGAAGTCCACGTCCACCTTTTCAATTGTTTCCCTAGATTTAACCACATGTAGACCAGTCATGCTGTGGATTAACTGATTTCACAATCTTATTTCTAATTATTTCAAGCCCTTGTTCTTACGTATAGCGTAGATAACAGGAACAAGTAGTCCAACTTTTAACATATTTTCCAACATTTAAAATTTATTATTCACTGTTTGTGAAAAATAAAAAACACAATGACTCTAAAATGAACTCACTCGTATAGACCTCTAGTAGGAAGTCATACTAAAGAAGCTTTGTGTTTTTAAAAAAGAAACTAAGCCATTCAATGAGCACCACTTTGTGCAAGGACCCAAGTATATAAATTAGTTTCAAGTACTCTCGCAGGACCGCTAGGAGACGAAGATGTTAGGCGGCGCGGCATTAGCAATGAGATCCAATGCGACATTTTCAGCGGAAAACAAGCAGCTGCTGCCACCAAATTCAATTACGCATTAGCTCTATCCAAGTCATTGAAAATTGATCGATTGTCACATTGACTGAAGAAATGAATGACTACTGTAATGAGTGAAATTCGATGTGCAAACAAAACAACTCGAAATATTTCACATGGAAAATGGCAAACGGTACAAGCAAAGCACTTTAAAGTGACAAGCTCTCGAAGCGCCATGAAAAAGTCTCATTTGGTGCAACAGATTTTCGTGACGAAAATCGAATTTTAATGAAGGACATAAAAAATACGCGCCGGAGAAAGGATTCTCATTCAGATCATCAAACACTTGCATGCGAACAAAATGACAATAAAGAAACCCCCAAGTGGTGCATGGAGCCGCAGAAGGAAAGAGAGAGAGAGACAGAAAGAGAGAGAGAACGCCGAATTGAAGAAACTCAATCGGGCGAAAGAAGATATCAGCTGCGAAGATAAATAGAAATCAATTTGTAGCAAATTACATGCCGTAAAAACTCCTTGCCTCCTGGCAAAAACTTCAAAGTTGCGCAAAAAGCGCAAACAAAGCAAAAGCAGCCCTGTGCGAATCATGGAAGCATGTAGTGGGGCTGTTTGGGGGTGACGCATACAAAAGCCTGCAGTGTCATCCTTGTTATTGTTGTTGTTGTTATTGGCGTTGCCGTTGCCGTCATCATTTTCTTGTGCTCATTAGTCAACTACCGAGTCTTACTATGGGAATTTCTCGAGGATTTGCGATTTGCTTGTTTGTACCTTTGTCGAAGTTAACCCTTTCTGCACAAGGATGTTGGTGGGTGGCCGGAAATTTTGTTACTTCTTAAAACATTTACTACAACAAATGCGTTGAGTATATGCGCACACGTGTTATTTGCACACGTGTTTATGGAAATTGAGTGAGCGCTAAAGGATCGAGACTGTAGCTGGCATTAGGCTGTACAAAATCGACATAGCCGACGGCAGACGTGAATCTGTACGACAACTTTAAATTTCAGTGATGACGTATTTACATAAGGCCGTAGCAAAGACGAGGTCAGCCTCTTGTCAGGTAAACGAAAAAAGTCAAAGCAAATAACATAATAGGAAAATCGAGAAGGGGAATGTGTTTAGTTACTCAAGTACGTAGCACAAGTTGCGCAGGAAGTACATATAAGCGACCTTCAATTGATTAGGAGTTTTTTCAAGAAGGTAAAGTTATGCGAAGAAGCTGGGCATACGTGTCGAAAGTTTGTAGCGTTTGTGGTTTGAGTCTCGCCTGTGGAAACACTAGCAACACGTTATAGGTTACATTGTCAGCTAAAATGAGAGTGGAGTGTGGGGCTCTACAAGTTTCCATAGTCCTCTAAAAATACTATATATTCTAGGTAATAATCAATTTTTAATAGGCAACTAATGGGGTCAGTTAAATAACATAATAAACACTTTGACTTCTCTTCTTCTTAAAACCGACTTCTCATACGGATATCAACATCGCACTTTATGGTGGAGCTGTATGTGGTCTCATACATGTTGCATGCTTCTAGACCCAAGGGGGATAGTTGAAAAACGGTCGCGGGACAACGGAAACGCTCATTACCAACATTGATGAGCTGAACATCTGGCAACTCATAGGATTTTTCCAATTATGAGGTCGATGGAGCGGTGGCCATCACCTGTTCCAAGTCCAGTGCAATTTAGCAAAGCTTCTCCTTATTATCACAAGCAATCTCACGCTCTGCCGTTGTGGTGAACGAGTAGCCGCGCCCACTGAAGATCTTCATCAGCTAATCAGTCCAATCACGATCGGCCAAATCCAAACGAAGGATGGCTTGTGGAAGAGCATAGTCTTCTTAGATGGATACAGTGTGCAAGACACCATAGCCAGAATCCAAAACAACACCTGTGGTACGACCAGAGGCGCACAGCGACAGCACAGCTTGGATTTTATTTTTTATTTTTTTTTAAGTTTTATTTTTTTAGATGAACAATTTCTAGTATTGATACAAAACAGTTGATATCGCATTAATATTACCGCATTCATAAGTGTGAAATAGAGAATTAGCCTTAAATCGCGTAATGCAATATAGCGGGATTAGCTCAATCCTTGAATATAATAACTGAAGTATAAATCTGTAATATATAAATAAAAATAACCAGCATTATTTCACATTACGCGTAATCGATTTGACAAAATGAAATTGGAAGATACTTACGTAATGTGGGAACCATCTATTGATTTTTAAAATTATAATTATAAGTTTGGGTATATTGTATGTTAGGGTGGTTAGCCGAACGTTCCTTTTGATTGGGACGCTTGCCACGCTTCGGTTTACATGTCACTTCCATAGCCGATAACATTGACGACAAAGTCGACTCCCTCTTTGCGTTTTGCTGATCCACCAACATTTCTTCATTGGCTTCATGTTGTGCTTCCCAATTTTGATAGTTGTTAACAAGCACTGCGTTAGAGTACCACTCTTTGTCTTCACGCTGAGCCTCCAAATCTGAATCCCTGGCTTCACGCGGCGATGCCTTGGATCTGCGCGTACGGCTACTTTGAGTCTCTTTATTCGGTGTGCTTATGAAAGTAGAAAAATGTGGGACATTTCTGAAGTACTCAGTTTGTGAAACAGTGGATTTCTTCAGACTTGAAATGTCTCCAGACCACACATCCATATTTTTCCATGTGTCATCATTAAGCTCGTGTGACTTTAACGATAGATCGAAAAATTCTAAGTCTAACAGAACTGGCATGACACGGGAACCATTTTGGGCTAAATATATGCCTGTGGATGGCACATTTACTGGCATTGTCTTATTCTTATCGAGATTGCTAGAAGCCGGGGACTCCATGCAAAAATGACGAATCATGGCTCTAATTTCGTCTTCAATATTGTCGGTATTATCCCAATCCGACAATTTTGCAGGCTCACCCAGCGGTTTGGTGCCCGAAATCTTTTGAATCATCTCCATCACTGCCAACTTTTGCTTATTTTCAATGGCCTCCAATTGCCCTTGCTCGTACTGCGGCTGTTCCAAAGGCCAATACTGCGGCTGCACCAAAGGCTTTGGCTGTGGCTGTTGCAAAGGGTCTTGCCAGAGCTGTTGCAATTCCGAAGATGTTTTACAAAGTTGTGGCAATTTCGGGGCGGTTTCCCGTTGCTGTGGCTGTTCCCAAGGGTCTTCCCAGTGCTGTGGCGATTCCGAAGCGATGTGCCGTGTCTGTGGCTGTATCAAAGGGGCTTGACAGTCCACTACCATGCCATCCCAATTGGTTCTACTACCGTGTTCATTCGGATATTTGAGATTGAGGATAGTACGCCTTTGTGGCTTATCACGTGCAAACGAGTCCTTTTTATCCGTGCCGACCATCATGCCTTGATGACGTGGACGACCCGCAATAGCGGGCTTGTACATGTCAACATCATCGAGATTGTGAAATTCTGGAAGATCTTCCTCAAACATTTTTTCATTCTTAAAATAAAAAGAACAAATAGAGACATTAGAATCGTTATAAACCAACTAAGCGATATGAACAGAGAGGAAAAATAAATATGTGAAGGAGAAAGAAAGTGCATTCACGTTTGCAAGCCACATAAATCGTAACAGAACACATCGCCATGAACACCAATAAACATAAAATAGGTGAATTTAATATTTTCGGAAAAAAACTTATGGTCTAACAAAAAATGTTCTCTTTAACTTTGAATTTTTAAATATTTTTCAACGTGACATAATTCTTCTGAAACTTTATTTTTTCATAATTAAATTATAACATTTAACGCGGTAAACTGCATAACTCATTTGTCGGATTTAAAAAATAATGACGTGAAAAAATAAAATAAATTAGACTTATACTAAATTAATTAATTATAGAAGGCTGTATCCTTCTTAGGGGGAGATCATGCGGGTGTAGCCTCTTCAGTCTACGCCTTGTTGAGATACGGGTGAAGGAGGAAGCTAGCGGATTTGGGTGCGACAAAAGTCTGTAGTGATAGCGAAACTTATATCTTATTGAATTATATTTCCTGTATATCAAAACAGGCGAAAGCGAAAAAATGAAAATAAAAAAGAAACTAAAGAAGAACAACGATAACAATATGGGCGACCAGCGAAAAAAAAGCCGGCTTTTCCGAACGGCTTTCTTGAACGACTTTCCTTTCCTTTTCTTGTTTTTTTGGTTGCTGTGCACATCTAATTTTGACTTACCTTTACGTGTACAAAAACAGATATTGAAAACTATTCACTTTCTAATAAAAGTAATTTCACCAAAGCGTAACACAACCAAACACGAGTGACAACAGGAAGCAAGTAAAGTAAGCTTCTGTTCGCGTTAGTGATGAGTGACATTTGAAAAGTGCAGTGTTGTAAGTATTTTCATTGCATTTGCAGTAATTTCAGTGTTTTAAGTGTTCAGATCGCAAAGCAGTGGTAAAAATCACTGCGATTGCCATTTAGATTTTGTAAAACTGAAATATTTCGTACGCAATCTGAAGACAATTTATTTGTCACATCACTTGTTGTCACCAGTTTGTTGCGACAAGGTTGTTAATTTTATGATAACTTAATTGGCATCAAATTTTTTATATTCGCTAAGGGATCAAAAAAAAAATGTGCTTAGCTAACGCGTACAGCTTTGCACGATAGTTAGGTGCCAGTGTATACAGCTGCAGAAGCTGGCCAGGATTATGCGGTCAGAAATTGGCTTATAGGAATGCGAGGTGTTCCGCATGTCCTAAGATATTATGAGGCCCACACCGCTTTCTGTTCTGTCGCCCTTCCCGCTGTGCAGTGCCATGTTGTCGTAAGCTGTAGCACTCTATCCGCTGCCGATACAACGCATGTCGCTTACGCCAAGCATGCTGATGTTATAGGCCGCCATCTGCACTTCGAGTTGTGCTTGTGGGGACACTTCCTTAAGGGCTCTCACGTTCCATTGCCCATTGTCCTGTAGGGATTGTTGTTGTATATCCGAGGCTTGTTTTGGTTACGAAAATCAATTATTTGTCAGGTGGTGTGGCGATCAGCCTGCCGCTACCAGTGCCAATGGTGTTGGTGTCGACTGGCGCCGCCAAGGATATGCGACTCCCCAGAAGTTGTTGATTGGTCGTCTTGAAGGTGATTTTTTTTTGGCCACCAAGGATTTGACGATTCCGGATTCTCGTCTTGAAGACGTAGTTGAGTAAAGAGAAGTGAACATTTTTTCCGCCCACAATGGGGTTTGAACCTACGTCCTGGGACGCCAGCCGTAGTATACCTCCACTAGGCTACCGAGTCGACGTACACATTCAGGCAGGCAAATAATTTCACTGGATGTGGGAAGTGACCCAAACGACTGCGTATGCCTTCGTGCGTGAGCCGACGACGATGTTTGATTGTATGCGAGCGTGAAGATGTTTTATTATTGTATGTGATTGTATGCGAGCGTTACGCTCGTTACGTAAAATTTTACCGTACTGTAACTAAAGAAGTTTTACGTCAATAATAGATCTGAAACGCGGAAAGAAAGAAGTCGACATTATGAGCCTTACGCCATCAGTCAAGTGGGAGATGCCATAATGAGCAAAGTGTAGTAGTACGCACCACTTACTAGAATAAATTTTATAGTTCATGTCGTTTGTTGTGTGTGGCGCGGACAAGACGAGAGAACTACAAATGCTGACTTATTGTTTTTGTTATCGTGCCAATTTAGACAAAAAAACCATTCCTATATTTGTACTATTGAAACAGTGCCAAACGGAAACTGGTATTGAAATGATCACAAGACATACACCACTGCAATCATTAAAACTGACTGCAACCGAAACGAAACGATTCGAGTGCAGCAGAAAATAATTAAGGTTGCACTAAAAAGAACCCATTATAATCGAATCAATCATACGCAATGTTGTGGACACACACAATCGGCTTATATCAGCTGCTTCCGACAATGTCGCTGCAGTTACAATGTCTGCCTGCATCTTTATCTGCATCCTGGCAGGAAACGTGTCTAATTTGAATAAATGTGCATGCAGCAAAGTAATCGTCGGCAATGCCGTCTGAAGCAAACAAGCAACAATGCTGCGGTCGGCCATAACGCAGCGTACTCGTCTATAGAGTGAGCGGTGGGAGGGGAAATATCGGTCAATCAGACTGCTGGGAAGAGTCCAAGCAAAGGCAATTAAAAATTACATTCATTTCAACTTTTGCTAAGACAATATACAACAACAACAAGAACAAAAACAACACTAATAACAAACACAATCACAATTACCCACAAACACAAACACTTGGACCTAAGCAAGGCTTGGCGTGAGCCTGATCCAAAGCAAGCTGCAGCGAAGACGAAATAAATGCATCGGAAAAAAAATTGTAAATAATTACAAAAATTAAGCTAAACCCAAAAGGTGAAATTTCGTGCTGACCTGTCTTTTCCTTTATTTTCATTAACGATTATACTCGTATACCACTTGATGAAGCGAGGACTTTGCTTGGGGCTGGTGTTGTTAGCCACGAGTGCAGTCGGAGCACGCTTAGCATTTTGCATTTCGCATTTTCCATTTTCTAGACAACTACTTCGCTTGACTCAATGCACACTTTGTTGATGCCTTGTCCATATATTGCGAAATCGGCAACCATATGCAAATCTTTCCAGCTTCTTCTTCTATGTTGAACATACATACATGTGTTGTGCAAGACTCTTACACTCGACTCGTAGGTGGTCGCTCGCCTTTTTCTCGTTTTTGTTATCACTTTTTTTGCGTTGTCCTTTTTATGCATTGTTTATGTTCTTCAAAGCCCAAAAACACCCACACACACAGACTTATACCTACAGCGCCAAACGCCACATGAAATTCAGACGCAAAAGCCAAAAGCCAAAGCCAAGGAGACTTGAAGCGCAACAACAAAAATTGAATTAGCATAGAAAACTGTAAATTTGAATTATGGCCGAAAGCAGATGCTGCATTCTACAATAACAGCAACAGCAACAACAACAACAACAACAACAAATAGCAAAACAACAACACTAAGAAAGTGAAAGAGCAACCGAACACGAGTCAAAACGTATGCGTGAAACCCTTAATTTGCATTCAGCATTTTCAGTTTCCTTTTGTGTGCTGCATTGCTTGTAGTTCGTTGCTTTTTTATTTCTCTATTTATGTGTACATATTTGGCTTGTTCTTTTATGTTCGAGTATACACTGATGGACTTTTTGGTAGCACATGACTAAGAGAAGGAGAGGCCTACTTCAATATTTCACTACTGTCCGGAATTTAATATTTCGAACCCCGGATGAGTAATCCAAGGATTTACGGTTAAAGAACAGTATCACTAAACTTCTAAAATTTAATTTGACTTTATCCTTGAACAGTTTGCTATTTAAAAGTTGTAGGACAATTAGACTGAGGGGTCGGGAAGCCTAAAGAGATCAATGGAGGGTTAGACAGACAGCGGTATGAGACGTACGAGAACTTATAGAGCACAGCTCGATATATGGAATTCAGAAAGAATAAGAAGTGAAATTAAGAAATATTAGGCATTGTTCTGCCACAATCACTGGAATTTTTAAATTCGTTTGGAGCATGTTTGTGGCTAAGTTCGAAAACATAATCGAATTCGCTAAATATTGAGACCAACTCAATTTTCAGATGCTTCTCAAACTGTATAGGTACAAATAAAACACAAAAACAAAACTAGTTTCCGAGAATTGAGTTTGCCGGCAGTGCTGCTCAAATAGTACAAAGTCGAAATGTTCAAATATTCGAATGAAAATAAAAAATCAAAAATTTGAAGAGCACGAAATGCCACCCAAAAAGTCAAACACTGGAAGATCAGCAATTAAAACGCACAAGTAGATAAGGCACAGAAGGCAGCAACGTGCCGGGGCCCTGCTAGTATAAATACATAGATAGTATCCCCGCCTGTCACGCGGGAGACCGGGATTCAATTCCCCGTCGAGGAGGAAAAAAAAGCAACAAACTAAAATTATTAGCACCATCACAAAAGCCCAATGGTTTCTGAGCAACATGGACCTTCAACGAGATCTACGAATTACGACAATGGATGAGGAAATAGTCAAACTAAGCAGAAAATACCAGACCAAACTTTGCCAGCATTTGAACGATGGTGTGAATACATTAACAGTAGAAGAACCAACTCGGAAACGAAGGTTCAAAAGGGTGAGACCCGTGAATCTCACATGACACATATTATAATACTTCATTTGTTAATAATCATGTATTTACTGTTAAATTCCAGTAACAACACTAATTTTACGAACTGATTATAAAAGTTAAAATTCATCCGCTTATCAATAATAAATTGTACAAAAATCGATTTATATTTTATAATAGACAATATACTCTTCTTTTGGGAAATAATAAAATAAAATTTAAAAAAATATAGATAATTGCCGTAGGAAGGTCGGGACATCCTTTTTTTTTTAGGTTTTTAAAGGCAAATATATTTTTTTAGTATTAAGTTATATTAAAACAACTACAAGACCCCAAGCACAAATTATTTTGTACGTCTTTTCTTTGTTTCTGCTATGCTTTTTCTTCACTTGTTTGTTCATGATTTGTGAGTTGCTTGCAAAAAGAGCGTGAGCAGATATTCGCTAAAGCAGTGAGTGCGTTCTTATGAATACAGTGAGAGCGCACAGGCAAAGAGCATTAGATACATACTAGAGAGGGCAAAACAACGTTTGCCGGGTTTGCTAGTTAACTAATAAAAGTCACTGACTTATACTCGTGTAAATATTTGCCCATCTTACTTATAGCCTAGCATATTTACCTTTCTAGTATATTTATCTGGTTGTTTGTATAGTAGTAAGTCACGGGCTAGCAAATTACTTAATCGATCGCGTTACTTTCTTTTGTAGCTGCTAATTTCCTCAGATACGGATGGATACGAAGGACTTTCAATCGGGCGTTCTATTATATCTGGATACCACAGGTCCAAATGGATTTTAATACTGCTTTATTAATTAGCAACTTCTTTTGGAGCTGGAGTACATTTTTGCCAAGTTAGTCGCCGATTAAGACCATACGTTGACATGTTGTGGCAGTGGTGTGACTGATAAAGAGCTGTTGTGTTTAAGAGCAAAAGTCACCTGAGACTATTTGGCAATATAATAATATAATATTGGCCTTAATTCTCCATATCTCCATTGGAGAGATTATGCCCTCTAAAGAGGCATGTAAACAGTATAAATCGTATCCAGGAACAGACCAAGGGCACTGCCTTGCGGTACTACGCAGCCTATTGAGATCAGTTTTGTGATTTGATCATTCAGCTATTTCTGCTCAAATAAAGCTAAGCGCAGATAATTAACTAGTGTATTAGTGTATTAGCTGTGTGTGTGTGCCTTTATGGAAGAAATAACAACAACAACGAAACAATTTAAAGAAGTCAGTTGAAATGCTGCACTAACTCACGAATCGACCACCAAAGACCTTGCAGCAAGGACCTTGCGCCATGAGCTCAAATGTGGCGTACACAACCGACAAGAGCAACAACAACAACAACAGCAATAACAATAATGATGCCGAGGACAAGAACGTAGGCAAATAAAGTGCCATCGCACAGCTGGCCAAACACATGCGTCATGAACCTAACGCCTCGTACGCTATATGCTCTAAATCCTATCCCCTTTGCGTCGCACCATTCAACCATCGGGTAACACACTGCCCCATTTGGGCTGTTGTGTGTTGTGTGTTTACGCCACAAGTGGCATAGCGAGCGCGCACAATGTCTGCAAGCGAATTTTCTTGTTAGAATTCTTTGCTTTGCACTTGAAACGATGCACAATTCGACTCAACCCGAGTCGACTCAGGGTACCAAGAGGCAGTACGCTAAGTACAACAATCTTGGCTTTAAAGCATTTAGTTTCACTGTTGCACTAACAAGACTATGTACTACCTCTACTACTATTATTACTCATTTGCCGCACACACACATGCACATACACACGCTCGCACTCACTTCATGTTTGTTGAGTGCTTCATTAAAAAGTTTCCTGTTTGTAAACTTTTTCAAGCCTGAACCGCTTGCACCACGCAACGGGTCCAACAACGCCAATCGGGGCTGCCTTAGCATCATCGCCGACGTCGAAGTCGACATCCAACGTTAGCGTTAGCGTTACATGAATTTTTAGTGGCATACTAATTGCTGCATAATATGACGACCATTACTATGTGTATGTGTGTGTGTGTGTGTGTGTGTGTGTGCGTGTGTGTTTGTGCACATAGAGAGCCGCAGCAGCTGCTGACCTTCCTGCGTGCACATATTTATGACCAAAATACACAAAAGCGCACATACGCACACATAAAGATGCATATCTGTGTAGATGATTTCCATTTTTCTTTTTCTTTTCTCCTGCGCCGTACACATTTTATTTGCAGAATGCCAAGGACGTGGCGGGCCATTTTAATTGTGCTGAAAATTGTTGCACACTTTTAGGCCTTTTGTTTGTTTGTTTGCTTACTGCTTGCTTAATAATACTGGCTTTTTTACGGCTTCCATACTTTTAAGCTACAATCAAGGCGGACAACCGAGAACCCACAATATATGCAATATGTATATATATTACATATTCTGGATCAGCTTAACAAAGCGATTTGATTTAAACATGTTCGTTTGCCTGTATACGAGTACATGCAAACTGCTCTGTCGATTTTTGAACTAGAGAGTAGAAATACGCTTTACATCATCGAACATATACTAGAAGAGGTAACTCCATACAAATCAATTTTTATTTTATTTTTTATTTTACAGCCTTGATGTAAATCGATGCTTCTCAGTATGGAGCGCGTTAAGTTAATGTTCTTCCTTATTTGTTATTTCTTTATTTATTTAATTAGATCAGTGCCATAACTATTGGCGGAACCATCAACTACAAAACCAGATTACTTTGTTAAGCGGTGAATGCTTAATGTTAGTGGCATCAAGGAGGTGTGATTTAGGCAACACACAAAACAAAGATCAAGTAAATGAGAGTGGCTCTTACCTACTATACTCGACTACTACAAAAACACACAAAATTAACAAAAGTTTTAACAAACTATAATTTTTCATATCTGGACTAACGTTTTTCATTGCAACATTTTACTTTGCTTCTAACTCCTCTAGCACATACAGGCACATCAGGTTTGAAAATATTTGCCGTCAATGTCGCCAAAACTTTGTGACACACAATCAACCGACTTTAACTGCTCGCCAACAAAATAGTTTTTCCACAAACTTTGAAATTGGTTTCTTCCTTTATTTTGAGTATGGAAATATTATAAAACAGTTAACACTTGAAATAGCCATGCTTTAGTCTGGCAAAAACTGAAGAATAGATTTTACGTAGAATTGTTGTGTTTACATTGCAGGCACTAAGTTTATCAATAAGCTGCGTCATCAGTGAGCTAATTTCATCTCTGCTGTTCGTAGCTTTGTTTGTACGCTGATTAACATTACTGCAGGCAGCAGACAATTCAGAATTGTATGATAAACATCAAAGAGTATTAATTCTTAATTACTTTGATTACTCTTTGATAAACACAATTGGTCGAGTACGCTTGGTGACTACCGTTTTGCGTGAGAACTGCAACTGTGCCGCTTTGTCTGTCAACAAAAATGCGGCCATTAATTTTCTCCATATACCCGAACCAAAAAAAAAAAGAAAAGATTTATAAACCTTGTAAAGCCTTTTACTAGGTACACTCATACTGCTTTATATAATACATATTGATAACTACACCCACAACACGCCACACACATTTTCTTGCCTTGTTTGCCTTTCTCTGGATTTCCCATATGTGCGCACCCGAAAAGTTTTTTAATGTTAGCCTCAATAACAATGCGGAGACGGAGACCACGCGATACAACCCAACCACGTGCCCCAACTCAACCAATACACGATCATACCCATTACCATTGGAACGCTTCCCGACATTGAAATACTTCGATTTGAGTTCGCTTTTTCGTTTGCTTGGAAGTTCCGTGTGTATGCTTGTTTGCGTTTGTGCATGTGTGTGTGTGAGAGAGAGATTGCGTTTGTGCTTATTTCAAATAAATTATTCTAAAAAGATAATTATAATACATACAGTAATCAGTTTTATATAGCTATACCACGTGGGAAAGAATGACCTTCGAAACAGTTGCTTCAAAAAGTTGAGTTGAGTTGCGTACACTTGAGTCCAGACTACCTCATCACCACAGCATTCCTTATCACACCCCTCTACCCAACACTGCAACAATACAATCTTCACCACATCACCCCTCACTACGCACTCACCAGTCCCTTAAACAACATTTCTAATCACACCACACCAATATACGAGCCCCTGTTATATATAAATTTTAGTCGCTTTCATTGGTTTATAACATTCATGTCCGTGCCTGCATTTGCACACTGCACTCGTGTACGAAATATTTTAGTAATTGATTGACACCTATTAGGACTCAGTAGAAGCAACACATTTCGGTGGATTCAATTTATTTGTTTCGATGCCAATTGACTGCTAAGAGCGCCATTTTCCGTACTTTGCACGTGATCTATGGTATTTGTACTTCGGCAGGATATTTGTAAAGGCATGAACAATGCATTGGAGACGCAACAGATCTCTCAAGTTTGACATGACTATTACTATACACTACACTAAACTCTTACTACTTCTTTAGTTGAGCTGTAGATGTTTCTTAATTTTATCACAATTGTTTGAACATTAAAATTGCCAGAACTCATGAATCTAATTAACTACATAAGCAACACTCACGACTCAAATTATGCTCGCTCTCTCAAAGAACAAAAAATTCCTTCGCACTCCCTTGTTTTCGGCGAACTAATATTGCCCTCATAATTAATTAGACTTGATCATGCCACACAAACATTGCGAAGAAATTGAAATTCTTTTGATTGGCAAAAGTAACAAACTCCATTGCTTTAGTGATGCCCTGTACATTATAAAGCGAACTACACAGCGTGGATAAGCGGACTACCTTCTAAAATTAGGAGAATGTATTCTAAAATAAGTTAAACAATTTTTGCGGGAGGGATGAAAAATATTGTTGTTCATTGATAATTGTCGGATAATTGTCGGATACATCCAAAAGATTTGCACAGCAAATTGAAATCTATTTCCACCAAACAGATCATCCAACTGCAATTACTTGACCAGGTGCTAATTTAACATTTAAAATATCATTATCGAATGCAGGCACTCACAACACATAACACTCGCGGATAGCATCGATCATGGAATATACCAGCTGACGACGAGTCAAAAAATACATGGAACAATGAACATGAAATAGGTTAAGTTTAGTTTTCATGTTTTATATTGGCACAGATCGGAGTCTTGATCGATGAATTTGAATCCTAATATAACTTCCTGTGCTCTTAGGATTATATTACTTTCCGAAGATGACGTTATTGAGCATTATAACACAGATCTAGTTTCTATTGCTGGGCAAAGCTTATAAAAATCGTAGCACAAATTCTCAATCGATTATACAAATAAACTAATTAAATAAAATATTTTAACCTTCTCAACATCATCAGGTTTGCATCAAAATGTATAAATCCGCAAAATCCGAAAGAAATTAACAACAAAAAAGTGTACAATTCAGCCTTTATTCGACTGGCCAAGAAATGTTGGGGAATCTAATGCACTGCTACAAGAATGCCAGACTTTGTAAGAATTTGCGAAGTCTACAACATATTAAAAGAAAGGCGCCATTTCATGCCCAAAAAAATTAAGGGATATTCCAAATGATAGCTCCTATCGATGTAAGCTACGGTCAAACTGACTGGGGTAAATAAAAGTTTATATAATTTATCAAATTCTCAATCAATCGATTAAATACATTAATTTTTTAAATAATAAATGAAATTAAGAATTAAAAAATGTTGGAATATATTGAGTTGGACAATAAATTTCTTACGATTAACCTTTTTATGGTTTGTTCGCTTTAAATTTCAGTTATGCACTGCCTCATCAGTTATTAAACTGATGGAATAACGGGCTACCACATATGTACATAAGTCAACTTGTTTCATTTAAACTAATAGCTATGCTATTTTAAAACACAGAAAGCAGATCAGACAAACAACGAAAACAAAACGCACAGAGGACTGTTTATTGCTCAACAGGTGGGAGCAGTGAATAAAATAATGAAATTTTTGGGGAATCTCTATAATAGCCTTTAGATGGTTACTGTGAATTTTGGTGCAAAAAATTGTCGAATTCGCTAAATATTAAGGCAAACTAAATTTTCAGAAGCTTCTCAAACTGTGCACATACAAATAAAACACAAAAACAATGCAGCATCTGAGAATTGAGTATTTAACGTATTCGCTGGTTATTGTTATTCGTATGGATGAAGATGCTCCACCTCGTGGCTGGGCGTAGACGGCAAGGAAGACCTCGACTCCGTTGACGCAGGTTCTGTCGAACTTGGGAATTCTGAACAAGAGAAGGTTGGCGCAAGACAGGAATGCGTTGAAGGACATTTTACGTCAGGTCGAGACCCGGTAATCGGGCTGTCCTGACCAGTTATGTATGTATGTATGTATGTATGTAAAAAACTAACTGTACCCGGAGACGCATTTCAACGGCTCAGCGCGTGAGCCTCAGAGCCCCAACACTATGGATAAGCATGAAAAGCAGATATGGCAGCGACAGCCATAAAGTATAGAAAATTTAACTAATTCTTACTCATCTCACTCTAATAAATCATTTTTTAATTAAAAGCTCACCAAGAGTTATCTTTGGATTTGCTAAATGCGGTAGATTCCTGCTGAAATATGGACGACAATGATAAAAGTTCAGGTAGGTCAAACAGAAGATACTGTTTCTAAACAGGTTGAACTCGATCCTGATTAATTTTGCAAGATAAATAAATAGGTATTTTAATTTTAATTTAAGACCAAGCAGATTTTCTATAGAGACATGTTCCAGAAGGGCACTATGAAAGCACTTTGAACTGCTGACATTTACCATATGATGCGAGCAGCAAGAAGGTATAGAGATGTAGTCAATTTGAGAATTGTGGTATAGGCGTAACAAATTATGACTAAAACTACTCATGAGAATATAATTGAACGTATAATATCATTGATAAAAGCTACGGAAAGTAATGAGTTTAATTATTTTGAGAAATACCAGAAAGGACACCGACAATGTTAGAAGGGCACGACTTTAATACAACTATTCTATGTTTTAATAAAACTTAATTTAAGTAAAACTTAAGAATTTGAATTTAAAGAGGACAAGGACTACGGACCGAGTATTACCCGATGCACACTAAACCGTGAACGCCAATCAACCAGTCACTCAGTCAACCAGGTAATGAATCTGACCATGCAACAAAAGCTGCACAATTGAATAGTTTCCAAAAACGAACAAAAAAAAATTCGGATAAAATTGAACTGAAATATTTTTACCTGTGATATCCCTTTTAATATTTGTTTTCAAATTTGAGTTTTATTGTTATAACCACAAAAAGGGGGATCCACTCGATTTGAACGCATGCATAAAAACGAAATTCTCAATTCTTTTTGCATTGCTTAGCTCTTGACTTACACTTTGCTGACAGCATATTTTCATCACGTTCCATTGACACTTGCTTTGCCACATACACACACATACACACACACACACACACCGTACCACACACATCTGTACCGCTTTAAGCACGCAACCGATCCGTACTGTCCCTCTTGCGAGGGCCGGGTGGTGGAAGACGCAGAGCATGTACTATTCAACTGCGACAGGTTCCAAGACGGTAGAAGACAAATGGAAACGACACTGGGGGTCACAGATAGGGGCCTTACAGATAGGAATCTAGTTGCCCTAATGGTGTCGAGCGAGCAATGCTGGAGGGCGGTGAGCAGCTACGCGGCATCGACAATGACAACGCTGAGGTCACTAGAGCGGTCCCGGCGTAATGAAGAAGCCGGTTAATAACCGGAGCCATACCCCGTGATGCAATGCCTCGCGGTGGTTCCACGGGGTCATGGTTACATCTATTTCTCTCTTCCTGTTCTAAACAGAACTTTACTTCTTATGTCTTAACTCTCTAATATGTCTGTATACTATGCATATCTTATAATGAATTAAAAAAAAAAAAAAAAAAAAAAAACACACACACACACGCACACACAGCCACGAACTGAAGTACTATGTAAACAGACTTAGGCAAATGTCAAATGTGTTAAAATGAATTATAAATAAACACACACACACCACATAAGTTCACATTCAACTCATGCTATTACCTTGCACGTCTTCCTCAACGTGCTCTCGAGTACGACTAACTTAAATGACAACCAAACAGTAGTGCACCATCAGCTGCGGTGGACTCTGGCCCGTCTGCGATGCATAAGTAGTGCATATAAAGGTTATCGGTACGATTTTATACAACTTTCGTTTAGATATTCACACTCTGGAAGTTTAAATACGCCATGGAAACTGGAAGAAAAATATATTACTACTGGCGATAACAACGCCAAGAAGCGTGAAGAACATAAACATTTTGCAACGAGCACGAACGAAGCAAACGAATAAACGAATAAATGAAAAAATGAATGAATGAATGAATGAATGCAAAAACAAAACAAGCATTTACAATTTAATTGAAAAAGTAAAAATGTTGGGCAATGTATCGTACAACGATAAATACATTTTGGGAATATGGGATGAGATTTGACTTTGATAAGTGCTGACCATAAAATAGCAAAACAAAATTGCACTACCACACATTTAAACGTATTGCAAAGAGTATTGAAAATGTTAAGCGGGGCTAGCACTTCAAGCTATGAGACCGGCGAGCATCATTAGCACCTATTTCATTGAACACTTGGACATATTTTACAGATTTACAGAACATTAAGTTGCATCCAAATGTTTAGTTAGATATATGCCGTTTATAAATATGGACAGTCCATATCCACATTAAAAAGACATATCCCGAACGCCATGATGGTAGCCAGATCTCCGCCAAGCGCACCAAATCTGTATAAGTACCCACAACCAAACACCCAGAAACCTGTTTATGAATATAGAAGATTCAACGATTTTTTTTTTTAAACCACTTAAAATAAGCCAGAAGACAGGCAAATAATATAGCCAGATGTGGAGTAATAGAGTTTATAACCACAAAACATTTACCGTAGAATTCCAGGTATTTGGCCGCAGCTGCACGCATTATCCCATCGGTATTCCCCGCTAACACACACAAACAGACGTAGGCATTCACAAATATGTCACATACCTAAACAAAATATCAACGATAACGACGACGACAGCAGTGACGACAAGTAGATTTACAAGGACGACAACATTGGCAAGACGCAAAACGGCAAAGCTAACAAACCAACAAACAAACAAACGGCTAAGATTACTGATGAAAATTGCGACGACGACGCCGACGTCGAAGAAGACGTCAATGCCGCTGTCGATGTGGCTCAAGAAGACATGACGTGCTTTTGCTTTATTAAAATGTTATTTTGAAGAAAGGCATTTCAGCTGCTTGTGGCAAGCGTACGGCCACACAGGTAGTAACTGCAAGGTGCAAAGGCACATGGACAGATGAGTGAATGGGCAGAGTAAAAGCCACCAAAAAGTAGCCCTATATAATAAGCTCACCTGAAATTCAACCGTTGGCGTATTTTACGAGCTTCTATTGACATTTTCAGTGAAATGTCCGTGTCGGAAAATGAAGTTAACCGCAGCCGTAACAGCCTCAACAACGGACCACAGCGGAGTACACAAAATAAAAGAATTTATTAGGTTGCCGAATGCACACACAAACAGCAAATATGCTTTGAGGAATACTTTTATCTCGTTACTTTTATCCTGTTTTCCATTTTTCAGTCAGATTTTTATTAAAATTTTTAGCATTTACTGGCTGACGATGATTGACGTTGCATTAGGTTGAGCTCGTCTTAGATCTAATCGAATCATACCATATCAGATCAGTTTGCCCAACGGTTTAACGATAAGTTCGTGTATCTGCACATGTAACGGAGTATTATGTAAGAAGACATCCTCGGGTTGTAGGATTTTACCAAATTAATTCCGTATCGACCAAGCTTGGACTGATGCTTTGAGCAAATATCGAAGTGAGAGATAAAGAAAATTTGTCAAGCAGGCATATTGCCGATAGCACACACTCACAACCCAGCTTTGTTTGCCCAGCTCTTTGAATTCCTGTCGACAGACTTAGGTCATAGCGGTAAGCGCGTGCTTTGTGGCCGGATAGCTATTCAGCGCGGGTAAATGGCGCGGTATCGTGGCTACCTGATTACCGAAAACGCTATTCAGTAGTATTACAGGATCGCGGCCAGCGTTGCTGTCACGCATAGCGGCGAATGCTTCACGCGTACAATTGACCACGCCAATGACATTGGTGAGCAGCACCTCCTGCAACACCTGCCATACTGGATAGTAATCACGGCAAATGCATTCGCTACGTTCGGCTAGGCAAAGTAGCACATAATGCTTCCAGGCGATCGATGCGGCGTGCTAAGCCTACCACCACTCGTGATGCTCCGCTGGAAGCCACTGGCTACGAGAGTAATTGCCGAACGAGGCAGGCGCCAATGCCCGAACTGGCACTACTGATGACTATGAGACTTGGTCGTTTTTGCTGGGTCTCCAGTTCTGTACTTGTCATCTTACAACTTATATGATCGACGCGTTACTGTAAGTCGATCGATGCTACGCCAGGCTTTTAAGCCCGCGCGCTGTAAATAAAAACCACTTAAGCCAACCGCGCAGCAAATCGCAAATGAGCCGCACTCCACAGTCGCTCTGGGCCAAGTTCTTACTGCTCACAAAGTTATACGAGCTATACGCTACAACAACTTCTAGGACAATACATGTTGGGAAGCAGCACACCAGAAATGCTCAGAGCACCGTCTGAGAGAGCAGCATTACATGAAAGACCCTTGCAAACACACTAGAGTAGTGTGTATATAACATATAACTTTTCGAAATTACCTATGATAAACTATAGGGTAATTAACTTGGGAGCGAAACCAAAGTTAGGATTTTATTTATTTATTTATTACTATTATTTTTTCACAAATTTACTTATTTTTTATTGTTGCAATTTAAACCCAACACAGCAGAAGTCAACCCCAGCCAAACCAAGAGCAGTCTAGTCGAGCTCTTTGTGTTTTATTAATAACCAGATTCGTTTAAATGACTGTTTAAAAATTTAATTTTACAGTTTTAACTGCTGAAAACCGCCCTCGCCGAACACACACCGGCAAAGGCAGATACAGAGAGTTAAAGGATACACATAGTGACTTGTTATCCTGTGCTCAGACTGCAGACCACAAACGTAGTTGAAACAAAACACTTCAGCAGCTAAGTAGCCAAGTCAAGTTGCACTGCAACCACTGCCTTTTAGCCGTCAAACCCAGCCCCACACCGAATGCTTCCCTCAGCACATCATACCCACTAAATACCATACAACGACTCGCCGTCTCATATCATGCAATGCTGGTCTACGCCTTTGATGTGCACCATGCAGCAGACGAGTGGTAACCGTATTAAATTTGTGTGTGTATGTGTGTAAGTTGTACAAAAGTGAAACGAGCACAATATTTCATAAGGATTTTAGCGTCAAATCCGTGTGTTACTCTTGTGTAATTCTCTATGAGCGCACACCCACATCCACACAGGCACAGAAAGAAAGATTGGCAAGTAATGCGCTCAAGTGTATCTTATTGTACTTAGCCAGCCAACGACAACTGTGAGAACCACACTCACGTTGAATTCCACTACCGCTGGACCACCCTCAGACCGGCCAAGTTGAAAACCGCACAACAATGCCCCCACCACGCAACACAATCATCTAGCAAAATGGATATGCTTAAAATTCTACGGTTATTTTGTTTCTTTTTTTTCTTGAGTTTTAAGCGAAATAAGCCAACTAAAAGAACGAATGTACGACCGACCGATAAACAGACAGACTGATGAACTAAGTGAACCACTAAGTAGTTGAAACGTTTGTCTGCCACAACGTCTTCGGTTTCAATTGTTTCGCCTTGAGGTTCTCTGGAATTACTCATGTACCCATACTGCTTTCGAACTGAACGTCGCCGGCCTACCCGCCCGACCGCCAGCGGCTGGCAAATGATAAATTGTTTAAAGTTCTGCGTAGATATTTAGTCAACAGCAGAGGCAGCAGCAATACCAACCCAACCATCTCACCTCCTCGCAAACAATCGCACAACACAGAGTATGTTGCCTTTTCAGTCAACAGGACACGTATTTTGTAAAGCACCCCACATGAATGCCACGAAATATGATGGGCTTCACAGGCACACGCATGACTCGTTTGCCTCGCATGCCCTGGTTTAGCTTTGGCTTTGCCAGACAAAAGCTGCCCTGTTTTAGTTTATTAATGATTACTATTTTGTTTATTCTCAAAAGAAATAAATAAATAAATAAAAACATAATTTAAAATTTAAAACGCCACGCTTGGCTTCTGCCTACACTTGCTCACATTCACTTCGCTCATTCTGACCGGCACACTGTATGTAATTCTGGTAAATCTGTTCAGAAAAAATTTAATGCCGGTTAGTAAATTTAAACCTTATAAATGCGTGCTGCAAGCGAACCAAATAAATGTTGTAGCTCATAACCCTGCGAAGCTGTATTTCGGCTTAAGCTATTCCATTTGAGTCGTTTGCTTTTAAAGTAGTACCAACCAGAGCTACATATATATATACATATATGCATATGTAATATGTACATATGTACATACCGACAGGGACGAAACTTGAAATACAAATATTACAAAAATTCAAATTTGGAGTTTAAAAAAAAGAAAATTTTACACCAAAATTTTAATTATGCAGTTGTATTTAATTTCATGGTAGAATAAAAACAAAAACAAAAAATAGTTACTTCATCGCAAACCTAACGATAAATCTCATAAAAAGAAAAAACTTCACTTGACGATAGTTTAAATACACAATGACTTAGGATATCTTCTTTGCTATATTTTCACAAACTCCATGACACACGGTTTCCGCTTCTGATGCCCATGACGCTTTGTGCTTGCTACAGCATCAACTCGCTATTGTTGGCTCTTGGCTACGCAGATGGAACATAGCAATAAATACTGTTAAATCGGTCCACGCGACCTTCACGCTTAGACGCGCCACCAGCTTTCCAGTTGCCTTAACTGGCAGGAGCATACACAGAGAAAGAAAAAGCAACTTCAATTATGGAGTACAACATCACACTCTAAGATTCCAACGCTTCCAATTTAAGCTTCTGAGGCAAATATTGGGTGCTCCTTTCTATGTACGAAATCCCGCGCTTTACAGTGACCTTCGGGTGCCACTTGTAAAAGAAAAAATAAATCGGTTCGGTGAGTACATACGAAGAGAATCAATCAAACTCGCTTTTTTCTGCTTGACCACCCCTTTAATTTCCCATCAATAAAACTGTTTAATACTAATGTCTGAATATCACTCATGTTCATATATTTGATCGCGTCATGTATTTCATGTTATGTGTAATTTTTTTCTGTACCCTTTTTAGCCTTTATACTTAAAGGCTAAAGTCTCCATATTAGATTTCCACCTTACTAAAATTCCTAATCATCTTACTGAACCAATCGTTTTTTAATGATCTTTCTTCCAGCCACTTACCGGTGGTCTTCCAATAACCGAGTAACTTAGTACTTACTGAGAAAACCAAATAATCCACCCTTTTTTCAGAAATATGCCTTATTAGCTCCAAAATAGTTTTTTGCGTGTCCAGAAAATTTAACTATTTTTATTTTGTGTGCGATATAAACTCTTAACATCTCGATCTCAAATTTATTTAGTTTTAAGTTGCTTTCACGTCAAAGTTTAAGGTTTCGTGGGCCTTGCTTTTACTTGCTAAATTGCACAATGTTGTTAATACACACATTACTTGTACATACATTCACTTTTTACTCTGCTAAAGGCTAAAGTCTCCATATTAGATTTCCACCTTACTAAAATTCCTAATCATCTTACTGAACCAATCGTTTTTTAATGATCTTTCTTCCAGCCACTTACCGGTGGTCTTCCAATAACCGAGTAACTTAGTACTTACTGAGAAAACCAAATAATCCACCGTTTTTTCAGAAATATGCCTTATTAGCTCCAAAATAGTTTTTTGCGTGTCCAGAAAATTTAACTATTTTTATTTTGTGTGCGATATAAACTCTTAACATCTCGATCTCAAATTTATTTAGTTTTAAGTTGCTTTCACGTCAAAGTTTAAGGTTTCGTGGGCCTTGCTTTTACTTGCTAAATTGCACAATGTTGTTAATACACACATTACTTGTACATACATTCACTTTTTACTCTGCTAAAGGCTAAAGTCTCCATATTAGATTTCCACCTTACTAAAATTCCTAATCATCTTACTGAACCAATCGTTTTTTAATGATCTTTCTTCCAGCCACTTACCGGTGGTCTTCCAATAACCGAGTAACTTAGTACTTACTGAGAAAACCAAATAATCCACCCTTTTTTCAGAAATATGCCTTATTAGCTCCAAAATAGTTTTTTGCGTGTCCTGAAAATTTAACTATTTTTATTTTGTGTGCGATATAAACTCTTAACATCTCGATCTCCAATTTATTTAGTTTTAAGTTGCTTTCACGTCAAAGTTTAAGGTTTCGTGGGCCTTGCTTTTACTTGGTAAATTGCACAATGTTGTTAATACACACATTACTTGTACATACATTCACTTTTTACTCTGCAAAAAGTTGAAACTACACACCTTGAGCTTTAGTGACAAGTTTTTAAGAGAATAGAGACTTAAGACAATTTAAGAGAATAAAGTACAATAAATAATTAAATACAGTGCGTTTTATCGCACTACCTACTATACACAATATGTCACTAATAATGTAACCAAAAATGTCACTAATAATGAATCAATTCAATGGAACATAAAAGGATATCGAAACAACTATATTGAACTTTTAATACTTATTAAAGAGCAGTCACCCCACATAATCTCATTGCAAAAGACGCACTTGTATAATACTAACCACATGCCTGTACTCATAAACTACACCATCATAACTAATAAAGCACCAAACAGATCTGGAGGAGTTGCACTACTCGTGCACAAATCAATTCAATACACCCTAATTAACATAAACACCGAGATGGAGGCACTAGCAATGGAAATAGACTCCCTAAAATTATCTCAACTTACATTCCACCATCAAACCATTCTCCTATAAAAATCTAGTAAATGTATTAAAAATACAACACTCTCAATGCATTATTACCGGAGACTTTAACAGTTAGCACCCTAGTTAGAGTTCACCACGCAGTAATAAGAAAGATAACATACTAACCAAATTCATAGATAACTCAAACCTTGTACTATTAAGTGATAAATCCGCGACATATTTCAGTACACATAGTGGGCTTACGCACGTACACATAAACCTCTGCTAACCATTGGAAACGCGACGCCATTCCACGAAAGAAGCCTCTAATAAGTGAAAAATGTAGGCGTGGAACCTTGGAAAACGTTTCTTTCCACCGATGAATGGAAAATTCAATTTCTTTGAAAGTGCTGGTCTCGCAAAAGCCTTGCGGAAACTCAAAATTCTTCAAAAAGCAAATTTGCCCCAACGGTGCTGGTAGTGTAAGGGTTTGGGCAGCAATTGTAGCAGCTGGAGTTGCGAATTTAGCCTTTATTTACGGTATAATGGATAAACATCAATACAGGAGCATATTGCAACAAGATCTATGGCTTTTTCTAAAGAGCTTGGGTTTGCACCTCATTGCATCTTCCAATAGGGCAACAACCCAAGCATACCGTACTTTCGGTAAACCAGTGGCTGCTTTTTTATGCTCCAAGGATATATAGTCCTCGTCGATCACCAGAACTAAACCCTTTTGGGCGTGTTTGGCAGTTAATGGAACGGAAATTGGGAAAAAAACATTATTTACCAGCAGACTCGTTGAAAGAGGCCCTCAACAAAACCTGATCAGAAATAAGGACGTCTGAAACGCAGAATTTACTGCTAACAAGTCACGGCGTTCCAACAAAATATGTAGTGCTATATTTTGTTGCAAATTTAATACATTTTGTTTACACATAATTTTTCCATGTGTATTTAAACGTTTTCCCAGTTCACTTTTCTTATGAGATTTACCGTTAGGTTTGCGATTAAGTCTTTTGTTTTCTTTAGTCTTTTATGAAATGCAACTGCATACTTACAATTTTAATGAAGTTTTTACGTTTCTTTGAACTCCAAATTTGAAGTGTGCATTTAATGTTTAATACTTTTAAGATGAAGCGGATGAGTGCAGAAGTAAACGTGGTTGTGTTGCGCGGGAGCCGCCTAGGTAGCAGGAATATTGACAAACAAACACCGATTCGACCAGCAAAATGTGCATACACTATGTTCTTACCTGTTTCGGTGTGCTTGTGGTTAAGGGATAGTTTAGTGATAGTACACAATTCTGACGTCCAAGTTGTTGTTTTTGTCCTCGCGGCAGATCGGCTTAGTTTATCGGTTTAGTTCAAAAGTTTAATTATTCACAAACGCACATTCCCGGAAGAAGAAGAATGACAGATGCAATGCTGATCACAGGGTTGTACATCACTTTTCATACCAAAATATAAATTAGCCGCATGTGCTCAGTTATTTAGTATAACATACAGAATTCTACTTTGAATTGGCGAATAAATAATAAGATAATTAGGGGAGTACTCCTCTGACTGCAAACTGGTAGTAAAGTAATAATACACAATTTGTCAAAATTGTTGTAGTTGTTCTCGCCGCAAATGAGTTTGACTCAAAATTTGGAAGTTGCAGATCTAATTGTAGTGTTGGAGATCGTTTTTTCGCACCTAAATATTAATTTGTCGCATGTATTACATTCTTGAGAGTAACATACGGCATAATTATTAAGCTAAGAACGCAAGGCTGTATTGAAAAAACAAGGCATCGCAATGGTCATGTGACACCAAATGCGCTCTCAACGTTAGTCAACGTTGCCACTTTGTGCTTGTATCGCATTTCAATTCGTCAAAAGGTATCAAAAACACCGAGTACGCTTGCTAGTAGTGATTCAGCATCTGATCTCGAGGAGACAGGCTGCTTTAGGTATACAACTGATTTTACTCAGTTAATTACTGTCCTCTCCACTGCTATACCCTGGAAACGAGGCTCTAGTGACCGAGATAAAGCGGTGTAACTTCCATCTCAATGGATGGCTAACTTGGGAATCCAGGCGCGACGCAACCATATTGGACGGGTTTCTTTTTTGTCTATTCCCAGTTGGACGGCAGATTAACTCACCTGACTGTCGGTTTAAACGGCTATGGGAAGCTTACTGATTCGGATAAAACCCCCAAAATACACTGAGGCAACGAAAGAACTCGGTTCCAGACAATGCAAGCCCGAGTAAGTCACCAGCGGGGAAACCTCAGTACCGCGTGCATCATCAGGTCCATCTACGAGTAGTACCAAGCGCAGCCATCACCCAGTGATTCAATCAGCGCCACTAAGTCCACCCTTGGGTGCTACATTTTTGTTCTTAAAGAAAATCGCAAATATACTCTAACGTGAAGTCGGTAAAACGTATGTGAAAATTTTAGCTCTATACTGTTACTACTTTAATTACTACCATTTAATTAACTTCAGTTTGAACCATTTATTTAAGGGCGGTCTACACGATCCAGTAATCTGAGCAAATGTAAACTATACTTTATACTTGCAGTTTATGTGGTGACTACATCTAATAAGAAAAACTTGTTACAACATTTGGACTCGATAGCCCAAGTATCAAGTCAGCAGAGTCGATACATTCATTTGTAGAGACGAACAGACGGTAAGACGTACATACATGGGTAATAAGAAACACGTTATTGGCTGGCCTATATACGCGTATACTTATTGTCATGACATGGGATTGTAGAGGCTTAGAGGTTTTCATACGGAACCAATTGTCTGCCTTACCTTAGCCGTTCATATGGATTGTCACCAACTCTTACAGTGACATCCAAAATCAACAAGCCAACTTATCAAATAATAAATAGCATGTATGTGCTGTGGTCTAGCAAGTAGATGAGTTAATGTGCGCTTCGATCTCGATGGAAATGAACCGACTGGTATGTTTATTTTTTTTTTTGCTCTCAATTTATTGCTTTATTTAATGGGGTTTGTTTTAGTTTGGTTTTGTGTTTGCTGAAATACACATACTCATACTCGTAATTACTTGTATTCTATATAATATGATATAATATATTTATTTGCTTTCAATTTATATATATAATTAAATTTATATATATATATATAATATATTTAATACATGCATTTTTGAATTTTTTTCATTGCAAAGGAATGCATAAATTATGATTTTTTATTACTTCAATATTATTAATATATTTCATTATTATTATTATTAAATTATTTCTTATATATTTGTTTAATTTTTCAAATTAATTCATTTGAAGAATTCTCATTTATATGATACCTGCTCATTTTCATTAAATTCACCAATACGCTTCCTCTTCAAATGGGACAATGATCAAGTCATACATTTTATATGTTATTTTAGTTTTTCTTTTTTATATTTATTATTATTTTTTTATCAACAATTATTTTATTATATTTTTTGATTACAATATAATTTTTTATATGGATTTTTATCGACATAAAAGTAATGAAACACACCAAAAAAAACTCTTTAACCGCTTATGACATTTGTAAATTCGTTTCACAACAATAACATTTAAACATTGATTTAATTAATTTATACTTTATACTTTTAGGCTTGCATTTTAAGTTTAAATCGCAAATAGTGTCGCTAACATTGGCTATTATTTATTTAATATTTCTTTAATTGTAATTTAATTTTTTTTAAATAATGTCTTATTGATGCGTTGCCATGAAACAACGAACTTTAATGGATATATTTCATCGTGCTTGTGTGTCTGTTTATTTATAATTTTCTACCGATTCACCAATAATGTTTTTTTTTATTTTTTTTTTTAGCTATAAATTTTTTATTTGCACTTTGCTTAATGATCTCAACGATCATGTAATGTGTAAAAGTTGAGCATTCTAATTTTCTCTAAAAAATATGAAGCCTGGAATATGAAATGTATAAGACAGATCAAATGTATATAGATCAGATCACTATGAATGTGCATTGTTTTCAATAAGTCATTACTCTGTAAACAAAGCAAACAATTTGCAGAACTCCACATTAAAATATAATTAGAACCAATCTGTCATTTTGAGCGTGGCTTTATAAAAAAAACCAGAAAACAGTTTTCAATTCAAAACCGAATTCAATTATTTTAGACTCAAAAACCCAAATTTTCAACTTAAGTTCATAGAGTAGTCTGATTAATAAACTAATTGAAATTCTGACACCAGAGTGGGTTTGTGAAATTAAGCTATGGCATAATGGCTCCAACTCCAGCCTCGAAACACTACAGCAAATTTCTAACTAAAGTTCTTTGTAGGTTAAATATTGCTTCATATTCCATCACTCTATCGTGATATCCATATCACAACCATTACAAAAGAGATAGGGGAGCATAGCATTAAATAGAGTGTTTGGTTGTAATCACAACTACTGGAGAAGCTCTCTACAGGATCGAATCATCAAGAGGAATTAGTTTTATCTACCCTTCCGATTAAATATATATTAGAAACAATTATTAATGACTAACTATCTTCCCAAAGGAATCATATCATATTTAATTGTATCCCATTTATATATGTATATAAAGAAGAACAGCTCTTGGTATGTCGTTGTGTACAATTCAATCGCGACGAAAGTTTGTACACTTAACTTATCATTAAGAGTTGAGTTGCTAGCAACTAACACGTTTCCCACACCACTCTTAGTCGTGCTTACGGCTTGTCCATTTATTCACGTAGCTTTTATTCTTCGCCGAATTCATGCCAAACCACTATATAAGTGCCGAAATACATTCCTTCGCTTTTGTGCTTATTTCGTCTTCGTGCTTAGTATGGCCAGGATAAAATTATATAATAGGTCTACCGTATTTTAAAATCATTGGACAAATTTTTCTGTTATTTGCGAAAGCTTATCATCATATCATATATACCATGTACTTATATCATTGAAATCGAACGGTTAAATGAACCATAGAAAATACAACAAATATTGGACACACGAAAGCTAACCAAAGTGGATATTACGAAGCAAACCGTACTTTGTCGACACCAGTATCAACAGAGAAGGGAAGGATCAAGTTGGGATCGGTCTGAAAATAAGTAGTCGCATTGAATTACAACTCGAAATGTAATTGTTTTAATCACTCATAATCCCTAATAGAATGGGTGAATGTGAAATGTAAACATTGTCTAGAGATGAGGTCTCAATAAGATAAATCATAACAACCTTTTCTATGCACACGAAATAATTGCGTGTGTTTTATATAGAGCCTCTCCATTCAGATGAGATTATTTTAAATAAACTGTTTCAAATATTCTCGCTTATTATAAAATAGTAGCACCATGTACAACTACAAAGCATTTATCTGCATATTGCAAAGCCATGACCTATTTTTAACAACTTTTCTTTTTTTCTTTTTTTTTCTCTTTTTTTTACAGAACCTATTTTACTGACGATTCATTATGCGGTTCTTTTCTCACAATGCACTGTTACGTAACATTTCATGAACTTATGACCTATGACCTAATTTAATCCACCGTACTTCGTGTTTTTTACAACAGTTTCGGGTTGCATTTGTATGTATCTCATTTTCGCTTCAATTTTTATGTTTGAGAACAAAGGAATCTCCTTCGTCAACGAGGCAAATCATACATTAATCAATTTAGTAAACAATTACTTTTGCTATAAAGTAATGATTTACATATATATATGCATTTATCATTCTTTATATAACATCATCATGTAGTATATACATGCGTATATGCAAATAGTTATTATTATCTATGCGTGTATATGTATATGAATATATTTTTTATTTATGCATTGCTCTCAATTTAGTGGACATCGTTAAATTGTATAATTTTCCGATTAGGACCCTTTAGTTTCTAGAGACACATTTTGCCATTGCTTGCTAGTTTTACACAAAATTGCTATTTTTTTCTTTTTCCTTTAATTTACTATAATTAAATATACAGATTAGTTAGTATCGTTATCTTTTGGTAATAATGTTTGATGTAGTGTATTTTTATTTTACTTAATTTCATATTTTTTAGGCTTCCATTAGTCATAATGAGTAAAGTGAACGGAGATGGACACAAAATAAATATAATAATAATAATAAAAATGATAATAATAATAATAATACTAATAATAATTGTAATATTAATACTAATAATAATAGGAATAATAATAACAAAAATAGAAATAATAATAATATTAATAATAATAATAATTCATATAAAATTATATCTTTTAATAAGTTATTTGATTCACCTTTCAGCATATATTACTTTAATAATGTGCCCATTTCATATTCACTCCAGATTTTAAGTGAAAATGTTCCTAAATGTTTTTATTGTATTATAGTTGCTTCAAATCAGGACTTAAGCACTGCTCTTGGCTTGGGTACAATCACTCGTCATTGAATGAGTCTCTCGCACCATGGGCAGGCGTGTCCTGAACTGTGGTCTCTTTTGGTTATTTATGTATTTATTTTCATAGGCGTATGTATATGTGACATATGTATATGTTTGCAGGTAATTTTTCATCCTAACATTATCTAAATTTAGTTATACGAATTTAAACCTAAAAAAAAGTATTTCGAGCTCAGATGTTTTATCTCTGGTTTTCATTTTACGTTTTCATACGTTTCGAAGAACAAACATTATTGCGGTGCTTTTTTATTGTCAACTAAAGTTTTTCTAATAAATAAAGTTAATGTGTATTTATATCGATGTGGTGTGAGTTATTACTTCCTTTAAGTACTGCCTATTAAACTCGCTTATATGCAGTCGCAGATTCGTTCTCACTAATGACTGCTGCTGCTATACTCGTAGTTCAACTAACAAACTTTACCGAAAGCAGTAGCAACCGGTAATTGCGCGTCTGTATCTATGTATGTATCTGTGTAATAATATTATTAGTAGTAGTAGTAGTGGGATCATGTGTGCATGTGTATATATGAGGTGAATGTAACTGACTGTAATTATATATATATATATAATATATATATATATATATATATATATATATATAATATATATATATATATATATTATATATATATATATTGTATGCACTACAATTTTCGTTAAATGAAATTTCACTATTCAGCAAGCATTTCTGCGTTCACACGAACGATCAACCGACCGACCGACCGACCGACCGAGCGATCGACTCTCCGTTTCCAAATAAGGTGTTGAGCCTTAGTTAGAATCGGAATCTGAGTCGCTCGGCGGTACCGGTGAGGCTGTCGGCTTATTAGACGCCGGCGGTTCTTCGCGTATAATGGGTCGCGTGGCGGCCAGGTATGCATTCGTGGATTCACCGTGCGTGGTCTCGATGCCGACCCTGAAAGTAGATAACAATGAAACCCAATAAAATTACTTTTACCAACCAATTGAAGCTCATAACTGCTTACTTGTACTCGTGGCGTGCCAAATATCGTACGTACTTCTCCGGCGGCTCATCGGAATCAGAGTCTTGCACGCTCACTGAGCGCACGGTAGTATGCGAGACCTGCGTGGCGGGCATTGTAAACTCCACGAATGCATAAGGCGCCAATTCGCTCGGTATCTGATCGTACGATGTGAGTGCCATGCGGCAAACCAGTTGATGCGTCGTATAGGCACCTGATGGTATAGACATAATCGTTTATTATTCTGGAACGACGGACTTTTACATATGTACATACCTTGGCCTTCTTTGGGCAAACGCGGACAGCGCCACACAATCGCACGATGATGATGCTCATACTTAGCCTGACCTGAGGTAACTTCTATGAGCGATTCCTGTAGTGTATCAACGGCACCGAGGATACGTTCGATGCCTTTAATTTTGCCAGTGCGACGATGAGCGGACTTTACTGAGCCATATCTGAAAATGTGTGCGTAGTTAACTTGAACTCATGCATTCACTATTCAGTATTCTCTATCTCTCTCTCTCTCTCTCTCTCTCTCTGTCTTCCTTCCTCTCTCTCCCTCTCACTAACACCCTCTCTTTCCATATGTATTTATAAGGCTTTTCCTCACCTGAAATGCTTCTCAACTCGGAACAGATAAATCCAGCACTCCGGTATGGGGAATCGCACTGATACATCTTCGCATGGTATCTGGCCCAGTTTGCGTGACGTAAAACCGGGCACGAGTATGTCAGCACGTAGCTCCACTTTATTGCCGGTGACACACCAAGTCGCCTTTAACTGCAACGGAAGTTCCCGATTCTTGGGTGGACGCACGCGGAACCGTAAGAGTTCAATATAGTTGGCATCTGGGGGCTGGAATCTGTAAATAAAAAAATGTTCCACAATCCTGCCAGTGCTCGATCAACACCTCCTTCCTCTTACTTGATAGTACGCGTTCGTTCGTATTCGTCCTGATTGACTACACTGTGAAACTCCACTGCCTCTAGCCGTATCCACTCCTCCGTCGCCACTGGAATGATATCATGCCTACCAACCACTTCCTTGCCCTGGCGCCACATGTCGTTCACGCCCAATTCAATGGTGGGCATACCTGAAAAAGAAACCCAAAAATTAATTATTGATTTCCCATCCTGATTTCATTGTGGCTGACCTGTCAGGAATGCTAAAAAGAAAAGCCGCACACGAGCAATTTGCTTGAGTATCTTGCCCTCGCTGTCTTGTTCTACAATTAGCTCGTCAACAGCTGTTACTTGTACCTCCTCCATTTTGTAGGTCAATGCGCGCTCGCGCAGTGCGGGCAATCGAAAGAGCGCCTCCTCAATGCACACTGAGAATTGTTTCATGTCTTCGTAGTTCATCGAGCCAATTTTAAAGAGCTGCGATGATTGCGGTGCGTGCTCGACTGGTAAGCCGAGCTTTTTGAGGTCACTGCCAAATTCTTTGACGCCCTCGTAGTCGCCAGCGATGGCATATTGTGCAAATTTGGTCAACTTATTTGTTATACGTTCAGCCTTGGTTACCTGTCCGGGTCGTACGCCAGGACGCTCCTTGTAGAATATGTACTGCAGTTTCATTGTAAATATCTTGCCGAACTGGTCGTATTGCTGTGCGCCAATTTCTGACACGGAGTATGACGGTTGCAGTGGCAGTTCCTGGAAAGGTTGCTTATCCGTCGCTTGATTGAATAGCTGTACGACGGGCACATCGTTCTGAATGACCAGGCGCACAAATATCTTCTTCCAAAAACGTTGACCGGTAATCTTCTTTTTGTTGGGCTGACGTAACTGCATATCCCACCCGGTGCCAACATAATGCAACCGCGGAAATTCTTCCAAGGGCTGAGAGACATCCTCATCATAAAGTGGCGTCTGTGGCGTATCTTGGGAATCTGTGCGTTTTAATGTGGGTTCACCCGCTGTCTGTGGTGCTGGGAAGCCAGTATCCTCAAATGGATTTACGACTGGCGAAACATCGCCTGACTCTTGGCCCATTGCAGTCCGCGCTGGTGGCGGTGGTGGTGCCAACTGTGGCGCAACCGCCTGAAAGCCGTCAGCTTTGGGTCGAATAACGACGCTGAATTCCTTGTCGACCGATTCCACGGATTCGGCGCGTGCGGGAGCTTGCATCGAATAGAATTCATCGTCCTCATTACCAAAACCATCAGTCGTCGTATTGTCTCCAAATGCAGTGGAAGCAGGACTTGGAGCGCCAAAAGCGCTGTCACCCCAGGCTAAAATTTAAAAATAAATAAGAACAATTTATTAACCCAATAGGGCTGGGAAACAATTTAGCTTACCATCACCGGCGATTGGAGTTATAGCGCCAGATCCACCAAAACCATCCAATATGCTGACGTTGTCCTTTTTCACCGAGTCGAATTTTGCAGAAAATGCGTCAAACTCGTCTGGCTCTGTGGCAAATATGTTTTTAGCCGCAGAGCTGACCTGAGAGGGCGCTTCCACCTTTTCCGGTTCTGTCAGTATAGAAAATACGTTTGGAGTAGCCTCCACGTCATCGGCGGCGAAGATGTTGGTCACTGCTGCAGCTGGTGGATAGGTTTCCTCATCTTCGTCAGGGCTGGCAAATGGGTTTGCTGAGGCTTGTCCACTGGCCAAATCATTTATTGCAACAGGGAAGTCCAGAGCTGTGTCCATCTCCTCGGGCTCAGGCTCGTCCGCCGTAACATCCATAGGCGACTCCGTTACGGCTTGCGTAGTTCCTATGGATTCTGTTGGGGGAATCTGAACACATTCGGCAGCAGTTGGCTCTGGCTCATCTTCATCATCGTCCATATTGGGATTAGGCCCTGTTTCATCGATTACAACTTCCGGCACAGGTGCGGGTGGAGATTTGGTGTCTACCTCCTCTTCATCATCAGAGCGGGGAAGATCTTCAACCGTGGTTATCTCAATATCAGGCGTTGGTGCCCGCTGCCTATTTACCGCCTCCGGTGGCGCTGTAATGTTATTCCTATTTATAACCGCCGCCTGGGGCTGTGATGTAATATCATGAGTACTTTCGTCAGGCCTCGTCAATAAGGAAGTGAAGACGGGGTCGTCACGCTTGTTATCATCTGACTCCGCCCCATTTTTCGACTCCGTTGCGGCCGAAACTGCAGATGATGTGTCTACGCTGGTATCAAGCACCAAATCGTCGCTCAGTAAATCCGGTTTTGCGACAGGTTGAGCTGGTTTCTCGTACAAACTTAATATATCATCCTTAGTCTTTGGCGGCTGTGGCTTCGGAGGCTTTGCTGTACCGAACATGTCGAGTAAATTCTCCGTCTCGGCTGTCTCCGCGGGCTGGCCAGGTGGGGGTGGCCTTTGTGGTGGCTGATGTTGAGTCGTTCCACTGGGTGGCACGGGCCTTGGTGGAGCCGGACGTGGTGGTGGCGGGCGTGGTGGCTGTTGCTTCGCTGGCGATGGCATGGGTGTTGTGCCTTGAATGGTAGGTACGCCGGTCGGTATACCAAAAGGATTATCGTGAACGTTATTACTGCCGATCAGATCAACGTCTATAGCCTGTGTATTCGCCGACGAATCCGACACGTCCAGTAGATCCGCTAGACCTGAGTCCGGAGTGGGGCTGGGTGAATGCAGGTCTCGCATTGATACAGGACTAGGAGATCGTGTGGCTGGTATGCGTCCCAAAAGCTCAGAGCTCATCTCTTCCATCTGATTAGAAACCGTATTGATAAGCTCTTGGGTTTGTAATGGAACCGGCCTAGGTGGCGGGCCTTTACCCTCATCGTCCTCTTCAGCTACCGACTTAATACTGAGCGCGTCATCTTCGGCTTCTATGGTTGTACCAAAGAAACTCATTGCCGGATCTATATCTGGGTCTGCACTCTCAGCTTCCGCTTCGTCACCGCAAAACGCAAACGGATTCGACACTTGTCCGGCAAAGGGATTGTCGGTTTCTTCAGCATTCGCATCTGACTGCATTAAGAATGGATTCACGGCTGCATCACCATTATCATCTCCCAGATCATCATCCATTAGAAACGGATTCGCCATTTTGCTAAGTTTTATTTATTTAGTTGTTGGTTGACTTAGTTGCTTTAGTGTGAAAGTGTCTTTGTTTGTGTTAAGTCGAATTAAACTTCTGGTTCTATCGTCCAAGCGTTATTAACGCTCAATCAACTCGTTCTCGAGCAGTTTTATCTCTGTCTGACCAGGAGCAAGGTTCTCTGCGATCGATGTATCAAAAGGATCGATTTCTTCAGGTAGAGTGATTTGTTTAACAGGCACGGAAGGTGTGAGTACCTTGTCACCTAGGCCAAGCTCTTGAGCGTCTGTTTGTGTATCTAGGACGCCTGTGGTCACAGCGGAAGTTGATTCCGGGAGAAGTTCACTCTCCAGCAGCTTCAACTCGGTCTTGCCTAGCTGAAGATTCGCTGCTATTGACGTATCGAATGGATCGATAGAGACGTCTTCTTTTATAAGATCCTTGCTCTCCCGTGCTGGAGTTAATACCTTTGTGTTGATATTTTCCTCTACAGCCAACAGGATTTCTGCCGGAACTGGTGTGGGTGGCGCGCGTGGATCAAAGTCCGGATCAGATAAACTGTGCTTGAGTGTGGGATTTGTTATTAAATCAGCTTCAATGTGCTTCAATTCGATATCGGTGACCTTTGTTTCTGGTACGTAAGAAGTATCAAAGGGATCTTCTGAATCTTTTTCAACAATCGATTCCCCTGTTGGAGCGTAGTATGGCGTCAGTGGCTTTTTGTTGCCAGAGGCCTCAATGCCAACACCGAGTAAATCTTGATCAGGAACCAAAAATCCAACGCTCTTCGATTGGATGTTCAGACTTAAAGAAGACTTACGGCGAGCAGTATCAAAATCGACTGTTGAATTTCCGCTTGTTTGATTAGTGTCTGGATCTTGGACTGTGACGGCTGAAGCCGTTTCCGTCTCGTCCGCACGAGGATCGAAGTCCGGATCACTTAACGAATGCTTTAGATTGCCTTCTGGTAACAGTTCCCGTTCAATAAACTTAAGCTCCGTAGCCTTGGGTTGGACAATTGCACTGATCGATGAAGTGTCGAATGGGTCGAAATCGGCCACCTCCTCCGTACCGAGTGTTGGTACGATGGGAACTGGGCCTACTTTCGACAGATCAGTGGCACTGCCTCCAAGTAAGTCACGTTTCGGCTGTGCTAACAGATGTGTCGTTACTGATGGTTGAGGTTCGATCTGCTCTTCTGCGCGTGGGTCAAAATCGTCGTCTTCCTCAAGTACTGTTGTCTTCTTGATTACTTGTTCGGCGTAAGTTGTATTGAATGGATCGTCGTCAATGCCCTCTTCCTCTTCGTCACTTATGTAAATTGCACCAGGTACTATATGCGGTCCACTCGATGGACGAACCGGTGGTGGTGGACGTGCTGGTTTACCTATACACAAACAAAATAGGTTACAAATCACCAATAAAGAGTATTACTTAAGATTATTTGTTTTTTTACCTTTTCCTGGATCTGGACCAGGTGCGAACTCCGCCCAACCAGAGTCTGTGATTTCAGTAAGTACCTCCGCTCTTGGTCGTAATAATTCGTCTCCTGTGATAACTTTGATTTCTTCCTTTTGGGCCAAGGACTCTGCAGCTAGTTCAGCAAACTCATCGTCCTCGTCGTCCTTTAGCGTGTCGAATTCAGCTAAGTCTGGATTAAGTCCAGATCCGTCTTCAACAGTTGCCTCTACGTCGTCTTCCTCCTCAAGCTTTTGTGGTTTTATTAAATGTAAATGCAATGATACACTGAGGTCAATGGGCGCATCCGACTCCGGAACGTCGTCAACTAGTTCGTCGAGAAGATTGCGTTGGGGCTCAACAGTGACAATCTCCGCTTCAGGATCCGCAAGATCAACACTCTCACTCAACAACAAATTCTGTATACCCTTACGTAGCTTTCGCTTGGGTTTCGCTAATGCAAGCGCGTGCTCGCGGTCTACGCGACCCGATAGTACCTCTACGGCCGCGCCAAGACTAACAAGCTTTTTGTTGCCCTTCGCCTTATCTGCGCCGACAATAACCTTCTCAGCGTACGCAGTATCGAATGGATCAGGTCCGTCGTCTACTTCAAGCACTGGCGATTCGGGTACGACAGCTAATTGTACTTCACCACTAGTGATAGCCTCTATATAGTCAGTGGCAAAAATGTCATCAACGTCTTCACCGAGATCACTCTCCGAATCGGATAATTCGACAACGGCCTCGGCAAGCTTATCCCGCTGTGCCTCAAGCTCTGCAGCTTTGCGTCGCTCCTCCTCTAAACGTGCTGCCTCCCGACGTGCGGCCTCCTCTGCTTCAAGACGCTTCTTCTCAGCAGCCGATGGCAAACGCTGATAAAACGATTCCTTTTTAATGCGATCAAGTTCGTCTTGAGTCTTATGTAGTATGGTATCAACTCCAGATGTAAGAGCCTTAAACTTTGCCCATTCCTCATCAACCTCCGATTTATTACTGGCTGCAACGTTGGCTTCGCTGCCTGCACCTGCTGTGGCGGCTGTTGCCGAAGTCGATGCGACTGTTCCGGATGCTGCAGTTGCGCCTGTTATGTTAGAATGACTAGCAGCTGCAACGGAAGAGGAAGTGGATGCTACGGTTGACGCCGCCGCTAAGCCTTCAACGTCTGATGCTGCGTCCGATTCACCAGCGTCTGATCTATGTGCTGCGGCCTCCTGTTTAGCTTTTAAATCACGTTTATACTGTTCGAGCTCCTCCTCGGTGAAGAGTTCTTGGTCCTTTTTCGACTTCTTCTTTTTCTTTTTTAAACCTTTTGGTAACTTAAGCATTCTCTAATTACGGAGACATCGAGATCGGTCTATAAGAGGTATGAAAGGTCAAATTGGATACTTGCCGTTTAATCATTAGTAGAGCAGCAAGAATAACAAATGGAAACGGCTACTGAAGAATCTACCTAAACTAAGAAAAATCGTGGAATTAAAGCCAGTGGGTTATAGGGTAATATATTTGTTATGCAAGCCAAGTATTTCGGATCAATGCAATGCTGATTTATAACATTGTTTCTTTGTTCTTAACCCTGAACTTTACCGAGATGTAGGACATTCAATAAAATTTCACCACTGTTTCATTATCACCGATTTTTATGTTTTTTTGTTTTTAGGGTCACTAATTATACTATAAAAATAAAATTTAAAAAAAAAAATAATAACAAAAACAAAACAACCAAAACGCATGAAAATGTGTTTTTTTATAGGACGGTTTTTTTTTCAGCTACATTTCATCGAAAATAATGCCTTTTTTTACTCACCACCGCCTGCCGCTGACCGTCACAAATGTCCAGTGTCTACCTTCAAATACTTGATGTCTACCTATGTATTTGAAATACCGATAAAATAATTTCTTTTATATCGATTCCTTAATGAGAAATAAGTGCTTTTCATTATATGCCACCACCATCAAACATTGAAAAAAATCATGTCTCCAGCGACTTTCCACCACACGGTGTATCTTGGCTGGCTCTATGGTGAAATGAGGCTATTGGCGGTGCTGCTACTCACCATACACACTTGTACCGTTAACACGAGTATCAAAGCGAACACACATATTGCGCTGACACACAAATACACATACAAGCATTTTCTTGCACAAGCTGGAAAATTGTCATGCAGCAACACAAATACAATCACAAGCATGTGTGTGTGTGTGTGTGTGTGTGTGTGTGTGTGTATGTGTGTGTGTGTGTATGTGTGTGTGTGTATGTGTGTTAAATGGCAGTGAACCAATATGCCGGATGGTGGGATAGGAAATTGGGTAGGCCATGCGGCCAAAGCTAACGCCAACGCAATGAAAAAAAAAAACAACAGAAACAACAACAAAGCTACATTGTTGCCGTTATATCAAAGATTTCCACCACCCACTTTCAATATGAGGGAAGTGCGGAAGTAAGCGAACAAAGCGTAGAATCCTGAATAGAGACAAACCAGCAGTTTCTCAATGCTCTTCTTCTTTTACCGTTAAATTAAGAACATTTAATAGAAAGAAGAAGAACAAAGTCATTAAAAAACAAAGGATATTTTTTAAGTGTGACGTATGTTGTAAGGTATGGCTGCAGGGTCAATTCATTACTTGTCTTCAATACTTTCAAAGCGTTTGAAAAATCGATGTCGTCACGCTTTTGCGTATTTTAAGTCGCTCGCTCGTTCTCTCTATTTCCCTCTCTCTCTCAGCCATCTTTCTTTCTCACTTAAAAGCATACGAACACCTGCCCATACGCACAGTACTCATCTTTTTTAAATTACTTCCTTCTTGGTGCTTTTTTTTTTTTGGAATTTTGTTATTCGCAATGGATTTTTCTTGCTGCTTTCACTTTTATATTTTCCATTTCACTACAACTTTTTTCTAAACCAAAACAACAACACTAGCAACAACAACAACAACGAAAAAAATGTGAATATTAGCAAATTCGCCCTTCTAGGCAACTCAACGCAGCTCACGAGCACACCGCGTACGGTTCCCCGCACCAAGCCCACGCGTTACAATTTTTTTTTCCAACGCGTACACAAAACACGAGAATTATGCAACTTACGTCTCTCTCTTTACGCGTCTTTAATTTTAACAATTACTTTTTGCACCGCGGGGCTCACGGCTTACGCCCATTAAAAATATGTTTTATTTTTTTTAGAACATCCAGTTTTTCTTTGGCATTGTTTTTTTTCTTTATTATTTATTCTCTTTTCTCTTTTATTTTATTTTATAATTTATTTATTTTTTACTATTATTTCAGCTTGATTTTTGTTGGCCTTTACCTCTGGTTTGAACTATTGCGAAATCTAATACTGAATGATAAAATTTGCGAAGTCGAACGCCTAATAGCCATGCTTTTTGCTATAATATCCTTTAAAGCTTTTGGACCATTGAGTTGTATAAATTTGCGTTGAGCTTTCACAGGCTAGAGGTACACGTAACGGTAAATAAGCACAGCTGTTGGCATACAATTGGCGCCAATGTGTGCGCGAACACGAAGCTGAAATCGTATGATTGCGTTATCTATCTACTTTCATATTTTGAACCTCTAGTTTCAGTGAACTTTGGCGTTTTTGTAGAGCTGGAAAACGTCCAGTGACTTTTTATAGCAAGTTTCGGTTTGACATTTAACATTTTGGGCGCATTGTACATGCGTTGCTGAGCCAACGCTTGCGCTGTACACCATAAAGCCAAGAAAACATCTGTTAATGTAACGAAAGTTTTATGGCGAATGTTTTAAAGCACTACAGCATACCGTTAGGCTGGCATAGACGAAACATTCGTTTTTACGATCATCCTGAATTTACAATTTAACGTCATATTGCCTGATTATATTTGCTTACACCATAGTAGCCTGACACTGAAAGCAGTGTGCTAAGTATAGACTAATTGAGATCTTGTATAACTTGAAGCAGCATTGTTGACGAAACATTTGACAATGTCATGCGGACTTCACTGTTTTTATAGAACTATCAGATTATATTATTGTTGTTGCTTTTACAGCAAAGTAGAGGTTTGAGCTTATCGTATATTCATTTTGACTATTGTAAAATGCATTGATACATTAAAATGAGAACTCCCTTGCACAGTCATCTTGTCTTGTTTTAATTACACCGCTGTACGTGCATCCATTACTTTACATTAAACGAAAATTGTATTTGAACTATGGACAATGAGAGTATGTACAAATATGAACTCATGTGTCTTTATTTCTAGTTATATACAGGGTGCATATTCAAAAAAGTGATGATAAAGTAAATGGCTATACAGTTTGGCGTTGTAGTTACATATCTATCATCTAGATACAAATTTTAATTACACCACTAGATAGCTAAAGGACCAAATATTTCATTAGTTTTAGTGCGAGCATTGCCGCATAGCGGGCGGCGGGTGGAGAAGCGCTACCGTTTTGATTTCGATAACTATCAATGGGACACGCGGCAAAAAGCAGTAATACGAGGAAATTAATTTCTTTAGCTGCAGATACAATAAAAGATTGCTGAAGCAGCCGAACCACTTGCTAAGGTTTCTATACCTTAATAGATTACAAAACCCATTATATGTTAGGATATTTTCTAAGCTCATATAAATATCCTTTGACGATAGAAATATGTAAAAACTATCTAGTTATTTTGACGTTGTAAGACATTAAATAATGAAAAGCGATGATTTTGAATTTTTTTCGCCTTTGGTTTCTATCTTTTCAAAATTTGCTTCGTTGTGTACTCATGACGTCAAGCTTTTCCGTAGATTTCATTAGATGAATTTAGTATAAGGCTGCTATGAGTGCCCTAGGGTGAGTGCCCTAAGAGGGAGACGCTATAACTGAGGCCACTCAAATCACATTGTTTTATTACAAATAGTAATTTAGCGCAGTTGTAACGGTTCATTCATGGCACTGCATGTATACACTTATTTATATATACTATATTTATATTCATTAGTTTAAAATTCTATTGTCGGTTCAAATCGGCAGCTGTTGCCGAGCCACCACTCTTCGATATTGGTATAAGACTGAGTCTTTTGCTGCCACGTAGCACTGTGTAGTTGTTCGCACAGCGCGCAGAAAGGCGAAATTCTGGCGAGCTTATAGAAGGTGCGCCACCAAAAGTAGCGCATGTACTCGTCAACATTATCGGCAACATAATGCAGGAACTCGGCCAGCTCGGCGACACTCTCGAAACGTTCTGCATCGATGTAGGAATGCGGTGGCAGGAAGCGCGTATAATTGGCGCCACCATAGACAACCGGTATGATTTGGCGATTAAGCGCATTGTACAACTTCTCGGTGACGTAGTCGGTGCACAATGAGTTCTCGAAGGATAGGTAGAACTTGTAGTCGGCGTCGAGCAAATAGTCGCACTCCTCAGAGCCTCGTTGGCAGCTGTAAGGTAAATAGAGAGGAACATTTTGTAGGAACACAAGAAATGATCAGCATCTAAAGTCTGTACTCACTTCCATTGGCCGCACTTGCCGTAGATGTCCACCTCCACGTACTCCTGCAGTTTTGCTGCCAGCTGCTCACGCTTCGACAGAGTATCACAGTGCGAGACAAACCACGCGGCCATCTTCACCTTGCCCGGCCAACGCTCCCACACAGCGCTGTCGTTCCACTTTGGCGGCGGTGTGCGCCAATGCGGTTGACGTTGTGGTGCAACAACCGCACCCGTCTCCAAGTCCACGACATGCATATATGGCCACACAATGTCTGAATCCAAACGATATGTCATCGTCAGATTGTAGAAGTAACGCTCATCGCTCAACTGATGCTTCGTCTCACCCGGTGGCTCCATTAGTGCGAATACGTACGCCTGATGGGGGCACCGTACCGGCGGTACCGGCTGCAACAGTGGAAACGGTTCGGCGGCGTGAAAAACTATCGCATGATAGAGATCCAAGGCTGGCAGAAAGTTGCGTTGATTTGTCAGCTCGCACTGGTAGGTCGGACAGTGTAATTGATTGCGAAAGTAATTAACGCCGAGCGTATTCTCGGGCAGACTCCAACGTGCATCGCCGAAAAACTCATTCCATAGTAGAATCGTACGCGTGGAACTATTATACGGATTGCTTGTAAGACCGGCACCGCTACTTAAATTGACTCTGCTCCGATAGGAACGTACGATCTCATATTGATTGAAGAGTGGCGATTGACTCAGACGATAGGCGCAGAAGAGCACGCCCGCAACTAGTAGGATACTCATGAAGAAGACCGTCAAACGTAAATGCCGAGGACGGCGCTGAGCGTGCAGTAGCATTTCGGTATCGCTTGTATTGTTGTCGTTGTTGTTGTTATTGCTCCTATTAATGCGTTTGAAATTGATGTCAATTAGTGTCATTGCAGCCAATTGCCAATTGTCACTGAGCCCACTCTGTATATGTCTTCATCTACCATTCCCACGCTGCCCCTATCTTTCACACTCTATCTCTCTCACTCTCGCTCTCTCTCTCTCTCTCTCTGTCTCTCTTTCTTTTTACACTTTCTTGCTAGCTTAGCTCAGTAAGCGTTTTCCCGCGTTGCCTGTGGCTTTGTCAAATTCTTTTTACTTTCCGTTGTACGCTGCTCCTCGATGTTGTCTGCGTCGTCATTGGCCCACTAAAACTAGTTGATTGGCCAAAGTAACTCGTCGAAATGATTGAGATACAGATACAACAATACCTCGCTCGACTCCTCTTATCTATCGGCGACGTCGGCAGTTCTTTTTGGCAGCGGCAGCGCGGCCGACGATGTTGGCAGCGACGTGATTCTTGTAGTGTCATTACTGTTGGTTCAGTACTTTGGTAATGGTTTTAGTTGGTTGTTTTTTTTGTTTTTTGTTTTTTGTTTTTTTTTTTTTTTGGTTATCGGGTTAGTCAATTATGTATTTATTTGTTGTATATTTTTAGTCTTTTTCATTTAACTTTTGTTTTGTGCGTTTGTATGCACCTTCGTAGGTCGCAGCGCACAGGCAATAAGTAACGGTCCGCTTTGAAAGTTATCGCAATGCACACACACAAATTACTCACAACGCACACATACTAACAATCATAGACAGAACGTCGATGGTGTGAATTGATTGTTTATTAGATAAGACGGAAGTTAGCTGATAATTTAGGCACACAATTCAACATTTTTATTTAAGCAAGTGTGCACAAATTAACACCGAGCTAACACTACAACTAACTGCAACAGTTCTTACTTCTAAAGAATTCAGTTACATGCATATGTGTGTGTGGCCGCCACGAGTTTGCTGACGTTGCGTTTCATTCGAAATCAAAAGGGATATCGGCCAGTTGCTGACGCTGAACTTGTGGTTGATAGCTGGCGTTCCCGAACTTGTGGCGGATGTCTGCTAGGTGCTGACACTGCACATAACTTATCCACATAACATGTACTTTGTAAATACAAAAATAATCTAAAAAGCGATTGAAAGGTGTAGATCATGATTCATAAAAAGGCCAACACCAATGAGAAGCACTCTTTACTCAGTCTATTGCTCTCTCACTCTCCTGCTGCTGCTGCTTCGTACAGCTGAACAGCACTCTGCATGCGCTACAGCAGGCTGAGCAATGCTATAGAGCGTCGACCAGCAGTTGTAGCGTTGAGTTCGTGTCTTGCTTGACTAGAAGGAAATCACAAATTGGTGGTGGTTCGGTTGGCAAAATTATTACGGCTCTTTATTCAAGTATATTATACTTACTTTTTAAAATCGAAATTGCGCCACTTCTGCGAAAGCGTGGCTGCATACCATACTACTTTGCTTGTCCGTTTATCCTGTCACACTCACAGCTTTATTGCATGCAACAAGTACACAATCGTTTCTGCTATTTGTGTGAGCAGTGCAAATACAAAGACGAAGTAATGCACGAGTAAGGATTTGAGTGCCAAAAGGAGCAGCTTCATTTTGAGCGTGTGACGCGACGCGATGCTCCCGAACTTTGAGCAAAGCTTACGAAACGAAATCAGTCCTCACAGCGGACAAAGCGGTCAGAAATAAAATAAAAACAACAACAACAAAAATCAAACCGACAACAACAATGCATTAACAAACCACAAATGTGTGAAAAGAAAATGAAAACTCACAACACCACCCCGTTTGCCTGTGAATGTGTTGGCTAAGTGTAATGCAGCAACACAAAAGCGTCGGTTTGCTAAAGAGAATACTTTTCGAAAAACAACAGTATAACCTATATATATATATATATATATAAAGGGATTTTTGTCTATGTGCTTGTATGTTTGTCTGTTTGTAGCCTACATCGACTCCGACATCGTTTGACCCAATGTTTGTCGGTGACGCGTACTTATAAGACTTTGCACTACCCAAATTTCATTTGCCGTTTACATCTTCATTATATACAACTTCGGAGCAACGCCGTGGCCTTTACTCGTATAGCCTTTGCTATAACACTGAAAAAGACATGAGAGACTTTCTAAACTATATTTATTCTTGATCAGCTCAACGAAACGGATCAATTTAGTCATGTTCGTCCGAATGTAATGAAATTTGGAACGAACTACTCCCACATTGGTCGGAAAAGGGCAAATCTGATCACTAGGGCGGTACCTCCCTTTCAGATTCAAATTCAAGTTGTCATTAAAAAAAAGTTGTTATTCGTTAGACCTTTGACTAAATATGCAACCGGTTCAACACTCCCTCAAGCCAGTAACGGTGTTCGTGAGAACAATGCTAACGGGCCTGCTTATCTTGTATATGTTTTTCAATCAGCATCATAGGTCAAGCATAGACCAAACAGTAGCCGTTATAACCGATTGCAACTTGTTAGTTTTCGACTAAGTAGTCGGGAACATTTTGTAATATAATAATGTAATAATCAAGCTTTTAGTCGGTTGGGTAGAGCGATCTTGTGTGTGTGGTCGAGAAAAGTATCAATAAAGCGTTAACAAAAGTAACAACAACAACAACAACAAAATATGTGAAAATCTTGTTGACATTGATTGTGGTGACCTGAATGTGTGTGGGAGGGCTTAGTTGAATTTCCTCTGTCGTATTAAAACAATAGAACATGGAAGGCAAACATTTCCATTTGTTGCGATGCTAATTTCTCTATTGTCTCTAAGACATACATATGTATGTACATATGTATATACGTACTTCTATGCACTTTTGTTGCTCATAGTGCGCACTCAACTTTTATGGGGTTGATGAGCGCCTATAATGATTCTTGGTGAAATGCCACTCTATCTGTCAGCATGTCTGTCTAGCTGTCTATTTGTACCCACAAAACACATTAGTGCAAGAATTATGGGTACTACCTATGTACCTACTATTAACATATTATATGCGAGGCTGGGTGGGGTGCGGTTGGCCCAATTTGGTGTTTATTCCAATGTGATTACGGTAAATTGCCATTGCACATTAGCGGTTGTTGTTGTTGTCGTTATTGATGAGGTGAACACTTGAAATTATTTTCGTATGGGCAGCACATTAATAAAGACTCCACGAATGAAAGAGATGTAAATGTCGTTGAGCATTACGTCGCCTACAGCTACATAAGTCCTAAGTATTTTCAATTATAAAGTTTTTATAAACAACTCTACACCTATTTGGCTTAGGGAAGGCGTACAACTATTAGCCGTCGATAGTCGAAGATGCTCCGCAACCGATAAACTTCTTTGAAATGCCCAAAAGAAAAATATTAAAAAACTCGCGTGCAACTAAGTGCGCGTGCTAGAAATGAAACTTCAATAGTCCTGAGGGAGACACATTATATAGTATACAACTAATAATTAACGGAGCTGCCTAGAGAAAAGAACCAAAATTACAAAGAGAAAGTCTAATACTAAGAATAACTATAATAATACTGACAATAAACTATCGAATCTAACTGCCAAGAGAACCAAAGAACAAAAGAAAATTAAAACATCAAAATTCATCAGTCCTGTCTTGAGGTCACAATTCGACTGAGTCCGTAATCTTGCCGCTTTCTTGATTATATTTATTTTGACACAGCCTTGCGGCCGAAGCTATCGTTGATTCTTCTTTGGTGTCGCGACAGTCGCGAATTTTGTGCATACTCGAGTAGACCGAAGCTCATGTGTTATAACTCACGAGCCAGCCAACATGCCAACAACTGCGAGCACAGCGCAGTCTTTCTTCCCATTGCTGAGCAGAGCGGAAACAAAAAATAAAAATTATACGTCTGCGGCATATTCCCTCTCTGTTTCTCTTTCATATTTTTCTTCCATCTCTGTCGTAGAATCCGCCATCACGGCGCCGAAATATTATAAATGTTGACTGCCAATGCGCCCTAAAAAGTTTCACTTCACTTTTAATCGCAGTATATTCGCAAATTTGAAAATTTTAGCATTGTCTTAACTGTCTGCCGAGATAGATTTTATTTTATTTTTTTACAATATATTAGTAATTGTAATGGATGTAAGATTCTCCCTAATACTGCTTAAGCTGACTTAGCGACATATCTGATACCAGATTTGTGTTCCGTGATTGCCGAGCAAATTGGTCTAACTCAAGATAGTATTCTTGAGCACCTCAGATGAGATTTCTTCATACAGATCCATATCGCAGATTGTCCACTCGAATATATAAAGCTCTGCACCAACAATGATTACCGGTATGGCTAGGTCAATATTCGTAAATAGCATGGATCAGAGTAAACTCGTAATCGCAGCATAAAGACTTTCAGTAAATGGATTTTAAATCAACCGGTTTAGGGTTCAGCAACAGTATCTATATGCCACCCGGATACCCGTACGTTAAATGCTGTATTGAAACCGTTCGCGGAATCGTATTAACACTGAATTTCCATGTTTTTATTTCTGTTAAGGATATGGATCAGTGTTAGTACATGAATGTATCATATGTTTCAAGCAAATATATAATTATAACAAATTTATTTAAGGAGAGAAAACGTTGTGGATACATTAGTTTAGTAGTTATAATTAATACGGAGACATGATTTTTTTTTTAACTCAACTTTTTAACTCAACGTCAATATATTTTAATGAAAATTATGTGGTTGAAAAGGTTTGGATATCTAGATGTGCGGTATGTCACATTATGTCAATATACTGATGTTATTACAAGAGAAAACTGGTGAAAATTTATCGTTAAAACAACAACAACAATAAGCATTGAAAAATCCATGCGAGAGAAAGAAAGGCAACACGACATACGAACAACAACAATGGCACGCGCCACAGAATAAGAAACTATCCAGTACCTAGAATGCCACTTTTTTGCCATTGCATACCCTATACAGGACATCCCTTGAACAGGAATCAATTTCATGACTTGTCAACTCGACCTTATCCTTCAAATCCGTAGATGATCAGATAGACACTCAGTTTTACTAAAGCATTAACTATTTTTTATTTCATTTGTGTACCATATGTGATTCTTTTTACAGAACAACACAAATGCTAAAATTGATGAATGGTTGCTGTACCAAGCCTCAGACGTCGAGGTTAAAGCAATTCAAGACAGCTCATCACAGCCTGATGATAATGAAATGAATGAAGAAAACTTTAATGTGCCAACCCTGAGGCCGTAGAGTTATTTAATAAAGCTATTTTTAGGGCAAACAACAATTAAAGATCATATTCAGGTATAAATATATATACCTCAAAACATGAGAAAAACAGTTGTCGCTAATTTGGTCTTATAAATTGTTTTATGATAAGCAATACACACTAATATGTTTCTCTAGCTAATTTAAAAATATTTTTTGGTGTTCAAGTTAGCGCGAGTCTACTGTATTATTATTACTTATGGATTGGTTTCCTTATCTAATATTTATTCATGTGTAAAAGATTATCTTGCAGTTTTTCAGACTGGTTGAGTTGGTTGAATACTAAATAAAATAGTATCTATATAAATATCCGGTTGAAATTCAACCGGATTTAGGGTCAGTAGTTTCGTTAATCAGGTTGTGTGTAATAGTGGGACAGATAGACTCACGTGTCATTCTATAATATTTGTGTACGTATGTACATGTACGCCTTATAATATTTTTCTCTCCTTCTGATTCAATATTCAGCCATTGCTATGACCCAATCGTGGCGTTACACTTCTGCAGTACTCACGTACATTTCTCTTCCTCCCTTACGTTTGACATATGTCACAATATCGCAATAGAATATTGCTTCTTCTAACCTAGCCCATTACAAACACACAATCATAAGAACTACACGAAGCCATCTATAAACAAAGTGTAGAGAATCTTATGCCATAAACTTGCAGTTGGCGGGCGTTATCTGGAAAGTGGTTGTCACACACATATCACTGATACTGCAATCGTTTTTCTTTATTAGCTTAAGAAAATTATAGACACAGAGACAAAAAAAACAGAGATACAAATTTTATATATCAAATGAAATAGCGACTTAACATATTTACAATTTTAAGAATTATCACAATTTGTGACACTCATTGCCACCATCAAAAAGCCACTTCCTTTCCGCTTACTGTTGGTCCTTTCAGCCCGTGCCGCAACACGACCGCTGAGTTACGCCATTCGACAGCCTTTCACGACTATCGTCATCGCTGTCGCGATAACGCAATGTACCATCAAGCGAATCCTCGTCAAGGCTATCATCGAGTATTATGGCACCACCCATGTGTCGCAATACGCCGGACTGCTCCTGCCGTTGTGTGTCACGCCGCTGAGCCATTAACTGCGTAAGCATCTCAAAGAGCTCCGTAACGCCCTCGTTCAATTTGGCGGATGTCTCAAAGTAGTGCGCTGCAACACTCTGCGAATATTGCTCTGCATCTTCATAGGAAACATTGCGCCTTGTCTGCATATCCGTTTTGTTACCCACAATCACAATGGTGATCTCGGTGCCCAACATACGTTTCAGTTCACGCACCCAGTTCTTCACTTTCTTGAATGAGTCCTCATCTGTTATGTCGTACACAAGCACAGCGCCATGCGAGCCGCGATAATAGATCGGACCGAGTGCATGAAACCGCTCCTGGCCAGCTGTGTCCCAAATGTTTAGCTGAGCACGGCGTCCGTCCGGCAGATTAACCTTTTTGGTCACAAACGACGCCTGCAGCGTACTGATGTGCTGTGCATTGAACTTGTCTTCGATGTAACGCAACACCAGTGATGTTTTACCCACGCAACCTGTGAAGGGGCAAACACGTATCAAGAGAGGCGTATCAGTTTTTAATTAGAAAATTAATTAAGAAGTTATATCTTTTGTTCTCACCTTCACCAAGTAGCACCACTTTGAAGTTGTACGACGTACTCTTATTGTTTTTTGCACTCATTTTACAAAGCTAAATACTTTGTTATTCGTTGATTGACTTACCAATGTTTATGCTTGTGTTGCTTTTGGCACATAGCGAAACTTATACTCGAAAAATGTGCTGTTTTTCGCATTAATTAAGATCTGCTAAAATTATTATTACCAAAAGAAAGAAAGTATCGCTACCAAGTAACCATTTTGCTGAACAAGTGTTGAGCACAAAAACCACACTTGATGCTCACGTACACATTCAACTGCCGCAAGTAGATTCGTCTTACATGGCGCATAGAGTATTTCAATATGCAAAAGACCTTGTGCCATCAATGTTGTCTGCATTTTTGTAGCTTTTTATTTACACAAGCCAAATTTAGTACATTTACCCTTGTAGACCCCGGGATCGCTGTATCGCAAATCATCAACTGCCAACCCGAACACGTCACCTACGGGACAATAGAATACCCAATTGTTTTATTATTTGAGCAGCGCTTATTGTTATTAGAACGATACTACAAATATGGTAAGTCCATGCTGCCCAGCATGCGCACTTTTAATGGCACACTATTTAATGTTGAAATTTCACAATTTCAGGTTCTCATTGCTGCAGCTGTCTGCACAAAGAATGGAAAAGGTATTTGCAACTAAGCGAATAATCAATTTTATTTAATTGAACACTGTATACATCTATCTGTTTGTTTTTCCCGACGTAGTTATACTTTCGAGGCAATTCGTCGAGATGACTAAAGCACGTATAGAAGGCTTATTAGCAGCATTTCCCAAGCTTATGTCGCCGGGCAAGCAGCACACCTACGTGGAAACAGATTCTGTGCGTTATGTGTACCAGCCGATGGAAAAGCTGTACATGTTGTTGATCACCACAAAAGCGAGTAACATACTCGAAGATCTGGAAACACTGCGTCTATTTTCGAAAGTGGTAAGGCTTGCGCGTCAATTGAGGCAGCGGCATGTTTCGTTTTGGCGTGACTTCATATACTCAATGAATCGACTAATCATTTTTTCACCAGATACCGGAATATTGTCATTCGTTGGACGAAAAGGAGATAATTGAGAATGCATTCAATTTGATTTTTGCATTCGATGAAATTGTTGCACTCGGCTACAGGGAAAGTGTGAATCTCGCACAGATCAAAACTTTTGTTGAGATGGATTCGCATGAGGAGAAAGTATATCAAGCAGTACGTCTGACGCAGGAACGCGAAGCACGCCAGAAAATGCGCGAAAAGGCCAAGGAACTACAGCGACAACGAATGGAGTCCAATAAACGTGGTGGTCCGAGTGTCGGTAGTAGTGGAATGGGACGCAGTGGTGGTTTCTCGGATGGCTTTGGTGCAAATAATACAACCAACATTAGTACCATTAGCAGTGGTAGCGGTCTTATTGAAATCGATACCAAACCAGTAGTACCAAAATCACAGTAAGTGTTTGGCGCTTTTCAACCAAAAACCACGCATTGACTGTGTTTGCGATTGATTTTACAGGAAGCCTGGATCGCGTAACGCACTAAAATTAGGCGGCAAATCGAAGGATGTCGATAGCTTCGTAGATCAATTGAATAACGAAGGGGAGAAAATCGTCAATCTTACACCAGCACCTAATGCAGGCACTGCAGCCGCTGCTAGTGCTGTGGCCAAAGCTAAAATCGCTGCCGATATTCACACAGAGAGGTAAGACACAAGCCACGACCACAAATTTAAGTCGTTTCGGAACCGACCCAGATAAACATGCTTTGGTATGTCACATTCATTGGCGAAACTTCTAAGCCTGCTAGAGATACAAGTGGCTGCTTTCAAATGACTCATCAAAACCATCTGTACAGGTTTGGAAATGGTTAACGGTACTGGACAGCAATAGAAGATGCAATCCATAGCCATCAGAATTAGGTCAAGTAATGGGCTTCCTCCCCTCCTATTGAATCACAGCGAAGCCAAGCTACCCAGTAGCTTTAGGAACACCTTAGCAAGACTAAGATCTGGCTAGTGAGTTACGCAAGCCAGGAATCTCATAACCACTCCACTATCTGTACAGTTCATCCGACACAGCAGTCTCTGAGGCTTAACACATAGCACAATCCTTGTAATTTCTAGCTTCGCCTCTTTTTCTTCCTCTCCGTTTTTCGTTTAAGCCGAGCAATTGTTACAAGTCTAAATGATTTTTAGAATGTTTTTAAAATTGAATGTATTCATTGCTTCGTTTAGTGTGCATCTTAAAATGGAAGATAAGCTGGTGGTTCGCTTGGGACGTGATGGGGGCTTACAGCAATTTGAATTGTCTGGCTTGTTGACGTTACGCATCACCGATGAGAATCTCGGACGCATCCGAGTGCAATTGATTAACAATGACACGCATGGCATTCAACTGCAAACGCATCCAAATGTGGACAAAGAACTCTTCAAGGCGCGTTCTATGATCGGCCTTAAGAATCCAGCGAAGCCGTTCCCATTAAACACAGATGTTGGCGTGCTCAAGTGGCGTTTTATAACGCAAGATGAATCGGCCATACCGCTTACAAGTGAGTACTGAACATGCTGCCTTGCTAAATATTTATGATCCATGCCATGCATCAAACATTAATGCTGCCTGTTATTCGTAGTTAATTGCTGGCCATCGGACAATGGTGAGGGCGGTTGCGATGTTAATATCGAATACGAACTAGAAGCTCCACATTTGGAGCTACAGGACGTTGTCATTCTTATACCGCTACCGTAAGCGATTGTGAACTGCATAATTATCTTTTACTAAGCTTATTTTTCTCCTTTTAACTCCACGTTCAGCATAAATGTTCAACCCTCGGTGGCGGAATACGATGGCACTTATAATTATGATGCACGCAAACATGTGCTTGAATGGAATATACCCATTATCGATGCTGCTAATAAAGCCGGCTCGATGGAGTTCAGCTGCAATGCATCGATACCGAGTGACTTTTTTCCGTTGCAAGTGTCGTTCGTATCCAAGACGCCGTATGCTGCCCTCACCGCCAAGGATATAGTACACGTCGACAATGAAACATCAGTGAAATTCTCAACTGAGACAATTCTTTTTGTGGATAAGTACGAAATTGTATAAGATCCAGACGAAGACCCGACGGACGTCAGTCAGTGTCAACAGGTGGAAACAATTCAGCAAATCACGTTTATGTGTATCCAACCATCATCAAATTTGGCACCATACCGCAAAAAGTGTTTCGTTTCTCTTGTCTTATGTATCTTATATGCACACCATTCTAACTTCTTTGCTATTTCAATTATCATCTGTATCTTTACTATTATTATAACGTTTATCACTTTAACTTTTTTATGAATTTGTGCAATGGAAATGAACACGCACTCCCATGCACTGGTCACGAAGTAGATTTGCATAGATCGCATTGTAGCTGACGTCTACCCGCAGCACTTAAAAAAATATAACTTTTTTTTTTTTTTGTCAGTGAATATAACATATTTGCTAAGTATACTAACAATAACTGCTACATTTTCGTTGAAAGGTGAAGTTGTTGTTACTGTTGTGGCGCATGAAACGCTTTTCGTTGCTTGTTCCACACAGGTCTATATATAATACAATAAAATTAGATACTTGAAAAAATTCCAATAATAAATCTATATATATAAAATGGATGTTTGTCTGTCTATCTGTCTGTATGTCCGAAGCCTATACACTCCAAAATGGATCGACCAGAACTACCATCCAATTACAATATAATATGTTTCAAAGAAAGCTTTGAAACTTAAAGCGGTTCGTTATTTTGTGGGAATTATAGTTTTGTATGAAATACTCGTATCTACAAACTATTCACAGTGTTATCAGTAATTTGTACTATTCAGTAGAAAATAGAGAACGAGCAAAATTATTTTATACCCGATGACTGGCGCGTGTGTGCCTACCCGAGGGAATTACTACAACGTTACAAAGGATTAACCAAACAGACCAATTTACTAAGACGAAATTTCTCATTCAGAAATTTTATGAAATGGATAAGAAGAAGACGTCGACACCCGATGACCTATACCTGCGCGCCAACGAATGCCTCCAGAAGATCGAGACACATCTAGAGAAGCTGAACAAATGCCTTGTAGTCAAAATTAGTGTGAGGGAAAAAGTGAACTTGTTTGAGCAGAAGTTTAGTGATCGCCCAGATCAGTAGTAGTCGTGGAGCAGTGAAAAATGTTTCGTATAACGGGAAATAAGCGTTAAATTTCTTCGAGTTAATTATATAAATTTTCATTCATCCAGTCAAGTTGACAGAAACCAATATCGATAGGTGCTACCATTTTTCATATGTCTTGAATTTCTGATCGTATAGAAGACGTGAATTCGGCTTGCTTAATGTATTGTAAGCTTCGAAATTTTCTTATAAACTCTTTGGCCTCCCTTTCGCTGCTGCACACATCTGGATGAAATTCGGTTGGAGAGTCGAATAATGGCCGTGTGTATCTTCAACCCAAGCTCTTTGTACACATATAAGATGTATATCAAAATTATTTCTTATTCAATGGGCTATCCAAATAGCGCATACATTTATCATTTCAATTTATTTGTATAGAATTTAAAGGTAAAAATTACTTTTGATTTTTATTTTAAAATTCACGAATAATATTTATTTTGTGGTTTTCATCTAATTAATAATGGAAATAAAAATCAATATATGTATTGCT